>BSBN01000290.1:5592500-6796875 GCA_027924645.1 Cunninghamia lanceolata | reverse complement strand
GCAAAACATAATGTCAAAACATAACATCAAGTTTCCCAAATTAGAAACATTCGTAATAACATAGTAGAACCAAATTCATGAAAGAAAGCCAACCGCTGATCGAGTAACTGCCAAGAAGACCCTCTAATCAAACCGTATTAGCGTACGAGAGCCAAGAATAGGCTAAACCCTCTGTGAACTGAAGCTCATGAAAATGGGGACATTACATCGAACAACTTATAAAGTGACGACTGGACATACTCCTTTTCAGCTGATGTATGGTCAAGACGTGGTAGTACCAGTGGAGTACCTAGTACCAAGCCTCAGGATAGCATTGGAAAATAGATTGGGAGATACAGAGAGTTTGGAAAAAAGTTTATTCCGGTTAAACAAGTTGGATGAGAAGAGAATCCTAGCTCAATGGTCGACGGAAGTTATGCAAAAACGGCGGAAATATTGGCACGACAGACACCTACGAAAGATGGAATTCCGACCGGAACAATTACTATTGAAGTATAGTGGACGTAACGAAATCAAGCTAGGGAAGTTCAAAGCTCGTTGATTGGGACCATTAGGGTATGGGAATTGTTGGACAACGAGGCTATAAAACTGGACAATCTAGATGGGAGCCCAATCAAGGACGCAGTGAACGGGTCGAAGCTGAAGATTTACAAGCAAAGAAGAGGAGAAACAGTGCAAGTAAATATGCTCGGATACGCAGTAAAGAACCAGTGCAGGATGGGCGGAACAAAAGCAGTCGATGGAATGGTTTTTTCAAGTAACCAATTTGAACCAGTGACTGGGTTCTTTGCACCTAGACCACTGCATATAGAAGCCCGACAAGGCATAATTGACGAAGATTATGGAAGTACGTGGATAAACAAGGATAATCAGGAGGAAGATGAAGATGCCTGGAACAAATGGATAAAGGAATGCAATAAAGTGCGAGACAGATTTGAGTTTTTATTACCAAAAGAAGGGACCCGCCAAAACGGAAATATTTGGCAGAAACTATGTTTATTGTGGAAAGATCGCCATACTGTGACGAAATTTGGGAGCTAAGGATGAAGAACCGGCTAGGCGGGGTACCTCATACACAACTCCCGAAGAGTCGGATATGGAAGGCAAAATACAGAAGTAAAAATGTCAAAATGAACGACGACGGTAAAACATTTCAATGGGTCCAAAAACCAATGGGATGGAATTTAATAAGCATCAGGGATCAATCTGAGATATTTGATCAAATATGGGAACTCGAAGAGGTTGACCGATGTTGCTCCAACGACTGTTTACAACGAAAAGGTTATCTGGAGTGCATCTTTCGTCATATGTCAGAAATTGAAGTTTTAGAAAATGCGGAAGTCCGAGAGTCTGAAACCAAGTTCGAGAACGAAAATGAGGAAGTTCGGAAGTCCGAAAGTAAGTCCCAAAACCAAGGAAAAGGAAAATAAGATTGAAAAAAAAACATTAAAATTAAAATTTTAAAATAAATGTGGTCGTACGACTTAGGCCGTACGACCCCCCCCACCCATGGTATACAAGAATTGCTAAGAAGACAAAACAAGAACCTTGGGCGATGAAGACACATGAAACACATCATTGACAAGGGAATTCTTTAATTGACCCCATAGAGCCGTACTAGTATGGAAAAAAGGAACCTAGTATTGTGCGATGAAGAGGAAATTTTTATTATAAAAAGCTTGTGGGATGAAAGTTTAATCGACGAAATGAGGCAATACAAGGGCCCTGAAAGCCGTACGACACCAGCTGAGAATTGCATCGACAGAGGAATTGCCATCGACAAGGTATTAATAGACAAGTTTTAATCGACATGAATGAAGCAATAAGGGTTCGTGAGAAGAAAGTCTTAAACAAAAACGTTATAATCGACGAGTGCTTGTAAACCTTGCATGATGGAGACAAGGTCATCGACAGGGAAGACCTCATAATGGGCCGCCGTACGATACAAGGGTAAGAAAGGGCAGAGGCAATTGTCAGGAAGAGAACAATCGACCTCCCTTGCAATCGAAAGGAAGAGAACTATCCCAAAGGCTGCACTCGTGAAATTTGGTCTGCAAAAAATAAAGAAAGAGCTAGACCTCCATGCCGAGCTGGAATCCTGGAGATTCAATTAGGTGGAAGAGCCATGGGACTTAGAGAAAATAATCAACAAGAAGATTTCGCCAACCACAAATTCATTCTTCCTTGCACTGATAGGAGCTTCTTTCCATCGGCGCCCTTCAATGTAAAAGAAGAGGAGAAATAAAGAACTCAAGGTTTGGGGTTTAGACGGCATAACATTCAAAAGCTTCCATCACAATTCAGTTATATTTAATTCTAACAGACCGTAGCAGGTATGACGCAGAGCTCAAAACACAAACTCATGGAAAAGGTTCAAGTTTATCTGAAGAGATGATCAAATTGTGATTACTGCATTTGCATTAAAGCCCGAAATGATGGAATGACAGAAGGGGTTGATAAGCTAGGACACACATTGGATTTTGTATCGAGTATTGGGTATCGAAGGGATGATCATTTTGTGTAGTGCATTTGCATTGGAATATAAGACGAAGGAATAACGGGAGAATGCAAAACAAGTCTACTATCCACCGCTGAGAGTTGCAGTAGTAGTAGCGGAGAAGTTTTTACAGGACAAATAGTACATTTTCACTAGCGGAGACAAATGGCAGCCAAAGAAATCACACAAGAATCGCCTGGCAAATTCAAACCAAAAATCTTGAAGGACTCGGAGAAAAAGAAAAAGCCTCAGCCAGCCACAAAAGAGAAACCCTCGATAGACTCCATCAGTTGGGAGAGTCTGACAGGGAATGAATGTCGTAGTTGGTGGCAGAAGCATGCAGCAGACCACCCGCTGAAGGAGGCCCTCATTGATTCAAGAGTAGACAAGGTAATTCTTGCCCCGATATTCAATTACAGAGAGTTTGAACCCTTTTTGCGAAGTATGTTAGCACACTATAATAGTCTTGAAAATGAAACGAAAGTCCAGTATATGGATACAACGGTGAAAGTAACTTTTAAACCAGAAGATTTCACTAGGGTTTTTGGTATTCCCAGTTGGGGAATCAATGTAAGTAAACCTCCTACAAAAGTCACGCAAAAAGGGAAGGAAGCATATATTGACAGGTTATGCAAACCCGATTTGTCAAAAGAGTCTAGGGCAAAAATTTGGGGCAAAGGTAATAGGGGGATCAGGAAAGATGACCTAGCTAATGATGAATGGCGGTGTATCATGGACGTCACAAAAAGTAGGTTGATGGGGGCAACTAGATCCTCAGACATAGCAGTATGGATGGCAGATTACATGGTTGGGCTGAGGGAGAGTACGATGTATAATTGGGCAATAGTACTTTCCCAGCGTATCCAGGACTTTATGACAATGAAGCATAAGACATTCTACATGACAAAGCACTTGATTGCTTTATTTTAGATGCCATATACAGGCAAGTGCCATCCTTGGTGGGAGGACAGTTTCAGCCAGACCCAGAGTATGATCTAGCCATGCCTACAATATTCAGATGGGCAAAGCTAGGCATATCTACAGAGCCAAACTTGGCAACCAAAAAGAGAAAAAATCAGACTATGGACACATCCACCGAGGAGGAGGAAGAGGGCACAGAAGAGGAAGAGGAAGAGGCAGACGAAATATCTTCATCATCGTCATCTATCTTTTAGATACCACGCACAGGTCCCATACCTCGAGTCGAAACTCAACCTAGAAATATAAGAGAGGCTCAACCAGCACTTGCATCGGAGACACTTACACCAGTAGTTGGAGGAGCAGCACTCACATTAGTGAACATACCAGATAGCCCTACTCATACCACCCACACTAGATGGACACCTGAACGGAGTACACACCTGCATGCTTGGTTGAGTGCGCAGGGAACCCATCTGGAGCCAGAGTATTTCCCTCCATTGAGCCCCAGAAAGGATATAGAGCTGACTATGGATAAAGGTACAGTACAAATAGTACAGCCTACTCACCAAGATCCTACATTGGTCACCACACCACCAGCAGTCCATTTAGGTATATCTACAATTCCTGCAATTATTGCACAACAAAAGGTAGCATCAACAGTTGAGTCAGTAGATGTTTCTCATGAGACTTCAGGACAAAATGTAGAGCCTTCCTCCTCCACAGCACCAAATCCAGGAGAATTCACTATTACTTTGAGTAAACCAGACATACAGGACCCTTTTGGCTCAATGATACGTTATGTACAAGACTTAGACTCCATGGGAGCACTTATCACGCAGATGGGAGATCTGGCACAGCAATTAGACAGCATGCATTCACCAGTGGTGTTAGAGGAAGCTCAGCGTATTGAGAAATGGGTCACAGGGGAGTGTGAAGGTGACTTCAACAGAATTTTTTACAGCAGGGATGGCTAGCAAAAGAGACCCCGGAGATGAGGGCAGCATGGTTACCAACTAGGAGGGTACCATTCCTTGGTGGTAGGGGGCAGTGAAGTCTTAGCCGCCTTGTATACCATTGAGGAAAATTACAGGGGTGTCATGTATGCATTACAGAATGAAATGGCTAAGGGAAAAGCCAAAGTAAAGAAGGCTAACAAAACACAAGAGGAAAATAAAATTATGTACGAAGAACAGCTTTCCCAATATATGGAACCACTGGTTCAGCAGCAGGCTTTGACAGAGCTAGAAGAGGACAAAGTCATGGCTGCCCAATAAGAATTGGAAGCTCTTAGACAAGAGATGGCAACTAAGGAGGAAGCATTGGCGGCCAAACAATATCTAACCTCTCTAGTTCACTTGAGGAGACAGAAACAGCTAGCAGAGGCTGTCCTGATGGTAAAAGATGCTACAAAAATGGAGCGAAAGGCCTTGTACTACTTCAAGCAGCACACACAAGAGGTGTACTGTAATGTCCCCTTCTAGTAAGCTCAAACTGTTCACAACCTTGAACAATTTCAACTTACAAAAAGGAAACATTAGTACTCCAAATTTTTCTCTTTTCATATCATAATTAATATAGATCCCTATTCTTTCCATATTTATCCTAAAACTTATAATCACATAATTCATATTCAGTCATATTCATACTTATATTCATATTCATATTCATATTCATAGGCCTCAAGTGCTATTCTCGGAAGGAACATATGTCGCCCTATCATTAATCCATCTCTAACTCCATAGTCATGGTTCATTAAGGAGACACAACCATCCCATACGGAGGCCCGATGGCTTCCCACCTCACCAATCGGCTCCAAAGACTTCCCACCTCATCTTGGAGAGTCACCTACCGTAGGGCACAAATTACATTGATGAGCTCATCATACCATAGGCCCAAGGCTTCACCTCACACTCGGAGGTACTTTGACACTTGGCCCAAGAGACTTTGCCTCACACCCGGACGTACTTCATCTTCTTGGAGTTACCTAGGTTCAATAACATTCTCCTAACTTACCCATACACTTAAGATGGCGAGATGATTAATGATGAGGCTAATCCTCTTCTCGGATACAGCACAATCCTATGATTTCTAAGTCCTTATTAATATTTTACACATGATGCCTTATAAATAGGACATCTTGGCCTTATATCATAATTGGCCAATCATATACCCACATGCTCATATTCCATTATCATTATTTAATATTAATAATATCCCTTAAGTTAAGTTCTATATGCAATGCTTACAATTTAATTGTTCTATTTTGATATAGGGGTATATTTATTCTTTTATATTAGTAATCTTACCATTTATTTTTACCAATTATAGATTGAACAAATTAAATATAAATACTTACTTACTTGATGTAGCTTTACCTCAGATTTCTTACCTATCGCTGCGGTCTTCTTTATATTTTCCAATGTTTTCCTTGCTCGATGGAATGACTAATATTATTTTTATTATATTGCTGTGCTATATATATATTTTATAATATATACTTTTCACACCCCTTTTACTGCTGATGTAATATCTTTATATATTAATTTATGATATCTTTCCTACTTATGACTCAGAAATATATACTCTTTTTTATATTTTCTCCCAATCATGTTTTACTTCTATCTCACAACCTTTATTTATTTCCCTTTCAAGGGATATGTTCAAAGAGGCACGTCTCCTATTATGCTTGGTGGTAAAAGACATACTTACCTTTTTATAATTTTTATTACTTTACATTAATTCCCTTTCGTGGTAAAACTAGTTCTAACCATACGTAACTCCCTTATCATAAGAGGATAGGTTAAAAGATGTTGATTTATATTATTATTTATTTATATTATTTGTATTTATATTATATCATTATAATAAATGTTATATTATTTATTTTATATTATTTATATTATATCATTTATATCATAATAAATAATATATGATTTATATTATATTATTTATATTTATATTACAATATAAGATAATAATAATAATATTTGTATTTATATTATTAGATATATTTATAATATATTTTATGTGATAGCTGGTGTCAACCAACTTAATCGCTGCACTTATAAATATCCTCCTTCGGCCTCCCCTTAATCTTTTTAAAGTACATTATTTATATAATATATATAGTATAAATAAATGCATTTGTTATTAAGTATAAATAATATTTTTGTTTTATTAGACTTTTATCTTTATATGATTTTATTTTGAATTTGACCTCTTGTTTAACCACTTTGCCTTATTCCAAATTACTTTACTTTCCATTTTACTTTACTTTCTAACTTTAATGGGTAAGACTCTTCATAATATTTATTTTTATATATAATAATATATCTTATTAATTATCCACATAAATATTAAATTAAAATATTTATATTTATAATATATCTAGTTAATTAAATATATATATTTCATATATTTTATAATATTTAAATTATATTAAATTAATAATATTATTTATTCACTAATACATATTAATAATATATTTTAAATAATTATATTATATATTTAGTTTATATAAGGCTAACTTATTATTTAAACAAACGATTCAATTATAAATCATTATAGGGACATGACATGTACCGATTAAGAGCTCAGCTCTCAGCAGCAAACATTAGTCTTTGCCCCGTCTACTTCAGCACCATCTACTTCAGCCCCTCCAGGGACGCCCACTTCACTCCCACCTTCCTCTCAATAGATTAGTTTTGGATTTTTTGAGTTGTTTTGTCCCTGAGTCGTCTGGAAGACGACTAAAATTTTTGGGGAGGATAATGTTGTAAGCATTTTATAGTTATGTGATTAGTTATCTGTTAGTGTAGTCGGTGAGGTTGTTACCTACCAACAGTTGGAGTCGGTCGCGACGGTTGGGCGTCCCACGCAACCGTTGGCTCATTATATAATTGTCATCAGCATTGTATGGAACATCAGTTTTTTGGTTGTGATTATGAATAGTGCATACAAGTTCTGGAGTAATATGTAATTCTGAGCTCATTGTGCAATGTAATGGAATATGTTGTTCTGATTTTTCCTATATGTTATGCAATGGATATCTGTTCACTTTGTCTACTTTGAATATTCAATTAAACTACATCGACAGCAAACAACTGGCACATGCTTTTGGGATTTATGTTTGCCCTTCATTGCTATTTGTTAGTGGCACACTGATTTATTTTATCTTATGCACTTTTATTATTTTGAGTCCAGGGTTCTCTCTTCCTCAAACTTTCTATTGTTAGCTGTTGAAACCTCTAGTCCCCTTGACCTACTTTTGGTCATCTGTGGACATTAATATATTTTTTTTTCCTTTCTTTTCTCTTAGAACAGAGATGCATTTGGCACTCCTATTGCTAGTACTACAGGTAGTATTTTTCAATTTACTCCCTCCCTCAGTACTAACAAAATGTACATACCAAAATATAGACTTAGGTAATGTGTAACCATAAAGAACAGATAAAAATTCATTTTTACTTTAAACTGTTCGATGGAATTAAGAACAGAATAATGAAGAAACTTTAAATTGGCACCTTCAAAATGCCTATCCATAAGTACGGCCAGCCATATGTGTAATAAATAGCTCTAAACAGAGATGGTCGGTCAGCAGATTTTCTTTCTTCATCAGTCCAACACTTCTTCAATGCACCATAACAAGCAAGAGGATCCAACTCACGGGGTAATTGGAACAAATCATCGAAGTTAATTTGTTTCTTTAAACCGAGATCCATCAAAGGACTAACCCAACGAAATGTTAAAGAATTCCATATGCTTGAAATGCTTGTATCCTGAAATGCAACAAGGAAAATGAATGAGTTTGACTAGAATACCTCTGATGAATAATGAAATTGAGAAGATAGCATAAATTGAAAATAACAATTTAATAGAAAAATAATGTACAAATTAGAAACTAAAAAAGTCAAATTTGAACATGTTTATATGAGGTGTAATTACACAACTAACTCAGAATCATGAAAATAATTAATAACTAGAGTAAACCTTCCATCCAGTTCTGCTATGTGAATCCTTCTTGATCAACACAGCATGCTTTCAAACATAAAAAAATTACTATCTACCATTCTGGCAATAGAATAAAGCAGTTCAATTTTCTATTCAAGAGCTTTTTGGGGGGGGATAAAAACAGAATTGATTTAAAATAAGAGGCTGCTTTTTACAAAATGCTATAACCAATTAAGGGGTTAGAGGGCAATGAAGCAAGTCCATGGCAGAAGGGTAGTCACACCCAAAACAACGAAAAACAAGACAGCACTACAACTAAAAGGCAGTATTATCATGACAGCCTTAGATTCTTGACTGCAGTACAACTAAGACTCACTTTTTAAGAGCTGAAGCACATATGGATGCAGAAATTGAAATAGAGCATGGCAAGAAGTAGAAAGAAAGGTACTGCAGAGATCAGTGGAAATCTTCCATGTTTTTGGCCATCCTCTTGCTGGAGACATAGTGCAATAAGAATATGCTAAAAGAAATAAGAATATGAAAAAGTATATTGCAAAACACATTCAAAATGCATCAATTGATTGTGGTTGAAAAACAACATGCTCATTATACTAAAGTTGGCCGGTGGAAGCCTAAAGGCTTAATAAAATGCATCTAGGAAAGGAAGAAGCTTCAAAGGCTAAAACCAATGGCAAAGTCAGAAGGACTTGTACAAAAGGCTAACAAGAAAATATATAGGGACCCACTTATTCTTCCCCACATCATATGAGTTTCCTCTTATGCATTCAAACTGTATATAAGGAGATTTTTAAAAAATAGGAACAAAATGAAATTAAGCATTTATCAATGAGATTATTTCTTAAATAAGTAAATACACAATGCATAAACAATGCTACAATTTGAATATTCAAAAATGTATATAATTAACAGAGCATACTGATGAGAATTTCCATAAGATCATCACATTGTTGTATGCATATGAAACTTGCATCTTTTGTCAAAATTATCAACTAAAAATTGTCATTTAACTATCCTTAATATGTTTCAAAATCTTGCCTACGTCACCCTTTGTTGTTTATTTTCTAACCCCCGCAAGATCATAAATTTGAGCACTTGGAAAAATCAACGTACCTCTATAAAGGATGAGCAAAAGATGTGCATAGGACATTAAAAGTGCACCAAGCAGAGAAATGCACCTAAACAAAGCAAAAGGGTATGTGGGGAGAGTTTCAAGGATGTGTCGCTAAATTCAGTGTATCGGCGTGTGTAGCGATGTTGGTGCATGCCTCAACAAAGAAACAAAAGACTTTCAAAAAAATTCTACAGTGTATTGTGTAAGAACCCGTCTAATATTTTGCTCAAAAACACCAGTTTACTAGTTTTCCATGTGCAGGTATTTCGTCAAACATTTTCCAGAATGCATATAAATCTGATTTTTCTGAATGTGAATGATATAGATCAATTTGGCATAGATATTGCATCAACATGAAGCCTTCATAATGTTGTTTTGCTCATGGACAATCGATAGGCATTTATACAAATAGTTTGCAGATTGAAATAGTTTGTTCAAATTAAAGATTTGAATATTGTTCTTTGTAATGTCCCCAATTTTTTTAAGTCACTTAAAATGTGTCTAATTGTAAATTAATTTTATAAAGTATTTTTAATTGCTTTATAAAATTAATATTTTATTAAGTTACTTGAAAAATTCTTTATTAAATAAAGCATTATTGTACACACACATTTAAAAAGGGCCATGTCAAAGCATTCAATATTGTTAAGTGTGACTGTGTACACATAAACTTGCATTTAATAAAATTACGCTGGGCCTAATTGATGTAAGGGCTTTAAAAGAAGGCCTGAGAGTCATTGTCGTGCAAGTATGTTCTAGATGTTCTATGTTTTGGTTTTGTGCTTATGACTTTTGTCAAGTTTGTATTCAGCTCATGTCAAGGTGATGTTCCCTTGCATTTGCAGAAGTCGGTTTGGTGATGCTCCCTTACCGTCATTGAGGTGAAGTTGTTTCAGACTTCACAATTGTGTTCCAAAGTGTTGTTCTAGGTTTTCTGTGGGTTTGCTATTGATTGTTGATTGTTGAAGACATTGTATACAAATCTGAGAATAAAATTCCTGCAGAAGGTTTTGTTTGCAAATTTATTGATTTGTAAATATAAATTTGCAAGTTTGATCGATATAGATAATTCTCTGGTATTTTATATGGAGTTTGTGTTTGTTTCATTGAAGATTGGAATTGTTATTGCTTCCTATGGTGCCGTAATTTCCTGTGTTACCAATAAAGATCTTATTTGTCAGGGCTCGCAGTAGTTATTGAATTGCCTACAGCGCTTTGCAAGTCATCTGAGTATATTGAAATCATGGTCTTTTATTTAATTGTGATAACCGGAGTATGAAATTCACAAGCTCATATGCAGATTGTTGCCAATAGGGGGACAAAAGTCTGACAGATTTGTGAGTTAGCTAGGCACTCATCTTATTAATGTTTTGTGTGAAATATACATTGTCTTGAGATTTCATTGTGCATAGTGGAATACGGGCCCCAACTCTGACAAACAATTGCACCTCATCATTTTTAAAGGAGCCAGCGTGTTATGTGGTATTGTTCGAATCATCATAATGATTGCCGCTTGTCTAAGAGGAATGGTATGAATTAAAGAATTTGAGGCATCGTGGAAATTGTGAGAGTTATTGTATGCCGCTTGCTTCACAAGGACGGCGCACTAGGAATTCATTGAAGACTTTATTCATTCGCTGAGCCTCAGATTTCCATTGAACACATTGAAGGACTTTTGCCGCCATCTATTATTCAGTGCCATGCTTAATTTCTGAAGGCTCGCGGGCATATTTGTTAGACTCTGTCGAGAGTCGAATTTCCTGAATATATATACATGTTTGAATCGCTGAGTCAAGACAACATCCACGGACATCACTGATTGTCTTTGTGTGCCAGAAATAGAGAACGCCAATAGAGGATCGTGCGTCTGTGCTAAGAAAGGTTCTTGGATTTTATAGTAATTCATTGAAGACAAGGAATTCGTGGATCGCTATTTAAGATAACATCACAGTTTCCAGGAGAACATATCATGAGTTCCAGACTGATTTGCAGATAAGGATCGCTTAGCACGAGTGATGGGTCGACTATTGTTTGGAGACATTGATATCATAGTGAATGACATCTGAGATCAAAAGAGGACCGCTCACATTGTTCAGCTTGGTCTGTTTACCACAATATGGTGTGTTTTACAGAATATAAAGTAAACAGAAATAATGAAGTAGTAGTATAGTGCATTACACAAACAAAACAGAATTACTCAAAATGGAGCATTGTATTCATTCATTGATTCACAGAAAACATTACCATGTTCATGACAGCAACATATATCATAACTCCAATATCTTCATGTATTAACTATCATCAAGTACACACATCTCTGACAACAATGCATTGACGCTTTAAATACTTATCGCCAAGGTTGGTTGTGATGCCAACCGTTGGTACCGACTCCAAACTACCCGACCCGTCGGTTGGTACCCACAACTAATTACATCATTTATTCACTTAAACTAATTCGCTATCTACATCTATCCCCCCCTCAAAATTGGTCGTCTTCCAGATACATTCACATCCAAATAACAAAATTATGACAAAATTATAAACATCCTACTGAGAGTGGGGAAGTTGGGAAGACGCCCCTGGGTGTACCGATGAGGTTGGGGTGGCTAATCGCTGCTGTGCTTGCAGCTTCCTTGCTTCCTCAGTCCCTTGTCGCAACTGGTGTTGGGCCACTAGCTCCCGCTCTATTGTTGCCTTCACCATGTGACCTGCTTCCATTACTTGTGCTTTGGCCTTCACCACTTTTGCCTCCTTTGCCTCCAGCTGTGTTCCCATGTCCTTCATCTTTTCCTCCAACTCTGCCGACTTGGCCTCTAGGCCCGATGCTCTAGCCTTCTCAGCTTCAGTGGCCTTTGTTTGCTGTACTAACTGTTCCTAAGATCTTTGAATATGCTCTGCCAATTCTTTCTTCTTTGTCTGTAGTGATGCCTCACTCTCCTTTTTTTCTCCAACATCACATCCTTCTTCATTTCATAGAATACTTGTCTATATGCCTTCTCTATGGTAAATAGGGACCTCTATGACCTCTGCATCTCTTCCCCCTACCACTGGCCGTGACCCTCTCCATCAGTCATGCATGTCTCAGGTGTCTACCTCTGGCCATCCTCTCGCTGTGAAATGCCGAGTAAACTCCTCCTCACAGCCTAGCTGTACAAAGTTCCTGATTCTCCTTACCTCTTGGGCCACTACCTATGATCGTCCCAATCTAAGCTGTTTGGAGATCTCGGCTATCTCCCCCATGTAATCTGCCACGTTCTCTAAGTCCTCCATGTACCTCTGAATGGTACCGATTGGGTCTGAGGGGTCGGGTCTGGAAAGTGTGGGGGTCATCCACTCTGGAAATCCCTCCTCCTCTAGTGGAGTGGCCACTGGAGTGGTCATTGGGGAGCTCATGATGTCCATGGGAGACCCCTGTGTAGGTCCCCCTGCCTCCTGTGTAGCCGGTGCTGGCTGCGGTGGAATGCTCTACTGAGTGACCTGGCCAGTAACACTAAGCTACTCTACACTCTCTGTCCCCCTCGGTGTGTTCCCCTCCTCCTGAACCTCTGTCACAATGTGTAGTGGACTCAGCAAGGGTACTTCAGGCATGTCTACTATTAGGCCGATGTTACTTAACCAACTATCTATATTGTCCTGGGGACCTGATGGTAGCCCTACCTGATGTGTCCAACCCTCCTGTAGTGGGAGGCTCCACTGGCGAGGTCGGGCTAACTGTGCTAGTTGTCACCAATGGTGTAGCTGGTGATGGCGTGGCTAGTGCTGACAGTTTTATCCTAACTGGAAGTCTGGCTGTGCCCTGTGCCTCCGTACTATGTGAGGGTGTTGGTAATGTGAATGATGTTGATTTGAGTTTTGGCAGTACCAAAACTCCTTCTACGGCCTTAGGCTGCCCCACTTTTGCTGCTGCTGTAGTTTCCCTCTCCTCGGCATCGCTCATGGTGGTCTCTCTCACCACACTCCGTGTCATTCTCCGTGCAGGTATTTCATCTATCGATGAGTCACTTTCTACTACTGGTGATTGCCCCCTGTCTTCTTCCTCTTCTTCCTCTTCCTCTTCTTCCTCTTCTTCTTCCTCTTCCTCTTCTTCACTTTCTGCCGATGCTTCCCTCTGCTTCCTTTTCTTTTTTGGCCGACATGATGGCTCTTCCCCGTGGACTATATCGAGGCCTTTCCAGTAAGAGGTTGTAGGCCACCCCGACTCTATCTGTGATGTCGGTTGCAACCCACCCCATTTGTCGGCTGGAACCTAGGTATGGACAGCATCGAGAAAGAGGGCAATGGCGTGCTGTGTCATGTAAAATACCTTATGCCGCTAAGATAAAAATTCTCTGATCCTCTCCGTCAAATACCTCGCCCAATTGTAAACCTTGCCAACACTCAGTCCAATCATATAGTCAACCATCCACAAGGCGATGTCCGATGCCCTACTGGAACCCGTCAATCTGCATTTCATTACATCCATAATGTACTTCCATTCTTCATTCGCTAATAATTTTTTTCTCAAACCCCTATTACCTGAATTCCAGATGGTCTATTTTTCTTTATCCGCTAGGTCGCTTCGACATACCCTTTGGATTAGGCCTCTTTGTGTTGCTGCGTCATTTGCCCTGGTTTCACCACACTCATGCCGATGGCTAGAACTCCCATCACTCTGGTAAAATCTTGTGGCCAGAATGATATTGTGACTGTATGGCCCCAATACTCCACGACGGACCTGTTAGAGTGTTGGCAAAAGTTGTCGACCATGGCCTTCAGATACTGCTCAAACTCCCTGGCATTGAAGTAGGGCATCAGTATTGCTTTGTCTACCTGGGCATGTTTTAATGCAATCTTCAGCATATTGTTTTCCAGTGCATTTTTCCACCATTGCTTGCACTCATTTCCCGTCAGGCTTTCCCAGGTGATGACCTTCATTCCCATATTAGCACTTGGTCTTATCTTCTCCTTCGATGCAATCTTCGGCCTGTAGGACGCAATCTTCTTTCCCTTGTCCATGCTTTTGAATTTGATTTTGTGATCTTTACTCTAGTCTTTGTATGCCAGAAGATAGTTATTTGATGACTTACCCACGCTGAAAAGTCGTACGGTCGTGTACGGCCTGTAATACCTCATCCCCAAGTGTACGGCCTGCAATATCTCCCTCCCGTGTGTACCCTCTATTCTCTCCTTGTACGGCAAGCGGACTTATGCAATTTGATTTTGGTTTTGCAATTTTCTATTTCTTTTATTTTGCAAAGGGCGAGGACACCGTACAACATATGGTCTGGTTGTACATCGTACGGCCCAAGTCGTACGTCATACGATCGTACTTTTTTCCTAATCTAATTTTACCTTATGGGGTTGTTGTGTCGTCCTCGACCCGATCGCCTCGGTCTCCTTGTCTTCCACGACTTCGATTTCTATCATGTGGCGAAATATATAGTTTATATACCCTCGCTGTCGGAGACAATCATTGGAGCAGCATTGATCAACTTCTTCAAGCTCCCATATCCAATCAAATACTGTATTTTCATCTTGCATCATCATCAAGTTCCACCCCATAAGTTCCTGGGCCCACTGGAATGTTCTTCCGTCACTGTTCATCTCAATGCTCTTAGTCCTGAACTTTGCTTTCCAAATCCGACTCCTTGGAATCTAGATAGGTGGGGTTCCCTGGCTCTTCATTCTTAGTTGCAGAATCTCATCGTCATAAGGCGACCTTTCCATTATAAACATACTCTGCTACATACCTTCTCACTGGAGTTTTTATTTCTCTTGGTAACAAGAATTCAAATTTATCTTACCTTGTTGTATTCTACTATCCATTGTGTCCATGCCTGTTCTTCCTCATTTTGGGTTTCTTCTTGTGAGCCATTTCCAATGATGTCGTTATCGACCATTCCTTCTCGTATGCCGGTTTGCATTGTCCTTGGTCCAAAGAACCCGGTTACAGGTTCAAGTGGTGCACTCAGGAAGTATATTCCATCACTCCCCTTTGCTGTGTCTTTCATCACTGTGTATCCCAACATGTTGATTTCTACTGTTTCTTCCCTTTTCTGCTTGTATTTTTCAGCTTTGACCCGTTCGATGTGTCATTGATTGGGGTTCCATCAAGGTTGTCAAGTCTTATAGCCTGATTGTCCAATACTTCCCAAACCCTGAACGGTCCCAACCAACGAACCTTGAACTTACCGGGTTTGATCTCAGTACGACCGTTATACTTCAGGACCAACTATCTGGGTCGGAAGTTCATTCGCTGGATGTGTTTGTCATGCCAAAATTTCCTCCGCTTCTGCATCACTTCTGTGGACCACTGAGCCATGATCCATCTCTCATCAAGTTTGTTCAACTGGAGTAGTCGTTCTTGCAGACTCTCTGTGTCCCCCAGTCTGTTTTCTACTGCTATTCTTAGGCTCAGGACAAGATATTCTGCTGGCACAACTGCTTCTTGACAGTGCATGAGTTGGAACAGTGTGTCCCGTGGTTACCTTGTACGTCGTCCGATATGCCCATAGTACGGTTGGCAGTCTTTCCTCCCAATCTGCCCCTTCTATTCCACGGGACTTGTGGATTACCGAAACTAACACTTTATTTGTTGATTCTACTTGCCCATTTGCTCTCAGGTAGTACGGACTCGACAGTGTATGGAAGATCTTGAACTCCGTTGTCATCAGTCAGATCACGTGGTTGACGAAGTGTCCCCCACGATCACTCGTCAGCTGTATGGGTATATCGTACCTTGTTACTATTCATTCATAGATAAATCTTGCAGTACTTAAGGCAGTGTTATCGTCCAATGCTTTTGCCTTTGCCCACTTTGTCAAGTACTCGGTGGCTACCACTATGTATCAACACCGATGCGGCTGGCTGACCTTCAATGGTCCCACAAAATCTAACCCCCACCTCTCGAAAAGTTCTTGAGGCTGGATTGGCCATAGCGGCATCTAGTCCCTCCTCAATGGTTTGCCTACTCTCTGACATGTGTCACACTCCAATACCCATTCTTTCGCATCTGCATACAATGTTGGCCACCATAGTCTGGCTAGCAAAATTTTTCTGGCTGTGGCATCCGGACCCATGTGCCCTCCTACCAATCCTTCATGTGCTTCTTCTAGTACACCCTTTATTTCTTCTTCCATGACACATCTCCTCAGCATATGGTTTGGTCCCATCTTATATAGCAACCCATTTATAAGCTGGAATGTCTTGCTTTTCAGTGCAATTTTTCTCCTCTCATTTGATGGCATTCCCTGAGGGAATGTTGACATCGACAAGTATTCACCGATCTTCTCATACCATGATGGCAATGCTGCAATCTGAAAGAGATGAGCATCAGGGAAGTCTTCATTCACCCCTTCTGCCGGTTCCCCCGACCTAATCCGTGACAATTGATTTGTTATTATATGACTCTTCCCAGGTCGTACTATGATCGTGAAGGTAAATTCCTGTAAGAGAAGTAGCCATCTATTGATTCTCCCCTGAATGATCGGCTTATTCACCAAGTACATGAGTGCTTGATGGTCGACATAGAATGTAAATGGTGTTGCCAGCAGGTAGTGCCGAAATTTTTGCACTGAATACACCATTCCGAGAGCCTCCCTCTCGGTTGTGCTATAATTTTTTTCTGCCTTTGAAAGTAATCTACTGGCGAAATACACCGAGTGGTCCAGACCATGGGGTCCCACCTGTGCTAATGTGTCCTCGATTGCAAAGTTTGAGGCATCGACGTGTACATGGAACTCTTTATCCCAGTTCGGGTATGCCAGTATGGGTGCACTTATCAATCTGGTCTTTAACTCCTCGAATGCCTTCTGGTGTTCATCAAACCATACAAATTGAACTCCCTTCCTTGTCAACATATCGAGTGGGCAAGAGATCTGGGCAAAATTCTTTATGAATCGTTTGTAATATCCGACGTGACCAAGGAATGATTTTATTCCTGTGATGTCACTCGGGGCTTCCATCTCCACGATCACCCGTATCTTATCTGGATCTGCTTTCAATCCCGCTTTGCATACAATGTGACCCAACAACTTCCCTTGTGGTACCATGAATCGACATTTCTTCCAATTCAATGCCACCGTGCGGATCTGCAACGCTCCATACATTCAGCAAGTGCCTTCAAATGTGTTTGTTGATCACTATAGATTGACCAATCAGCCAAAAATGCCTTAAAATTCCCGACTGACATTTTATCAAAGATATGCAAAATGATTCTTTGAAATGTTGCCGGTGCATTACAAAGACCGAATGGCATCCGATTGTATGCATATACCCCATCCTCTACCACAAATGTCGTCTTAATTTTATCTTCCTTAGCAATACTGATTTGGTTATACCCCAAGAATCCATCCATGAACGAATAAATTTCGTGACCAGCCACTTCTTCCAGAATTGAGTCTGTAAACAGAATGGGAAATGGATCCTTGATAGTAACTGCATTCAGGCATCTGAAGTCCACATATTCTAATCTGCCCACCTTCTTCTTGAGTGATATGACAATGGGTGAGACCCATTCACTAGTTTTTACCTTGATTATAATTTCGGCCTCCAACATCTTCTCTATCTCCTCCTGGACTTTGGCCACATAATTTCTATTCATTCTGTATGGACGTTTTCTAATAAGACATGCCCCTGATATTAGTGGGATCCTCTGAACACATAGTTCTGGAGGAATTCCTTTCAAATCCTTATAAGTCCAAGCAAACGCCTCCTTGTACTCCATAAAGATCCTGAATGCCGCTGCTTTGAGGACGGGATTCCAATCATCCCCTACTAGTATCACTCGAGGGTTACTATCTTCACCCAGATTTAGCTTCTTCATGGATGGTTCCTCGTACTTGATCTTTCCCTCGGATCCAAAGTTGTGAGCGGCTGTACTGTCTATCTCGGCTATCCCTTCTGTGTATTCCCCGAAGGCGGTCGGGAAGGTGTGTTGGTGGTCATTTCCTTCCAATTTGTCTTCTTTCTGTTCTCTTCTATCATCTTCTATGTCTGCATTCACCCGCAAGTTCTCGCGATTTCCTTTATCGAGATCATGTTACATTCTGCCTTGAAGAACTCATAGTCCTCCATTTGCCAGTGGAAAAGCCCGCTAAATGAATTAGTCTCATCCTCGGAACATCCTTGCAGTTTTAATACTCCTTCCTCATCGGGTTCCATTGGTCCTCTGCCAATTGACTCTCCTGAATTGGAATCTTACGCCAACTCCTCACTTACAGCATGTGTTCTCAGATCTATGATGATCTCCTTACCTTTGTTCTCTATTGACAATGTGTTCTTTTTCAAATTGTGGTTGGCCTTGGCGGCTATCAACCACCCTCGGCCGAGTAATGCATCGTACAATGTATTTTGTGTTGTTATGAGTACAAAGTTGAACAGAAAGGGTTGGGTGCCAATCTTCACTTTTTGAGCCATTAGCACTCCCAGCGCTTTAATTCTGTGTTGGTCTGCTCCCACTAATTGGAAATTTTGTGGCCATAATGTAGGTTTTCCCAAGCACTTCCATGTATCTTCTGTCAACACATTCACTCCTGATCCTCTATCGATTATTGTGTTCATCAGGTAGCATCCACCGATTGACGTGTACGACCGCTGGATTCTTGCCATTGTTAATTGCCAACAGCCTCGGGTCGATGACTTGTTCTCCTTCCAACAATGGCTCCACTATGACATCTTCGTCTTTTGTTTGCCCGTTTGGGTTCCCTTCCATCACCTTCGAGATTGCCATCCTCAGTTGTGGCATGCTCTGTAGAAGATCCGCTATTCTGATCGATACAGTGGTCTGTAACACCTGATTCACAATATTCTTGTCTGACTCTGGTCATACGGTGGTTATTTTTCTATTCTTCCCCTCCGTTTCCATCGCCACCTCTACTTTTCTAGCCTCCCCAAGTCTTTTCTTCTCAGTTCTGGGATCTGGATACGTCGCTTTTTTCCATTGTGCTCGAGTGACCGCAAGGATCTCTTCATTATTTTCCTCGACACTGATGAGGTTCACCCCTTTCTGCTTAGGGCAATCTTTTTCTTCGTGATCTCCAGGCCCACACCACTTGCATAATGCATTTATTTTGTTCTGATTATTGTTCAGGCATTCCCTTGCGAAGTGTCCCCATTCGTTGCATTGTCAGCATTGTATCATGGGTCGCCCCTTGCTATCGTACTGCAATCTATTTCTGGTACACCTATTGTTCCGATAACCTCCAGAGGATGCATTGGGACTATTCTGAGGCTTCGGGGGTGTCGTCGGCGAAGTTGATGATTCTCCTTGTGTAAAGAGCACCTGAGTACTTCTTGCTTTCAGATTAAATGGGCATTCCTTGATTGAATGTCCCATTACTTGGCAGATATCACAGAATAACTTCTTTGGACAATTTGCTTTTACGTGTCCTTCCCTGTTACAATCGGTGCGCCATAATTCTCGGCCTTCTTTGGTTGTTTCTTTATCAGCCTTCAGTTCTTTCATCATGCGAATCATATCTCTCAGTGTCTGGATGGTTTTTGACTCGCCATCACTGCTGTCATCACCCGTACTTTCATCGTCCTCAATCCTTCTCTTACTCCAGGAAGATGTTTTGTTCTCGCTTTCTATATCCATCGCTCGATTGTACGCTTCAGCATACGATGACGGTGGTATGACTTTCATCTTTTTCCTTAATGACGGAAGTAACCCTTCGATGAACCATCTCTTTTTCAGTTCGTCGGCTAGCTGGGTTTCCAATTTTCTGAGCAAGTCTTTGAGCCTCCTATTAGATGCTCACATTTTCATTTTTTCCTTGTCTGGTGTTGTAGATTTCCGCTACAATCTCATTATCATCTCTTAGGAGCTTAAATTCATTTTCGAAGGCTTTCCTCAATCCATCCCATGAGGCCTTCTGTGCTGCCTCTAAATCTGTATACCAATCAATAGCTATACCTCTGAGCGTTGTTGGGAATGCTTTTATCCAATAATCTTCGTCTTCTTGTCCATTTGCCACCCATATAGTTTCGCATGTCTTACAATGTCAGATAGGATCCTCTGACCCGTTCCCCATAAACTTCGGCAACTTCTGCCTTTCACTTGCCGGTGGAGTCACCATCTTTTTCTCGGGGTGCCCTCTCTGTGTCTTTGACCCGATTGGACTGGTTCTACCGTGTCGTTCCGGTGTCCTCCTGACACTGTCGGCCACGTACGGTTCCTTTCCACGTCCGTTCTCGGCGTCCTCTACACTTCAAGTCACCTCTAGTTCTCTCTAGTACTCCCTCTGCGCAGGGGTCTTGGGTTCAGGTCCTCTAATCCTTGGCCTTTCGTCTGAAATGGACAATGCCACAATACGACGTATGCTATCTTCTAGCTCTTCTGTCAATTTCTTCCCATTTTCTTTTTCTCTATTTGTTATTGGTGTTCTAAAGTTCTGTTCATCAACTCCCTCACTGTAGAACTCACCAATATCTTGATTTATTTCTTTATGTCGTTCATTCCCTTTTTCAATAATTTGTTTTCTTTTTTCTGCATTCTTCTTGTTCTCTTAGTCTTAGTGATCTTCTCAATATTTCTTCTGGTGTTTCTTGCCCAACTGGTATTTTATTCTTATCCTTATTAAGTTGTATGGGCATTAATTATGCTTACCCTTGTCGGTTGTACCACGTGCGATAGTGAATGGCGTTGCGCTCTTCCTCTTGTTTCATACACTCCTCATACCTCCTGAGTACTTGTTGTCGTCACAATTCCCTCTCTCTTTCTTCTCGGAGGTCTTGGAAAGTTATCAGATTCCTTGCTAGGAGTCGAGGAATGTGGTTCAGAAGGTTGTCCACTTCACTATTGACACGCAGGTTTTCTTCAATAACCTCCTCTGGAACCTCCTTGTGGATGGATTTGTTTCTCACGTACTGCCCGACTGATAATAGCCACAGGTTTACCAATTCCTGCGTTAAATCATCTTCTCGGCTCCTTGGTTCGTTCTCTTCTCTGTCACTTCCCTCACGTTCTGCTTGAATTTCTCGTGCTATTATTTCTACTTGCCTTCTATTTTGTACTTCCTCGTCGATGTGGATCGGTTGCCCCATTATGCTGCCATCTTCATCGTGTTTTTCTCGCTTGAGTTCACCCGATGGTTTGCTCTCCCTGATACCACTTGTCCAATGGTCTCCGACGACTCAACTTGTCATCGACAGCCAATTTTTCATCCAATGGTCTCCGACGACTCAACTTGTCATTGACGTGTCACCCTCGACCCTTTTTCGAACAGGCAACGGCGCCAAATGTTTACCACAATATGGTGTGTTTTACAGAATATGAAGTAAACAGAAATAATGTAGTAGGACAGTGCATTACACGAACATAACAGAATTACTCAGAATGGACCATTGTATTCATTCATTGATTCACAGAAAACATTACCATGTTCATGACAGCAACATGTATCATAACTCCAATATCTCCATGTATCAACTATCATCAAGTACACACATCTCTTACTACAATGCATTGACACTTTAAATACTTATCGCCAAGGTTGGTTGTGATGCTAACCGTTGGTACCAACTCCAAACTACCCGACTTGTCGGTTGGTACCGACAACTAATTACATCATTTATTCACTTAAACTAATTCGATGTCTACATGGTCAACATTGACATTTCGAACTCAGTTGAGGAATTGAAGCATATGTCCGAGGAGGAACCGTGGTAGCAATTGCAGTCAACATCTATTGTTTGAAGAGTCGACTCCAGTTTATAAAGGCGGTGTCGGTTTCAAGGGATCGCATATTACAAGGAAATCGTGGCATAAGGATTAAGCTAGCAGAGCATCATGATTTTGCAATAGGAAGCACAACATTGAAATATTTGAATCTCTGAGTAGGCCAGCGATACATCAAAAAGTCGTGTTGTGTGTTCTAGTGCCACCTAGGAATGGTTATTTTATTGTGGATGCCATTGATGATCATTTAGAAGATGTGATCAGTTCTTTGTCAGCATTTAGAAGATCAGATTGGAGATTTGCATAAATATTGGATAGGAATAAGGAAAAAACATCACTAAAGATTACACTTGAATTATCAGTTTCAGATATATGTTATTAGCAACGGATTGGAAGGCAGTGATAGAAGTAGGTATGTTGACATTACTGTTATGATTTTGCATAGCTATAAAAGATGAGGATATTCAAATCTTTAATTTGAATATCAATATATATTATATCATTGTTGTTGCATCCCTGATTTCCTATTCAGAGTTTAGAAAAGTTCATTGAGAAGTTAGCCAATATCCATCCGGGATATTACAGTGGTATCAAAGCTTGGATCCTGCCAGCCTATGGGTTATAAGCTACTACGTTGATCCTTTGCCGCATCATTATAGAAGAAGAACAAGTACAGTGGTATCAAAGCCTCCATCTTGCCAGCCTATGGGTTTTTTGAAGGAAGAGTTGAAGCCATGAATACAAGAAGATCATATACACCTACAATGGACAAGTCTATAGAAGAAGACTTGACAGCCTTGATAAACAAGTATGATACTCTTCCTAAGTATGTGCAAAACATAATTAGCTTCAAAGACTACATGAAGTTCAAGAGTTCGTGGTATGATGAAGAATCATTTGATGGTGATAAAGAGGACATGAGGATTACAAGCAGCAACCCTGAAAAAGTGGAACAAAACTGGTCATTATGCAGCCCTAAAGAGTATGAGGATTCAAGTACACTTCAGCCACATATTGAAGAAAAGCACATAGTAGTTGAAGACAAATCAGCTATGTTGGGTAAAGGTATGGTTTCTCAAGTTGAGACTAACATTGATCCTCATGTTGATAAGGAAACACACATGGAAATAGCATTTGATGAAGAAAACACAATAGAATGGCATGATGTCATTACTGATTTGTTTGAGGACAGAAGCACTATGTCTCATCATTCTAATGAGATGGCAGATTTTGATCATGGAGAGGTCAATGATTTGGCATCATCTATGGATGGCAGCCATATATCAAATGATACACATGAAGATATCAATCCTAAGAGGACTGATTTTGTATACTTTGGCATAGATGAGATAAAGAGATGTGAAAAGATGAATGAAGAATGGATGAAAAGAGCCAAAGAGGCCAAGATGGTGGCTGCCAATGCAAACATCTTCAAGAAGTTAAAGAGAAAATCAATCTCATCATTATTGCAAAACAAGAAAGGATTGACTACATTAGAAGTCTCTTCATTCCAAGGAAAGATGAATCAGGAAATAACAATTGTTCCAATGATGCAGATAATGAGGTTGATAAGACTTCTCATTTGGAGGAGATTCCAAACATGAAAGAACAAGTCATGGATGATATGCAAATATGTGATAATGAAGGTAAATCAGATTTGCAGGATACAATGGTTTCCATTGAAGAGGATCAACCTATTCTTGAGGTGGCACAACATCATTTTGATGATGTTCTCTTATTGGAGCATGTGAATGGCTTGAGTATTCCATGTTTTGATGACTACTATTTATTGTTGACTAGTGAAGCATGTGGTTTCAGTTTTGAAACAGCAGCATATGGAAGAGTTTATTATGATGGGAATCCATATTTTCTTGTTGGCAATTGGTTTCATGATGATTCTCTATCTTCATGCATTGAAGATGACACTTTGCATATCACTTGGAATGATATTTTGAGATTGCTTAGTGTTGTTCTAATTCATGACAGCTTGGATACATTTGTGTTTGCTACATTGTGCGACCGCAGAAGCGGTCCCAAGATCTTCTTCATCAACAACCTTGAAGAGATGTGGTTGAGCATGCTTAAGGAGCCTCAATGGATTTGGCATCCAGGGATTGATTGAGTTCAGTTTTTCTTCCCATTGCTTGAGAACAAGCAATGTCGGGAAGGGAGCGCTGTAATGTCCCCAATTTTTTAAGTGACTTAAAATCTGTCTAATTGTAAATTAATTTTATAAAGTATTTTTAATTGCTTTATAAAATTAATATTTTATTAAGTTACTTGAAAAATACTTTATTAAATAAAGTATTATTGTACACACACATTTAAAAAGGGTCATGTCAAAGCATTTAATATCGTTAAGTGTGACTGTGTACACATAAACTTGCATTTGATAAAATTAGGCTGGGCCTAATTGATGTAAGGGGCCTTAAAAGAAGGCCTAAGAGTCATTGTTGAGCAAGTATGTTCTAGATGTGCTATGTTTTGGTTTTGTGTTTATGACTTTTGTCAAGTTTGTATTCAGCACATGTCAAGGTGATGTTCCCTTGCATTTGTAGAAGTCGGTTTGGTGATGCTTCCTTACTGTCATTGAGGTGAAGTTGTTTCAGGTTTCACATTTGGGCTTGAAAGCATTTTTCTACATTTCTGAGGGTTTGAGTTCATTATTCGATCAATCGATATTTGGTCGGAGACCATTTTGTCAATTTCATTGAAGATCTTTGTATTAATGTTTATGCAAATTTGTTGATTTATATTTCTGAGTGTAAGAGCATCTTCCCAATCGCAGCTCATAGAATGTTTTGATATGAAGTTTTGATAATATATTGAATGTGTTTGTGGGTTCCCGTAAGCAAGTTAAATTTTAGTATGAAATCGGGCCCTTCGAAAATATTCGCACCTTCACATATTATTGAGGATGCAGCATATGGAGAATAAACAGCGTTGACTTGGTCTTGTGGAAAGCCTGCGAGGAAAGATAGAAGCTTGTCTGCAGATTTAAAACTGATTTGTAAGGAGTCGTGGGACCCTCATCTGCCCAATCGCATCCTGTTAGAAGGCTTCAACAAACATATATAAATCTGCGTAGGATTTATGAAGGAAATTGCGATTGTTTCAAAGGATTAAAAATCTTATCTTTGCTGCATAAGAATGATATATATTATTTTATGATATTTGTCCCATTAGGAACTGTTAAAGGAAGACAAAACCTGCCAAGGTGGGTCCCGTACCAACTTTGGAGCTGCTGGAAAGAACAATTTCTTTTACCAAAAAAAAAGGAAGAAAAGAGGAATCGCAGCTTGAAGGAAAATAAGTTAGTTTCATTGCTGCCTCTTGGGGAACAAAGTCTGACATGTGGGCCCCATGATTTGATGTTGTGGTCTGATTTTGGATATAAGGATTGAACATCAATTTGAGAAGCTGCCATATGTTATTTTATACTTTAGTGAAGTTGCCTCATCAACTTGGACTTCCACGTGAGTTTTGGATGCATACTGGAGTGTGTAGGAGTGCTGTCAGCATCAATTATAGGACTGGTAATAGCAAGTTTAAGAACTGATTCAATCTTATTGATTGTGCATCTAAATGGTACGTAATGAAGTATGTTATAAAGTCAGTTCCTCTGAATTTTCTATGTAAAATCAGATTTCTGAGTATGTTACTAATTTAAGGCAGCTGATTTCTGAGCATGAACAGCCACTATCCTTCTTCATTGTAATTTCCATTCTGTGATATTCATATTTGATCAGCAGTCCTATATATGAGTTTTGCATATTTGATCATGTATTCAGCGTTGTAATAAGGCTGCCAATCCATTTGTTCTATCAATTTGCATATGTTCGTTCATGTTTCATGCTTGGTAAAAAATCTATGAAAGGTGCAAAGATAAAAATCAGATTTTCAATCCTAGGGTTTGATTTTGACATTGCAAATTCAGAAAATTTGGTAAACGTCTTAAAAGGGATATTACATTCTTTCTGATTACAATCAGAATAAACTGTATTGCAACAACAGATGGGATTTGTTACATACCTAGAAACATGTGTTAATGAGAGATATGCTAAAACATAGCTGGGTGGCCAGCTCAAACATCTTCATTCCATTTGCTTGGCACCTACCCACAAGTCTCTTAAGGCTGCGGTTCCCCAAAACACCTCCACGTCCTACTTAAACTTCAAACGCTCCTCACTTTATGAGCTACGGCTATATGTTGGGGCTGCGACCATCCAAAGAGGCTGCGTCCTCATTTTATACCCTCACGTCCATGCCAATAAAGTTGTGGCTACTCCTTAGAAGATTCTCATTGCCCTTTTAAACCATGCGCTAGGGTTAGGATATAAACCCTTCTTTCAAACAAATATTCCAGCCATGAATATCTTCGAAATAACTTCTAACAAAATCACAAATTTATATTTGCCCTACAAATCTCATAAATTTGTAAAATGAATCCCTTTAAGCATAAACACCAAATTCAATAAATATGCACCTGCACGAAACTTATGTGATTCAACTTGCTAACCAGTTAGGAAAGATCTTTCACCACTGACACTGATTTCCCTTAGGGTTTCCATCCTAGGGTTTGCTCAAACCTCTCCAATTTCTCCAAGAAAATATATTCAGCATAAATGAAAATGAGCTCTTGAGCTCTCTTTTATAATTTGAATTTCCCATAGAACATTCTCAACAAAGTAATTTAAAACTACTTTTTAATATGTCACTTAAGCCCATATAAAGTGACTTTATAATATTTCATTTTGGACCCTTTCCAAAGTCACTTTATCAAATGAATATTCAAATAAATACAAGTTGCCCGAAAAATGAAGAATTAAGACAATTTAATTTATTTAATAAATATTATTCCCTTGTCCAAACTCCGAATTAGCCTATAGGAATAAAATAGGCTAAATGGTCACCCTCGCCAACTAGGCTGAAGAAGGGGGCATTACATATTGGTGCACATCAAAAAGCTTAGGCATGCCAATATAAAGGGTTAATTTGTCTCGCCATGAGTATTGGTACACACCTGGCAATTAACACATGCCTACACTCAACAAACCTTTAAAAATGTAAAAAAATAAAATGAGCCTAAGGAAAAAGACACGTCGACATGAAGTGTGGAGAAGAATGGGAAAACGCTTGCACAATGAAGAGCACACATCAAAGTGAAGGATGGTGACATGATAGTGTATCGGCGTGTGGACGGTGTTGCAGGCACACCAATCCAAAGAGGAAAAAATTAAAAAATTATAACCACTAGTGTATTGGCAAGTGCAAGTCATCAGACACATGTCAATGTAAAAAAAATCTTTAAAATTAAAAAATCAGCTTCAATGTAGTGACACATGCCTAGCTATTAGCATGCACCAATACATTAAGTTTTCAACAAATTTAAAATATTTATTGTTTATTGGCCAACTTAGTACAGTGCCTGATTTGTAGGGAGATGCATCAAAAGAAAAGGAAGATTCACCAACACATCATAAAGGAAACAAATGCACATTCGCAAAGGACTCAAATCTTGAAAAACTTGCCTCTAGTGCATTGGCATGCACCAAGAGTCTAGCGCGTGCCAATACAAAGAGAATCTCATTTAAAGGTTGAAAATATTTTTACAGTGTATTGATTCACGCCAAGAGACTAGTACACGCCAATACAAAGCAACTAAGTTCAATCAAATTTTCCCTTTATTGTCCAGGTGCGCGCCAAAACAAAGACCGGTTTTTCCTAGTGATAAAGCATGCGCTTGCTAGCAAGGACACGCCAATAAAAATAAGGCAAATTTTTAAAATCTTCAAGTCTAGTGTATTGGTGTGCACCAAGAAGCTCAGGGACACAAATACAAATAAGGCAAATTTTTAAAAATTTCAAGTCTAGTGTATTAGCACACACCAAGAAGCTCAGGTGTGCCAATACAAAGGAGGGCAAATTTTTTTGGGGTTTGAATACGTCAGTGTATTGGCATGCACCAAGAAGCTCAGGTGCACCTATACAAAAGAGGTGATTTTTCTTAAGAGTTGTGTTAGACATGCCAGTACAAAGCAAGTGTGCTTGCCAACCAAGATGCATCTATACAAAGGAGCAAAGTGTAATGTCCCCTTCATCAACCTAGTTGATGAAGGAGACCCTTTAGCCTATTTTATTCTCGTAGGCTAATTTGGAGTTGAATAAGGGAATAATATTTAATTAAATAAATTAAGTTGTCTCAATTCTCATATTTTTTCGGGCAACTTACATTTATTTATTATCTATTTGATAAAGTAACTTTGAAGGGGGTTCAACATGTTATATTATTTAAGTCACTTTATTTGGGCTTACGTGAAATATTAAAAAGGTAAATTTAATATTTGACCCTTTGGGAATGTTCTATGGAAAATATAAAATGGAGTTCAAAAGCTCATTTGTATTAGGCTGAATATATTTTCTTGGATGAAATTGTGAGCTCTTGCTTGAGCAAACCCTAGGACGAAAACCCTAAGGGAAATCGGTTTCGGTAGTGCAAGATCTACCCTAGCTGGTCGATGGTGGAATCACACAAGTTTCACGTTGGTTTTTATCAATGGAGATTTGAGTTGGTGCTGAAGGAATTATTCTTGCAAATTTATGAGATTTTCGCAAATATAAATTTGGAGTCTCGATGGAGAATGGTATTGAAGACTTTGGGGTGTTTTGAAAATATTGTGAGTGAGTTTTTATTACAGATATATTTTTAACAGAGGTATTATTTAATTGTAGAGTGGGTTCATGACCCAATCATACATTTCTGGGAGATCTCCACAATGAGTCGCAGCCCCAAAAGACTCACATGAGTTCTTAGAAGAGCCGCAACCTATTGTAAAGTCTTAACAATGCAGATATGATTAATGTGGAAGGTGCAATTGGGAGTTTTAAGGAAAATAGGAGTCTTTCTCCTTATATTTTCCAGCCACAGCTCTTGTCAAGTAACCGCAGTTCATTTTGAAGGCACATCAACCTTTCCTAAAGGATCACATCATAATAAAGGCAAGCCGTGAGATATTAGGGGATGCGTGGGTCTTTGTGGGAAGCACCCACATTGGCTTATGAAATACAAGCAACAGGTTGTAGAAGGAGAAGGTTAGAGTTAAGGAGGAGAAGTGGTCATAGCTGATATTTGAAAATTTGTACAAGCTGGCTGCCTAGCTAGAGCCCAGTGGTATGTTTAGACACTTGAATGGTATGTTGACACTTTCATTTATTGTAATCATAAATACTATATATTCTAAGTATAATTAGTAATAAAGACATTCAAATCTTTAATTTGAATCAATCTATTTCATCATACAAACTGTTTGCTATAATGCCCATTGCATACCAATGAAATTGGACAACAAAAGGAATGTTTTCTATGGATAAAATATCTATGCAAACTGTTCTACATCATTTACAAAGATTTAATTTGGTATTAGAGACAAGCTAGGAGCCCCAAGCACCCGCAATGTCGCTCAAGAGGGGTGTTGGATAAATGAGCCGCACTCAAACCATAAAAGGACTGGTCACAAAGTGGGCCACTACAGAAAATGAGAGGTCCTAGGTTCGAGCTCTAGCTTGTAAGATACCCAACTAATTCTACCAAAATTTTTCCTTACTTAGACAATTTTTACTTGCTATCAACTCATCAACTATTTCAACAACACAAAGATATATATCAAAGATAACTAATTGAATGAATCAACCTTTAGCTGGGTACTTGTTTTATTACTTGATTCAAATGGCATGAAGTTACACTTTATTTCAAATGGAATTACAAAGCAGGTCTTGGAGCCTTGATGATTACAATGGGCGCCTATACTTGATCAACTCAATTGAACTCAATGATGTTAACTGAATGTCAACACCTCACAGTATCACAAGGGAGCATCACCTTGTCAGTTGAGGGAGCATCACCCCAACACTTGAAACTCGCAGGCCTCAAGATTACAAGCTCAACAGCTTTGCAGAGAGAAGTTTGTCAAAATCATAGATGCCAAATGAATGAGAGAGCTCCTCCTTTTATAGGCCTTCCAAAGGCAATGAGGGCACGTTTTCCAATGCATGAAGAGGAACCAAGGCACGTTTCCCAAGAAGCATATTCAAGGGAATATTCCATCTGATGACTCATTCTGAGTTGGCAAGCTTATATAGAGACCTTGACACGGATCCCGAAGACCTTCTGTCGACCAATGAGAACTCAGGTAGTTACAGCTACCTTATCTTCTGACTAGGCGCCCATCTGAAGCAGTGAGATCATGGAATGGCGCCCAAAGTGGATCTAGGCACTCACTGGGGTAGCAGAAAACATGAATAGGCGCCTTTTAGGCTAGGCGCTTCCTTGATGTGGCAGAGGCATGAATAAGCGCCTAGTGGAGATTGGAGACTCCAAATGTCCTCAAAACACTTAACATTACTGAGTGAAGAGCAGGATAGGCGCCTTTCCAGGCTAGGCGCTTCCTAGAGGTGGTAGAGACTTAGAAAGTGCGCCCACACTTGCAAGTGTCCTCCTTTATGATCTAGGCGCCAAAACTAGGCTATTCACACTGGGAAGTGCGCCTTGGATGCAAAATGTCTTTCCTTGTCCTTTCTTCAAGTCTTAGTTGATTCGGGAAGTAGAATGCCTCTTCCTAAGGTGAGCTCCTTACTTGTCTGGCGTCCTTAACATGTGAAAAGATGTTCATTGAAGGTCTTCTGACAACATTTGATGTTGTTCTCTGTCTAGGCGCCCATTTGAGGTGGTTCCTGCATGGAATTGCGCCTTACTAAAGCTGGGCGCCAATTGAAGATTGTCGAGTATTGAAGGTACTTCTTACTCTTAGAAAGATGACTTTGACAACCTATCAAACCACTCCTTAGGCGCTCTTTGAGATTTTAGAGTGTGTATCAATCCAAAGCGCATTATTAGTGGTGAAATGGCGCCTTATATCCTGTGAGTGAGTCTTAACTTCATGCAAGTCTTCAAGGAGTTTCCAAGTCCAAAGCAAGGTCATGGGTGAATAGAACTGCGCCCTAAGAAATGACTGGATCCTAGGCGCCAATCTGGAGTTATAGTGGACTTGACATGTGCCTCAACTAGTTTAGGCGCCCATTTGAAGTGATGAAGACTTAGAAGAGCGCCCTCACTCCTTCAACTGCAAGGATGAAATCCAATCTTGATCCTGCAAATAGGACCATCCAACCAAGGCGCATTTTGAAGGTGGGTTAGTCAAAGCTTCCAATTTTAGGCGCCAGAGCAAACACTTAGCTTTAAAACCTTCCATCTGCTTCTATCTGGGCTAGGCGCTCCATGGAGGATCCTGGAAACCATGTATTGGCGCCTTCTGGTTCTAGGCGCCCATTCTTGGTAGTTTGATTCACAATTGGCGCCTTGTATGCTTTGGATATCCTGTCAACAATCTCCATTTGCTAGGCGCATATTTGATGATGTATTCTATCCTTAGGCGCTCATCTAGGAAGTCTGATGTGAAATTGGCGCCCAGACCTCAAGAGTCAACTTCCTATTAAATTGGCTTCCAGACTTAGCCAAATTTCAAGTTTCTGACTTTGTTCCTGCAAAACAATAAAACGGAGTTAGTCAAAAACCAATTCATTCCCTTATCATTCTGAATTAGCCTCCGGGAATGAGTAATAGGCTAATCCATTCTTCACTTGATGTTCAAGCCGGAAACGGGGACATGACATAGCTAGTCAATGGAAAGTTCAACAAATTATACGGCAAACTCATAAAAGAATTCTAGCTTGAAAATGGCTCTTCATAATTGTCTATTAAATGACAACTCTCGACACAATAAAATCTAATTTCTCGAGGTATGACCTATAAATACAAATTTATGATGCAGGAGCATCCCAAGTTGAAAAGCAATCTTGCATCAACCAAAAATATCTGCTTTCTTTCTTTTCTTGCATTTTAATTGCAGTTCAGTCATTTGCAATTTCAACATTTTCTACTGCATTCTACTGCATCTTCATTTCAGAGCTCGCGGAGCCGGAATTAGATTCTACACTATCTCAGCCACATCATATTCAGATTTCATGAGATTTGGACTTGTTTGTGGAAAGTTATCGCTATCAAAAGATCATCAGCATTCACAGAACAGAGCATCATCAGTCAGCATGAGTAAACAAGGTTTGCGAAGCGATCCCATGACTTGCGGAGCCCAATGGAACATCACATAAGGCAATTTAGGACCAGATAGACCTTCGTTGCGAACCACAGCACATTGCATCTATTTGTAGAGTGTTACCAAGAGTTATAGGCCAACCTACATGTTTCCTACACGTTTCATCATTCATTGGAGTTTGAGATCTCTTAAAGCCAACACAAAGGATTCTTTGAGCTAGGGAAGGATATATAAGCATTTCTTGGATGCTCTAGGAAGGCAGTTTTTGGCAGTGAGTTCAGTAGTTAGTTATCTCAGGATAGATAGTTCTTTTCCGGAGGCACTTCAATGCCATATCTTTCATGTATGTTGTAACCCGAAAAGCAGGCCTATGAGCCCATGATTGTAGCCCGCATGCTACCAACATATAGGCATTGTGATTGTTTGATATATTGAACACATAAATCTTTGATTGCATTCTGCTATTGTGTTGTTTCCGTTGTGTTTACTCTAGCTGCATGGTTGGACAGTCCATTCTTTGGACCCTCCATCCGTGACTGCACCAATTTAATAACACAAAACAATATGAAACAAGAAAGAAATCATATACAATATGCTATATTATAAAATTGCACATCAGATTTTGATTTACTTTCTAGTTTCACACAAGAAAAAGGAACAAGAAAAATGAAAAAAAAAAAGCAATGTTAAGCAGTCTTTGGTACGTACAAGAGAATTGAACTTTGAGCTCTCCTCTTCATCACATATTATAAGACGATCTTTCAGCGAATGTGATTCCCTATAAAAATAACATGTGAATAATCAAGAATCTGTTGCCTAAGCACAAAAGTTCTTGCTCTCAAGCAGAAAATCATTTTTTGAAAAGCAAATTCCTTAACTATTTCTTAACTAAACATATAGCACGATTAGAGAGGTTGTCATTAAAAAATAAACTATAGGAAGAAACAACAACAAATCTTCAATTGATTAAATTACATAAAGCATGCACTTAGTATTCAATCCGGTGTGTATCTTTGTCATATGCCTGCATTTCAGTCATCCAAGATGTATGTATATTGATTGTAAGTTGTAATTCAAATTAAAAAAATTGTTAACTTTCAATTAAATAACACTTAACACATGCACAAAAGGATTTTGGTTAAATGTGTTTATGATCCCTGTGGCAATTATGCATTTATGGTCAAAGTCAGCATCTAAATCAATCTCCTTCATAGTTGGGGCCTATACGATCTTGTATCTGTTGCTTCACAAACATTGCTATTGGCACACATATGCTGACATAGAAGCTAAAAATAACCAGACTCAAATTTGGCCCCTTGCCTTATGGAGCAGAGCACCCCATATGACTCGAGGCGTTCCCTGGTGGGCTTGAAAAGCAAAAGCCCATGGGCTAGGACTGACCCTTATTGATGTAGCTTCTTTGTAGCCGATGGAAGAAGAGGGTGGTCACATGTGCAAGAGCAAATACTAATCTTCTGTAACAGTTCTTTGCATTCTATATCACCAATTACATACTGCATACATTGTTTGAGTTATATTGATAAAATTTTGTATTGTTTTTTCCTTTTCTGATTTCTTGTTTATAGTTGTTATCACAAATAATGAATTCAGATTCTAGCAATTTAAAATGCTCCCCATGTTTACAAGATCAAGCAAGGTGATCTAGGGCCCAAAGGTACCCAAGGGACAACACACTCCAATGGATTCAAAAGTGTTATATACGGAAGTGAACAAAAGAATGATATAAGTGCAAATATCAAATCAATGTATTATTCGAGAAAAAGAGTATTCAAAAACAATGAGACACCATGAATTAAAAAACTTCTGGTTTAAACTGTGTGTAGCTTTTTTTAGCATCGACGTTTCGGATCACACTCCATGATCCATCATCAAGATGAGAAAAAGAGAGAATGAAAGAAATGAACTGCAGATCAAGTTCTAAAAAGGAGAGAAGTTTTTCAGTTAGAACTTGATCTGCAGTTCATTTCTTTCATTCTCTCTTTTTCTCATCCTGATGATGGATCACGGAGTGTGATCCGAAACGTCGATGCTAAAAAAAGCTATACACAGTTTAAACCAGAAGTTTTTTAATTCATATCATGGACTGTGGAAATATCATGTCTTCAATGAGACACCATGTTAGAACTATGCGTTGCTAATTTTATAATGAAATACTATGTACAAAATCCAAGGGGTCAAAGGTCTGCCTGGAGATATATTTCTTTTGTACTACACCATTGGCTATGAAAACATAATCATGTTACATTAATATAAAAGTGTGGCAGATGAAGGGAAATCATGACAGTCACAAAAAACCCAATCAACCACCTTCTATTGGTTTATTTCCTTTTTTGTGATTTTCTAGAAACATTGCAAAACAACTATGCAGAACAAGGCTAACAATGTCAAAGTTGTGTGGCATAAACAAAGAGGAGTAAGAAAGAAAGAAAATATATTCATGTCCACAAATGACCATAAATAGGTCAATGGGATTGGACCGTACAAGACTTACAATAGCAAAGGACAAGGGCAAAAAAGGAGTTCCTAGACAAAAATCAAACACAAACAATGGCTAGCCTAAGAAAGGGGCAAACCCCAAAACAAGTACAATAATAAAAGAGGAGGGAGGAGGATGACATGTCCCCATTTCTGGCATGATCACCAAACAAGGAACTGAGTTAGCCCATCATCATTCCCATAGGCTAATTCATCAAAACAAGGGAATATTCTAGTTGAGCTAAGGCTTGGAAAAGGTAATGTTGTTCAGAGGCTTGGAGAACGGAACGTTGGTTTACAGAGCTCAGCTAATTTTCATTGCATTGGCGAATTGGGAAAATGAATTAATGTAATTTTTACATTAACTATCAAAGGCAAAATATTGATTGGGCGAAGCATCTGGAGAGTTTGAAAAAAAATAAAAATTATAATATTATCAAGCACCCACCTTGGAGGAAGAAAATTAAATAATAATATTTTTTATTATTATTTAAGTGAGCGGCCAAATGAAGGAGTAAAAAAGGGAATTAAATTAAATAATATTATTTAATTGGATCGGCCAATATGGGAGGATTAAAATATTATTTTATTCTTTCTAGAGGAGCGCTCACCTTGAGAGAATAAATCAATTAATAAAATAACGATATTTTGATTTTTGGCGCTCAACATTGGAAGAAGAATAAATTAATAAAATAATATTATTTTATTAATTTGGGCAGATTTAACTCAATCTTATCTTGTATGTTATATGGCCATAAGATTTGACCTAGCTAGTGAAATATAAGTCAGCCTGGTGGCATCTCTAGTTGGGTATGAATTATGGCATCATTCAGCGAAGAAGTTTTGAGAAAGGAACTCCATAGAATCAGTAGAAGACTTGATAATCTTTCCCAGTCGAAAGATGCACTTCTTAGCACTTTGGAGGAAGCAGAGGAATGTCTACACATAGTGGATCAGACACCCTCTCTAGCAATGCGAGCAGCCTTTTTCCTTATAAAATATTCCTTGGTGGAGAGAAGGTTGTTAGGACACAATGATAAGGAGATAAGACTTCTTGTTACTTTATGTTTGAGTGAAATCATGAGAATTGCCGCACCTAAAACTCTTTACAATGATGACACATTGAAAGAGGTAATTCAGCTATTGGTGGATAGTTTCCAAAATCTTGATGATATCACATGTTCTCGCTATACTTGAAGCATTTGAAAAGGTCAGATTGCATACTATCATGTTGGATTTGGGATTGAAAAAATTAGTCGAGACAATGTTTCTCCATTTCTTTGCCGTGGTTAGAAAAGAATATGTTGAGGCTGTTGTTGCATCCATGTACACCATCATGGCTATGACTATTGAAGAGAGTGATGTTGTGCCACAATCACTTCTATCTATTCTTCTGGCTAACAAGAAAAAGGATGACCCTGTCAAAAGGAACTTAGCAGAATGGATGATTGTTCGGTGTGAGAAGAAGCTGAAACCTTTGTTGGTTAATAAGGAGCATGTGGATGAAGAAGAATCATTTGATTGTGATTTGCATAAGGAGGACAACAATCAACAATCAACATGCAACCCTAAAGAAGATATGGACACAATTGAAGAAGAGTTACCTATTGAATCCACAAGTGAGGAGCACATGGCATTTCAATATGACTACAAGATTGACAAAGAGGCACCCAATGAAGACCACACAACATTTCAAGATGAATGCATGATTGAAGAAGAGACATATATTGAAGTCGCAGATGAAGAGCACCTGAAGATTGAAGAGGATACCGCATTGGAGATTGTCAAACTAGCCAAGTGAGATCAGCTACATGGAGATTTGAGTCCTTGTGATGTTTTGTTGAGTGAGCCTAGCATTATTCCTAATGCAGGAGCATCCAGTGGTGTAGGGGCAATCTTGCATCACCCAAAAAAAAATGTGTTTCAAAATTGTTGATGTTCTACCCATTTCTTCTCAAAATCTGTGGTTCTGGTCCCATAATCGCCTGAATAATAATGTAGAACTTTCAGTTTTCCCAAACTGCTAAAAATAGTAAACTGCTATTTTTAGAAAGTTTGCATTTGGGCACGGAATGAAGTCAAAATTTACAGGAAGTTACATAATGGAATTATAAGACCTTTGGCGAAGGAATCACACGAAGATCATTTGCGAGCTGAAAGATATTAAAGTTTCTGTTTCCCGAAAAATGCCTGAAAATTATTCAAACTCAGGTTTGAGGCACTAAACGGCCCCATACGGGCCCAAAAATGACCGGAACCGGCAGAACTGGTTCTTAGCACGTAGAGCACTCCGCGAGCTTTTCGACGCATAAAACGGTTCGTCAATCGGAGTCCCGGATCAAAAGTTATGGCTCCCGGAAGTTGACCTATTTTTGGAGGGAGGTGCAAAATTCGAAATTAGGTTGTTGGCCACCAAAAAGGCTATTAATAACCATTTTTGAGAACCCTGGGCAGGAGGAAAGTTAAGGGGGCAAGTATAGAGTCAAGAATAGGCAGGAAAACATAAACCCTAGCTGATTTGAGGGTTACAGAAGGCGGAAGATTCCAGAGCCTGGTGATGGTAGCTGTAGTGTGTTGCAGCCTATAGAGGACTGATTCCTCTGATTGTAATTAAGCTTCTGTAATGTAATGAGTTGCCCAGATCAATAAAAGAAAGTTCTATTCTCTTTGTTCAATTTCTATTATTGTGTGTTTTATGATTTACCCCCTTCATCAAGTGGTATCCAGGTTCCTGAGTGTGTAGACAGATCGCCGACTATGAGGCAGTTTGCACCAGGACCTGAGGTTGTGGGTTTGCTATAGAAATCAAGATGCCTGCACGAAGAAACCGTGGTGGGAGGAATGCTTTGACAAAAGAGGGTTTTAGAGCCCTGCAAAGACAAATCGATGCATTGCAAGAGGAGTTGCGAAGAGGGTTTGAGCCGAGAAGGAGAGAGGAAAGGGAAGATGAAGCTGAAGAAGAGTTATCCGAGGAAGAACAAGAAGCTGTAGGAGATCCTGCAAAAGTTAGGTTGTTGAGGGCCATTTCAAATATTGGAAAGAGGCCCAAGATTGAAGTTTCTACATATTCTGGAGATTTGAATCCAGAACAGCTTATTGATTGGATCAATGACATGGAGGAATACTTCGAGTATGAAGAAGTAGAAGACCCAGATCGGGTCAAGTTTGCAAAAACAAAATTGAAGGGCCATGCCAATATTTGGTGGAAGGAAGTCCAATTAGAAAGGAATAGAAGAGGAAAAGAAAAGATCACCAGATTGGATTGGATGGTGGAGAAACTGAAGAAGCAATTCATTCCTGTGGACTATGAGATGGAGTTGCTGAAGAAGTTGCAAGGACTAAAGCAAGGTAACAAGTCTGTTAAAGAGTATACAGAAGAATTTTATAAAATTACTATCAGAACCGGTCATGCAGAGCCCAATAAGGAGAAGGTAGCCCGTTACATTAATTGGTTGAGGCCGAGTATTCAAGAGGAGCTGAGCCTAGTCAGAATGACCACCATAGAAGATGCATACCAGTTTTCCTTGAAGGTGGAAGAGAAGTTGAATAAAAGATTTGACAGCAAGCAAAGGGGAAGAGGTCAAGGTGGAAGGACTGGTGGAAGGCCCTATGGAGGCCGTAATGAAGATCAAAAGAAAAGTGAAGAAGCTGGCACCAGTCGAAATCAGAGAGGGCATAACGCCTACCGCCCTCGTGACCAGAACAATGGTGAGCAAAGAGGAAGAGGAAGAGGTAGACCTGGGCAAGGACCCGGAAGAGGAGGTTTTAGAGGAACCTGTTTCCAATGTGGGGAAGAAGGGCATCGAGCATACGAGTGTCCACAACATCAAGGAAGGACAAATAGAAGACCTTAAGGCAATGCACGAGTTGCACATGTAGATGAAGATGCACATTCTGAGCATTCTGAAGATGTTGAAAGGGGAGAAACCCTAGTTGTTAGAAGAACCTTGCTGAATGAAGAGAAAAAACCCAATCAAAGGAAGAGTTTATTCCGCACAAGGTGCAAATGTGAAGGTAAGTGTTGTGATATTATTATTGACAGTGGAAGTACTGATAATCTTGTTTCAAAGGAGATGGTTGACAAGTTGAAGTTGACAAGAAGAAAGCACCCGCATCCATATCGGATTGCATGGTTGCAGAAGGACCATAGAGCTTTGGTCAATGAGCCATAGAGCTTTGGTCAATGAGCAATGTTTAGTGAAGTTCAAAATTGGTGATTACCATGATGAGGTGTTGTGTGATATCATACCGATGGATGCATGTCATATGCTATTGGGGAGACCGTGGCAGTATGATAGGAGCGCTGTCCATGATGGCCGTCCAAACACATATTCCCTGACAAAGGATGGAGTTCGTCATAAGTTGAAACCCTTGAAGGAGGTGGAAGAAAAGGTATGTAGTACTGCCAGAATTTGCTTGGTAGATGGTAGAAAATTTTTGGAGGGTATGAAGCATGAGCGTCATTGCTTTGCATTGATTCCTAAGATTAGTCAAGAGAACTGTGAAGATGTACCAGCAGAAGTTTCAGATATGTTGGAAGAGTTCTAGGACATTATCTCTGATAATGTACTAGAAGGTTTACCACCAGTAAGGAAGATAAGTCATCAAATGGATTTGATACCAAGGGCTAGTTTGCCAAACAAGGCAGCCCACAGAATGACTCCTGCAGAGAGTGAAGAATTGAACAGACAAGTTCAGGAGTTGTTGAGGAAGGGATTGATAAGAGAAAGCCTAAGTCCATGTGCGGTACCTGCAGTACTAGCACCGAAGAAAGATGGAGAGTGGAGGATGTGTACAGATTCCCAAGCCATCAACAAGATCACAATCAAGTACAGGTTTCCATTGCCCAGAATGGATGACATAATGGATTGTTTGAGTGGAGCCAAGTACTTCACGAAGATTGATCTGAAGAGTGGGTATCACCAGATCTGAATCAGAGAAGGAGATGAATGGAAGACAGCCTTCAAGACAAAGGAAGGTTTGTATGAGTGGTTAGTCATGCCATTTGGGCTAGCCAATGCACCGAGCCCATTCATGCGGCTCATGAACGAGGTACTGAAAGAATTTTTGGGAAGTTTTGTTATTATTTATTTGGATGATATTTTGATTTTTAGTAAGACTTGGAATGAGCATCTGATGCATATCAGAAGAGTTCTAGAGAAACTGAGGGAGGAGAAGTTGCTGATTAATCTGAAGAAATGTAGTTTTGCAAAAAAAGAGTTGGTATACCTGAGATTTGTTGTCTCAGAGGAAGGTCTTAAGATGGACCCAGAAAAGGTAAGGGCTATCATTGAATGGCCTACACCAAGGAGTGCAACGGATGTAAGATCTTTTCATGGTTTGGCAAGTTGTTACAGGAAGTTTATCAGGAATTTTAGTAGCATTTGTGCACCCCTCACAGAGACAATGAGAGGGGATAGAAAAGAGTTTAGATGGACTAAAGAGGCAGACAAGAGCTTTGATACATTGAAGCAGAAAGTCGTAGAACAACCTGTTTTGGCACTTCCAGATTTCAATAAGGTATTTCAGGTAGATTGTGATGCCAGTGGTAGTGGTATAGGAGCTGTTTTGAGCCAAGAAGGTAAGCCCATTGCCTATTTTAGTGAGAAGCTTAATGATGCCAAGAAAAAGTATTCTGTTTATGATCAGGAATTTTATGCAATAGTTCAGGCTTTGAAGAAATGGAGACATTATTTGTTGCCAAAAGAGTTTGTTTTATGTACTGATCATCAGGCTTTGCAGTATCTTAATAGTCAAGGAAAGTTGAACCAAAGGCACTTAAAATGGGTTGAGTTTTTGCAGAGTTATACCTTTGTTTTGAAGCACAGGAGTGGGAAGTCCAACAGAGTTGCAGATGCCTTGAGCAGAAGGCAAAATTTGTTGACAGAAATGAAGATAGAGGTTGTTGGGTTCGATGAACTCAAAAGTTTGTATCCTAAAGATCCAGATTTTGCAGAGGCTTGGAAAGCTTGTCTGGAGCCTGTTACTTTAGACAGGACAAGATGGTTGGATTTCATAATCCAAGATGGCATGTTGTTTAGAGGAAGCCAGTTGTGCATTCCGAGGAGTTCCATGAGGGAGAACCTGATTAAGAAGAAGCATAGTGGAGGATTGGCTAGACACTTTGGTCGAGATAAGACCATTTCAATTGTTGGTGAAAATTATTATTGGCCACAGTTGCAGCAGGATGTAACGAAGTTTGTGCAAAGTTGCAGAGTATGTCAGATGGCAAAAGGAACAAGTCAAAATATAGGGTTGTATCAACCATTACCTATACCAGAGAAGCCCTGGGATGATATCAGTATGGATTTTGTTCTTGGTTTACCAAGGACACAGAGAGGACATTGTTGTGATGTAATCACACATCACCCCATGGCAAATGGGGACCCCCCCCTTTTTTTTTTTTTTTGCTTTCTCGCTTTGTTTTGCTCTAGGTTTAGTTTTCCTCTGAGCTTGTATGATTTTGATAGTGTTGTGTATGCAAGTCTCAACAGTTTCTTGCCAAGAGGTCTATATGCCTTCATCCTGATGCATGTCACTGAGACCCTAAAAATGACTAAGTCTGATACCCTGAAAATCCTAAAAAAATGACTAAGTCTGAAATCTGATGGATCCTCAGAAATCTAGAATCTGCATGCTAAATCCTACGGATCCAGGACCTATCTCAAACATCCTGGAAGTATATTGATAAATATTTAAAGTATAAGAAACTCAATATCTGACTTATACTTAAACATATTTTCAATATACTTCCATTCAGGAAATCTGAAATTTGACCAAGGCAAGAAATTCCTCACTCCATGTCTAAACCTGCCCTACCTAGGCGGCCTTGGCATGAGCTCATGGATCTGATGTTCTGCACATGCATTTATCCAGACACCACCTCCAAATCCGCCTTAGGGAGAGAATTTTCAAAGTTTAGAAGAGATTTTGAGTGAGTTCAAGACAAAATCCAAGGGTGGTATCCCAACCCGCCCAGCTTGGGCGGCCTCAAGGTGCATTCATGGACTTTGCCTTGTTTCAGGAGACTTTGTCCAGACAACACTCTTAAACCCGCCCTAGGAATAAATTGCCAAGTTTGTAGTGTTTTGAGCTCCAAGTACTTAGAAGATGATGAAACTACAAGGAGAGTCCATTTGGAAGAGTTTGGGTGTATTTTAAAGGAGAATCCATGCATCACCTCCCAACCCGCCTAGCCTGGGCGGCCTCATAAGGGAGTGATGGACAATGTCTTCACCAGGAGGATCTCTCCAGACACTGCCCTCAAAACCGCCTTAGAAGACAAATGGTTAAGTATTGAGGTTTTCATGCACAATGCACTGAGATATGATGATTAGTAAGCAAGGTTTATGAGTTTGAGTGAAGTCAAGGTTCATTCCAAGTGTCACTCCTCAACTCACCCTGCCTAGGCGGCTTTGGCATGAATTCATGGATGATGTCCTTATCTCCACCAGGTGACACTCTCCATACAACACTCCTAGGACCACTCAGGGATGTAAGTGGCATAATTTGCAAGTTACTTGATGAGAATGACGAAGATGGCACCAAGCATTACTTAAACTCCTCACAACAAGGATGAAATAATTGGAAAGAATGATAAAAAATCACTAAGCCTGATGTCCTGAAATCCTGAAAATTGGCTAAGTCTGAAATCTGGTGGATCCTCCAAAATCTAGAATTTGCATGTTAAATCCTATGGATCCTAGACCCATTTCAAACATCCTAGAAGTATATTGATAAATATTTAAAGTATAAGAAATTCAATATCTGACTTATACTTAAACATATTTTCAATATACTTCCATTCAGGACATTTCCGATATGGCGACAACACTTGCATTCCTAGCACACCTTCTAAACCCGCCCTACCTGGGCGGCCTTGGCATGGGGTCTTGGATTCAAGGTTGTGATCACGCACTTTCTCCAAACTAAGTCTCCAAATCCGCCCTAGGAGAGAGGTTGCAAGTTTTTAAGAGCTTTTGAAGGTGAATTCCATACATTACTTCCCAACCCGCCCTACCTGGGCGGCCTCACAAGGGAGTGATGGACAATGACTCCTGCCACATCAATCTCTCCACACACTGCTCCCAAAACCGCCCTAGAGGAAAAATGGTTAAGTGTTGAGGTTTTCTTGTGCAAAACATTGAGGTATGGTGATTTGTAAGTAAGATTTTTTTGAGTTTGAGTGAAGTCAAGTGGATAATAAGCAATTTTCCAGGTGTCACTCTCCAACCCGCCTTACTTGAGCGGCTTTGGCATGTAGACATGGACAATGTCTTCATCACCTCATCAATTTTTCCAAACACTGCCTCCAATCCCGCCCTAGGAGAGATTATGCAAAATTCAAAGTGTTTCAACACAAAACATCAGAAGGTGATAAAGATTGATGGAAACTTGAAGGTTTTAGAATGATTGAGTTTTAAGATGAAAATCCAAGGGTCGTGTCCAAACCCACCCTACCTGGGTGGCCTCAGGAGGGGGTCTTGGACAATGTTGCCTGTCACATGAAATCCTCCACACATACCCTCTAAATCCGCCCAAGAAGGAAAGTGGTCAAGTTTTCAAGGTTTTCTTGCACAAGACACTAGGATATGATGAAATTCCAGTGGAAGTTTGCAAGTTAGATAGAATCAAGTGCATTTCAAAGAAGAATCCATGCATCACCTCTCAACCCGCCCTACCTGGGCGGCCTCATGAGGGAATGATGGACTCTGTCTCCTCCCACATGAAACTCTCCACACAACACTCTCAAAACCGCTCAGGGTGAAGAATGACATTAGTTGCAAGTTTGTTTGATGGATGATCAAGATCACACTCAGTAGATGAGATAATTAAGGTCATTCTAAGAGGAAGGAAGTTTGAAAGTCACTAAGTCATGGAGGTGGAAGAGGAGTGTCAAGGTTAAGGTAAAGATGTGTGCACATAGTAAAATCCTTACCACTTATCCAAACCCGCCCTTCCTAGGCGGTTTTCATCATGATGGGTGGATAACATCATGAGGAGATGAATGAGCTAAGCGAAGCAATCCATACACACTCTCAAGACTATCTTGTTAAGAAACTCTCACTTTCATTCACCTCTTTCACATCATACACTCCATACAACATTTTCAAGGCTCCTTAGCTTAGGCGGACTCCACCATGACATAAGGATAAGTCCATCAAACATTTCAGATCTGCCTTCTAACCTCGCCTAAGAATGTATAGAAATGAAACCTTACAAGAAGATAAGAACAAGGAGAAATCATGAGGAGGAAACAAGCATCAAATGAAGGTTAGAGTTGAAGAATCCAAGCCTACCCTTGAAACCCGCCCTTCCTAGGCGGCTTTAGGACCTTCACTTGGACAGAGTCATCTCCTTCACATGAAATACTCCGCCTAGACCCTTGAAATCCGCCCATCCTCTCATGGCTTTCCATTGCATTCAAAGAGGTCAAGTTATCAATGAAACAAGTGTAAAAGGTTTTAGACTATCAAAACTAAGCAAAAATCACCAAGTCAGCAAAAATCCAAGCCTACCCTTCAATCCTGCCCTGGTTGGGCGGTCTTAGACCCTTCACATGGACAATGTCACCTTCCACATGAAATTGTCCACACATACCCTCCAAACCCGCCCATGCTAGGCGGCCTTGACCTCTATGCTTGGACAACTTCACCTCTTGCACAACACACTCTCCAGACATCAACCTTAAACCCGCTCAAGTAGAAGACCTATGAAGATTTGATGAAAGTTCATAAGTTGGAAGGTATTTTAAGGTAAAGTCCAATGGTCACCTCTAATCCCGCCCTTCCTAGGCGGTTTTCACCATGACAAGTGGACATCATCACCCAACATCCAAGTTGTGTCTTTCAACTTCATGAGCATCTCAAGATTTCACTAAGTGTTGGAGTTGATAGAAAAGCCTTATCAAATGAAGGGAATGAATCTCAAATGAGGTGAAAATCCTTACTAGCCTCCCAATCCCGCCCATGCTGGGCGGCCTTGAGCCCTTCATCTGGATGATGTCACCTCTTCCACAACATACTCTCCATACACACCCTCCAAACCCGCCTTGTCAAGTGACTCCCACCATCATGCATGTCTTCCACACCATTCACTCCATGCACTCACTCTAAATCCGCCCATGCTTCAAGAATTACATAGCATTCAAAGGAGGATAAACTCTCAATGAAACAAGTAAAGAACTCTTAAGTTGTCAAAACCAAGCTAAAAATGCTTAAGTGATGAAAATTCCTTACACCTCTTCCAATCCCGCCCATGCTAGGCGGTCTTGAGCACTTTGCCTGGACAATGTCATGTCATTCACAAGACACTCTCCGGATGACACCCCTAAACCCGCCCAGCCTGGGCGGATTTCACACCTTGACATGGAATTCACATCAAATAATCCATAATGCCCCTCTAAACCCGCCTAGGCACTTAGGCATGGATTTCATGCGAAAAGATATGTTTTGAAATCCCACATGCATAACATGAATGCAATTTGTTATTGAAAATCCTTCATATCAAGTCTTAATTTGATGTGTTTCTTCTTGTAGGTGATGGAGGATCCAAAGAGGTGAATGGCAAAAGCTCATACATGAGAAGTTTGGAAGGCGCAGGAAGATTGCTCAAGTTCATCATCACCACATGGAGGAGAGCTCCAACATCAAGTTTATCTTACTTCGAAGACTTCGTATGTCTGCATGAGGAAGACATCAACGCCATGCGAAGGGGAGCTAGTCTAAGATGATCAAGGCTACAGGTGTAGTTCATCATCAAGAGCATCATTCGTTCGAGGCAAGGATTAGTGGAAGGTTGTCACTTCACCACGCACATCTTGAAGGAGGTCATCATCCAGAAGCTCACATATCATGTCCCAGACAAGAAGAACTCTCATCAGGCACTAGTCTACTCCATGAGTCCATGCAACTGTCCAGAGGCATGATCCTGCACAAGCACAACAACATCACAAGATGAGAGATGAGCATGATCATCAAAGCAATCCATGAGTTACATCAAGACAACAAGAAGAAAATATTCTAAGTAAAGTGAACATGAAGTGAATCACACTAGTTCATTCAAAGATGCTGAGGTGGCACGTACACATCATCAAGCCAATTACATTCTGCCATGTAAGAGGGCCCACCATAGAGATGCTCCAAAGATGCTTATCACATTGGGAAACGTGCCTTCATTGCCTCTTTCATGTTCTAAAAATAGCAAATTTTGTAACAAACTGCCTTGTTGTCTCGATCTTGGCCGTTGATTGTCAAATCAATCCTGGCCCTTCATGTAATTTCTGGAGTCTATAAAGGCTCATTCTTCTCATTTGTAAGGGAGAATAGATAGGAGATTAGAGATTGTTGTAATGACATACTTCAAAAGTAATTACAAGCTCATTGTTGTTGTTTTGCATGGTGATCTTGTGGCTTTGAAATGTTAGCAAGGTTTCAAGTTCTTGAATATGACGGAGATGTGTTTCCAAGTAGTTTAGATGATAAAGTAGATACAGTTCATTGATGTAATGGATATATGCAATGATATTTGATGAATTCCCGTTGGTTCATACTTTTGATGGCTTGTCGATGGTAAGTCATCATGTAAAGTTAGCCTGAACCACATCTTGCAAATAGTTCGATTGTTGATGCTCCTTCGAGTTGCGCCAGCTGTGGGTACTTTGGAGTGTGCCAACAATATGAAAATCCTTGGTTTATCCTTTGGAGATCGCACCTATTTCATGTAGTTGTTGCTCGTCATGGCGAAGTGAAATTTGGTTTTCTAAGGGAATTTGTCTATCATAGCATCGTTCATCATGTCATTGTCTTTAGATTAGCCTTCTTAAACTCTTGCCTTTTGCCTTTTCTTTTCATAGTTGATAGAAGAAGTTCCATTTCACAAGGAAAGAGTACATAGTTGAATGAAGTAAGGAGCATATTCAGCGTAAGTCCCTTTGTGATTACCAGCAAATCACATCACACCACCGAGGCTATCCGTTGCAAATCACATACAAGGAACCTTGGAGCGTTCTTGTTTGATCACGTAATTTAGCATTCAAGACGCTTTGTTCAAGAGAGGATAGAGCACTTGGTGTTTTATTCTAATGTTGTTGTTGTCAAGAAAACATCATCAACAGACATGATTCCATTTTTGTAGTGGTGGATAGATTCTCAAAGATGGCACATTTTATTTCTTGCAAGAAGACTAACGATGCTGTTCATATTGCTGAATTATTTTTCAAAGAGGTGGTGAGATTACACGGTCTACCAAAGAGCATAGTTTCAGATCGAGATACCAAGTTTGTTGGTTATTTCTGGAGGACATTGTGGAAGAAATTGAAGACAGATTTGAAGTTCAGTTCTGCACACCATCCACAGACTGATGGACAGACAGAAGTGGTGAATAGGAGTTTGGGTAACCTACTACGATGCTTAGTAGGGGATAAGCCCAAGGGATGGGATTTGATTTTACCACAAGCAGAATTTGCTTACAACAATTCTGTCAATAGGAGTACTGGTAAATCACCATTCCAGATTGTATATGGAAATAGTCCAAGAAATGCTTCAGAGTTAAGGAATCTGGATAAGGGAGAAAAGACAGGTGCCGAGGCTGAAGACTTTGTAGAACATATGAAGAATTTGGATGAAGAGGTGAGAAAGCACATTAATAAGATGACTACTCAGTACAAGGCTAAGGCAGATCAGAAGAGGAGGTATAAGGAGTTCCAGGTGGGAGATGAAGTCATGGTTCACTTGAGAAAAGAACGGTTCCCAATTGGGACATACAATAAATTTAAAATGAAGAAATTTGGACCATGCAGAATCCTGAAGAAGCATGATTCCGGAAATGCATATGAGGTAGAGCTGCCGAGTGGGATCAACATTTCCCCTGTTTTCAACATTGCTGATTTAACAGAATATCATGAAGGTGGAACAGAGGATGGACCAACAGAAGTGCAGTGGAGTATTCCGGCATCTACTTCAATAGAGGAGATAGAAGAGATCTTGGATAGCCATGTGGGAAGGAGCACTCGAAACAAGCAATATGAAGAATATCTAGTGAAATGGAAAGGAAGGCCTGTTCAAGATTCTTCTTGGTTGTCTAAGGCAGAGGTTGACCGTTTGGGTTTTCCTCACACAAACACCTGAGACGTGACAGGGTCACTTCTCAAATTACCCTGGGTGTCTGATGCAGGAGCATCCAGTGGTGTAAAGGCAATCTTGCATCACCCAAAAAAAAATGTATTTCAAAATTGTTGATGTTCTACCCATTTCTTCTCAAAATCTGTGGTTCTGGTCCAATAATCGCCTGAATAATAATGTAGAACTTTCAGTTTTCCCAAACTGCTAAAAATAGTAAACTGCTATTTTTAGGAAGTTTGCATTTGGGCACGGAATGAAGTCAAAATTTACAGGAAGTTACATAATGGAAATATAAGACCTTTGGCGAAGGAATCACACGAAGATCATTTGCGAGCTGAAAGATATTAAAGTTTATGTTTCCCGAAAAATGCCTGAAAATTATTCATACTCAAGTTTGAGGCACTAAACGGCCCCGTACGGGCCCGAAAATGGCTGGAACCGGCAAAGCTAGTTCTTAACACGTAGAGCACTCCGCAAGCTTTCCGACGCATAAAACGGTTTGTCAATCGGAGTCCCGGATCAAAAGTTATGGCTCCCGGAAGTTGACCTATTTTTGGAGGGAGATGCAAAATTCGAAATTAGGTTGTTGGCCGCCAAAAAGGCTATTAATAACCATTTTTGGGAACCCTGGGCAGGAGGAGAGTTAAGGGGGCAAGTATAGAGTCAAGAATAGGCGGGAAAACATAAACCCTAGCTGATTTGGGGGTTACAGAAGGCAGAAGATTCTAGAGCCTGGTGATGGTAGCTGTAGTGTGTTGCAGCCTGTAGAGGACTGATTCCTCTAATTGTAATTAAGCTTCTGTAATGTAATGAGTTGCCCAGATCAATAAAAGAAAGTTCTATTCTCTGTGTTCAATTTCTATTATTGTGTGTTTTATGATTTACCCCCTTCATCAATTCCATCACCTCTACATCATTTCAAGGTGGAATCAAGTTGTGGTGTGGGTATCCTTGAGTGGGATGTTGTAATGTCCCCTTCTAGTAAGCCAAAAAATTTCACAACCTTGCACAATTTCAACTTAGTAAAAAAGAACATTAGTATTCAATTCTTCTTATATTTCAAACTATTACCATTAGGGTTAATGAACACTTATCAATACCAATATCAAAATTCATATACTTTCAATTTGCCATTTAGGGTTAGTAACTATAATAATTTCCATTTCTTCAATGCATTTCACATTCACATTGCTTTCTCAAATAGCTTGTCCATGATATATCTCGGGAGGGACATCACCTAGACTCAAACGATAACCAACTCTACGTCACCATCCTATGTGAGTATGACTTTGTTAAGGCGCTAGTTTAACCATCCCATACGGAGGCCCAAAGGCTTCACACGCACCCGGTGTTCCTCACCATTTGGCTCGAGAGACTTCATGCACACCCAACATTCCTCATCCAGTCAAGGGTCACCTACCGCAAGGCACATTATACATGTTATAACCTTAGGCCCAAGAGCTTCACACACACCCAGTGTTCCTCGTCTCTTGGCTCCAGGGACTTCACGCACATCCGGTGTTCCTCGTCTAGTTGAGGGTCGCCTAGGTCCAATATACCGCCCTTCCTTAACTTACATCCTACTTGAATGGTGATAGTGGGGTTAAAGGATAAGTCCGGTTGTCAGCTCCGAGTATATCATCGATTAAGGGATTATTTTATTACTTCTCATTACTATCTCATTGCTTGGCAATATTTAATATGCTTCCTCATAGGAATCATATAACATTCTTATGCCGTAATTATTCTTGGGCCATTCATTCTCATTTTATTATGAGCATTTTTATGTCCATTAGGATTGTAATATTCTCATTCTATTCTTATCATATAGATGATATTTCATTCTAATGCAAATATTCTCATGCTATCTTATTCCAATTATGTTTATGATATTCCATAATAGCACTTTCATTCTATTTTATTCACACATTCAGTTATAATGACTTACTCATATTATGATAAACTTCCAATTGATTTGATTTATCTAATCTATGATGCATTTTATCTATATTAACAATAGCTCTATATTTTCATATTATTTATTCTTATAATTCATTGACTGCCTTATTCTATTTATATACTCCATATCTAATCATTACTCATTGAACTTTCCTATCTTATTTCCTGCACTTAAAATACCAGTCAATAGGATATTACTTTGAGTGAAGATTCGTACCTTGTTGAGGGACTATCTGTTGGATTATAAGCTGCTTTAAAATAATCAGAGTCCTGAATTTCTTTCCTTATTGATTCTTTGAAGGATAATGATTGCTTGGTGCAATATAGAATGTTATAACTGAATCTACCTCTTATTCGATGTGTTCTGATTGAGTCTTCAGCCCTTGCTATGTTGATTCCATGCCCCTTTTATTGCTTCCAAACCATATGACTGTTATCAATGGACATGGCCTTTCTTAAAGGATTCATTACCTTAAATAAGTTCAGTCATTTCAAATTAATAACTTCCTTACCTTTCGCTGCCTATGAAACGGTGCAAATTCCTTTATCTTATATCTTTTACAAACACTGACTTAAGCAATTATCAATGGCTGCCTTAGACCTTCGTTTAACATTCACTTAAAGAATCACTGATTTTTACTATTGAACGCTATTTTAATGTTTTTCTTTGTAAAGTGTATGCCATCCATAATGGGAATCGGACCTTTATTTTATAATCGCTGCAGCCTATGATTTATCTGTATATCCTTTATTAATTATCTTTGATTACTTATTATATCTGAAATAATGTCTTTGATTATTCTTAACTTCAATGTGGGCCCTCCTTTTGATCGCCACTTTACTCTTGTCTCTTTTATGGGATACATGTATATTTTATGTTTATATTTTTTTTTGATCCGTAAAATGTGGGAAGAGGGCCCACTCCCGTATAACATAGAGACCAAAAAAGAAGAAAGCTTCAGACCCGAAACTGGGGAGCAAAAAAGACAGAGAGAGAGGAAGAAAGACAAAGAGGAACATCAATAAAAACCATGCGAAAAATCATCTCCATCACTCAAACCAACTCCAGAGATCAACCTTTCTTTTGCTTTTGCTTGCTCCTGGTGAGGAGCGCTTCCATTGTCCTTTGAGTGCCATCTTCTATCGAATCCAAAGCTTCTGACCTCAATTTCTCTGCATCAGTTTTCCTACCCCTACGAATGTCGCCCTTGGAAATGAGAGGTTTTGCACTCTTGCTCGTAGTCTGAGATAAGGCACCAAAATCAGAATAGGCCAATGCATCAGCCTGATCCAAAAGAAAATCATGATCTTCAACAAGAGTCGTCCTGAGCTTCCCATCTTCTAAGGTCAAAAGGTCCTGCTGATCTGTGACAATATGATCCTGCTGATTGAAAGCATCAACAGCCATAACCTCTACACCGGGAGGGACTGTGCCCACAAAGCCTTTTCCATCAACCCCACAAACCGGGGAGGCTGTAGAGCGATGTTGCAAGAAGACCCCATGGTTTCTCCAAATGAAATCAACATCAGGACTGCCTACCTTGCGGACCCATCTCTTAAGGTTAAGAGTACGAAGGCCATTTACAGATTTACCATGGCAGCCAACAATCTTATGTCCAAGTTGGTTGCATCTGAAGCAGCGCTCTGGGAGCCCCTCATAGTTTAAATATTGCAGCCACGAGCCCAGAGAAGAATTAATGCCGACCATGTGAGGTAATGGCCTAGAAATATCTACCATAACACAAACTCTGATGAAACGTCTCGGGTCCAAAAGGCCAGCTTCCTGCACCTTAATGAAAGTGCCGACATGGTTGATCAAAGATTCTATAAGTCCCGTATTACGCATAACCAGAGGTAAGTTGTAGAGCCGTACCCAAACCGGAATGGAAGTGATACGCACATTTGCAGGATCAAAAAAAGGGGACCACAGGGTCACGAAAAAACCAAATCTGCCATAAAACCAAGGCCCATTATCCATAACAAACCTGCAATCCTCTGAATTAAGAAAAATAACAAGGAAAAAACCATGGTCCAATAGCTCCACCGTAGGAGCAGCCAAACCATCCCATACAATCTTGCTCCAAGATAAAAACTCATCCACTGAAGGCCTCTTCCCCATCGCTCTAAAAACCAAAGCCCGCAATCCAATTTTAGATGAAACTTCTGCTAAGCAATCATCTGAAATATGAAAATCCACTGGCTCAGAAGCCAGATCCACCTTAGTGTCTCCCAAAAACAGAGGGGGAGAAGACTGAGAAAAATACGGAGGGGCTGGGGGATCAGGGGCAAGGGAGATGGATTCCTCAATTCCCACAGGAGAAATCACCTTATGAGCCACCAGCCCTAAATCAACCACTGGATTGGCCTTCAAGATCTACACTTTCCAAAAATCACTGCAAGCATGGAATGGATTGGGGAAATTTTTGCACAATTTGTAGTTATTGTTGGGTTGCTCCACCAATTCCAAGGAGGGTGAGCCAGAGGAACAATGGCCAAGATTAGAGAGGTATCCATTTCCAACCACGTCTGGAGCGAGGGGATCAAACCCTATAAAATCTGCCCCCTCCCGAGCTGCGCCACTTAGGGACTTTTCCTTGCTTTGCGCACCCTGTACAGGCCTTCGGATGCCATTCTGAGCCTTCACACCATCGCTCTTGCCAAGCCTACTGCCCTTACAGTGCGTCTGCTCTCCTTCTGACCTCTCCTTCACTTCATACTTTGCCTACGCCCGTAATGCACTTTTTAAGGATTCAAGCTTTTCGCGTAGACTTGTGATGTCATTGACAGACATTCCCTCTCAAGCAAAATTTAGAGGGCCTACGAAATCTTTTTTTTAAATCTTTAAAAAATTTTGAGGGGGGAAATAACATCCGACCCCGCCTCTGTTGCTCATCGCGGGGAGGAAAACCTTGATCGTTTCCTACACAGGCTTCCTCCAGCGGCCACCACCATCACCGCCGGCCTCACTGCCTCTGCTCCCGTCGGCTCCTCTACAGCGGCACCGCCTTCCTTTGGCCACACTCCCCACCACCAACCACCTCCAACAGCCCTACCCTTGCCGTTGAGCGGATTTCTTCTCCGCCCCTCTGCTGCCTGCTTCGACTCGCATCACCCGCATAAAATAGAGTTAGCAATAATATATATTTTATGTTTATATTTCATATTGATATTATTATTATTTATATTGATAATTGTAATTTATATAATTATATAATAATAATAATATTTAATATTTATATTTATATTAATATATTATATATTATATTTAATAATATATTATATTATATTATTATTATATTTATAATAGTATCCAAATTAATAATATTTATATTTATATTTATGTTTATATAATATATACCATATTTTAATAAATAATTATATTCATATTGATTATTTATAAGTACAATAAGTATATAAAATAATATTATTTAAATCTTTAATATAAACAATGCGTTAATATGGGGACATGACAAATGTTGCTCATACCTATGAGAAAAATTCAGAGAACTCAGTATGTGGTGAACAAAGTGGATTAATTGGACATTGCAAGACACGGAGGATCATTGGTGGTTAAGGAGGATACAATGGTGTATACTCATTTTGGATCGGACATGGTAGAGGGACATGTAGAAGATTTTGCTCACTACTTTGGTGGTGACCCTTTGATGGAATATGATGGTCCAGTCTTGACACATGATATCATGAAGAAGAGGCCATGGAGGAAACTAAGTATGAAAATGCATTTCAAGGTGTTGGTTTTGAGACATGTAGTTTGAAGGATCAGCTAAAAGTTACAGAGGACAGGATTGTTGCGGCCTTAGTACACTATGATGACACTCACAAGATCATTGAAGATCTCTACTGGAAGGCTCAAATGGAGAGAAGATAGAATGGCACAGATAGTATACTTCCTTTTGCAGATTTACAGACAATCAAAGAAGTCATGGTACCAATGAAATCAAATTTCTTGCATTTACTGTCAAACAGGGATCATATTTTCAAGATTGTTGGAGTGTATGCCAATGCCTTGAAAAGGAAGGAGGATGTAGTTAATAAGCTCACCTTGGAGCTTAGGCATACTAATGAGGCTTTGGAAAATACGCAGATGGCTCTTGAAGAAGCAGAAAATCAGCTTTGCGTAGCCGAACAATCTAGGAAGAAAGAGAATGAGAAATTGATCATGGAAATCAAACAAGTGATTGAGGAACTTGATAGCATTCAAGAGGAGTTTGATCTAGCACATACTCTCAGGAGATCAAAATGTGGAAGTTTGGATCAGCAGGAAAATTGGATTGAACATGAGGATAATGATAGTGTGCAGTTTGTTGCTAATCCATTGTTTGAGATGGATCATGAAACAACTTTTGATAATCCACTCTTTGAACAGGATAATGGAGCACCTATTGATGATACAGGGAAGATACAGGATCTAGATGCGGTATGCAACTATGTTGAATTGGTTGAAGGTTTGCTTCTTGCAGTGAACCTGATTGGATTGGATCATCATGGGTTGATATTTGAAGAGACTATTGGCATTGATGTTTTAAGCATCATCAGCTACACTCTAGGTGAAGTTCACATGGAGATCAAAGTAGCGCAACATCAACATGGTGGAATTTCTTTTGGGATAAGTATCTATGCAAAGAATCATCTTTGTGGGCTATTAGTGACGAATGATGACGGAAGAAGCATACCATGGAAGGTCGTCTCTTTTTGCAACCATCTCATGAGTTCACTTGAACTTCTGCAAGTGGATTGGAGGGAGATTCTAAGCAGATTTTGGAATTTTTCTGTGTTGGTAACTTTTTGGAGGATGTTTTCAGCCACTTGTGTTAGAGATGCAGAATTGATTTGGGCTTTGAGCATTGATGGGGCATTTGGAGAGCTTGCTTGTGATGAGTCTCATCATATTGATGACTTCTTGGCGAAATTTGCAGCTGCCCCATTTCAGAGAATTTTGATGGTGACACTTGCCTTTTGTCGACATGCACTTGGAAGAATGGAATTGCAGTAGAACTATTGTAATGTCCCCTTCATGATACGTGGTTAGTCCATCATTGAGTTCCCGTGGACTAGCAGTTTGGTTAGGGAACTGTGGTTAGTTTGGCCTTGGATGTATTTGTCGGTGATAGAGATGTGGTTCATTTTCAGTGGATCCAGTTGGCACCTTCAGAGTTGGCTCTGTTGCTCTTGGTCGTTACTATTTTTAGTAAGTTCGGGTTCAATGTCGGTTCGGGATATTCAAAGTGGGGTTAGATTCATCTCGTCGAGGGCTTTCCAACGAGCTATAGATCATTGCATTCCGACACAGTCTTCATATTTATTTTAAAGTCCGAAGATTATTAATATTATATTTAATTGGGACTTTATAAATATTAAGGAAAAGTGACTTATGAGATATGGAGACATAAAGTGAGATTCCTGAGCGGGATGCTACACAGGTGGAATTTTAGGATGAGATCTTTAGAGATTGGCAGGCTTCAAGTGCGGAGTTTCAAGCTGAGATGACTTTCAGGGATTGCTCTGATCTCAGGATGAGACATAGACCTAGAGGAGGTAATAGGCAGCGGAATCATGAGCTTCAAAAGAAAGTCAGTAAAATGACTTTACCCAACTTTGATGGTTCAAGGAAAACTTCAGCGAGAGCTTGGGTCCAAAAGTTGGACAGTTATCTCCAAATCAGCCCCATGCCAGAGACCGATGCCATCACATATGCCACCTTACACTTGGAGGGCAGCGCACACAAGTGGTGGAGCAATGGGAAGGTAACTCTGGGACATGACTAGATTACATCTTATGTAGAGTTCACAGCCAGACTCATAGACAGGTTCAACAAGAAGGACCCTGAGTTGCAGTTCAAGGAGCTGGCACAGTTGAGACAGAGTGGATCAATGAACTCATACATTTCAGAGTTCCAGGACCTTTCAGTCATGGTTTCGGATATTTCAGAGCGTAGGTTGATCATGCTCTTTGTTGATGGGTTGTCTGATCCTCTACGAGGATGGGTCAAGGTTTAGACCCTATGACATTGCAGGAGGCCATGAAGAAGGCTCGTGATATGGAGTCTTCTACGTGGAGTAAATTCCAGAATAAGAGTTTCCAGCAAAGGAGGGATAAGGAGAGAAACAGGAGACATTTCCATAAGGACTCAGGACATCAGCCGCATAAGAGTTCTTCCAGGTTAGACAATGATCAGTTGAATGACCTCAAGAGGAAGAAGCTTTGTTTTCACTACAGAGAGCCTTGGGATCCTCAGCACAAGTGTGCAGCCCAAGGAGAGGCCAAACAAATAGAATACTTCTCAACAGATGAGTCCGTTGAGTCGGAGACACATTCAGAGCAGCATACAGAGGACAATGATTCAAGGACAGATGTTGCATCTGAGGTATCAGATAAGGATGAGGAGACCTCCCTACCTACAGCCCATATCTCAAGCATTCAGAGGGGTCATTTAGGATCCGAGGAGTGTTGGGTGGACAGAGATGCATTACTCTTCTTGATACAGGTGCCACTCATAACTTCATAGATGAGGGCTTGGTTGCTAAGAGGGGGTTGAAGATAGAGGAGTTTGAAGGATTCAAGGTGAAGGTAGCCGATGGATTCATACTCACTTGCACTATAAGGATTCCCAATTTGACCATCCAGCTAAACAATTACACTTGCCAATCAGAGTTTTATGTTAGCATGGGTGACATGGATGTGATGCTAGGTATGAAGTGGTTGCATGAAATAGGAGAGTTCACACTCAACTTGAGGACTATGGAGATGAAGTTTGAGGTGAATGGAGTTCGGCATGTGCTCAAGGGCATTTCAGATGGTGGGTTGAGAGTTTTTCTCTCAAGCGGATAGAGAGATTGATTCGCCATGATCAGGTGTAGTGTGCAGCAGAGGTGATGGTGATGCCTGCAGTTCCAAAGTAGCAAAAGCGAGAGTACCCACCTGATATATAGGCTCTCTTGACTAAACACACCAAAGTGTTTAGTGATATTCCACCAAGATCAGGTGTAGTGGGCAGCAGAGATGATGGTGATGCCTGCAGTTCCAAAGTAGCAGAAGCAAGAGTACCCACCTGATATATAGGCTCTCTTGACTAAACACACCAAAGCGTTTAGTGATATTCCACCAAGTAGACCCCCTGACAGGGGTATTGAGCATGTGATCGAGTTGGAGGGTGCAAAGCCAGTGATTACTACCCCATACAAGCACCCGAAGAGGTATAAGGATGAAATCGAGAAAGCTATCAAAGAGCTTCTCGAGATGGGTCATATCAGGCCGAGCAAGAGTCCATTTGCATCATCTGTGGTTCTTGTGAAGAAAAAGGATGGGACTCTTAGAATGTGTATTGACTATAAGGAACTCAACAAAAAAACAATCAAGAACAAGTACCCTATACCTAGGATAGATGAGCTAATTGATGAGTTGCACGGGGCCTGTTACTTCTCCAAGATAGATTTGAGATCCGGGTATCATCAGATTCGGGTCAGCGATGAGGATGTGGAGAAAACAGCTTTTAGGTGTCACTATAGGCACTTCGAGTTCTTGGTCATGCCATTTGGTTTGACAAATGCACCGGCCACCTTCCAATCTTGCATGAACAGAGTTTTCCGTGAGCAGTTGAGGCGGTTTGTTTTGATATTTTTTTATGATATTTTGATTTACAGCAAGACATGGAAGGAACACTTGAAACACATTGACATTGTGCTAAGCATTCTGGAGAGAGAGTCACTTTATGCAAAAATGTCAAAATGTGAATTTGGGATGACCGAGTTGCTATACTTGGGTCATATTATCAGTGTTGGCAGCATGAAGGTAGACCCGGAGAAGATTCGGGCAATAGTGGATTGGCCGCCACCAAAGAATCTCACTCAGCTGAAGGGATTCCTTGGTCTTTGTTGATATTACCGCAGGTTCGTGAAGGAGTTTTCTCAGTCAGCTGCACCCCTCACAAATTTGACTCACAAGGATGCTTTTAGTTGGACAGGGAGTACACAGGAGGGCTTTGACAAATTCAAGCAGATTATGAGTACATGCCCTGTGTTGGCCATACCAGATTTCAGTAAACCCTTCGAGTTGCAGTGTGATGCCTCAGGAGAAGGCATTGGTGCAGTAATTATGCAAGATAAGCACCCCATAGCATTTGAGAGCAGGAAGTTGAGGGGTGTGGAACGCAGTTACAGTATTTATGACAAGGAGATGTTAGCCATCATGCATGTGTTGGCTAAATTCAGACAGTACCTTGTGGGCAGCAAATTTGTGGTTAAGACAAATCACAACAATCTGAAACATTTCCTACGGTAGAAGGATCTGAATGAGAGGCAACAGAAGTGGGTCAGCAAGCTACAGGTCTACGACTTTGACATTGTTTATGTCAAAGGTAAGAAAAACATTGTTGCCGATACTTATCCAGGAGGCCCCATTTGTGTGCATTAGGTGCCATTGCAGATGATTGGAGGGAAATGATATCCACTGAATATGCTAAGGATGCATGGGCTACTGGAATAATTGATGGCACTATCAAGGATGACAAGTACACAGTGGTAAATGATTTAATCATTTACAAGGATAGGATCTTCTTGGTGCCAGGTTCAGAGATGAAGCAGAAAGTTTTGAGGGCTTTCCATGATTTGCCTATGGCAGGGCATCCAGGGTACTTCAAAACTTACAGACAGGTCAGGGAGAGGTTCACCTGGAAGGGCCTCAAGACAGAAGTGATGCAGTATGTGAGAGAGTGCCCGGTATGCCAGCAGAACAAACAAGAGCACTCATTTCCAGGAGGATTATTGCAGCCCCTACCCATTCCTGAGAGGAAGTGAGATAGCATCTCTATGGACTTTATCACAGGTTTACCAAAAGTCCAAGGCAGGGATTGTATTTTCATGGTAGTGGACAGATTGACAAAGTATGCACATTTCTTTGCCATCCCTACCACCTACACTGCAACTCAGGTTGCAGAGTTGTTCTTTTGGGAGGTATTCCGACTTCATGGGTTGCCACGGAACATTGTCAGTGATAGGGGCAGCAGGTTCCTCAGTAATTTTTGGCAGGAGCTCTTGAGCTCTTCAGGTTGACAGGGACAGAGCTCACCCCCAGCACGAGCTACCACCCCTAGACAAATGGTCAAACAGAAATAGTTAATAAATGGGAGAAAGGATACCTCTGCAATTATGTTTCAAGGCAGCAGAAGGCATGGGTTAAGTGGCTTCACATGGGGGAGTACTGTTACAATTCCACTTACCACATGTCTATTCAAATGTCACCCTTTATGGCCTTGTATGGGTATGAGGCACCGGGCTTTGTTGATTTGCTATTTGGTGATAGCAGAGTGCCCAAGGCCAAAGACCTTCTCCATGAGAGTCAGGATATTATGAGGTCTTTGAAAGCGAACATACAGAAAGCTCAGAATCAACAGAAGCAGTATGCAGATCAGCAGAGGACTGAGCGATCATTTGAGGTAGGTGACATGGTGTATTTAATGTTGCAGCCATATAGACAGTCCACTCTCAAGAAGAGTAGAGCAGAGAAACTTAAGCCACGGTATTATGGACCTTTCAGGATCTCCAAAGGATTGGAGAAGTGGCTTATGAGTTAGAACTTCCAGCAGGTAGCAAGGTACACAATGTGTTTCATGTATCTCGCCTCAAGAAAGCACTGGGGCATAATGTGACACCATCAGTTGAGTTGCCTCCTCTTGATGAAGAGGGGGAAGTTGATATTGGTACCCAAAGCAATAATTGACACCAGGGAACGTAATTTGAGGAGGATTATAAGAGAGTACCTGGTTAAATGGAAGAACCTACTAGTTGAGGATGCTACTTGGGAGAATGAGCAGATATTGGAGCATCCTGATCTGAGATTGCTTGAGGCAAGCAATGTTAGGGAGGGCGGATTGTAATGTCGCCTTCATGATACGTCGTTAGTCCATCATTGAGTTCCCATGGACTAGCAGTTCGGTTAGGGAACTGTGGTTAGTTTGGCCTTGGAGGTATTTGTCAGTGATGGAGATGTGGTTCATTTTCAGTGGATCCAGTTGGCACCTTCAAAGTTGGCTCTGTTTGCACTTCATTGTTACTTACTATTTTTAGTAAGTTCGGGTTCAGTGTCAGTTCCAGATTTTTAGAGTGGGGTCAAATTCGTCTCGTCGAGGGCTTTCCAACAAGCTATAGATCATTGCATTCCGACACTGTCTTCATATTTATTTTAAAGTCCAAAGATCATTAATATTATATTTAATTGGGACTATATAAATATTAAGGAAAAGTGAATTATGAGTTATGGAGACATAAAGTGAAGTCTTGACCATGGGTGCCCATCCCTAGGAGAAATACGGTGAATTTAAAATTATAACATTCCCTCTCAAAATCCAATGCCCAACTTGAGGAGGGAAATAAAAGGTGGAAAAGTGGCTCATTGGGATTATGCTATGTTTATGATTTTCTCTTGTGAGCTCTGCTAGGGTTTTGAGGGTTTGAGGATTCGAACCAGGCTCTTGGAGACAAAAACCTCCCTGAGTGACGGCATTCTACAGTTGTGCAATACCACCCAAAAGTGCCATTGATGCTGGATACATCCAGTATTCATATGTGCACTTCAATGGAGTCCAGTTGATGAGATTTGGTGGAGTTTGTTGCTATATCTTTCGAGGCTTGTTCATGTTCAGTTGTTAGCAATGGAGAGATGCATATTTTGTTGCAGTTTGTAGAGGATTGGTGACTGCAGCTTTCTTCCCTTGTTGGCCGTACCCTCCAGGCAAGGCCGTACCATTTGTGGAGGCTTCAAACTTGAGTATTGTTGCAATAGACTCTCCTTCTTGGTCGCCTAGCTTTCATATTTAGAGGTTTCGTGGAGTTATTTGCTGTTGTTGTACCTGCAACCTGGGTCGTACATGCCTAGGAGTGACATTGGGGGTTTAGTGTAATGTCCCCTTCTAGTAAGCCAAAAAATTTCACAACCTTGCACAATTTCAACTTAGTAAAAGAGAACATTAGTATTCAATTCTCCTTATATTTCAGCATATTACCATTAAGGCTAATGCACATTTATCCATATCAATATCAAAATTCTTATATTTACACTTTGCCATTTAGGGTTAGTAACCTTATAATCATAAACTATAATAATTTCTATTTCTTAAATGCATTTACATTCACATTGCTTTCTCATATAGCTTGTCCATGATATATCTCGGGAGGGACATCACCTAGACTCGAATGTTAACCAGCTCTATGTCACCACCCTAAGTGGGTATGACTTCGTTAAGGCACCAGTTTAACCATCCCATACGGAGGCCCAAAGGCTTCACACACACCCGGTGTTCCTCACCATTTGGCTCGAGGGACTTCATGCGCACCCGGCATTCCTCATCTAGTCAAGGGTCACCTACCGTAGGGCACATTATACATGTTATAACCTTAGGCCCAAGAGCTTCACACACACCCGGTGTTCCTTGCCTCTTGGCTCAAGGGACTTCACGTACATCCAGCGTTCCTCGTCCAGTTGAGGGTCGCCTAGGTCCAATATACAGCCCTTCCTTAACTTACATTCTACTCGAATGATGATAGAGGGGTTACAGGACAAGTCCGATTGTCAGCTCCGAGTATATCATGGATCTATTTTCATAACTATTTATTCTTATCATTACCATATTCTCTTGTTATTACTACCTTGTGATCCTAATGGATCACGAGATAGTGCCATTCCATACTATCACATTTATCTTCCATTCGATTGGCATCACACTAGCCATAATCATTTATGTTATATCCATAATGTATCCGTACGGTAAGTCATTCCATTTTTTAATATCTATGCATTTGATTTATCTATTTCAGCTATGAACTTATAATCACATTTCTCATTCTTACATCTTACATAATAATCCCTTATTCTATTTAAATTATTCCTATCCATGTTATGACAATAATATTTACCTTTACATTCATTCTACTATCATAAGTCTGATATACCTTCTAGACATATTACATTCACATTATATATACCATATCTTACACATTACATGCTATGAATACTAATTCCATCGATACTATTAGATCATTATACATCTGTTACATATTCTAAGGAAATCAATAGAGTTTGAATTATGAACATACCTTTTATATGTTGTTACTGCGCTGCTCAATAATGGATGCCAATAAACTGTATTTTCAATGCTATCGTATGATGATGATCTGCTCACTGATATTATATCTTATTGCCTTTTCTGCAGAACAGAGATAATATTAATATTACTCAGTTCTTTCCTCTTCCGATTACACGATTTCATGTTGTTAAGATTTAACTCCTACGTTAGCACCAGTTATGTAAGGTTATTTATGACTTTTCTAAATATGTATATACTGCATATTGAAGTCACCGCTGCTATGAAAGCTAATTCTTATACTGCCTTAGTTATAATCGCTGCTCCTGTTACAAGAGTCTTCGAATGATCTCACAGCCTGGAAAACTGATCGCTATCTCATCTCCTATTAAAATTGTCTTGATTGATGATATTTCTAAAATGGCATTTTTCTTCTTATCTTTTCTTCATTGATTGAATGATTCGATGGTATCCTATCTCTGCCCTTCACAATGCCAACGATTTCATCTTTTATATCTTTGATCGGTTGACCTTCTATTCAATAGACGCAGCTCTTCCTTAATCGCAACCTTTTGCAAAACTCATTACGTATTGGCACTGAATTATCTTAATTTATGAGGTCGATGTCTTTAGTTTATAGAACCTTGGAATTTGCATCTTATAACATTCGTTGTGTTTGCCATTTCCACGTGTTTCTCTTTAATAAAGGATATATGCTAAAAGGGTCAATCGCACCCTTTATACTTTGCTTATAGTTATGATATTAATATTATTAATATTTATTTTTATATTTAATAATATATATTATGTATTATTTTTATTATTCATTATATATATTCTTATGAGTATAATAACATTAATAATAATATTAATAGTTAGATCTATATTACTTAAATCGATTATAATATTCATATCTTTAATTTGAATACATAATCGATTCATTGGTAAATATAGGGACATGACATTTAGAGCTTCATTTCTCATTGTGGGTAGTGTTTATTCTGCATTGTATGAACGGTTTGGAAGTGAGCACGATGGCATTGATGTTTCAGCCCTAACTTATAGAGTACTACTTCATACATTGATAGGAGATTGGTTTTGTGTTGTCAGCACTTTGGGATGCTTCCAATTCTTCATGATTGCAGTATGTGATGATAGGGTGATTTGGGATCCAGGTGGTGACAGGCTTCACACTTGGTATCTCGATGAGTTGCTTCACAACTCACAAAGCATGGATAATGTTTTTGACAGTGTGGAGCAGTGGAAGCTTGGTGACAAGTGGTTGTGTTTCAGAGTTTGCATTCTTCATCACTTGTTGATAGGCATGGTTTCCTTCGGAGCATGGGTTTGGTACGGTGTTTTGTCCTTGTTGGACTTAGCACTCATTGAGGATAGAGCTTCTGGAGACTTGGAGGTTTTGGTGCTTGTGGTTGATAGCATTGCATTCTTTGGAGGATGGGGCCAAGTTGAGTTCGAGTGCGTATGGCTTTCGCCGCAGGAGCTCACTTTGCAGGGCATTTTTCATATTCTTCTTGGGAGTTGCAGCCACAGGTTGAGGTTTTATGTGATCACAGGACATTTACAGTATTTTGCATGATGCAGGTTTGTTATTGCTTGAGGACAAGCAATCTCGGGAAGGGAGGACTGACATGTCCCCATTTCTGGTGTAATCACCAAACAAGGAACTAAGTTAGCCCATTGTAATGTCCCCATTTTTGTGAGCATCAGTTTTCAGAGGATTAGCCTATTTCCTGACCCTCGTAGACTAATGGAGTTGTTTAGAGGGTCCTGTATGGCAGTTATCAGAGCGTTCCCTTCTCCGGAGCTCAGTTTGGTTCAGGATTGGCCTTCGTTTGACTCAGTTCCTCACACTTGCTATTTATAGTAAGTCACCATTTCAGGGGGGAGTCGATATTGCTATTAATAGTTAGGCACTTGGTCGTATTTTGGATTTGTCATCAGAGATGGTTCTAGACTCATTTTGCATACACTTACTATTTATAGTAAGTTACCTGGTGATTTGGACTCAGTGTTTCTATATATAGCAGGGCACCTGGACATGTGGTAACTTCAGTGTTGATCCCAATTCTCAGTTGGCTTGGAAAAATAAGGTCTTTTGTGCAAGTTATAATATTTAATTATTAATAAAGGTGACCTTATTAATAATTAAATCATTCAAGGCATATTATAAAGTTATTAAAGTCACTTTATATTCAATGAAGCCATGACCCTCAACTTAAGTGATTTAAAGTGTAATTAATTATTACCTTAGTATGGGTGCCCAAATATTAAAGTATTTCATAAAGTTAATGTGCACACAAGTTATATTATTTTAAATGATATTAAAGTGCATTTATTATTTATGAATATGAAAGCCCAAGTTTGAAGACTTATTATAAAGTTTTATGAAAAAACCTAAAAGTGGATTTCAAAAGGGGATTAAAGGCACTTAAGAGTTGAGAGGATATAAAAGGTTTCAAAAAGCAAATCAAAGGCATTATTGAATGATCATTTGACTTTGCTTTGGAGGATTTCTTGAACTCTGTGTATGAGACCAAGGGTTTCAACAAATTGTCTTCATATCAGCATTGGAGAACGAAAACTCTTCATTGTTTGTGCAATCTTGAGGCTGTGAAAGATCAGCTAAATCATTGCCTGAGGAGAGCTTCATTCTGGGGTTCTATTTGTGCTTAAAGGTGAAAGATATCATTAAGGGTTTGAAGATTAATGAAGAATAATTAATTGCAGACTTGTAGCTTCATTCTTGGCAGCCATTTATATCAGATTTCAAGCTTTTTTGTTGGCTGCTACAGTGCCGTGAATAGTGCCGCTACAGTATTGTGAACAGTACCGCTACAGTGACGCGCTATAGTAAATGCTACAGTGCGTGAACAGTGTTGATAGCAGCAACATAGATGATCAGGTTTGAAGGCAAATAAGGTCTCCTTCATTCGGGTATGCACATAATTGTAAAAAGCTTTTGGAAATAGTTTAATAAATCATTTGCAGCAGATGTCTTTATTTAGTTGATTTGCAATTGCCTTTGTTGCATTGTTCCTAGCATCTTATTGAAAAAACACAAAAAAATCATATATATTTCAAGAACCAAAATAAACATTCATCATTTGCAAAGCTTTGGAAACCGGAGAACTAGAGGGGTTCATTACAGTGGTATCAGAGCATTTAGAATTTTTAGAGAATATCCTAAGCGAGATATTACAGTGGTATCAGAGCAGTTTCCTGCCATCCTATTGGGAAATTAAAAATTTATTCAATTGCATGTCAGAGATTTTCACTTGCATGTTAGTTTTGCGACTACCCAGATGTTTGCATGTCGATTCTGAGGGTTGCATGTTAGTGATCAGCACTTGCATGTCAGTTTTTGCAATTGCATGTTAGTACCCAGTACTTAAAGGCAACGCTTGTATAATACTAATCAGCATTTCATATTAAAGAGCAAGCTGGCAGTGATTATGATTAAAGACAGTTATTAATGAAGTTTCTTATTAAAAGGGAAAAGTATTTTTAGTATATGCCATGGTTAGTAAGACTGGGAAGAATCAATGAAAAGCATCGCTGAAGTCATTGACAGCGATTGATGGTCTACAAATAGAATAAGGAGAAGCCATTCATAATCACTAAAGGCTGCAAATTATTACAAACACTCATATTAACAAGAAGACCAAAGATTAGTAAACGAAGGGGTACGTTGCTTGAAGGCAGTGATTATGATTAGTCGTATCCCTTGAAAGGTATAAAAGAGAAATATCGAACATCATCTTATAACAAGGGCAGCGAACAAAAAAGGAAGAAAAAATATATTCTTTCTGAGTATTAGAGCAGAGATAGAGGAGGAGAAATACACCTACAGATCGGGGAAAGATAAATAAGAAAGTAATGATATATATACACATGGAATTCTGAGGTTTAGAACATATATATTCAAAAGGGTGAAAATATATATAGATATATACTTCTGGGTTTAAATATACAATTCTGAGATTGGAAATTAAAGAATACATATTCACTAAAGAGAAAGGGGATTCAAAATGGGAAAATCATTGAGATATTCAATAAAAGAATGTGCAGCGACTTCATAGGTTAAGGGGTATCATTCGATTCATAGTAGATTTCAGAACAGATCTTGTATGGAGAGATAAAGATGTATCAAGTGGAAGTATGAAGAAATACAATTAATATCAATTGAGCAGAATAAATATGTAAAGAGTAATAAAATATATATCTTATATATTGAGATGAAGAATAGCGATTATCATCTGTGGAGAATAGTGATTAAGAATGAATAACAACAATTATCCTTTGTGAAGAACAGCAGCGATCGTTTGTAAAGATTAGCAGTGACTATTTGTGAAGAATAGTAATCATTATCATTGAAGGACAATGATCGTAAAGAGTGCTTTGAACATCAGCAAGAGTGCAGTGACTACACTTTGTGTGTGGAAAAGTTGTACACAAAACAATCACACCAGCACAGATCTAACAGAGTTATATGCCTACCTAAGAAGTCATGCATGCAGATCAAAAAAAGGAAAAGATTGTTCAATTTATGAAGAGCACATCATCCACAAGAAGTGAAGGCATTGTTAGAGATTGCTATTCATTGTGAGGAGTATCAAGAAGAATAATATATGTATTCTGAGTTTGAAGGAGCATACAAAAATATAAATCAGCCACTCACATATATATATATATAAACAGCAAATATACATATATGAATACGCAGATTGGAATATAGAGGAAACATTTAAAAATATCAATCATAAATCATATCCATATCAAGCACATTGAATAAACAGTCCTAGGGAGGCATTGGAACAGCAAGCAAGGAAAAATATATATTTCTGATTTTTGATATATATTTGAGCATAACAAGAAGGAAGCAGAATTATATAGAGAGAGAGAGATATATGAAATGAGCATGGATTAAGTCAGGACAAGGTACTCTATAAACCTTTGTTTACTTGGAAATTGATAATTTGGAAAAATTAGTGATGTCCAAAAAAAAGGGGACATTACAAAATCAAAGGCATTATTGAATGATCATTTGACTTTGCTTTGGAGGATTTCTTGAAGTCTGTGCATGAGACCAAGGGTTTCAGCAAATTGTCTTCATATCAGCATTGGAGAATGAAAACTCTTCATTGTTTGTGCAATCTTGAGGCTGTGAAAGATCAGCTGAATCATTGTCTGAGGAGAGCTTCATTCTGGAGTTCTATTTGTGCTTAAAGGTGAAAGATATCATTAAGGGTTTGAAGATTAATGAAGAATAATTAATTGCAGACTTGTAGCTTCATTCTTGGCAGACATTTATATCAGATTTCAAGTTTTTTTGTTGGCTGCTACAGTGCCGTGAATAGTGCCGCTACAGTACTGTGAACAGTACCGCTACAGTAACGCACTACAGTAAATGCTACATTGCGTGAACAGTGTTGATAGCAGCAACATAGGTGATCAGGTTTGAAGGCAAATAAGGTCTCCTTCATTCGGGTATGCACATAATTGTAAAAAGCTTTTGGAAATAGTTTAATAAATCATTTGCAGCAGATGTCTTTATTTAGTTGATTTGCAATTGCCTTTGTTGCATTGTCCCTGGCATCTTATTGAGAAAACACAAAAAAATCATATATATTTCAAGAACCAAAATAAACATTCATCATTTGCAAAGCTTTGGAAACCAGAGAACTAGAGGGGTTCATTACAGTGGTATCAGAGCATTTAGAATTTTTAGAGAATATCCTAAGCGGGATATTACAGTGGTATCAGAGCAGTTTCCTGCCATCCTATTGGAAAATTAAAAATTTATTCAATTGCATGTCAGAGATTTTCACTTGCATGTTAGTTTTGCGACTACCCAGATGTTTGCATGTCGATTCTGAGGGTTGCATGTTAGTGATCAGCACTTGCATGTCAGTTTTTGCAATTGCATGTTAGTACCCAGTACTTGCATGTCAGTTTGGAGAGCACCCATATGCTTGCATGTCAATTTTAATGGTTGCATGTGTGGTTTTTTTGTTAAAAAAAATATTCAATTGAATCAGCTATAGAATCATGGTTATTTCAAGTACCCAGAAGCAGTGAGACAAGAATATGGAGAAGCTTAAACAAAGTTTGAATAAGTTGGATGAAAACCAGAAAAGGATGAATGAATTGATTTCACACCCTGCAAACATAGACAAAGCAGCACGGTATATGGCATCCTTTTTTAAGGGTCTACATCACAAAACAAAAAGAGGAACCAGAGGTCTCTATAGGTGAAATATCTAGAAACCTCTACAATGAATTTTCAGCAGTTAGTGACCAGCATACAGCTGATCCTATGGAGAATAGAATGGACAAAGATGATGAGTCCCTTAATGATTCCTTTGGGGCTGATGTTAAATGCACTCACGAAAATCCAGAGGGAAAGGTAACAGGTGAAGTGTTGACCAGCAGTATTGAGACCGGGTCTATTTCAGTTGATCTTCACCCAGTTGATATTACAGAAGGTAGAGAGGAAGAAACAGTGGATCCTACAAGACAAGGTTGCACAAGTCTCTTAGTTGGTGACATGGAGGTTATGATTGGGGACTCTTTTGATAGTCCTAGGAGTGATCTTACCTCTCTGCATGAGGTTAGCAATTCATCATCCATTGAGACTACTTTTTGGAGTGATGATGAAGAGTTTGGGTTGGGAACTACTGCTGCTCTAGTTCCAAACCAGAATGAGGAATTGAATGCACAATCTATTGATTTGGTTGGTTTGGAGGATGGGGAGACAAAAAACATGATGAGCTCTCTTGTGACCGGCTACTATCAGATAATGATTTTCAGTTTAGGTCTACCGCTGCCCCAATTCCAAACCAGGATGATAGTTTAGCATCTATCACAGGGGATGACTCATGTGTGAGTGAAGTTGTTCAAGTTCATAATGATGATTCATCATGTGAGATTGATAAGCCAGAATGCTCACATACTTTGGAGAACCAACTCAAAGTTGGTGAAGATCAGATTGTGGTAGCCTTGTCCCACCTTGATGATACCCACAAGCTGATTAAAAAACAGATATGGAAGGATCAGCTTGAAAAGAGACATCAAATAATTGAGGGAGAATCATCTCTTGCAGATTTGCAGGTGCTCAAAGAAGCTTTGGTGGCAATGAAATCCAATTACCTGCAGTTACTTTCAGATAGGGATCATCTCCTTCAGTTGGGTAAGATTTACTTGGGAGTTCTTAGGGAGAAAGAAAATGAGGTTGATGAGCTCACCCATGAGCTTGAGGTGACTATGGACTCGTTGGCAAGCACCCAAATAGCTCTTCAGGAGTCACAGTCACGAGTCGAGGAGCTTACCGTGGAGTTGAGTTTGGCACAGTCTTCACCAGCTACAGATATAGTTCAGTTACCTACAGCAGCAGCTGGTGATGATCTTATACCACAAGTTCTGGTGATGGATGTATTGAGGATGTGGTTTCATCCATCACAGATACAGGTGCAGTTGATTTAGATGGGATGAGTTCTTTAGGGAGCAGCAAAGAACCACGTGTTGCATCAGGTTCTCTTGAGATCAGTACCATGTCATCCCATGCAGCTGATGGGGGTGGACAACTTGTTGCGTCTCAGGGTCAAAGTGATCAGCTGCAGGTTTCAGAGGATAAGGTTGACTCAACCTTATTTTGTTTTTACCACGCCGATACATTTGCTGAGTACTTGCTTGAGAGTCCGGAGTTTCAGGAGGGTCCGTTTGGGGTCTCAAGGGATACTCTCATTCATGGTTCATGCGCTATCAGACATTTCGTGGGAGTCAATGTAGGTACTTTGACTACAATGTTTCCTCATAGAGATTTTGTGGTTGGGTTGGCAGAGCAGGTTGCTAGAGGCCCTACCCAATTAGTGATTCGGGATCAGAGATTGGAGCCGTCTCTTGATTCCAGTGTTGCATGTGATGAGCCATTGACCGAGGTTGGAGCGTTTTATCGCAACTACACAGTGAGGAGTGCTCATCATTTTTCTTTTGATCCACACGTGGAGGGCTTGATGATGCATCGGTGTGGATTGGTTGCGAGATTATACCATCCATTGTGGGATGGAAAGTTACCATCTTCAGTAGATAGAGTTAGTGGCTGCAAGTACCCGACTCAGCTGTTTATGGGAGATTACTTGCATGATCAGAGGTTGGATTACCATGATGCAGATGAGTACCTGACAGAGTTTGACACTTTTGGGTTTTTTTTTGGAGACAGAGCTTCAGGGAGGTCGTAGTGGCAGTGGGCATAATGGCTTGGTTAGTTATCACATCCACGGGAGTTTCGCAGAGGTTGTAGAGAGATATTGTGTTGCGGAGGCTTCCAAATATTTTTGTCTTTTCATGGTGGATGGATGTGAGGTTCAGTTGCATTGGGATCCAGGTGGTGACAGAGTTGGCACTGCGGTTTGGATGGGGCCCGATGGTTTACTTCACTTTTTTCAGCATGGTGAGGTTGGGATCAAATTAGAACAGTGGAAGTCAAAAGTTGATTCGTATAGCGGACTTCCAATCTGGTTGTGGGATCTAGGAATCCTTCTGTTTAGTAGATTGCTCTACGTGGTGGTAGTTGTTCACCGCAGTACTGAGCATGGTGCAGTCTTTATCCAGTGGGTGCAATGGACACATAGTTGGACGTTCTGTAGAGTGATTTGGGATCCCGACATTCAGCTGAGTAGTGACCGCAGAGTTTGGGATCCTTTGTGTGCATCAGGGTTCCAGCCGGAGTTCATTGTTTCAGTGCGCATGGTTTGGACAGTTGGTCTGTTGTCTATGTTTGCGCGGTTGAGTTTATGTTGGTGCTGCAGCAGTTGTGTTTCCACGAGGGACATTTCACAGTTTTCTTTTGGACCTCCGGTAGAATGGTGTTTCTTAGCAGTAGAGATTGCTTGGGGACAAGCAATTTCAGGGAGGGTGGACTGTAATGTCCCCATTTTTGCGAGCATTAGTTTTCAGAGGATTAGCCTATTTCCTGACCCTCGTAGGCTAATGGAGTTGTTTAGAGGGTCCTGTTTCGCAGTTATCAGAGCATTTCCTTCTCCGGAGCTCAGTTTGGTTCAGGATTGGCCTTCATTTGACTCAGTTCCTCACACTTGCTATTTATAGTAAGTCACCATTTCAGGGGGGAGTCAATATTGCTATTAATAGTTAGGCACCTGGTCGTATTTTGGATTTGTCATCAGGGATGGTTCTAGACTCATTTTGCATACACTTACTATTTATAGTAAGTTACCTGGTGATTTGGACTCAGTGTTTCTATATATAGCAGGGCACCTGAACATGTGGTAACTTCAGTGTTGATCCCAATTCTCAGTTGGCTTGGAGAAATAAGGTCTTTTGTGCAAGTTATAATATTTAATAATTAAATCATTCAAGGCATATTATAAAGTTATTAAAGTCACTTTATATTCAATGAGGCCATGACCCTCAACTTAAGTGATTTAAAGTGTAATTAATTATGACATTGGTATGGGCGCCCAAATATTAAAGTATTTCATAAAGTTAATGTGCACACAAGTTATATTATTTTAAATGATATTAAAGTGCATTTATTATTTATGAATATGAAAGCCCAAGTTTGAAGACTTATTATAAAGTTTTATGAAAAAACCTAAAAGTGGATTTCAAAAGGGGATTAAAGGCACTTAAGAGTTGAGAGGATATAAAAGGTTTCAAAAAGCAAATCAAAGGCATTATTGAATGATCATTTGACTTTGCTTTGGAGGATTTCTTAAAGTCTGTGCATGAGACCAAGGCTTTCAGCAAATTGTCTTCATATCAGCATTGGAGAATGAAAACTCTTCATTGTTTGTGCAATCTTGAGGCTGTGAAAGATCAGCTGAATCATTGCCTGAGGAGAGCTTCATTCTGGAGTTCTATTTGTGCTTAAAGGTGAAAGATATCATTAAGGGTTTGAAGATTAATGAAGAATAATTAATTGCAGACTTGTAGCTTCATTCTTGGCAGCCATTTATATCAGATTTCAAGCTTTTTTGTTGGCTGCTACAGTGCCGTGAATAGTGCCGCTACAGTACTATGAACAGTACCGCTACAGTGACGTGCTACAGTAAATGCTACATTGCGTGAACAGTGTTGATATCAGCAACATAGGTGATCAGGTTTGAAGACAAATAAAGTCTCCTTCATTCGGGTATGCACATAATTGTAAAAAGCTTTTGGAAATAGTTTAATAAATCATTTGCAGCAGATGTCTTTATTTAGTTGATTTGCAATTGCCTTTGTTGCATTGTTCCTGGCATCTTATTGAGAAAACACAAAAAAATCATATATATTTCAAGAACCAAAATAAACATTCATCATTTGCAAAGCTTTGGAAACCGGAGAACTAGAGGGGTTCATTACAATGGTATCAGAGCATTTAGAATTTTTAGAGAATATCCTAAGCGGGATATTACAGTGGTATCAGAGCAGTTTCCTACCATCCTATTGGGAAATTAAAAATTTATTCAATTGCATGTCAGAGATTTTCACTTGCATGTTAGTTTTGCGACTACCCAGATGTTTGCATGTCGATTCTGAGGGTTGCCTATTAGTGATCAGCACTTGCATGTCAGTTTTTGCAGTTGCATGTTAGTACCCAGTACTTAAAGGCAACGCTTGTATAATACTAATCAGCATTTCATATTAAAGAGCAGAAATTTAATTAAAGTGAGGGGCTGCGACTTAGGAGTAGTTGTCTCTTTTAAAAAAAAGGTTGTGTCTATTGGATCTTTGAAGATATATATATATAGAAATTCTAATGCAGATTGAAAAGGGAGGGATCTGATGGGAATATGCAGAGGAAAAGGAATAATATCTGATTTATATACAGATATAAAAACGTATATATTTCTGAGTTGGAAAATTATACTTGAAGCAGATCTAAAATATAAATATACAATAGTATATTGGGCTGCAGATAGTATAGAAGAAAGGAATACAATCCTTAGATCTCCAAGGACAGAAAGGCAAGAGTAATATACTTGGTATGATGTATCTAACCCTATGTTTATTGTGATGAATGCCATGTGCTAAGTAGTGACAAATGCATTTAATTGAAAGATTATCATTAGGCATGTATACATATAAGCATTGTGAAACTTGTTATGAAATATATAAAGGAAAACATCAATAGAGTTCACAACACATTAAATAATGGTATGTTCAAACTCAATGTCTATTTACTTCTATTGCCTCCAACCTGTGAGTGAGTGGTGTGGTGTTGTTAGGGAGAGGCAGAGTAAATCCAGCCATTGAGTTGGTGCCATCGTGCCCTAGACAAGTAAATCCCCATCCATGGTTGAGGATCAGAAGAGGAATAAGGATTGAGACTTGAACATAGCCAATACAGGATATGCTATGAATAAATGTGATCATTTGGTATGTTGAAGTATATCGAAGCATGTTCAAGTTAATACTTAGTTATTTCTATTGCCTCTAACCTTAGGGTAGGTTGGTGTTGTTAGGGAGAGGCAGAGTAAATCCATCCAATGGGATGGGCCCCAAGGGTGAAGGACGAATGTTCCAGAATCTGAGTCCATGCTCTCAAGGTGGTCTCATCGCGCCCTAGACAAGTAAACCCCCATCCAAGGTTAAGGATTAGAAAGGAAGTAAGGATTAAGACTTGAACATAGTCGATACTGAATTGTGTTATGAAGTGAACTAAATGTGGATTATGCTATGATGATTTGATCTCATTGTTTATGTTATGTAGTATTGTTCTCATTATTAATTATGCTATTATAGATGAATTTAATATGAATGATGCTAGGAACTGAATCGTATCTTAAATTATTGATCTTTCATATTTCTAATGTCCCTTTCTAGTGATATTATTGTATGCAAGTATAGAAATCAGGAATATCCTAAAAGGGGACATTACATTGACATCATAAAATGGTATGTTGTACTTCAATAGTTATCTCTGATTTGTAGCAGCAGTCCACACTGTGTTTTGGCTGCCCTAGAGCTTTGCATTGTTGTAATTGGAATGATAGACAATTCTGAAATTCCTATCATATCAGATCTGAACATGGAGGTTCAACTCCTTTTACATTGCAATTTGACATCATAAAATGGTATGTTGTACTTCATTAGTTATCTCCGATTTGTAGCAGCAGTCCACACTGTGTTTTGGCTGCCCTAGAGCTTTGCATTGTTGTAACTGGAACGATAGACAATTCTGAAATTCCTATCAGTCAGGTCTGATCCTGATTTGACATCATTGTAACAAACATTTCATATTGTGGTTGACATTGATAAGGCTTCCAATATCTATCTTGTTCGATCATCAAATTTGAATTTGTTAGTTTAATTTTCATGCTTGAAGAAGTCATAGTTGAAGGTGCAGAAATAAAGTCAGATTTCAGTCCTAGGGTTTCAATTGGAAATTGGCAAATCCGGAAATTATTGCTCAAACCCTAGTTCGGCACATGTCAGAGGAGGTGGGGAGCAAAGACATTGTAAGATAATAAACAAAAGAAGACCATCCAAGTGAGGAACCAAAGTCCTCAAGTGTTTGTGTTCCAACATATGTTGAAGGAGCCAACAACGATGTCATCGATCACAATGGGAATACCAATGCAAAGTCTAAGAGTAAGAATACTCACTAGGGAGAGTCCAGTGCTAAAGGAGGCCAAGTTGGACAATCCTAGAAGGTAGCCAATGTCACATAGAACCCCTCCTAACATTCAAGGCTGAAGTACTCATAGTAGTGGGATAAAAGTTGTGAACTTTCCACTTAGATCTACATCCTAGAATGGAGGTAAAAGAAGGCCCCCAACATCAAACAGATATAGAGCCACAACCACTAGAGCGAGAGTCGGGATGCTGAGAAGCCCTGGTCATATCAGAACACAAGGAAGAGCAACGATTCACAAATTTGTGTGCATTCGTATACAAATCAAAAGTGTCTAAAGAGCGCTTAGTGCTGCCAACAATGGTCACGAGATGAAGAAAGAAGTAATCAATTTGGTAGGTCTAGGATCATCACAAAGAGACCTATGCCTAAACATGGAGATCTCACGAAGAAAAAGGGTCAAGCACCTCTAATTAGGGTAGCAGAAGAAAATAGAAAGGGAGCCACCAAAATCTCTATATAGATAATGGTACCTCTCACAAATTTCATGGTAGACTAGGCACTAGAAATTAAATTGAATCTCAAATTCCACCTCCTAAAGAAAACAAAAACAGCATTGTATTTCACTCTGTAAAATATGGTGGTTTGTCTCAACAGAAAGCTAATGGGAACACACCCACAACTAGCAAGGGGAATCCTCACACTATGATACCAATGATACTAAAGCTAGGTGGGGCAAACAATGACCCCATCAACAACCTATAAGAAATGCTCAACATAAAAGCTAGTTTGGGGGCTAAGAAAAGTTAGAGTGGAGGTCCAAATACCTTGAATGTACTTGATGGATAGATTAAGTACATCTTTCCTTGGAAGGAGATGACGAGGAGCACATAAAGACTACCTAAAGGGAGGGCATTGTTCTAGAGACATGCTAGTAGACTAGAAGAAGAGGTGGATCTAAAATAACCAACAACATTGACGCCCAAGGGGACCAAAGAGGCAATCTCCCTTGAGGACCAAAGTGCCAAGAAGGGATATATCCCACAAGACAAAGAAGAATTGCCCATGGATCTTCAAGCGTGATAAGATGAAGTATACACTTTTTAATCAAATCTTGATTCAGTTCCATACATAATAATGAACTAAGAAATGCTAATGACTCTCTGAGTAATTCGATCAGCCAATAGTGTGTCATACAACCCTGTGTGCCAAGTTCTATGATTTTCATCTACCAACTTGTGGATGATTGTAATGATGTTCCTATTTGAAGATTTTGCCTACCCATTCCACTGTGGGTTGTAATCTAATGAATGAGCAAGAAGTATGCCATATTCATAGTAAAATTTCAGTATCTCTTCAAATGAAAAACTTCAAGCATTGTCCATGACTACTTTCCTAGGTACTCCAAATTGTGACAAGATATTCTCTTTTAGGATATTGCAAACTACCTCTAACATTGTGTAATGTCCCCTTTTAGGAGGAACAAAATTTCTTAACCTTGTACACAATTTTACTTTTTGTATGATTGATTGCTCTTAGTAATGCTTGTTGATATAATACCTTGTGTTGATCTAATACTTGTATTTGATGGAAGACCAATCTGTTGTTTGCTGATTTATATTACTATATGATCTTTTTTACTTCACACTTCCTTTTTATATCTTCAATGGTGTATGGTTGTAACTATTGCCAAGAGGGGCAACACTTCATAAAGAGAATTATTCCCTTTTAATATATTTCCTTCCTTTAACTCAAGGTATATATATTATATCTCAGATATATTTGATGTTCTTATAAGGCTGCTAGTGTACATAAGTATCTCTAAAATGGTATATTACAACTCAAAATATATTATTCCTTATATATTGCATATTTAAATCTACCATGAATATATTTACCATTTCCAAAAATTCTATATTATATCCTTCTTGTTGTTATATTTATAAGTCAGAATTATATTCCTTATGTATTCTTTTCTATTTTCCTCCCGCTCTCTAGATATATATTTTTCTTATTCCTTTATTTATGCCCTTTATGTTATCTTCTTCCCATCTTTATATCCTCCTTTAATGAAGGGATGTGTCTTATTGAAAATAACCTTTAATTAATATATACCTCTTTTATTTACTAATAATCTAACTCGCTTCCTCTAACATAATCGTGCATTTATCTTTGTTTTAATAAACTGTCTTTTAATAAACTTGGTCTATCTTTATTCGCTGATGTATACGAATCATAGCCCTTTATTGATATCTTCCAAGGATATTAGTTAATATTAATTTATATATATTTATAATATTATATTTATAATGATCATATTTTATACTAATATTTGATTTAATATTTACATTGATAATTATCATTATTATATAATAATAATAATATTTATATTTATATTTATTATATTATAATAATAAATGATTATAATAATATTTCTTATTTATATTTATATATTATAAGACATTTGTCTTATATATATTATATGATAATTATATTATAATAACATTTATTTATATTTATATTTATATTAATATTAATATTTATATTTATATAATATACATATATATATCATATATAATATTATTTAATAATATTATATATGTTTATTAAATATTATTATATACATAATTATCGTCCAATTTGATGATGACAAATAATGTCTTAATGTTGGGACATGACACATTGCTTTCTTTGTTGGTATTGCCTCCACCCATTTTTTGTTGGCATTGCCTCCACCCATTTAGTAAAGCAATTAGTTGCCATTAACACATAAACAAAGGTTAAAACTCACAAAAGAACCAACTAACTCATGGGAAACCACGAGGCAAAACAACTAGGTGAGTCACTCACCACCAAATTTTTGGCAAGTTCTTGGTGAATTACTCACCCAAAAGCTCACCAAAACTCACAAATCAATGGGAAAACTCACCCACCAACACATAATGATAGTCAACAGCCAAAAAACCATCAAAACCCATTATGTTTCACAATTTCTTCTTCTAACTCACTCCTTCAACACGTTGACAACATTCAATGCATTTGTAGGTGCTTTCAACAGATTTTGTGTGATCTTGGACTGATTTGATGAGGTTTTGGGCAGCATTTGAAAGGTATGTAACAATGTCCCTACTTGTGTTTTATGTTTTCAGATTTTTTGTGTTTTATGTTTTCAGATTTATTTGTTTTCGGTATTCAGCTTTAGTTACCCCTGGCTCAGTTAGTTTCTTCATTTGATGCTCCATCGGTGTGTTTCGAGAATTAAATGTTAATTTTAAATGAACTTTTATATTATAATGTTTCATTATTAAGTCTATTTAAGCGTTTATTTAATATTAAAAGGGATGACTATGTAAAGTGGGCGCCTAGGAGAAATAAGGGAGCAAAATGAAATATGAAGTTAAAACATAACTTAATGTTGGGTGCTCAAGTGGGAGTCATAAGGAAAATAAATTAAATAAAGTGTTTTTACTCCCCAAGGCAAATCGTGGCCTTTTGGAGGGCATATAAAAGTTTTTTTTGAACTCATTTGAAGATTATGATATACTTAGATTTTTTGAAGAGAGTTACCAGGTTGAGCGTGGGGACCAGAGGCTTTGTGGAGACAAAAACCTTCACAAAGGACATCAGCTGCAGAAGTGAAAGATCTTCCAAGGTTGTTGCTGACATATTCATTCAGAGTCTGTGCTAGATGCTTCATTGTTGATGAATTTTATAGTTGCAGGCAAGGGTTTTAATGTCAAATCTTTGGAATTCATTAAAGATTTGAGGATGTGATTGGAGATTTTCTGAGAGTTTTTGGAGTGCTTTTCAAAGTATAGTTGTGGCCATACCAAGGCCGTACTAGTGCTGAAGCTAGGCGTTGGGATTTTGTGTAATGTCCCCATTTTGAGCGTGCATCAGAGTTAGAGGATTTAGCCTATCACTGGGTCCTTGTAGGCTAATATTGGTGATTAGAGGACCCTGTTGTGGAGTTATTTGGCTCTCCAGAGGGCAGTTGTCTGTATTTTCATCTCCAGATCCTTCATATGTTCTAATCTAGGTCTATTTGCATATACTTATTATTTATAGTAAGTCAGTTGGACATTAGAGACCCACCTTACTATTTTTAGTAAGGCATCTAGATTGATAGTGGGAATTGTGAACTAGCCAGTGATGAAGTCAGAATCATTAAATAATGATTATTAATGGAGTTATGACATTTAATTATTATTAAAGTGTTACTTTAATAATAATTAATTATTTTAAAGGAATATTATATTGACTTCATGTGACTTTATAATTGAGGGGTATTGTTGTGATGTAATCACACATCGCCCCATTGCAAATGGGGACCCCTCTTTTTTTCTTGCTTTCTGTCCTTGTTTTGCTTTAGGTTTAGTTTTCCTCTAAGCTTGTAGGATTTTGATAGTGTTGTGTATCCAAGTCTCAACAATTTCTTGCTAAAGGTCTATATGCCTTTATCCTGATGCATGTCACTGAGACCCTGAAAATGACTAAGTCTAATATCCTGAAAATCCTAAAAAAATGACTAAGTCTGAAATCTGGTGGATCCTTAGAAATCTAGAATCTGCATGCTAAGTCCTATGGATCCAGGACCTATCTCAAACATCCTGGAAGTATATTGATAAATATTTAAAGTATAAGAAACTTATACTTAAACATATTTTCAATATACTTCCATTCAGGAAATCCAAAATTTGACTAAGGCAAGAAATTCCTCACTCCACCTCCAAACCCGCCCAGACTGGGCGGCCTTGGCATGAGGTCATGGACTCAGCCTCCTGCACATGCATTTGTCCAAACATAACCATCAAATCCGCCCTAGGAGAAAATGGTTAAGTTTAGAAGGTTTTCAAGCACAAGGCACTAAGAAATGATGAATTTCAAGCAAGGTTTGCAAGTTGGAGGGAAGTTAAGTAGTTTACAAGCAACATTCCATGCATCATCTCCAAACCAAGCATTACTTAAACTCCTCACAACAAGGATGAAATAATTGGAAAGAATGATAAAAAATCACTAAGCCTGATGTCCTGAAATCCTGAAAATTGGCTAAGTCTGAAATCTGGTGGATCCTCCAAAATCTAGAATTTGCATGTTAAATCCTATGGATCCTAGACCCATTTCAAACATCCTAGAAGTATATTGATAAATATTTAAAGTATAAGAAATTCAATATCTGACTTATACTTAAACATATTTTCAATATACTTCCATTCAGGACATTTCCGATATGGCGACAAGACTTGCATTCCAAGCACACCTTCTAAACCCGCCCTACCTGGGCGGCCTTGGCATGGGGTCTTGGATTCAAGGTTGTGATCACGCACTTTCTCCAGACTCAATCTCCAAATGCGCCATAGGAGAGAGGTTGCAAGTTTTCAAGAGCTTTTGAAGGTAAATTCCATGCATCACCTCTCAACCCGCCCATGTTGGGCGGCCTCATGAGGGAATCATGGACAATACCTCCTGCCACACCAATCCCTCCACACACTGCTCTCAAAACTGCCCTAGGAGGAAAATGGTTGAGTGTTGAAGTTTTTGCATGCATAAAACACTAAGATGTGATGGCTTGTAGGCAAAGTTTGAGTTTAAGTGAGTTTGAAGTCAAAGTCCAAGGGTCACTCCCAAAGCCGCCCTACCTGGGTGGCCTTAAGAGGTCCTTGTGGACTGAACCACCTAACACATGAAGATCTCCAAGCACCCTCTCCAAAGCCACTCAGGATGAGGGATAACATAAAAGACTGAGTTTGTTTGATCAAGATGATGCCAAGGAGAGGCTAGAGTCGAGTTCAAGGGTGAGAAGTTCTTAAATGTTGAAAATCCACACTACATCTTCAAACCCGCCCATGCTAGGCGGTCTTGAGCTTTATGCTTGGATGATTTCATCTCCTTTCACATCATTCACTCCAGACAGTCTCTCAAATCCCGCCCTAGGTAAGATTGTGCAAATTTCAAAGTGTTTCAACACAAAACATTTGAAGGTGATAAAGTTGGATGGAGATTTGAAGGTTTTTGAAGGCATTAAGTGAGTTTGGAATGAAAATCCAAAGGTCACCCTTAAACCCGCCCTTCCTGGGCGGCCTCAAGAGGCCTTTGTGGACAATGTCTCCTGACACAAGAAGTTCTCCAGACACTTGCTTCAAAACCGCCTAGGGAGAAGAATCATGCAATAAGCAAGGTTTGTGTGCTAAGTATAGCCAAGATGATATCACAAGGAAAGGAGATAGTCAACTTTAAGGAAGGAGAAGTGTCTAAGTGACAAAATCCAGACATCTCTTCCAAACCCGCCCTTGCTAGGCGGCCTTGAGCTCCATGCTTGGACTATGCTACCTCCTGCACATCACACTCTCCAGACAACATAGTTAAACCCGCCCAAGGAACAACTTACAAGGTTTACAATATTCTAAGTTGAAATGCAAGGAGATCATGAAGTGTTGATGAAAGTGCATACCATTTTGAGCTAAAATCCAAGGGGTACCCTCAAATCCGCCCTACTTGGGCAGCCTCAAGGGGTGTCTATGGATAATGCCTTCTTTCACATGAAATAGTCCATACACTGCCCCCTAAGCCGCCTAGAGTGAAGACACTACAATTGGTAAGAAGGGATCAATGAATTGATAAGTTTGGAAGGGTTTAAGATGCTCTAAGAGAAGCAATCCATACACACTCTCAAGACTATCTTGTTAAGAAACTCACTTTCATTCACCTCTTTCACATCATGCACTCCATACAACATCTTCAAGGCTGCTTAGCTTAGGCGGACTCCACCATGACATAAGGATAAGTCCATCAAACATTTCAGATCTGCCTTCTAACCTCGCCTAAGAATGTATAGAAATGAAACCTTACAAGGAGATAAGAACAAGGAGAAATCATGAGGAGGAAACAAGCATCAAATGAAGGTTAGAAGTGAAGAATCCAAGCCTACCCTTGAAACCTGCCCTTCCTAGGCGGCTTTAGGACCTTTACTTGGACAGAGTCATCTCCTTCACATGAAATACTCCGCCTAGACCCTTGAAATCCGCCCATCCTCTCATGGCTTTCCATTGCATTCAAAGAGGTTAAGTTATCAATCAAACAAGTGTAAAAGGTTTTAGACTATCAAAACTAAGCAAAAATCACTAAGTCATGAAAAATCCAAGCCTACCCTTGAAACCCGCCCTTCCTAGGCGGCTTTAGACCCCTCACATGGACAATGTTACCTTCCACATGAATTTGTCCGCACACTACTCCCAATCCCGCCCTTGTTGGGCAGTCTTAGACCCTTCACATGGACAATGTCACCTTCCACATGAAATCCTCCACACATACCCTCTAAACCCGCTCATGTTGGACGCTCATCACATGAAGGCATGGAGAACATTTAAAAACTTCAGTTTTCCTCTTGCTAGGCCGACCTGCCTTACAGAGGGGCGAAGTTTGATATTTAAGAAGGTTCAAATCTGCATTTTAAATCAAATACAAATCCAAATTTGCTTCTGATTTACAACAGAGCAGCAAGGAGCAGCAGCTTGTCAAGGAGATAAGTCAAAAATTCAAGTTTCTTCAAAAGGTCAAGTCTTCTAAAAATCTGATTTTATTCCTAAAATCTGATTTTTCTAAGGTATGTTGTTTTGAAATTAATTGTTTTAATCCCACATATATAAGGTGGATGTAATTTGTTGTTGAAAATCCTTTATGTTGTCTTAATTTGATGTGTTTCTTCTTGTAGGTGATGAAGGATCCAAGGAGGTGAATGGCGAAAGCTCATACATGAGAAGTTTTGAAGGTGGAGGAACGTTGCTCAAACTTGTCATCATCACCACATGGAAGAGAGCTCCTGCATCAAGTTCATTTTACTTTGAAGACTTCGTAGATATAACGCCATGCGAAAGGGAGCTAGTCTAAGATGATCAAGGTTACAAGTGTAGTTCATCATCAAGAGCATCATTCGTTCGAGGCGAGGATCAGTGGAAGATTGTCACTTCACCACGCATACCTTGAAGGAGGTCATCATCCAGAAGCTCACATATCATGTGCCAGACAAGAAGAACTCTCATCAAGCACTAGTCTACTCCATGAGCCCATGCAACTGTCCAGAGGCATGATCCTGCACAAGCACAACAACATCACAAGATGAGAGATGAGCATGATCATCAAAGTGATCCATCAGTTACATCAAGACAACAAGAAGAAAATATTCTAAGTGAAGTGAACATGAAGTGAATCACACTAGTTCGTTTGAAGATGCTGAGGTGGCGCATACACATCATCAGGCCAATCAAATTCTGCCATGTCATTTATTCAAGAGTGCCCACTCCAAAAATGCTTATCACATTGGAAAACATGCCTTCATTGCCTCTTTCATGTTCTAAAAATAGCAAATTTTGTAAGAAACTGCCTTGTTGTCTCAATCTTGAATCAATCTGAGCCGTTCATTGTAATTCTTGAGTTCTATATAAGGCTCACTTCTCTCATTTGTAAAGGGACAATACATGGGAGATTAGAGATTAGAATTAGAGTTCTGTAGAAGTAGAGTAGAGGAGACTTCTTAAAGTCATTAAAGAGACTTTGAAATTGTTGTCAAAATACTTCCAAGATCAATACAAGCTCATTGTTGGTTGTTGCATGGTGATTTTGTGTGGTTGCGGAATGTTAACATGGTTTCTAATTTCTTGGATGTGATGGAGAGATGTTTCCAAGTAGAGTCAGATTAGAAGTTTATTGATGTGATGCCAATATGTTAAGATATTTGATGAATTCCTTAATGGTTCATACTTTTTGTGGATTGTCGATGGCAACTCACTTTGCAAAGTTAGCCTGAACCTTTACATGCTTTAGTTCGGTTGTGAAGATTGTTCAAGCTGCGCCAGCTGTGGGTGTTTGGATGAATGCTTTGCAATTTGAAAATCTTTGAAGTACCTTAGAAGATTGCACCGAACTTTGTGTAGTTGTTGGTCCTCATGGCGAAGCGAAGTTGGGTTATATGAGGAATTTGTCTATCTTGACATCATCCATCACTTCATTGTCCTTAGATTAGCTTCTTAAACTCTTGCCTTTTGCCTTTTCTTTTCATAGTTGATCAGAAGTTCCATTTCATAAGGAAAGAGTACATAGTTGAATGAAGTAAGGAGCATATTCAGCGTAAGTCCCTTTGTGATTACCAGCAAATCACATCACACCACTGAGGCTATCCGTTGCAAATCACGTACAAGGAACCTTGGAGCGTTCTTGTTTGATCACGTAATTTAGCATTCAAGACGCTTTGTTCAAAAGAGGATAGAGCACTTGGTGTTTTATTCTAATGTTGTTGTTGTCAAGAAAAACACATCAACAGGTATTTAATATCATAAAGTCAAAATATAAAGTGTGAACATTAAATGACTTTATGATAAAAAGGTCATTTAATGATTATAAAGTCAAGTTATTTGAAAGTGCATTTAAGTTATATTGGGGGCCCACTTTAAGAGATGATATAAAGTTATATTAAATGCTTTTAAAGTATACTTTATTATAAGTGATAAAGTGTTATTTAAAAGGAGATGAAAGTAAAGTGAAATTAAAGGAGATGAAGCCAAATACCAATTGAATATTATATAAATGCTTTTTGAAAAGGATTTCATTATCATTGTTTTCATTTGAAGATATTGGAGTTTGTGCTTTTTGGAGAGCTTGGCTCTTGAAGGTGGAAACCTAGGGTTTTCAGAATTCTTGGCTTTGGAGAACGAAGATTCTTCATTGTTCTTGCTACCTGAGGGTGTGAAAGATCACTTGAAGGCTGCATCATGCATAGCTTCATGTCAGAGGCTGCAATTGTGCATAATAGAGGAGATTTCATCAAAAGAATTTACAAGGGTTTTAAAGTTTATCATTGAAGATCATTTATTATTGCTGATTGTGCCTTCTCTTTTGGCACATGGGAATCGTGGTGCATTATTGAGGAGATTATCATCAGGAGATTCAAGAGTTTGTAGAGCAGATTTCAGTTGTTGAAAACACCTTCATTAAAGATCATTTTATTTGCTACTACATCTCTTTTCCATGCCGTACAACAACAAGGAAGTTGTGGTCTTCACCAGAGGGTTCAAACTTATAGCTTTGGACTCATTCTTCTCTTCTTATGGGCTGTATCTCTTCTATGTATGACTGTAATATTGTAACAGTAAATATATACTGAGCATGGATGTTTTTTAGAGGGTTTGAAATACCCAGGGTTGTTGTAACAGTTATTTCCAGCCTTGTATTCCTTGGACAGCAAGTCAGGTATGTGAAAAAACTTCACACTTTGCCAGTATGATTTTCTGGGTATTGATTGCTTAGATAATAGGGGATGTTATCTCAACTGGGTCTTTAATAATTTGGCCAAATAATGAATATTTTGGGAGATATTGAAATCTAGAATTTTCAGCTGTGTATCCCCAATGCAATTTCAGTTTTGAGTTAAAAATTATTATTGCAACATCTCTTGTTTTGCTGCATTATATTGTTGTATCAAACATTGCCAATATAACACAAACATTTATCAAAACAAACCAAACAAGGCAGAAAATTTTAGTTTGCAAGTGTCCACCAGGGGTGGGACATTACAATTTGGAGGTCTCATTTCAGACTTTTGATTGTTGTTTCACTTTAGAGAGGGGCGCCTAGGGCTGAAGACCAATGGGTTTTTGGCATGTTGCAAATATCAAAGACTTGATGTGATTTTTGTGGCTTCCAAAAGCCGATTTATTACTGTACTCAACATTTTCAGAACTACAATTTATGACAGCGAAATGGATATGTTTAAAATATGATGTTTGAATGCTTCTATCATCTAGGTATTGTCGTTTAATGTTTTAAATTGCCATTTGAGCATCTAAGTATCTTTAAAAATGTTTGTATGTTATTATATTTCATTTTATGTACTGCAAGCGTCATACACAAAACCTTAAACAACAGCGAGCAAACAAAAAAATCAGCATAGGGGTGTATGTTACAGTATTTCCTTGTAGGAGCAGTCCATATTTCATATTCCAATAAACATACGTATCTTTACCAAAACATAAAGAAAGCTAGCCATTTTTTTAAACAGTTACGACTCCCTACATTTGATCGTTTTAGGTTCATGCCATTTACATTGTTAGAAGATAAGATGTACATCAGTTTACAATGGAATGCATAATACAGTTATCACGATATACTACTGTAAACATAGAAATACAAAGTTACTTGCAAATAAATAGTTCAAGATGGTAAAAATAAACTATTTTAGACATAAAACTGGACATCGAGTAAAGGGATTTCAGAAGAGGGAAAAACCTGTTGACTGAAATGCCAGATAAATTCCTAATCCATAAGATTAGGATCGTTAACCCAAAAGTTATTTCGATGCTAATAGAGCTAGTTTCTTTCAAGCATGTAGAAAACCAACCCTGTCAATGCCAAATATTTAAAAATTTATTGATTTCCAAACTTTATGTCAATAGCTTTGAATAAGAAAAGTAATTAATATGTGTTTAGAAGAGCCCAGATGTAAAATTATAAGAAAATTTACGTAAAAGTGAACTTTAAATTGTAAAATAAGCCAAGACAGCCTTCTACAACACCTTTCTTATAATGTAATTTTATACAACTTGAAAAATTTTAAACATAGTGTAAATGCATTAGGCCTCAAAGCTAAGATGATGCCAACATACACACAATTGTGTCAGGTTCCCTTGTCAGAATTAAGTTAATTGGGAGACCCGTAGTCTATTCCTTATTGCTCGTAGACTAAGGGATAAAGCTGGAAAATAATTTAATAATAATATTTTAAGTTGTCCTAGTAACTTTGTTTTTATAACATTGTAAAAGGACGACTGATGTATTATTATTTTAATAAAGTGGGTCTAATGTAATATTTTATTAAAGTGTTTCTAGACACTTGTGGAGGAAGTTTTAGGTGGAAAAAGGAAATTCGAATTAAAAACGTGATTATAAAAAGAGGACAACTTCACAGAAAAAGACACCCTTTGTCATTTGTTATCAAACCCTTTTCTCTAAGTTGAGCACTTGTGTTCATCTTTTCACCCAAGGACGAAAACCCTCTTATCCATTTGAGGCAATGCCATCCACGGATTTCCTTTGTGCTGAAAGATTTAAGGCATTTTCTAGTTTCAATTTGGTTTTAAAGATCTTTTCCAGTTGTGTTGAAGATTGCAAACAAGTCCCAAAATTTTTCTGTGTGAAGGAAGTCATTGTTGATATTTTGCATTTGTTGTTGGGCAGAAAATATTAATCACTGCCATTTGATGACCAGCCATACCTGTTTACAGCTAGTCGTACACATTTGAAAAGACATCGTATGATTTTCTAATGTTGTCGCACACCTTATTATATATCGTACCACCTTCCCAAGTATTAGCAGCAAATTGCATTCATTTGGAGCTGCCATACAAGTATTGAGGCTGACATAGAATACATCTGGGAAATGAGCAAGAAACGATGGGGACAACCAAGAACATTAAAGACATCCCCCAACCATCTTGAGGATGGCTGGTTTACTAGCAAAGACAAAAAATTTGAAATCATCTTTTCTTCTATCGTGAAATACACGAGAATTGTCACGAACGTGGGTACGACCAATTCCACATGCAAAGTAGTTGTTTCCATCCCTCCTATTGTGAGAATAGTGGTGAGGTTGAGGACATTCAACACTGAAAGACCCAACTTAATAGTGACACCAGTCATTACAACCTTTGAATTGATCAACATAAATAGATGGAGTACACAAAGTTAGGACTCCCATTGTCTTTAGCCATGTAGCCTCCCTTTTTATTATTTTCATAAACCCTGATTTTTTGTGTTTTGTCATGTCTCCTTTTCTAAATAATTTAATTGAAGAAATAATTTTATAATAATATTGAAATAACCATCCCAATTTTTTTGAAATTTTCAACTGAAATAAAATTACAATGCCATGTCCTTAACACTTTCTAATCACCAAGTCTCTGAAATGGGCAAGGTGAGAGCATACAGTACATAGGACAACACCCAATTATCTATAGAATGCAACAACAAAATGTATGCAGCACTAAATGCTATCACGATGACACACCAGGTGGCAAGCCATCCATCTTTGCGCTTATTCAGCGGAGTGTGCCAATGCAACACAATATGAACAAGCAAGGCAGCTAGGCCGTCCTTTCTCTATGCTAATTTAGCGGAGTGTGTTTAATGAGATTACAATATAGAGAATAGGAACACAAGGTGGTTGAGACGTCCTTTCTCTACACTTATTCATGTAATGACCACCCCAAATTTTGTCTGAAATTTTCAACTGAAGTAAAACTAAAATGCAATGCCCTTAACACTTTTCGATCACTCAAATCCTAGAGTCGGCAAGGTGAGAGCATACAGTGCATGGGATAACACCCAAACTCCATTGAATGCAGCAACAAGAGCGTATGCAACACAAAATGCTATCATTGTGACACACCAAGCGGCATGTAATGTCCCCTTTAGGGATTACCCTAAATCTTGTCCTAAAATCACAAGTTAGGGTTACAACTTACCAATCAAATATTGTAAACAAAATAAATTTTGTTTTAGGCCCTGCAATCATGTTAGATAACATTGGAAATACAATTCATTAGATCAAAACATGTATAATAAATTATCTATTCAGATCATGTAAGAAATATATAAATTTGTTCATGGAAACCTGCAACCACGTTATATGAATAAAATATATTTAATTCTAAATATAAGAAAGATCGTATATATAACAATGTAACAAGTCTCAAGGACTATGTGGGCTCAACCATAAAGAGGGGGGAGTGGAACATGATGAGGTGTCCCAAGTTTCTGTAAAATACCCTACTAGATATAACTGAAATTTTTCCCAATACCTTTCAAAGCAATCACCAAATGATCAATTATAAACACATAACAATACCAATGAATACATGAGAAAGTGAATGCCGAAACCTCCAATAAGAAGATTACAATTGCAAAGTGCTGGATTATTACATCAACCTTGACTGATTTTGAAATCAGTCCTCATACAAGTGAAATAGATGAACAAATATGTAGCAAAACTCTAGCCTAGTGATAGGCAATGAAAACCAATGATGAAAGCTCTCAACTAGGGATGTATGTAGGCTGTAACTGACCTTATATGCCCTGATATAACTGTTGTACCTGCTGATCAGACTGCTGCAACTGATCCAAACAACCCAGATTTGTATCAAATGCCCAAATGATGTCAAAAGATGCCTCCAAAGGCTAGCAATAGGACATAGGAGGGCAGCGATATGTCTTTTGATTGTTCTCTATGCTTCAAACCTTCAAAATATGCAATAGAATGATGTCTAACAGCCCTGTTATCAATTTCTCAATTCGTTGATTCAGAAATCAGAATGTCATATTGTTGTGATGTAATCACACATTGCCCCATTGCAAATGGGGACCCACCTTTTTTTGCAATTTTGAGCTTGTACGATCCTTAAAAAGTGTTGTCAGACCTAGTCTCTTCCATGAAATGAAGAATGAGCCTCTCCGGAGCAGCGTGAAATGAATCAAGTGAGTTTAGCAAGGTGCAATTGAGAATACTTAAGCATGTCCTTGAGATACTGAAAATTGACTAAGTCTGATGCCCTAAAGTCTAATGTCCTAAAATCCTGAAAACTGACTAAGTCTGAAATCTGGTGGATTCTCAAAAATCTAGAATCTACATGTTAAATCTCATGGATCCGAGACCTATCTCAAACATCCTAAAAGTATATTTCAAAATATTTAAAGTACATATACTTAAATATATTTTGAAATATACTTATTTCGGGCACTGAAAAATGGCTAAGTATGGGAAATTTCTTCTCCATGAGTGGAATCCGCCCTTGCTCAGGAAATTTCTTCTCCATGAGTGGAATCCACCCTCGCTCAGGAATGTTCTTCACCCACAATGGAATCCGCCCTTGCTCAGGAAATTTCTTCACCCACAGTGGAATCCACCCTTGATCAGGAAATTTCCTCACAATGCAAGGAATGCGCCCAACACTGGGAAAATTCTTCTCCATCAGAGGAATGCACTCTGCCTAAGGAAAATTTCTCAAACCTCTGTCAAATGCACCCATCATGATGAACTTTCTCCTCACCTTGTCATATGCACTTCTTCCTCTAGGATTTGGTGCAAAGGTTTCAAAACACCCTCACTCAGGAAATTTTCTTCACCCACCACCAAATGCACCCTCTTTGGTGAATTTTCTTCAACATCCATCATGTGCGCTCAGCTTTGAGAAAGTTTCTTTAACCTACCTCATATGCACCCTCATTGAGACTTCTCCATCACTTGTCCTATGCGCCCTAATGTGAGAAGTTTCTTTAACACCTCTCTCATGCGCTCCAACAAAAGAAATTGCTTCAAAACCTAGTGAAATGCCGCCCAAGAACTAATCCAAGGAAATATGACAAAGGTGCCTTAGGAATTGTGAATGAATAAGGGAGAAATGTGATCAAACATTATGAAAAAGCATAATAGGAAATGCACCTAAGATTTACATTGCAAAAACCCATGGAAAAGGCGCTTCCTTGAAGAAATTTCTTTAGCATTGTCATATGCGCTCATCCTTGAAGATTTCTTCACCTTGCTTGAAAGGTGCTCATCATAGGAAAACTTCTTTGGCACTCGAGATATGCGCCCACCTTAAGAAATTTCCTTACCCTCCACTAGATGTGCCCTGCCTCAAGAAATTTCTCCAACGTCAATGAAATCCGCCAGCCTTGAAGAAATTTCTCTACCCTACTCCAGATGCACTCAGCCTTAGGCAATTTCCTCACCAAGCCTCAAATGCGCCCAACTTGGGTCAGGTCGGCCATGAAAAGATAAAAAGCAAAGTTAAAACATGAAAATAAGGCCTTCTTCATTGCATAAAGAGGGCATGTTAGGAATTTGTAATGAAATATTGTTGATGATCAAATGTCTTTGCAATGATAGATGTTTCTCTTGTGTAGATAATGGAAGGAAAATGGCGAGAACTTGCACTTGAAGGTTCAAAGCATGGGAGAGTGTTATTCCAGTTCAAAGGGAAACATCAACGCCATATAGAGGAAAGCTAGTCTGGATGATCAAATTTCAAGCACGCCGCAACAAAACAAGGAAGAATCCAACACCAAGGTCATCCTCGGAGGAGGTCCACTGCACAACACCACTTCATCATCCAAAAGCTCACGTCCAGGAATCCAAGAGTCAAGTTTCACATTCAAGCTCCGGAGCCATCCACTTCAATCATGAAGTCTACTCCAACGATTCACACCCAAGGTCTACTTCCTGCACCATATAGTCCTACACAAGAACAAACACAAGAACATGATGAGAAGAGAAATGAGTCAATCATCAAGCAATCCACCAATTGCATGAAGAACTTCTAAGTTTCCCAAGTTTTCAAGTTCGAAAAGAAGCCAAGTTCCATAGGTGAAAATCCAACAATTTAGGAAAGTATACCAAGCAATATGAACATGATGTAAATCAAACCGGTTTGCTCAATGTTGAGGTGGCATGTGCACGTCACCAGCCCAATCACATTTTGCCACATCTTTCGTCCAAGTTTAATACATGTACATCAAGAAAAAGCCAAGGAGGGCGCCCATGTGGAAGATGCTCCAAAGATTGCATTTCAAGCTTACACATTGGGAAACATGCCTTCATTGCCTCTCCTTTGGTCAGTTATGCATTGTTGTCTCAATTTGGGCCGTTGATTCTCGAATCAATCCTGGCCATCAATGTAATTTTGGAGTCTATAAAAGGCCCATTTCTCTCATTTGTAAGGGGGAGATCAAGATAGAGTAGGAGTAGATGTTGTCGAAATAGGAGCAGATTAGAGGAGACTCTTCAAATCATTGAAGGGACATATGTAATTGTTGTAATAATACACTTCAAGATTAATACAAGCTCATTGTTGAAAGTTCCATGGTGATCTTGTGGTTTTGGAATGTTAGCATGGTTTCTAAATTCTCGAATATGATGGAGATGTGTTTCCAAGTAGAGTAGAATTAGATTAGAAGTTCATTGATGTAATGTTAATATGTTAAGATATTAGATGAATTCCTTCTTGGTTCATACTTTTCGTGGATTGTCGAAGGCAACTCACTTTGTAAAGTTAGCCTGAACCATCACGTGCTTTAGTTCGATTGTGAAGATTGTTCAAGCTGCGCCAGCTGTGGGTGTTTAGATGAATGTTTCATAATATGAAAAACCTTGAATTACCTTAGAAGATTGCACTAACTTCGTGTAATTGTTAGTTCTCATGGTGAAGCGAAGTTTGGTTTCGTGAGGAATTTGTCTATCCTAGCATGTTTCATTATCTCATTGTCCTTAGAATAGATTTCTAAACCCTTATCCTTTTTCATTTTCTTTCATAGTTGGTTTTAGAGTTCCATTTCAAGAGAAAGGAGTAACCTATTTGAGTGGAGTAAAGAGTATATTCAGCGTAAGTCCCTTTGTGATTACCAGCATTATCACATCAACTACTGAGTCTGTCCATTGCAATACACGAATCAGGAACCTTGGAGTTGTCTCATTGGATCACATTGTTTAGCCTCTGAGAGACTTTATTCAAGAGAGGATAGAATACTTGGTATTTTATTCTGAGTTTGCATGTGCATAAAAAACACATCAACACATTTGATAGTAAAAACACACTAAAATAGCCTTTTCATGCAAATCGGCTACCTTGCAAGCCTTCAATCATGAACCAATGCTTCAATGATTTTAAATGCAAACCATATATCCTTCAATATCACAATGAAAACCTGCAAATCAAGAATCATGATGAAATCCATATGATATCATCTCACAAAGAGATATGGGATCATCTCCATATCAAAATCAAGGGATCATCTCCTTGAAAAAATACTGAAAAATGCAATTTCCAGCCCAACACAAGAATGTGAAAAACTTACCAAGTGATCAATAATTGCAAATTGATGGCAAAACTCCTCTATTTATTCTTCTCTTCACCTAGGCGTCCCAATTAGCTTCATTTTGTGAATATTTGAAATCCACCAATCAATTACAACCTTCACTTTGACAATTTTAAATGAATTGCATCCTTGAGCCCACAATCATTTAAAATAATAAAATAACACTTATTTTATTATTTTTCCTTATAACTCCCTTGGACGCCAACATTGAAAAACACCATTATTTTATTAAATAATTCCTCTTCTCCCAATCGCCAATTTCCTTGAGGAATCAAATAAAATTATTTTATTAATTTTCTCCTTATCCCTCCTTGAGCGGCGAACCTTTTGACCAATAGTAAAATATTATTTGTTTTCCTCCTTATACGGTGCCCATAGCAAAATATAATATTTTATTAAATTAAATACTCCTTCTTGGGTGACGGCTCCTTGCGTATTGAAATCCATTATTTAATTCATTTTCCACCTAGATGTTGGGCTCATGATCCAAAGCAATAACAATATTTTATTATTATTTGAAATTCCTCCTTGAGCGTTGGGCGCTTGATCCAATGAGAGCAATATTTTATTGCTATTTGAAATCCTTCTCCTAGGCGTTGGGCACTTGATCCAATGAAACAATTTGAAATCATCTTTTCCTTTGAGCATTGGCACAAAACCCAATTATCAAACAAACTTTTATTATATTCTATATTTAATATATTGGGATTCAAGAATAAATAGAAGATATAATCGAGAAAAGCAGTATTTTAGCATCTAGAAGATATAGATCAGAACCAAGGGATAAAAGCAGACAGATAAATATATATATATATATAACAATAGTGATCTACATAATTATAGAGAGGACAGTGTTGTGACGTCATCTCAACATCGCCCCATCGCTGATGGGGACCCCTCCTCAATTTTGAGTTTTGGCTATTGTTTTACACAGATTTCCCAGCGAATAAGGGAGCAAGTGGGAATTTGAGGTTTGAAACTTAGTTTGGGAGGGAAAAGGTCTTCTTAATATTTAAGCATTGAGAATATTGCATGAGTGTGCTTAGTCAAAGGTCTACTCTAACATTGACTATGTATACTGCGTTGAAATTTCCGCTCCAATCTTATGGTCCGCGTCCATGAACGGTCAAAAGGTTCACTTCGAAGTATGTGATCAAAGGTCGATATGTATGCATAGCATGTTTAACTCTCTGCTCAAGCGGACTTTAGTTAGCCCTTTGCAATATTCGTTTTTTTCTTTTTCCGCGTTAGTTTCTAATCTCCGCTCGAGCGGACCTATTGGTGTCCTTTGCATACGTATTCGCTACCTTAATGCCTTGAGCTTCAAAATGCCCGCTTGAGCGGACATTTTGGGTCACCTTGCAATGCGTATGGGTGGTCAGAGTATTACATAGCATATCAGATTATTCATTCGCCCCAAAAGTTTTGCTCCAAGAAACCCGTTGGCATTATTCCCATTATGCCTTGAGCTTCAAAATGTCCGCTCATCGCCTTAAATGGTCCTCAGAGTATTTAAGAGGCTATTCTGGTTATCTTGCTAAATTTAGTTGCACCGCAGAATGCATAATGATCTGTTGAAACGAGCGTGCAATGGAGATATGACCAATTTTGGCAGTGCTCATTAAAGTTTTAAAAATGGTAATCGCATTTTCCTCCAATGCCCACGGAAGTCTTAAAAGCCTGCTCACAAATTTGAAATCGCCCAGTGTTTGCTAAGTTTAGAATCATTCCTTAAAGATTCAAAAGGCCTGCTTAGGCACGAGATTGATTTAAACGTCCACTTATTTTGTATCGCCGACACTATTCATGGAGCACTTTAGAGTCTGACTTTAAATGCAATGCATAATATTCTAAAAACGGCAAATGGACTTTCGCAGTCCCTATGTAATTTGTGTTTTCCAAGCATCATTATTTGAGCGCATATTCAAGAAGGCCTGGAAAACATGTGATGTCTGTCGAAACATGTTTGTCTCATCATCCTCAATGGACTGAAGAGTCCGCTTGGGTGCAAGTTGGTAATTGGTGTGCAAAGAGTGGAATTTCCCACTATACATAAGACATTTAGACCTCCGCTTAGGCGCAAACCCATGGCTAGTTTGTATAATGCAAAGTCTTCAAAACATACATAGCACATTGAATGGTCCGCTCATTATTTGAGCACATATTTCTATCCCCTGTGCATCATCCACACTATGCATTGAGTGTTGAAATGTTCACTTAGGCGCAAATAGGTGATTAGTTTAAAAACGATGTAATTTAAATGTTATGCAAGGAAGCATTGAAAGGCCGCTACAACTCATTCCCAGTCTTACCTTGCATTTCACATGGTTCGATTCATACGTGGCTCGAAAGGTCTGTTTAAAGCAATAAATCAATGGTCGATTCAAATCATGTGTAGAGTATTTGTAGGTCTGCCAAAATGGACATTTGAAGAAGTTTGATAAATTTGGCATTAAGCATTGAATACTAAGAAGTTAAGAACCCACTCAGGGCGTGTATCAAAAAGAATCTCTGCGTACTCAGCATAAAATCCGCCCAATTATAGGTCCAAAGATCGTATTGCCTTGTCTAAACTTGAAGAGCCCACCCAAAGCAAATTCAAAATCACTCAGTATGGAGTTATACGTAGGCACGGCTGGTTAGGAGGAAGCTTTCAAGGGTCTGCAGCTTGCTTAGAAGGAAATTTTTGATAGTTTGTAGGTCATATGCATATGCTTTAAAAAAGATTGAAGCCTCTCATGGTAAACGCATACACCGATTCAACACTTGGATTGTTCCAAGTTTGCCAAGGCACCTATAAAAGGATTTTATTATCCCTAGTTTCATTATCATGCATCACTCTTGAGGAGGTCCTTTGAAATCTGCGCTTGATAGTGAGAAGTTGGCTAAGAAGGAAGTAAGGAACAACTTTCATGAGACATCATAAGAAGGCCGACCTGCCTAGATGATTTTAGGTATATATATATGTGAGAACAAACCTCCATTTTAAAGCATTCCAAAACAAACTCAAGTGCAGAGATAAGTAGAAATTGGCACACTCTTGAATGTAATACAAAGCTATTTGGGATCATCACCTTAGACACACTTTGAGTCCAATCGGGCATTATGCACTTTTACCACACCTCTAAAATTTGGGCTAAAATCATGCAAACTCTCTAGTTAGAAAGTTAGTAATGAAATGTGATTGATGATCAAGTGTCTTTGCATTGATATTTGTCTCTCCTATGTAGGTAATGGAAAGAATATGGCAAGAAGCTGCTAGAAGAGGTTCAAAGCAAAAGGAGTATTGTTCAAGAGCATTCGATGGAGGAAGATATCATCACCAAATGGAGGAATTTCCACATCAAGATCTTATTTGCACAAGAGAGAGAAATGAGCAAGTTCATCAAGCAATCCATGAATTATACATTCAAAAGTACAATTGCATGATCGACAACAACAAGAAATTCGACAAGATTTTCCAAGTTTCAAGTTCAAAGCAGCCAAGTTCCAGAGCTGAAAATCCAAATTCGAATACTGCTCCAAAAGATGACAAAATTTGGGAAAACATTCCGAACGATATGAACACAAAGAAAACCAAACCAGTTTGCTCGATACTGAGGTCGCATGTGCACAACATTGATCCAATCATAGTCTGCCATGTCATCAATCCACATTCAATGTTCTAAAGATAGTAAATTTTTGTAACATATTGCCTTGTCAAAATCTGGGCCATCAATTCTCAAATCAATCCTGGCCATTCATGTAATTTTGGAGCCTATATAAGGCCCATTTCTCTCATTTATAAGGGGGATTATCAGAGGAGAGAGCAGGAATCAAGGAGTAGGAGTAGATGTTGTAGAGGTAGATTAGAGGAGACTTTTCAAAATCATTGAGAGGACATATGAAATTGTTGTAAAAAATACATTTCCAAAATCAATACAAGCTCACTGTTGAATGCTTCATGGTGGTTTGTGTGGTGATGGAATGTTAGCATGGTTTCAAATTCTCAAATGTGATGGAGAAATGTTTCCAAGTAGCTTAGAAATAGATTAGAAGTGCATTGATGTAATGAATATATGTAAAGATATTTGATGAATTCTTCTGATTCATACTTTTCGCGGATTGTCGAAGGCAACCCACTTTGCAAAGTTAGACTGAACCTTCATTTTCTTTAGTTCGGTTGTGAATGCTTGTTCAAGCTGTGCCAACTATGGGTGTTTGGATGGAGATTTGCAACATGAAAATCCTTGAGTTTCCTTAGAAGATTGCACCGGCTTCGTGTAGTTGTTGGTTCTCATGGCGAAGCTAAGTCTGGTTTCATGAGGAGTTTGTCTATCTTGACATGTTTCATTATCTCATTGTCCTTAGATTAGCCTTCTAAACCCTTGTCCTTTTGCATTTTCTTTTCGTAGCTGGTTAGAATAAGTTCCATTTCACAAGGAGAATAACATATTTGATTGGAATAAGGAGTCAATTCAGCGTAAGTCCCTTTGTGAGTTTCAGCAAAATCACATCAACTACTGAGTCTATCTATTGCAAGTCAAGACCTGACATCTAGAACCTTGGAGTTGTCTCATTGGATCACATTGTTTAGCCTTTGAGAGATTTTGTTCAAGAGAGGATAGAATACCTCGGTATTTTATTCTGAGTTTGCATGTGCATAAAAACACATCAACAGACAGCACAACAGTAAGGTAACCTATTCCCTTGGGAATAATTGTATCTATGCTTATTTAATGAATATAGAGGTGAACAAATAGATTTAAATGCACCTACAATTATATCAATTAAAGCACTAATAATTGGTGGCAATACTATTAATGTTATAGATAATAATCTGATTCCAGCAATGATTGGTCAAGGAGGGATGAGGCAGGACTGCAAGAAGGGAGAACGGTGAATGATACCTCACTAGGCAGGCAACTCATGATGATGGTTAAGGACCATCGGTTAAGGACCACATGAGACCACCTCATGATGATGGTTAAGGACTATCGGTTAAGGACCACATGAGGCCAAGGAGGATAAGGTCCTATCCTTGGGTCTGGGACACCCTATTGCAGCCTCCCAAACTATCCCCACTAGAATCAATTGTTGAACACATGAAAGGGAATCTTTAATCATAAGAGGAAGGGTTAGTGTGATGAAGCAGAACGGTGTAAAGCCCTCACTAGGTATGCCACCTCATGATGATGGTTAAGGACCACATGAGGCCAACGGAGGATAAGGTCCTGCTGTTGGGCCTAGGGTAGAGAAAACTTGGGACACTTCATCACATTTCCTCCCTCTTTATGGTTGAGCCACCAGTCTCCTTGAGACTTGTTACATTGTTATATATATGATCTTTCTTATATTTAGAATTAAATATATTTCATATCATATTTCATCTAATGTGGTTGCAGGTTTCCACAATCACATTTATATATTTCTTACATGATCTGAATAGATAATTTATTATACATGTTTGGATCTAATGAATTGTATTCCCAATGTTATCTAACATGATTGCAGGGTCTAAAACAGAATTTATTTTGTTCACAGCATTTGATTGGTAAGTTGTAACCCTAAATTGTGATTTTAGGACAGGATTTAGAGTAATCCAAGAAGGGGACATTACAAAATGCTTCAGGTTCTGTAACAAATTAACAATCGTTGATTTGCCTTCTTGCTAATGTCTTGATCTGTCTTCCAGGTGTACATTGTGTAGGGTGGTCTGTTGACATAGTGCAAGCCATGGATACACCATCAGGAATGGAGCCATGTGGCAGGAAGATTAAATGTTAGGCCTAACCTATGCACAATCCTTCTGTGTCATGTGGCAGCTTGGCAAGTGTCAATCAAGTGAAGCATCAACTAAGGTGCTGAATTAGAGAGCACCAATCTACTGAGATGTTGGTGCTAGAGTTTGGCACTATCCGGTGTGGTGTTGAAGCCATACAATTTGGCACTGGCGTTATTTGGAATGGCTCTAGATTGCACAAACTTGCTTTCTACAGACCATCTTACCTTGGTTCAGAATATGGAGTTCTATACAACTGCAAGAGTGTATCGAATTGCTAATTTGTTTGTTAAAAGATCCACTGGAAAAAAATAACTATGAACAAGAGATGTAAAGTATTGTCATAAGATTTTATCCAAAAACAAACATAAATTGTGAAGAAAAATGGAAATTGAAGCTGGAAAAAAGAAAAAATTCAAAGAATACTCACAAGCCTAAGTCCAAGCAATCTTTGCTCTTTCAGCACATATAGAATAACATTTTATGCTATTTCTGGGAAATTTTGAATAGGCATGTATAATCCTTAGGTAAGAAGAGAAATATATTATATAGTTTTTGCAAGATAACACAAAATTTACTATCTGATACTTCCTTGCACTTATGGCACCATTAACATAATTTGAGATAAAAATCCCACGCTGGACACTCTACAAGGATACATTTGTTCTTTTACATACCTCTCACATTGGGCAGGCCTTATGTTTTGTTTTTTTAAAACATTGGTGGTTGAGTGGCTTTGGGAAAAAGCAACAAAGAAATTACCATATAGCAAAAGAGCTAGTTACCTCTGATGATGAGCAATTGGTTCGAAGCCTGGGGAAGTCTAGTAGTGGCTTCACAAACCACCACATACATAGAACCCAATTTTGTGTCAGAATGTACCAGCTATCATATATCATTATAACAAGAGTTGCCACCTGTAACACAAAAATAAATGCATTACAAGATAAGCATATTCCCCATGTATAAAAACATATGGAATAGGTGCTATATCTTGAACTGCTACAAAGTGCATTTTAGTGAAAGCGTCAAAATATAATAAAAATGTCAATTTTAATTCTTAACTCTAACTTACCCATATTACAAGTTGTGAACTTTGAAAAAACCATTCATGATAATCGAAGTGTCCTCCTTTAAGAATGGTGATGAAATGCATGAAAATATCAACAAATGAAAGAGAGATTCCAAGACCAGGTATAATATTCAACCATTTGATTTTGTGAGTATGAACTGATCTTTGTTGAACCTGAAGAAGTGAAATGTCAACCTAAAAGAAAGATCCCCAAGAGAAACAAAAGAAAATATTACATTGGCAGATAACACTAATTGTCAATTGTACTTTAAAACCACGAAGACATGTATGCAATAAAAGGACAAATATATTTGGTCACTCAAGGACAATATATCCACACATTTACTAATATAACATCTACGTCATCTTTGAAGTGAAGCCCAATTTATGTAGTCTAGTGGCACCTTGAGAATTTAGGAGGTATAGAAACACCCACTATAGCCTATATTCCAAACCATGGCCATTTCCTAATTCTTCTGAATACTCCCATTAGCCTACTTCTGAATCGGAGGCATTTTATTTTATTTCTTCCATTCACTGTAATAACAAGATATAACGTGGGAAACCAACAAGTCACTAATGGAGTCTCCGTCATTTCAAATGAGTGGACTGATATAGTCAATAGGCCATTTAACTAATCTGATTTTCATTTTATCTAGGTCCATACTGTTTTAAGCAATTTTTTCTAGATGCTAGTGGGGGGTGCATAAGAGTCAATGGAGCAAGCAAGAAAGCAAAGTGTAGTTACTTCTAAATTAGCGCGAGATTTACTCCTTTATGGATGGCTTTTCTCAACACAACCAAATTAGCATAGCCGAATAGGAGAAAATGAAGACCACCTTCATAGTGGAAGATGGGGTCTCTGCCTATAATCGGATGCCATTCAGACCGTACAATGCTCCAACTATCTTCTAGTGGACTATCCTGCAAATCTTTGGCAGCATGGCAATAGGCAATTTCAAAACCTTTTTGGATGATTGGTTCATTTACAGCAGTCAAGAGACCCATCTACGAGCTCTGTCAGAATGCATGTTGCACTATTAAGCTACAAAACTGGCTCTGAATCCAAATAAGTGTAGGTTCAATCTTCCACAAGGGAAGCTCCTCAGCCAAATTGTTGCATAGTGCCAGATTGAAGGCAGGCCTTGACAAAATATGAGTCATACTCGAGATGAAAGCACCAAGTAACATGACTGGAATAAATTTCTTCTTGGGCCATTTCAAGTACTACAGGCATTTTATCAAGAACTTGGCACAAGTATCTTATCCATTGGATGTACTAACAAAGAATGGAAACCTATTCATATGGTCCAATGAGCAAGAGCAAGCTTTTTGGAAACTGAAGGTAGGTCTGATCAGTTCACCAATCCTTGTATATATGGACAAGGAATTCCATGTGCACATTGATTCTTTCAATTTTGCCATTGGAGCTACCTTGGCACAAGTAACCATCTAAGGACTGTAACACGCTATGTTCTTTGCAAGTCGGCTATATTAAAATAATATCTAGTTAGTTTATATTAATGGTCAACTTTGTATCATATTAGATTGTTTCTATTCTTTTGTTTAGATTAGCTTTAATTTAATTTAGAAACATCCGTATTTTGTATATTTAGAAACTTCAGCTTTGTAACTCTATAAGAGCTCAGCTCTTTTGTTAATATTATTCATTTGATTATTTTACCATAATATGGTATCAGCGCGGGAAAAATCTATTTTTTTGAAATTTTTTTCTTGGGCTCTCTATTTTTTCGCGAATTTGCTTTCTGATTTCAAAGCTTAGGGCTTCTGTAAAAATCGCGGATTCCTGAAGGTTGTGTTTTTTTGTGTCTGAAAATCGTGTTTTGCATTCAGAGGTTTTTGGCAGCTTCCTGTGATCTGTTTGATCGCATTTTTTCTCCTTCTAAGAGGTCCCGATTCCTATTTCGTGTCGCAGTTTCTCAACTTTCTCAAATTTGTTTCCCTAGAGAATGTGATTTATTCCTGGAGGTCGTGCTTTCTGGTCGGCGGCTTCACTTTCCTCTGATCGTAATTTTTTGTGTAGCGGCTTCAAGATTTTTTTTTTCATCCAGGGGTTTTGATTTCTCTATTCACGGGTTTCTTCTATCGGTGTCTTCAAATTCGTGGTCGCCATTTGCATTTCGTTGGTCCTGTCAGCGTTTCGGCGGCAATTTTTTTTTTTTTTTGGGTGATCGCTGGTAGCGACGATTCCTATGATCGCCATTTTCTTCTACAAACCCATGGTCGCGTTTTTTATCCTTCGTCGCTATCTCAAGGTTCATGATCGCCGTCTTTAAACTCCTTGTGTAGCGGTTTTAAAAAATTTTGTTGGGTTGATCGTGGTTGGCGCTACCTTTTCCTATGGTCGTGATTTTTGTAGCGCCAACTCCCAGTGCTTAGGGCCCAGATCTACGTCTATGGTCTTTTGAACCAGCGACTAGTGCCTTTGGCATCTGAACCTCCAGCACACATCGCTCCTGGTCACATTGAACCAAGCGGCTAGCACCCAGCAGATTTGAGGTTTATTTTTTTAATCTCGGGATTTGTGTCTCAAAATCCATGTTCGGGTTTTTTGAAGCCTGTGTTTCCTGCCTCGAGTTCTGTGCCATCTATCTATCTTGTTTTTCATGCCTCGAAAAACGTAAAGATGGCGTCTTTGTCCCAGAAAGGAGAGTCTAAACCAAAAGCCCATGTTACAGAGCACACTGAGCGGAAGGAGTCTACATTCTATGCTTTTATGGCCAAGAGACCTGCAGATCATGTCAAATCCTCTGTCTGGTACATTGATTCAGGTGCTTCTCGACATTTTACTCATCGAAGAGATTGGTTCACGGAGTACACGCCATTCACAGATTTTGTTATCTTCGGAGGAGGCGAAGAGTATACTATTGTCGGAAGGGCAAAGTGCAGATTCAGTCTGGAGGGAGAAATCTAATATTTCTCGATGTATACTTTGTACCTGGCATGGAGATGAACCTTCTTTCAGTTAGTCAGATTATGCGGCACTCTCCTCAGCTAGATATCGTCTTCAACATGCACACATGCAGCATTGTTGACAGAGAGACGCACCACAGCCGTTCAAGGACTTGAGGATCATGGTCTGTATAGACTTGCTAATTCTAGTGATTCTCAAGAGCATGCTATGGCAGCCAAGAGTTCTTCCATCAGCAAACTCTGGCATCAGCGTTATAGGCACCTGAACATGCACTATCTCTCTCAGTTATCTAGAGATGATCTAGTTGGTGGTCTTCTTGAGATTCAAACTCAGGTTCATGAAGTATGCGAAGCATGTCAGGCTAGAAAGCAACATCGGACTCCTTTTTCGAATGGTGATTCCTGGAGAGCATCCAAGGTATTGCAATTGGTTCACGCTGATGTATGTGGACCAATGAACACGCCTGTTACTGGGTGTAAGTATTTTTTGTTACTTGATGATTTCAGTAGAAAAATGTGGCTGTATTTTTTGAAAAACAAATCAAATATGTTTGGTATATTTCAGCAGTATAAGGCCTTAGTTGAAAAAGAGTCGGGCTGTCAGATAGTCACTCTAAGGTCTGATAATGAGGGGGAGTTTTGCTCTACTGACTTCTCCAAATTCTGTGCTGCACATGGCATCAAACGCCAGCTTACCACACCTTACACCCTTCAGCAGAATGGTGTCATTGAGCGTTAGAATCGTACCATTACTGAAATGGCTCGTTCTATGCTAGAGCATAGAAATGCTCCTAAGAAATTCTGGGTTGAAGTAGTCTACACTACAATTTATCTTCTGAACCGGTCTCCTACCTATGTCATCAAGAAGATACTCCTGAAGAAGCATGATCTGGACGCAAGCCTAGGGTCAGCCACCTAAAAGTTTTTGGCTCTACGGCTCGTGTGGATTCTAGATGCCAAGTGCACTAAGTTGGATTCCAAAAGCCAGAAACTCATGTTCACTGGGTATAGTGAGAATCATAAGGCATACAGGCTGATTGATGTAGACACAGATCATCTCATATTCAGTCGTGATGTTGTGGTTGATGAAGCTACTGGGCCTTTCTATCTGTCTTCTCCTTCTGTTAGCCCTGAGGATTAGCCTTTGAAGGCTTCTGATTTGGGTGTTCGCCTTCCCCTAGCTCCACCTGATGGGAAGGATTCAGCAATTGTGCAAGCATCTCAACCTGTTGTTCCACCATCTGCCCCTCCTCAAGATGATCTAGATCCTCCAGATGATTTGATTCCAGCTGCCCCAGTTGATGTTGTTCCTCCTAATTCAGATGTTGGTACATCTACTCTCTAGCCTAAATGGTGGGCTAAGACCATTGATGATCTTCATGATGATGAATTGATCGAGGGTAGATCTGCTCGAAAAAAGAGCAAGCAACAAAATATAGTCAATTTTGCTCTTATGGCCAACCTTCACAGCATCTCGAAGCCTCAGAAATTTTCAGAAGCTAAAGGCATACCTGAGTGGGAACAGGCTATGGAAGCTGAACATCATAGCCTTCTGAAGAACAACACTTGGGTCCTCTCTGATCTTCCACCTAGGAAGAAGCCCACTGGATGCAAATGGGTGTACAAAGTTAAGTACAAGACTGATGGAACCCTTGATAAGTATAATGCTCGGTTGGTAGCCAACGGGTTCTAACAGAAAGAGGGCATTGACTATGAGGAGACTTTTCCTCCCACAGCCAAGATGAGTACCATTCGGCTTGTCCTCTCCATTGCAGCCCAGTTTGGATGGAAAGTCCATCAAATGGATGTCAAGAGTGCCTTCATCAATGGGGATTTGCAGGAAGAAGTCTACATGACGCAACCTCCTGGCTTCAAGGTTGCTGGTAAAGAACACCAGGTATGCAGACTAGTGAAAGCACTCTATGGCCTTAAGCAGGCTCCACGAGCATGGTACATGAAAATTGATAAGTACCTTGTGGATCATGGTTTTCAGCGGAGTCCTTCTGATTCCAATTTGTATGTCAAACAATATGCTAATGATAGTCTTTTTATAGTTGTCTATGTTGATGATCTTATCATTATTGGCAGCTCGGAGTAGTTGATTGAGGAGATCAAACATGATCTCAGTCAATCTTTTGACATGACAGATTTGGGACTTCTGCATTATTGCCTAAGTGTTGAGGTTTGGCAGACAGCTGATAGCATTTTCATTTCTCAGTCCAAGTATGCTAGAAGTCTGCTGGATAATTTCCGGATGACAGATTGTAAACCTGCATTCACACCTATGGAGAAAGTGCTGAAACTTTTAGCCAACTCTGATTCACCTGTGGAGAACGAATCAGCATTCAGGCAACTAGTGGGCAGCCTCATCTATCTCATTGCCACTAGACCTGATCTTAGTTTTGCAATGAGCTACATCTCTCGCTTCATGACAGCCCCAAAAGCTGAACATTGGGTTGCAGCAAAACGTGTGCTGAGATATGTGAAAGGCACTTCCGACTTTGGCATTCTGTATGGAAGGTGCAAAGATCCTAAGCTGATCGGTTTTACAGACTCAGATTGGGCAGGTTCTGTTGATGACAAGAAGTCTACTTCTAGGTATGTTTTCAATTTGGGCACAGGTGCAGTCACATGGACCAACAAGAAGCAGCAGGAAGTGGTTCTCTCCTCAACTGAAGCTGAATATCGAGGAGCTGTAAAAGTAGCGTGTGAGGTAGTTTGGCTTCAAAGGATGCTTTCTTACATGCAAATGTCTCAAGCAGGGCCTTCACCCTTGTACTGTGATAATCAAGTGGTGCTCAAACTTGCCAAAAATCCAGTCTTCCATGAAAGGACAAAGCATGTTGAACTTCACTATTATTTCATCCGCCAGCTTGTCGAAGACGGATTAGTGGTGTTGCAGTACGTTCCAACTGAGGACCAGACTGCATATATTCTCACCAAGTCTCTGAGCCCGGATAAGTTTGTCAAATTTAGGGGGCACCTTGGTGTAGTTGATAGATTGACCATTAAAGGAGGGTATTAAAATAATATCTCGTTAGTTTATATTAATGGTCAACTTTGTATCATATTAGATTGTTTCTATTCTTTTGTTTAGATTAGCTTTAATCTAATTTAGAAACATCTGTATTTTGTATATTTAGAAACTTCAGCTTTGTAACTCTATAAGAGCTCAACTCTTTTGTTAATATTATTCATTTGATTATTTTACCATAATAGGCTATTGTCTAATGCCAAGAAGAATTACAATACCACTAAATAATGATGAGACCTAGTTCGGGTTCATAAAACAGCAGATTTTTAATATATATACACATAAAATATACAAAATATATAAATATAATATACTTAATATAAATTTGCAGTTTTATCATATAATACTTTATTAAAAATATATAAATATAATATATAAAATAACAAATATACATATACAAATAATAAATATATATAAATATTTAATATAATGTAATGTCCCCTTCCTAAGCTTCGTCAGTTTGTTGGCCATTAGCCTATTCCCCGGGGTTCCCGTAAGCTATTACAGTATGGTTAGGGAATTCCATGGTTTGTCGAGGTTTGCTTGTCGTCTTTTGGTTGCTCCTAGGTGTTATTTGAGCTCAATTCTTCAAATATTCTATGGTGACTCTTTCTGGGGATGTTTCGGACACATGGTCCGTTTTTACTATTTTTAGCAGTCACCGTTTTCTAGCACTGACTTCGGCATTCAGTATCGGTTTCATCCTGGCTAGGTCAGTTACCTCGGAAGATGCTTCATCGGTGTGTCCTTGGGATATGTTTTGATATTTTAAATAAACGCTTAAATATAATGTTATTTTATAAAGTGTTTATTTAAAATAATTAAAAGGGACTCATGTGTTGGCACCTAGGAGGAATAAGGTGATGTTTTAAAATATAAAGTTAAGTTATAACTTATGTTGGGCACCTAAGGGAGTTACAAGGGGAATTTTAAAATAAAGTAAAATATTTTCCCTACACATTCAGCTGCAACACAAACATTAGTGACTCAATTTCAATCGCCATTGCAATGCTTCCATACCTAATGTCATAGTTGTAATGTGCCATACCTGTTTGTGTATTTTTAAAGATCTTTTATGTGTTATTTTTATTATTTAATTGTGGTCTTTCAGACTAGAGAGAAGAATGCAGAAGGGGTTTTCTATTTTCCTGCAGATGTGTTGCCGGAGCATACAATATATTGCATATAACATAAACCCAAAAAATATACATGGATTACAAGAGAAATATGAAAGACCCAGTTTATATATCAGCAATATAAGAGGTTCTATCACATACCCATATGCAGATTTGAAACTTCAGTTCTAGGCTACTGCCGGATCAGCCACTAGATATTACAAGATTGCTCCAAATCACCAAGAATCACAAAGCATCATGCAAATATTGTCATCAGCAATACAAGAGGCCTTGGACACCTCATACAATGCATAATAAACACTACCCACAATGAGAAATGAAGCTCTAAATGTCATGTCCCTATATTTACCAATGAATCGATTATGTATTCAAATTAAAGATATGAATATTATAATCGATTTAAGTAATATAGATCTAAATATTAATATTATTATACCCATAAGAATATATATAATGAATAATAAAAATAATATATAATATATATTATTAAATATAAAAATAAATATTACTAATATTAATATCATAACTATAAGCAAAGTATAAAGGGTGCGATTGACCCTTTTAGCATATATCCTTTATTAAAGAGAAAGCACATGGAAATGGCAAACACAACGAATGTTATAAGATGCAAATTCCAAGGTTCTATAAACTAAAGACATCGACCTCATAAATTAAGATAATTCAGTGCCAATACGTAATGAGTTTTGCAAAAGGTTGTGATTAAGGAAGAGCTGCATCTATTGAATAGAAGGTCAACCGATCAAAGATATAAAAGATGAAATCGTTGGCATTGTGAAGGGCAGAGATAGGATACCATCGAATCATTCAATCAATGAAGAAAAGATAAGAAGAAAAATACCGTTTTAGAAATATCATCAATCAAGACAATTTTAATAGGAGATGAGATAGCGATCAATTTTCCAGGCTGTGAGATCACTCAAAGACTCTTGTAACAGGAGCAACGATTATAACTAAGGCAGTATAAGAATTAGCATTCATAGCAGCGGTGACTTCAATATGCAGTATGATTTGCTAGTTGATTTTGTTTCTATGCATGCAGAATCGGAAAGTTGGATCAACTAGTATGTTTTTGGGCTATATGGGAAATGCAATATTGAAATTGTATTTTCAAATATGTGGTTTGAATTTTAAAATGAAGGAATAAGGGGGAAAATGAAATATTTAATTACATTTTCTCTAATCTATTTTATGGAGCTTATGTGAAATAAGGATATTCGCCACATGGAGATTATAGGTCCAGACCAAAACTCAAAGGCAAAAAAGGTTGGATTGATTGGCATTTTATGTGGTTCATTGAATGATGTTTGATATTTGCTTTGTTTGATGTGCCAAAGGCTATCTTGGAGGATTGCCCACATTGGATCATGTGCTTCATTTCTCACACCTCGAAGACTCACTCACCTATGCTTAGTATTGGGCGATTTGCATTTAAAAGGTTGATCGATGCATTTTTAATGAATTCATACATTATCCTTGATGGCCACCGATTTGGTGGAGGCTCATTTTGAATGCAAGCTTCATTTATTTAATATTGGCACTTGGGCGATTGGTATTTGGAGGGCAATTAGCATGAAGAAATTAAATATGTACTTTGGATCGATTGATAAGCCTTGAGATGATTTTAAATGCCAAGCGCCATTGACAAGAAGGTTCGCCCAAGTCATATGAAGAAATTTAATGATTGCCAACTCTCATTCCTAGCCGTCGCCTATGTTGAGGATATGCAAATTGCCAAGGAGGATCGATCCATTTGAAAATAGATAGTTTCATTTAAAATAATTGAAGATTGTTTTAAATGATTATATCTCTTGATGTCATGCATTTAAAATTGTTCAAAACTTTCACATTTGATTGATGGATTTCAAGTTTCATTCAAAATTAGCAAAAGAGGACGCCCAAGCTTGAAGACCTTAAATAGAAGTCTTGAACTTCGATTTGGTATGATTGATGCTTAGTATGTTATTATATCTTTTATCTTTGAGCTAAGAATTCCGATTTTCAGTTTGTGTTGGCGAGGTGATGACCCCTTGTTTTGTATGGAGATGGCCCATACTAGTTGAGAGGTGATTTCATACAGAAATTCACTATTTGTGCTTCAATTGCAGGTTGTTAAATGATATTGGAGAGATATTTCACATCAATTTGGAACTCTTGGTGCATTGGAGTGACTACCAAAGTAGTCGAGTGGGTTTTTGATGAATTTTGGGTGACTTTTGCATACTTTTCCAGGTCTGATTTCATATCAGCAAAGGTCTGAGTTTTGACAGTGAATTATTGATGCAATTTCAAGGTTCTTTGAAGTGGTTTTGAAGTGGATATTGATAGTTGAAAAGCTGCACTAGATTGGGGACCAAACTAGGCATCTATCGCTTGAGTTTGGAGGAGTTTTGCATGTGATTTCACTGCTATATGTGTGACTGGAAAAATTCATCATTTTCAGCTGTCATATCAGTCTGATAAACATTTATATCAGACCATTTTCAGAGTATATCCAGGGCTGTTTTGGTTACATCTCATCTCTAGCTTCATTCTAGAGTGTTTGGGCATTCACATGTGGCCTATTTTTGTCATTTGGTGGCATATTTCATGTTGCAAATAAGTCTGATATAAATCAGACATTGACTGAAACTTCATATCAGCAACTTTTCATTTTTGTATTTGACATTTTGAAGGTTCCAAATAATAAAGTATGATGTGGGTTTGAAGTTCTACTATTGCATGGTTTATTGGTGTTGATAATTTGCTGATTGGTGTTACATTTTGTTTGGAAAAGTTAATTGAAATTTTCAGTTAATAAGAAGGGTATTTTACACCTGAGTAGGTATTAAAATCAGACCAGATGAACGACTAAAAATATTAACAACCAAACCCAGATTGCTTTCTCAATCCCAAATCTGTCACTAAACTAAGAAAAGCCGGTTGTTGTAAGATCCCTATATAGCTGATAATGGCAATCCTACACAATGAGGATGCATTAAGATTACTTCTGCGTCTAAAGATGGGATGTATTGTTTTTTGTTTTGAAGATGGGTGATCTAGGGCTACTCAGACTAGTGCCTATCCATTTGGCTACAGAGTCTAATGTGAAACAAAGGAAAACAATCACATAAAAGTATATAACTGCCTATTTAATAAATCAATTGCAAGGAAATCAATACTAGATTACTGAAAATACTTAACAATCCACACTATACTATGTTCTTCCCTACGCAATACTGAAATGACCATTTACAAAGCTTGGAAATGGATTAAGAACTGTCACATTCATCAAATCAGAGCTTACAATCATACCACTAAATGTGGCAAAAGCAAACTGTAACTGCGATTATGGTTTGCTCAGAAAAACACCTACAGCATTGGAGAAAAACAATAATCTGATACAAAGATTTGTAAATTATATTACATACACTTCATGACTGTTTCATGTATAAACAAAAAACTGCAAAATATCCTTTCTTGATCTCCCTCCTGGAGCTCACAATCCTGCTGAGAAAATTGCCAAAATGACCAACCCTTACTACATTTCAAACACCCGCATATATAGCGTTTCACTCACTACAGTTTCTTGGGCGTCGCACCTATCCAAGACTGCACCCACGCTGTCATCAATTCCTTTACCAGTTCACCAAAATATTTGTACTCTCAAGAGAGAACCCATGCTCTGTCCCTTCTGCAAACAATCAGAAAGAGATTTCTTGCACTCTTCATGTACTTTGAGCAATAAAGATGGAAGGTTATAATCCTCTCCTTGCTACTTGCAACATTTGACTTAGTTGATTTGTCCTTTGTGCATTGAAGAATTTTACTGTGCCAACCATCTGCACAACACTGTTCTGCAGGCTCATTAAAATCTGGGTACCAATTAGTTTGAATATCCCTACAATCTTGGCATATATTTAGGGAATTACCTATTTCAAGCATATACAACATTCCCAATGTGTCGTCCATATTTTCTGTATTAAATAATCTGGCTCTAACTATACCATTTTGTGTGTTGGGTACCCTTCATCGTCCATTCTGTCACTTTAGTCAGCAAACTACTCAATTGGCCAAAAGTCGTCCACGTGGCAGCATTTTGCAGTTCTGCTGGAATGCTCTGCCCTTTATAACTTGCTTTCACGGAATGGCAGAAAACGTCCATTTGACCGTCAAATTACAGATATGAAGGCGTCGAGGGTCAAGCCTCAAGCCTTCACCATTTCGCCTTCCACAAAGGAGGGAAGAAAAGTCAACCTCTGAGCTCCGCCGCACATTTCATACTTAGAAAAAACAAATCATTATCTTGGCGAACTTTGGCCCTCGGGCCTTCTCCCCGACCTCTGTCCACATGGCGGCCTCCTGCGGTTTCGCGATCATAGGATCAAGCCACAAATGAGGGTCCGTGGAACAACGAAAACTCGTCATATCGTGCCACATGGCCTCCTTCGGGTTCCATAAATGTTGAGTTGTCGAACCCCGCCACCTATCCCCTTTCCGCAGTTCCGCGAGCTAGTTGTGGGTCCCTCCAAAAGGTTCCGCAGAATAATGGAATGCCTTACAAAGAAAACTTGTCGAACTTCGGACCTCGAGGCTTCTCCCCGACACTTGCCTTATAGAAGACCGAAGGCTGACCTCCGAAACACTTAGAAGAAAAAAAGCTTGTCAGACTTCAGCCTTCAAGTCCTCTACTCTCCAACTGCAACACTGAAGAAAACGAAAGGCCGAAACTCCGACCTCCGAAAGTCCACTTCAATTAGACGAATTTCAACACTTAGGCAAATTTTGAGCCTCAAACCTTAGAGCCGACAGAGACAACACAACAGAAAGGAGCCCAAAACTCTAAAACTCCACAACTCCACTAAAGGCAGAAAATACAAGGGAAAGACTTAGGATGCTTAGGACTTGGTCATTTTTTGGGTTTCCTACCTTGCATTTCAAAAGGCAAATACATGAAAACATATGAAAGACATCTCTGATCGGTTATCATCAATAGGTTCAACGTTGAAGGCATAAAATGGGATTCAGATGGGACTTGGGGGCAAAATGGGGCATGTCTGGGAACAAAATTTTACAGGTGTCAACAACGACTATATGGATATCAGATTGAGACATAGACACCATAGAGGTGGGGGTGGTAGACTACATAATTAGGAATTACAAAAGAGAGTAAGTTATCTATTCCTTATTTTGATGGCTTGGGAAAAACTACAACTAGAGCTTGGGTTCAAAGCTTAGATACTTACTTCTAGCTCAATCCTATGGTTGAGGATGAGGCTATCAAATATGCAACCCTACATTTGGATGGTAGTGCCCATGAATGGTGGCACCATGTGTAATGTCCCATTTTTGTCCTCCTTAGCTGAGCCAACTTCACCTAAGCCAAACTGAAGTTAAGTTGAGCCAATTGTGAAAATACTTTATAAAGTGAGTTGGAGAAAGGAAAGTCAGTTAAATGAAACTTGGAGAAAGGAAAGTCACTTTGTAAAAAGGAAAAGGAAAACATAATAAAATGACAAATAAAATATTATCTTAAATGTCAAGTGGGCCGACCCATTTGAGGGAGAGAAAGTGAATTAGAAATAATATTTTATTTCCACATGGTGGCGCACCTCTTATGGACTTCAAAATTATATTAAAATTGGTAAATGAGGTCGGTCCTCTTGGAGGCTTTAAAAGGAGGTCCTTGGGAGTTTATTCTATCATATTGTATTGTCATTTTGCATATTGGATATTTTCCTTTGAGCTGCAACAACAGGTCCAGCCATTTCTAAGGATGAAAACCCTTGGAAATTAGTGGATTGAACGAAACCCAATGCCACTTGAGAGATGAATCCATTCGGGGTTTGCTATAGAGCTTATTTGCAGGTTTTTGGCATAAATTGGAGCTTCAAGGATATAAAATTTCTGCAGGTTTATATCAGCTATGGACAACTAGGGTTTGGATACCAAAATGAGAAGATTTGTCCCAAATATCATTTTGGAATTGAGGCGATTTGAAGACAACCCATTGCTGGTCGCTTAGGGTTTGATTGTCATTGATATCATTTGCATATGTAAAGGAATCAAATCATGCAAGGAGGCAGATCAATTTAGGCACATTGGCTGATCCAAGGAATTGATAATGATTGTGGATCTAGGCGCATCACCTTTTATGCAAATCGTGGGCTTTTGAGGTGGTTTGGTCATCTATATTGTATCCATCATCGCCTAGGGTTTAGGCACCATCATTTGGGAGAGGATCATGGGTGAAGAGGAGCTGCAATTTCACATACTATAGCATTCAAACTCTCATCAGACATCAGTCCATACGGCAGCAATATAACAATCTATATCATCCACCATATTCACTTGTATAAACTCATCTTATGCTTAATTGAAGTAGCCATTCATCCGGGTATGTCGTATATGTTTTGTTATTCAAATCTTTAATTTGAATAGGCATTGTATTCGCTGATACAGTCTGAATCAGACATGATAACATTGTAATCAGACTTGATATAATGATAAATAAAGCATATTTGGTGTTGGCATTGTGATGTTTATGCATGCAAAGTATTTGGTTATATTTCCTATATATTGGCATATGTATTTTCAATGAAAACCATCTACAACAAGCATCAAAACCAAACACAAACTTAGAAATCAGGATACAGTGACATTGCATGACAAGTGTTTGACAAAATGTCAAACTACGAAAACTGAAAATTCAGGGCAGAACTAGACAGGGTTCTTACACCATGGTATGATTACCTCAGGCCATGATCAAATTGATTCCTATGTACAGTTCACTGAGAGGTTGATTGATAGATTCGATAAAAAAAGATCTTGAATTGCAGTTTAAGGAATTGGCACAATTGAAACAGTAGGGTTCAATGGATACTTACATTTCTGAGTTCCAGAGGCTATCTATGATGGTGACTGATATTTCTGAGAGAAGGTTGATTGTTTTATTTATCGGTGTGTTGTCCGATCCTTTGAGAGGTTGGCAATTTTTAGAATTAGATGATTTCCATCTTTCAATTTGAAATGTTGTGTGTGGAAGTAATTGTGACAGTGTTGTGTGTGAAGTGGAAATAAAATCAGAAATTTGAAGTGTTGTGACTGAGTTTACCCAGCCATACCATTTTGGAATGCATTGTATGCTGACCATACCTTATCCTAAGTCAGCGATTAGTTTTGTTGGAGGTGCGACTTCATGTAATGAAGGCTTAAAGCCTTATGATACAAGCCGCAGCCTTGAGGTACTATTTATCAAGGTGATGTACAAGGAGATATTAAGGAATTTATTCCTTATTTTTAAGACTTTCATTGTATGCTATTAATTGGTAAGAAGAAGGGAATATGAGGAGTTATAAGATATTGTTATTTTATCATAAGATTGGCTGCAGCATATTTCTGGTTGTTTTCATGTGAAGTGTCAGTATACAAATAGCTACAACTGTCAAGGTTCCTGGGATAATTGTTGCTTGTACTCAACAGAGAATTCTGATTGGTTTATCAACAATTACATCAACAAAGGTCAGCATTTAATATTCAGAATGTATTTCTGATTTTTTTTATCAGTCCATATTATATTTCTGATTTTGTATCAGCTTGTATCAACATTTCTTTATATATAAATCAGCTGTTAGTTTTAATCAGAAATATAGTTGACAGTCAATATATTAGCTAGTTAAATGAAGTTGTCAAAAATGAGGTTTTGTATGACAACTGTTTGACGAAATGTATGTGAGCTAAAATTCAGAAAATTGCAAGTGTGTTTAAAATATTTTGATAGACACATTACAGTTGCATGATTATTGATGATATTTCCAACAATTTAGAAAATATTTCATTCAGGATATTACATAAAAATCTTCAATGGCAACCTTCCTTCTACACCAAGACAAATGATTTCATGAGCTCTATTCCATGATCCTACAAACATTTAGAAAAGAGCCACAAAGACAACAAGAAAAACAAATTGAAAAGACTTCATCATGACTTGCACTTGGGAAAATAATAGATGTTAGCTTTAAACTTTGACAGAATATGAAAATTTTGTATGGGTACAACATTCTTAGGTTCTTTCTTTTTGTTGTTATTATTGTCAGAAGGGACTCCAACTTTCCTAAAAAAGAAGATAAAATAGACCATGAAAATAAATCAATGTTTTGTTATGTTAATCCTTGTCGGCATTAGGTAGTGATGTAACCATTTGAGGTTAGGTTGTCTGTGGTTGTGTTAACCCATAAGTCTTGTCATTCAAACCAAGTATTATGTCGGGCAGGGGTGCTGAATATCAGGTCCTCCCTGCACTGAGAAAATTGTATTGAACACTACCTATTTATGAAAGCTTTGATCATTCTAGATCTTCTTTGTGTACAACTACTTCAGTTACTGTTGCACTTGATGTTCTGACAGTGCAGAACTTACTAGCAAACAAAGTGCAAATTATGTGTTGATTTTTATATTCTCTTGGGTTGTACCATGGGGGATGCTGGCCCTTTTTTTATAGATTACAAATAATTTTACGTATGAAAAAAATATATCATTGACAATTAATTCACTCAAATATGCAGTTTTTGTAGATTATTACATATTGTCGATACACAGTTGGATGGTAATGTGCCAATTTTTACATCAAGGTCAATTTTTTTATGACTATTCCTGACAAACATTCATAGCATATAACAAGTGTTAACCATTTTCAGCCAACTTTGTATAACTCGAACATATCAAGTGCAACAAATATTGTATCCAATCATTATAACTTTATATAATTATAGTTACAGACAAAAAAAAAATTCAAAAGGTTTGACATATCTATCATGAATGTAAGTTAATCATGATATGTCAAAATGAATAATTGATCCCACATCCCAGTGATTATAAACTACTTACCTGTTTTCGTTTAATCACTGCACTGAGAAGAAAAAGGAATAAAGTGAAAATGTTTGCCCCAAATCCAAAAAAAGTGTGCATGGTCAAGCAAAACAACTAATCATGAAAAAGAACTATGCTAGACCAGAAGAAAAGAAAATATCATCTTTTGCCTTTAACTTCATAGATAATTTTATTGTTTGAAAATACTAGGCAGAAGCAAAAGGATGTGATTGATTCTATTATCATTTAAAGGATATACATTCTCAAAACATGGTGAGAAATCATGTCCATCCCAGACCTGCAAATACAGAAATAAGATAGTATCAAACTTCTATGAGAAGAATCAATGTGAATTTGACTTCTAAAGAAATGTCAGATGATGGACTCAAAGCACTGCATTTGAATGTTGAAAAGTTCACCTTTGATATTGGATTGAATGAACAAAAAAGAGAACCATGTTAGAAAGCAAGGGTATTAGACATGTCACAACAACATTATTATCAAAAACTCAAATGAAAATGAACATTACATAGCACATTCCAATTATAGATTTTTAGTATAGAAAACAGATAGATTCAAAGTATAGCAAACTTTTGTTTATTGGCTAAAAAGATGAATCTAATGCTTCTAAAATTTTTCTTTAGCTTAGATAAATTTACTTGTACTTAGCTTATCAACTACTTAACACTTCATGACAAACATCAAAGATAACTACTTGAATGAATCAACCTTAAAGCTAGGTACTCGTCTTATTGCTTGATTCAATGATCTTGCCAATGTCTTATTACATAGATAATGCTTTCAATAGCATGTAGTTACAACTTATTCAAAAAGGAAATACAAAGGAAGGCCTTGAAGCCTTGATGTTTACAATGATTTCTTCACTTGATCAACTCAATGATGTCAACTGAAAGTCAACACCTCACAATACAGCAAGGGAACATCACCTTGCTTGTTGAGGGAGCATCTATTCATTTTTTTGACAAAATTCTCTCTGCAAAGCTATTGAGCTTGTAATCTTGAGGCCTGCAAGTTTCAAGTGTTGGGGTGATGCTCCCTGGAATTAATTTTTTAAGAGCAGAAAATCAGATCAGAATTTAGGGTTTCAGCAGAAAACTAAAAGAGCAGAAATTTAGGGCAGAATTCTGAAAATCAAAATCAGACTTTTAGGGCAGATCCTATTGGGGATATTACATCCTACAACAATGAATAACATGTTCTTTGCCAAGCAAATATGAAACCTTGGCTTGGGAGAGACTACCAGCAGAAAATAGTCCACACCTGAGACCACAAAGGGAGGGGTAGCTCAGTGGTATAGCACTCAGCAACTAATAAGGGTCCTAGTTTCAAATACTAGCTGGTCCATGAAAATTAACCACAAAATTAAGAGTTCCTCAGCAAATAGGAGGTCCTGAATTCATGTCCTAGATAGTGTCATGTCCCCATTTTCGGAGTGTTCACAGAGGAAGGCTAATTTTGACATGTCGGGATTTTTGGTAGAAGATTTGATCATGGAAACTGAGTTATCTTATTCTTCTCTTCATTTTGATGTATTTCTTGCAAATTAGTGAAATGTCCTCTTATGAAACGACCTCATAGAGGTGGAGGAAAAGGTTTTTTCAAATCTTTAATTTGAAAATGTTTCAGGTCGGCCAGGATATGTGCTAGGTCAGCCCTATTCCAAGTCGGCCCTTTGGCAAAATATTAAAAGAAATTCAAATTTGGTAGTCGGCCAATTGGTTGAAGGCCGGCCAAAAGAAGAGTCAAGTGAGTCGGCCTTAGTGAAAAGGGAAAACGAAATTCTTTTGAGCACCAACACCATGTAAGTCGGCCATCACCAAAAGTGAGTCGGCCCAAATCAGTTCCAAGTCGGCCATCTTGAAGTAAAAACGAAATTTAAAATTCAAATAAGTGTTTCAGGCGCCAATATCCAATTAAGGTCGGCCTGGTTTTGGAGTCCCAATGTAAATGAAGAAAGAGGTCAGCCAGCTAAGAAAGAAAAGGTATTTATGTATAAATGCATGGTGTGTGATGACATTTGGACATTATGATTCTAGGTTTATTTTCTCATTTTATCCCTTGTGGATCTGCCCTTTTGAGCAGCCTATTCCAAGGACGAAAACCCTTGAGAATAGAGGTGAGTTGGATGAAAACCCAATCTCATCATGGGAAGACTTCATGACGGAAGTCTAATTGCACTTCATTGGAGAGTTGGTAAGTTTGTTGAGCAGTCATGTTTCATCTTTCATAGCAGATTGGATTGAAGAGATTTATAGAAGACATTGTTGAAGACATCTTGCAGATTGGATTGGCATCTAGTGAAGGTTTCATGATAAATTTGTTGAAGATATAGATTGAAGGTTTTATTGAAGATCTTGTTTTGAACGCCATCATTGAATGATTCAGATCTAGACATCAGAATTGTATTGCAGATCAGTATTGAGGTTTTCTTCATCAAGAGCGCCATCTTTGAAGACATTTGTAGATCATTATTGAAGAATTCATAGCATCATCTTGAGCACCTTAGGAGAGAAGATCATTGCAGGACTTTGAGCGCACCTTGGAGAGACAAATTCATTGCACTGAGGAGTTTATTGGCATCAGACTGGTAGCAGATCAGATCAGCAGGCATAACAGGCCCATATACTCTAGCTGCCATCATTTTTGAGTGCAAGTGCTTAGTGCGCCGAACCTTGGAGAAGATTGCCCTTGTTTGGGGTATGTATTTGAGCATTTGGCATCACATTTGACATCATCAAGGAGGTTGATCAGTCAGCAAACATTTGGACAGCAGATCAGCATCATATATATCAGTCTTGAAGACACATTGCCATCAGCGATCAGCATATTCAGTCAAGGCAACAGCAGATATCAGTGTCACGGATCCATCTTTTGAAGACTTCATTGATAGCTAACATTATCCTTTGAAGACCAATCTGCTACAGGAATGATTCGCCACTTTGATTGGTCATGTTGACACCATGATTGGTATGTAGAATCCATTATTCATCTCTGATTTCTATCAGCAGTCCATATTTGTGATTTGGCTGCTATATATGTGTCCATGAAGTTAATGTACTGAAACAATAAATAAGTCTGATTTCCTATCCGCAAAATCTCATTGAGGAGTTGTTTCTAACTCGTGATGCAATTCATATTGTAGTAGATTATAAGTGTAAATTGGTTTGCCATCAATATTTTGGTACATGCTAGTCTATGTTTCATGTTGTTGAAGACAAATTGAAAGGTGCAAATAAGAAAATCAGAATTCAGTCCTAGGGTTTCCTGTTTGAAAATTGCAAGTTCAGAAAAATTGGTCCAAAACCTAGAACGGGACATGACAGATAGTCCATGGAAAATTAACTGCTACATTAAATCATAAATCAAAATATTTTATAGCTGCCTCAGCAAATAGGATGTCCTAAGTTGAAGTCTTAGGCCTTCCATGAAAAATTAAAAACTGCAATAAACTGCAATTTGGAGGTCTTAGGTTCAAGTCTTAGCTGGTTTATGGAAAATTAACTATTATAATAAATTAAAAAGCTACAACTGCCCCAGCTAATAGGAGATCAGAGGTTCAATTTGCTAGCCAGTCCATTGAAAATTAACGGCTACAATAAATGATGTGCTCTGTCAAACGGAAACATACAGTAATATTCATAAAGTTTGCTATATTCCATGGAAAAATAAATGCCACAACAAATCAAGACGTTACAAGGGCCTCACAGAAGACATTAGGAAAAGGATGTGTTCTACCAAAAAAGCATACACAAACAATCTTAAAGTCTGATATGCTTTTATACATGTGGTGTTTCCCTGGTGTATCAGATTATCAGATTATGTGATGATTTCAGTTTTGAGTCAATCTATGTTCATCATTTGACATTAACCCATGTTTCAGTAATTTATAAGAACCCATCTCTAATAAGCCTGAGCGACCCGCTTATGAAAAATGCCTAGTAAATCATATAAAACCCATCTCTCATGAGCCTGAATGGCCCACTTAAACTGTTTATTAAATCATATAAATATAAATGCTGCATACAACCAAATTGAGTAAATATACACTTAATTTCTCCTTAGATTTCCATAAGCTATCATTTTCCCTTTTATTAAAACATCTATTACCTGCATTGGCATTTTTTATCATACACCTTTTAAAAAATATTCACTGCACAACATCTTTTTCTCAACTGAAACCAGGACCACAGAAAAGAACACTAAGCTTGAACAAAATTCCGTCACCAAAACAGATAAAAAAGAACGCAGCCTTTCAATTAATACAAGCATAAAAAGATTCTTATAGTACAGTGCAAATTTTAGGTACCGTAGGACAAATGAATGTGAACTGCTCCATCTTCCTTGCACCCATAATTTTTCTGAAAATATTCATTTCTTGTCATGTGCCACCCTTACAAAGACTTCAACAAAGCAGCAGCAGCAGCTTCACAAAAATACTAGCTGAGAAGCATATAGTTTCACAGCGAAAGAAAACGTTTCTCTGCTGCAGAATGTAGATAAATATTATTACATAAACCCTGGTCAATTCTCTGCCCGCTTGCTTGGCATACACCTAGAACCTCTCAGGCGCACTAATTTCCAGCAAATGTGAAAGGCATGGGGGTACTCGTATTAATTAATAATATTTCATTCCCTTTTCAAAACAGGTTAACGTTTCATCCAATTCTTTTCCGAATTCCAGTGGTGGGTTTTAATAATTAATTTAGTTCTTTGGTCTTTGTGTTGTTGACTCTGTACTCGTCAGGGCACTCCTCGGATAAGATTGTTTTTCTGTTGTCGTTTATCTCGCCTTTAGGACAATGGTCTGAACATTTTTGTATTGGTGAAAGTTCCTAGGATGATCGTCCCAATAAGGTGAGGTTATAATGGGATCCACTAACAAAAGCTAAACTCAACAATTTTATTTATGCAAGTTCTATTAATTTTTAGTAATTTCTTTTCCAATAGGGGAAAAGATCCAATAGGTGGGATAGTTCCAATGGCTAAGATAGTATATGTGCATTTAAGGTCCAATATTTTTTAAGCTTAGTACTAGTAGTTGTGAGTTTAAGGTTGTTAGTGTTATTATAAGTACTAATAATTGAATGAAATGTGCCCTTTAGATTTAAAAAGCAACCAATCATGTAATGCCACATCAGCGCACCATCAAAGGAGGTCTTAATGCACATCTATTGGTCCACACTTTTTTGGGGGGAACTATTTAACACCTTAACAAAAAGCATGTTGATGTGGCATCATATTTGATGATGTGGCCCTGAAACCTTAGTTATAAGCAGGGGCGTTGCCAAGTAAGCTACTGTAAAAATTTTGGAGTGATTCGAAATTACCACATATATTTGAGAGGCGTGAAGTTAGGGTGCACCACTACTGGGTCCTCTCCCCTATATTAAAATCATTTTATTTGATATTATATTGGAGAACAGTGTGCAATAGTCTTATTAGCATGACATCAGCAATTGGGCTTATAATTGTCTGGACTATTGTTAAAATGGTCCATTTTTTATTTTTTTGTGGGATAGATGACTTTTGACTATTTAATTGCATGTTTCAAATATTTAGTTGCACGATTGTAATCAATACAAGCATTATAATTTGATATGTTCATTTGATTGTGGAATAGTGGTGTTGGTCTCACAAAGTTATTGAAAACAATAAAAAATATAATTGATATGTAATACAACCATTATTGCAAAGTTATTGCATATGTCTACATATTAATGTCCAATTACTATTATTTGATGGTGCATAGTGGGCTTTGTCGGGCCTCCACTTTTGGCTACTTTTTTGACTAGAAGGTTCATGATAAAATTGTTCTTTAGTTGCTCTTTGTCACACACTCCAAAAAAATAATGTTATAGTAGGAGTTGTGTAACTATATTGTAGAGAATAATTTTTGTCAAACAAAGAAATCTCATTATTAAATTTCAATAGATATCCGGAATCTTAGACTAGATTTATTTTTCATGAATATTTGTGTCTAGAACTAAAGGGACATTTAGTAACATCATCTAGAACTGAAGGTAATGTTCTGTACTAATGCATCAACTTATATAAAATGCACACTATAAATTTTATGTTTTGCTTTTCTTGTTTTCTGCTTAGATCAATACACGAAACTATACAAAATGTTAGGCCATAAATCCTCAGAGAGCTACTCAAAATCTAAAAATCCTTGTCATGTATAGTAGAGTCTACAAGCACATTTATAAGTTGTAAATCACAACATGTCGACGGAATGGTTTTTTGTTTTTCTTTCAAAGGATTTGTCTTTGTAGTTTTCAAGGTCGTTGTCGATGGCAAAACCAATCTGATTTATCATGCTGGTAATCTATAAGAAAAGCTATCTACTAATCTCAAAGATGGTTGATTTGAAAGGTTTCCATTTTATCTTCATTGTCTCTCTTGAATTGGTATTTTGGTGTGTTATGGCTTTAATGAATTACATAATGTTTATTTTTATTTGTAATTTTAAACTAACGACGTCGTGTGAGTGAATAGGCAAAATACTAAGATAGGTACACTTCTAAGTTGTCTCAACAACTTTGTGGGATTTGTTGCAAGTACGTGTTGTCATTGATGTCAACATGTTTGTGTTGTCATTAGTGTCAACTGTGCTCTTGTTTTGTTACTTGATTGTGATGAGTTAGTTGCTTTGTATTGCATTGTATAAGTGTTGAAGATGATTAGAATATGTTCCTGATATTGAGTTTCCAAGTGCTTTTGAGAAAATTTGATTCATACTGAAGACAGAGTTGTGAAAATGTATTCTGACTTACAGGATGATGTCTGAGTATTTGCTCTGCATTTCTTTTGTGTTGAATACTAGAGTTTGAGATTTGGATATGTTTTAGAGAAGTGTTTGAAGATGCTAAATCCAGAATTTGATGGTCTGGATCACTGTGCAGTAGAAGTTCTATTCACCAGTATGAAGATTGTGCTTGGCAGCATTTGCAGTGTGACAGGGAGAAAATATTTTGCTCTGCCTTTCTCCGTAGTTTAGTTTCTGGTCTTGTAGTTTTGGACATATGTTTATAAGGTCCTTAGCTATCTTCATTCCAAAGTTAGCAGAATTCGACACTGTTTGTTGTGAGCAGTCTGTGATCTGTCTTCAAGTGATATTTGTTGTCTTCGAGTGAGATATGTTGTGGTTGGATTTGTTGGCTCCTAGGTGACTTTATGTTGTTTGTGGATGTTTCCAGATTGTGTTGAATGCGTGTGCTTGGTCCACAAGCTATGATTGAGTTCTTGAAAGCATGTGCCTAAGTATTCTTGGTGTTTGCACTAGTTTGGCTGACTTGGGTGCTAACACTCTTTGCGGATGCATTTCATGGATTGTAGAAGTGTGTTGAAGCATTGGGTTTGTTGGCGTTTCAATTCGTACCTCTGGAGTGCAATTTGGAAACAGACAGCTATGCACAGATAAACTGCTCTCCTATTGGAAGGGGGAATTCCCTTTTTGTTGATGTTCACTGAAAAGGTAATAAAATAAAACTCTGCGTATCTTCTTTTTGATTCTCAGCTGCGAGCACAAGGTTATAAAACTCTAAACGCTGCAGAAGAGGTTTTTCCTTTTTTAAAACTTCCACTACAATTAAGCATAGAATAACGACGTTTTCAATCTCCTGAGTAAATTCAAAGCAAAGAAAATTGAAAGTGAACAAGGAATGATTGTTTAAATAAAAACTTAAGCAATTTTCTTCCAGATTTACACCACAAGACTTATAGTACTTTAATGATGGGAGCTGAAATGAAAGCTACAGAAGCCACACATCTGACGATGAAAACTTAATGAATCGAGATAGAATATCAGAGCAAAATAGGCATGAGACTTCTATTCAATATCACAAAGTTTGCACAACTCTAGGACAACAATGTTGCAGCAAAAGGTAGGCATACATCAAGTAATCAAACATTGGAGAACAGATTACACAAAGTGAACAGACACTTGGAATATCAAGACTTGCAGGCTAGAATAGGCACAGCAAACTTGTTATCACAATTACCATTACATACAATGGGCAAGGATGCCCTTATTTATACTAAAATCAAAGGAGTAGGGAACCCTAAAATCTCCTTGATTAACCCTAACTTGCCAACTCGCAAGCTTTATTACTATTCTACGACAAAGATACAATAAACAAATGCTTTAAAGCCATTTGCTTTAAAGCAAAGAAGATTCCAACAGTCACAAAGTGATTTCTTTTCTAAATATAGGATGGATGAGCTTAGGATGAAAGCAAATGCTTTAAAATAAAAAGCATATGTTTTAAAGTTGCTTTCTTTTGAAATGCATCATCATCAACATTCATACTTTTTGGTGATGTCATCCGTTGATATTCTGGGAAACAATATCTTCTAAAAAGCGAGTGACTACATCTCTTCCAGGAACACTGATACTCTCTAGAATGATATTCTGATTCTCTAACATTTCTTCACCATTTGCAACCATCTGAAGAAATTTGTGAACTTCGCCCATAGCCTTGTCAAACTTTACTGTCATTGCGGCAAAACGACTCATCTTGCCGGCATTGATATCATCATTAAAATTGTTGCAGACGAGAGTCTGGAACTCTGCTTGCACTTCCCTAAGATCATACAGGGTACCATCTTCTCTTTTAGAACACGAGATCATAGAGACAAAAGATCTGACGAACTTGAGGATGTTGACTACCTTTTCTTTCCATTCTGTCAACTCTGAAATCATATTGTCATAAGTTTTTACTGTGAAAAGGTATTGCGCCTTCCAAGTAGAAACTGTCTTCTTATCTTCAACTGAATCCACAAAATCAAGTGCAATCTTCAAGTCAAAGATAATGATCTCGAACACCGGTCTATTTTCAGCCATGGTCTGCTGCAATCCCTGTATGTCTTGGCATAAATCATGAGCGTTGTACTTCAATTGATAAAGCTTTGAAAGCATAACTCTCCCTTTGGTCACAAATTCTTCCACCCAACTATTCATGTGCCTCCCATAGAGAACCAACTGACTAAAATGTCACTGATCGACTGGTGATTCAAGATTTGGTGGAAGAAGTAAATCAACCTGTGAAGTGCCATGGAAAAGGTTGGAAATGTATTGTCGCAGCTGTCTAACTTCAGCTTTGAGAGCTACCTTGTCTTCTCCATCTTTCAACAACCTTTCCTTCAAATTATCCGCTGCAACCTCGAAGAGATTTACATCTGTATGGCAGGTACTTTTGCCAAGGTTAGCTTTGACAACTGTGAAGTCATCAACCTCGACATCATCAGCACTTCTATTTTCTGGCGGTGTTGTAGTTTCAAGGATTATTTCTCCATCCGCATTCTTTTCAATGCGAACCCGCTTCTTCAGTGGTGCAGGAGCACCAAGGACACAAGAAGACTTGATTTCTCTTGCTTTGAAGTTCATTTTTGTTTTGCTTCATAAGGTCCTAGGGACCACTCTCATGATGTAATAAGGTTGTATGCCATGATGTAAAGGCCTGTGTCCATATATCTTTAAATTGTTGTCATAGGAGTCAAGGAGGATAGTCATATGTTTTCATACTTGTAAGCCTTGTCAAGGCATGGTTAAGGAGTCTAAGGCATGTGAAAGTCTTGGGGACATTGTTAAGTCTCAAACAAATCATAAACAAGTCATAACAACCACCGATGACAAAGTTGTAAGTGGTTAAACATGCCAAAACAAGGTGTTTGTTGTCCTAACACAAGGTAGTTGCAGAAGGTATTCGATGGTTATGGACAATCCATTGACCAAACTGCTTGCTAACTACCTTAAGGAGGTTGGGAGAGGCTCCTTAAGGCCCTGAACATGATGATTGTCATGTGTGTGGAGAAGTTCTAAACAATACAATACAGTTTCTCGCTTGTCTATGTTATTTTCTAAGTTTGTTGTATAAACAACCCGTACTTCTCTGTGGTACAGCACTGTCAAGGAGTCTAGAATATATGGAAGTGTAGAATGATGGGATAACTACCAAGCAAGGCTAATTTGAGTTCATGACATCGAAGATAAGACATTCTATGACCATTGGATACCAAATGACTCACTAACCCTATTGTTTCCTAAAGAAGTTCGCTGTTACAGAGCATATTCTGACCCTGTACGGCCAAATTGTGTCAAGTGGATATGATGGAAAGATAGTTTGGTGAGTCCTCTGTTGATCCCATATGATTTGAGCCCTTGACATTCTTTTAAACCGTTGTATTCATCCTTTTTCTGCCAGTGGTCTGGAAACCCTGAACTAGGGTTCTGACAGCAAGTTTATAATGTTTCTCTCATTCCACTGAACCACCAAAATTTATGATCAGTGAGATGAGTTCCTTAATGTTTGTTTCAATGTCTTGTAAGTTTCTTCTGAGAAAGGGACTGTCATTGTTGAGGTTTCATTGACTGCACTTAGCAAAACCATGTGCTAAGTGACTGCCAGAAGCTACAGTAGCATGGTTTTTGGAGATAGTCGGTCAAAGCCACAAAGGAAGGTTGAATCTTGTGATTTTAGGGTGGCATTGACATGTTTGAATGGTTAGGAGAGTTTCAAACTACCTTCTGAGGGTACTTACTTCACAAATTAGGCTTATTTGGGGCTAGAAACCACTAGGAGGGTTATTGGTTAGGGTAAACTTTGCAAAACAACCAAACCCCATTCTAGAGTATGTTGTGGAGAAGCATAAAGGGTATCTCTCAATTGTCTGATATTGACATTTGGATGTCTGTGCAAGAAGTTATAAGGATTGTTCTCAGTTTTTTGGGCTACAAGCCATTTTTAAGGTTTATGAAGCAAGTGTTGTTCTTGAGGGTGATCTACCTTAACCAATGGGTGGGATGAGTCCTTTGGCACCCCAAATCAATCTTTCCTTGATGAACTAAGGGTTCCTTTCTGTTGTTCCCACTTTTCCATGAAGAACTTGTTTTTTGGGCTTATTGGTGTAGTTGAACCTTGTTAACTTGTCCTCTTTCTCCTATCCGACTTGCCTCTACATCATTCAGCTTCTTATCTGGTGTGTCTTGGTAGACGCTTTTAAGCTCTGTCAAATCTAGCTAATATGAGGGATTTTTCCTCTTCCTTCCCAGAATGTTTTCAAGCCAGGATGAGCCTTCATCTCTTGGAAACTCGGTTCTAACCTCATCAGCTCCTGATGAATCAATGTGTGCATCAGAGTTGCGAACCAGCGAATTTGGCTCTGAATCTATGTGGATAGGAGAAGTGGTCAGTGAAGAAGGTGGAGAGACATGATTTGGATGTAACACTTCAACATGTGGCATTGTTTCAACAGGAATTTCTGGTTCAACTGGTGGTTGTTCCTGCTAGACATGAGTTGGAGACTCATCCTTTTTCCTCTTTAACTTAGCCATTTTTGTTCCTTCTGGAAGAACACTCATAGCTTTTACGCTTCGTTTTGGTTTAGAAGTGGAAGGCTCTGATGGTTGCACAACTAGCAGCTCTGCTAACGAAATATCATCCTTCCGCTTAGTCTTCAAGTATATCAAACTATTTTTAACCACTCGACTTGTTCTTTCTTCAATGGAAGTGCTCTCTTTTGTTGACCAATTAACTGGTGTCAACGGTTGTTGCTTAATTTGGTCTCTGAAATACGTGAGAAGTAGAACTTCACCACTCTTTGTCAAACCTTCTATATCTTCTAATAGGACATTAGACATCTGCTGAAGAGTGAACCTGTTGTAACAGCGTTTTCGTACTTCATACTCATCAGCACAATTAGCCCAAAAGTCTTCAACCGCAAACTTGTTCGTACAATTCTATCCAAGATGTGATGCATAAACACCATAGGGATCATATGAAGATCTCCTGTCGAAAAACTTAAGACCATATCTGGATGATTCATTACCGATTGCCTTGGCATCTGCTCCAGATTTGCATCTATAAATACTCATCCCAAGTGGAAAATTGAAAATTGTCTTGCGTCTGCTACGCAAAAATGTATGAACTTCATAGGCTTGCCTCAAAAATTCCATAAATGCTATTTCATCTGTAGGATATCTCGGCAACATGGCTGGATCTCCTGAGAAGCCATATACTCTGAAGTAGGAAAAAGTAGGAAATTAGATAAACCAATCAGCCCATTCTATCATTGCTATTCTAGCATCTGTTGAAAACTGTATATGCAACTCATTGTCCATATCTCGCACTACATGCATCAAGAATGCATCATTCACCCGTGTGTAATGTTGTTCAGCTTGAGAGATCTCTAACTGTGGGAAATGATGATACACATGCTAGGTACCTAGAGTTCCAACGACATTCAAACCTCTGAATTGACCCTGAAAAGCCATCAAATACACAAGGTATGATATCATGTGAAATTCATGAGCCCTTTGAAAATCAATTATTTGTTGGTGGAGATTATCACTGATGAGTGCCAACTAGTCATAGAATAAGGTTCCATCAACAATCTGGGACATAATGTAAAACATCCAAGGCTGGAACTTGTTTGCATATGCTTGACCTGTGATCCGACTTAGCAGAGTAATCATTATTGCATGTTCCTCCTTGAACTCTCCACGTCCAACGTTCTTTGGCACGACATTTTGCTTCTCTTTCAACCACCTCTGACCAATTTTTTTCGATATTTTCTTTATCATTGTTCCAAACCCTCTTGCATTCTTCAAGTGAAACAGTTAAGTTTTCTCTCCAGACAGGTATTGTAAAACACTTCTCTATGTCATTTGGCCTCAGGCTACAGAGCACACGTCCATCTCTTGACTGGATTTCTCTTATGACCGAGTTGTAATGTGTCATGCAAGCAATCACAAACTCGATACTTTGCACTGTGATAAGAAAGGATGCTGTTGCAAGCAAACTAGAGTGTCCTAGATTCCTGATAGTATTATTTTCTGCATCCTCCAAAGAGTGTAAATTGATTACTAGAAGTACTTTATGCAAGTCTGTTTCACAAGTTCTCAGGTAATCGTGAACCAACACCGTTTTGCACCTGATTTGTGTTGGAGAGTACTGCATATTGGAAGATTTGAAAATTGACTGTGAACACGCCTATGTTGGAAAAATCTTGGACAAATGGCTGAAAATTACTTGCTGATTTTTAGAAAAAGCAGAGTGTGAGCAAAAAAGCTAGCACATGGGTTTTGTAGATAATTCTGTTTCGAATCAACCCAGATTGTCAGATTTTGAAAAAATGAAGATTTTCTTGAAAAAGCAGGAAAAAAGCAAATTCTTGAAAGAAAAGAAAAAAAAGTTCCAATCTTCAAGAGGTTGATATTCTGGATGGACCCATCTCGACGAAAATTGAAAAAACTCTCGGTCGGATTTCTGAAAAACGATCCCCTTGAAACAAGGACCTGATAAAGCGAGCCTCTCTGCTTCCTCAACTCAAAACTATGAAGAACACTAAAAAAACACTTCGTTTGGGTCTTCGAATCTTCATTGAAAGAAAAATAAAAATCTTCCTCTGGATGCAACCTGCAAAAGATAATGAAATAAAGAAGCCAAATTCTTGTCTTAATAAATCTTTAGGGCGAAAAAGCAGCTTTATTTGTGTGAGAATAAAACTTGGACCTCATCCATGAAGAAAGCAACTTTTAAAGCATAAATCCAAGTGGATGTCTTCGAATAGGAAGAATCCCTATTTTGTAGTTGCCAATGGCTTCATGTGCAAGATGACGAAAAATATCTTATTTTGATGATGTCATCAAACACGCAAGTTAAAAGAAGTGTTAGCCAATTTTTCTTCGTTTTCAACACTTCAACACTCGTTTTGACTTAAATATGGCATGTTTCTGACTTCAACAAGGAGGAAAAATGTCACCACTGACTGAAAAAGCTAACTGATCCTGACATTTTGGAGACCTATCAACTAAGATTCCATCCCCTACCTCCAACTGACGATCTGACATTGTTTGACCAAGTTTGACCTCTCGAAAACTGCCAACAGGCGAAGATTGGGTACAAAACTATCGAAAAACATTGTGGACATGGAAAATATTCTAACACTACTCAAGTTGGGCGCCCCAAGTCACCTGGGGCGCCTGGTTTTCCAACACTTGGCCATTTTTTCAATTTTTGCAACTTCTTCAATTTCTCGACTTACGTGCATGTTCCGGTGGCGGAGGACCCTTGTTTGATTGTCATTTTCTATCAACTAGGATAAAACTAAGTCTAATGATCTAGAAAATAGGTAGACCTGATGAAAACTAAGCTGATTGTACTCTCTGTCTGCCTCAAAAAATGTGCGAAACTGATCAACTCTAAACCGGACCGGTCTGACGGAAAGAGATTCATGTTTTTCAAGAAAAACTTCAAAAATAAACTAACTCTAGAGAGTTTGGGCACCCCAAGCCACCTGGGGTGCCTATCATGCCATGCCTTAGAATTTTTTTTTAAAAACTCACTTTTTGTACCTTTTCTTGATTTATGTGCCCACAGCTCCTATTCGATCTTCAATTTCAGTCGTTTAGATGACTGTCGAGGTGGGACAAAGGGTGATTTGAGTAGTCTGAACATATTTGTGATGAAATTTTAACTTTGACTAACTTTTGACCAAGTTTGACCAACTGGAAACAGGCTGACGGAAGCATTTTCGATGTTTTCTCAAAAATGTGAAAAAAACTAACACTTGAAAGGTTGGGCGCCCCAAGTCACCTGGGGCTCCTGGTTTCACTAGACTTAGTCAAATTTATGATTTTCCAACCTCTCATTCCACTTTGGATCCATCTTGCATCGTTTTGTGTGCATCGTCGAGTCGACGACTGTTCATCGATTCTACATCGTTGGAACAGCGTTAAAAACTTGTCAACGAGCTCTGGCAGATGAACTTTCTCTATTGATGACTTCAGAGCTCATGCTTCACCTTTTGAAAAAGCAAAAATGACCCAGAAGAGAAAACTTGACCTTTTGAAGGTTCCGTCTGAACTGCGTCGATCATGAAGCAAAATCGACCAATGAGAATCGAGCGGGACACCTGAGTCAGAGATTCTATTTTTAGAAAGTTTTGCCAGCATCCCTATCTTGAGAAACCCAGAAAGCCTAACCTGACGTCTATTTTTAGAAATTTTGCTTTTTTGGCTTTTTGACGAAAAATTTTCTAAACTTGTTTCAAAATGCCTTAATGAAGCAAAAATTTTGGTTGGGTACAACAGGATCCAAGCTAAGCCATGAAGTGTTCTTCCTTCATTCTTTTGCTTCACAAGTTTGTTTAGGTCTAGACCTAATTTGAATTATATAGGTTTGCTGACCTTGGAGACTGTTCCAATGGTTGTAGATTGTAATGCCGACCTTGATGTATGTTCCAAGGTTGATGATTGGTATAAATTAATGTAATGAATCTATGTGTTGAAGTGGGGGAAGCGAAGATGTGAAGATGAGAGTGTTTGTGTTGTAAGGGTAGCGAAGGTGATATGTATAGTGCTTCAATGTAACTGAACTCAGGCATGTTGTAGATGTTATTATATCAGTTCATGGTAATGAGCTACCCCTCTTGGCAGTGAGCCAACCCTCAGCAATGAGCCACCCTTTGGCAGTGAGCCCTATTTGCAGTGAGCATTTCTTTGGACAATGAGCCCTTTAGCAATAAGCCTCTTTTGTAATTCGGTATTGTTACTACATTATATTGTGAGCTGACACTCACCGTGGTTTTTCCCTTTTAGAGTTTTTCACGTAAAAAAATTGGTGTTCATGTGTGTATGGTGTTGATGTGTTTAAGTTTTGTTTCTGCACTTCATGTTTAATATTCATAACAAATTAAGGGGTTAAAGTAAGTGAATGTGAATGTGATATTGTTTAAGAAAAGTTAAAGTTTTGGATACAACTGATTCACCCCCCCTCTCAGTTGTCTTGCGCCTTCAACAATCTGATTTATCAGGTTGGTAATCAATAGAAAAAGCTATATACTAATCTCAAAGACGGTTGATTTGAAAGGTTTCAATTCTATCTTTGTTGTCTCTCTTGAACTGATATTTCAGTGTGCTATGGATTTAACAAATTACATAATGTTTATTTTTATTCGTAATTTTAAACTAACGACGTCGTGTGAATGAACAAGCAAAATACTAAGATAGGCACTCTTCTAAGTTATCTCAACAGCTTTGTGGGATTCTCAAGCCAAAACACAAATTCCTCACATCTTTTTGTGCTACACATGATTTGGGTATGAACATTTCAAAATTCCTTTGATTGCCTACACTTCCAGTGGTGAAAATTGAGGTCTTGAGATAAATTTTGACTTGGATTTGCCTTTTTTCTACACAAATAGACATTGTGAAGAGTGTTTTCAATTTTGTCATATGATAATGGTTTTAATGCACATGTAAGATGTGTTTTCAAGAAGAGGTGATTTATGTGATGTTTTGAATACAACGCCTAAAAATATCGAAAAGATTGCAATAAAATTGGTTGCAAGTGGTGTTAAAATGTCAGTTTAGAGCTTCGATCTTGAGCTCGAAAAGCTTTCTAACTGATCCTTGCATGGCGGAGTTTTGGAACCACTATATAGTGTTACCATGGTAGAAAATTTGGTTTTCTACCATAGCAACACTATGTCAACTTATAGAGATTTTGGGGCACATCTAGCTCAGAAAACCCCCATCATCATCTTCGCCTTCAATTTTGTTCTCTTCTGAACAATGTAAATCAAGGGAAAATGTCTGACCTATAAATTTTTGTAGAAAGGAAACAAGTGCCAAATCCCTTGAAACTTCCAAAGAATGTTCTTGGGACCTTAATTCCTCATCTCTATTCAATCTAGCAATCTCCTTCCTTTTCCACGTTTCTTATCTAATCGCTATATCTTGTTCCCTCTTCTCTATGGCTTCCAAAAGCATTTGTTGCATTCTCTCCTGATTCTCCATCATTTGTTTCATCATCTTCTCAAATAAGGCCATCATTTTCTTTTTAGAGTTACTCCATTTTCTAGAACCATTTTCTCTGGGTCTATTAACATTGTTGTGATATACTAGTACATATTTCTTGCAGGCAAATATTAATGAGTATGTAATATATATAATCAAAACACAATTGTGTTGATACACCTGCTTGCCTTTACCATTCTCGCAGTGAAGATATGGATTCCATCTTTGTCAGAAATTGAGACTTGTCTAAGTTCGGGCTAACAATGATGCTATCATACATAGCTGAGCAAGGTTTATGTAAAATCTCATGATGAATTTTTTCTGTAGTGCTCAAGAAAAAAAGGGAGGAAAACCTTTCACCAGAATTCTCCTATCATTGATAAGCAAAGTTTGCTTGCATACAGATTCTAGAATCCTGATTGATAAGATATCTCCAAATGATATAGAAATTCCCAAGATTTTAGCTTTTGCAAGTTCTCTGTTGATGATGGTTTTCATATTCTGAATTTGCACAAACGGATTTATTTTTCAATGCAAAACTCCAGGATGGAAACTTGAATTTCTTCCATCCTTCATCACAACATATACCTATTACCAACCTCATAAAACTTGAACCTCATTATAAATAATATCTAAATGTTCCCCTCGTATTAACTAGGTAGTATTTTGAATGCATTGCATTGATATTATATCAAAATATATCAAATGCACCTATGCATTTGTTGAATATTAATGCTTGTTAATCGCTAATATAAATTCAGACCACCAATCTACAAATTTAATTTTAAACTCCAAAGCAACCTCCAATTTAGGCTTTAGCCAAAACTTAGTTGCTATGCAAAACATAAAAATTCTAGCTACAATTGCACTATAAAATTGTTGAACATTAACCCAATTATATTAGTTTATATTAACAATTTCGTCTATTCAAGTTACCAAAGTTAAAATACAACTTTGATGTTCATTGAGTTTATTATTTTTTTTAATATAGAGATTTAGTGTTGCTTTCAGCTTGTAAACAAAATGAATTAATTTTAATTGGACTGGTGTTACATTGTTTTTTAGTATTTTATAGTCTAGTTCCATATTAGATTGTGTTTTTGATTAATGAGATTTGTAAATACATTTGTTCTACAGTTGGATGATAGAAGATTGTGTTTCATCAAATAACTTTAACAAGTTAAGCATTTGGCAAAGAGCTAATCATTTTCTAAAAGAAACCATTAGGAGCACTGCATCAGTGAAGAAAGAGTAAGATTTTGTGGTGTATGTAAAATATTTTATTATAGTTCCCTATATTTATTGATTTTAACTTCTTTAGTTCTCTTGTGAATGCAATTTTTGCATAACTGAATAAAAGGATTTTCTACGTTCAAAGCATCCTGAGCTATAGTATAAGAGCAGTGCAAAATCTCTTGTTTACAAAGGTGCATATAATTTTCCTATGTTATTTGTTGGAACTTGAAATTAGTATTTACTTTTTTGCCTCTACTTTCATCTGCAATGTTACAATGATAGCTTCTATTGAAAAATCAACAATTTAGATGGATCTATATAAAATAAGCCATTAGCTTGATCAATTTAATTTGTGTTAGATCTATAATAGCTTATAACTCATTAAAGATTCTAATCAAAGATTAAAATGATAGCATGCACAATAGACATTTGAATACTAATTTGAATAATAATATTTATTGATAGTTAAGAGTTGTTATATATTTTTTATAAAAACTAATTTGTTAATATATCTGAACATTTGTGTTGTGATTTCTTCTCAATACCTCTAGAGGTCTACGCCACCAACATTATGTCTATTATTTGCATGTCCATAGAAGAATGTGCTTACTATAATCATCATAAGTATTTTATATTTGAACATCAATTAATGCTCACATGATATGTTTATGGAAACCATAGGAAAATTAACTACTATAATCAATGACAAATCTCATGTTTTAATCTCTTCTAATTTTGTAGTAATATAATTGTTATAAATCAAAAAAATATCTGTGGTTGTGATCAATTACAATTCAAAATGACTAGAAATCTTTGAAATATGGCTTCCAACTTGCAAAGATAATTAAAGGAAATTTGAAATTTAACTAATTTGATGATACAAAAATTTCTAACATAGTTGCAATTTTGGTCTAGAAAAGTGAGACACTTAATGGAGAAATCACTAAAGGAATCAAACGCTGAAGAGTCTGCACAAAAGAATCAAAGAAGTGGATGCATAAGCCTAAGTGCTAAAAAGTTGAAACATTCTACAAAAATAAGGAGATACAGAAGTGTTAGAGAACGTCCATGGGGTCGTTATGCTACAGAAATCAAGGATCCTAGGTTGAAAAAACATCATTGGATTAGAATCTTTGATTCAACAGAAGAAGTCTATAGTTATGATATGGTTGCTCTATCAATGAGAGGCTATAGTGCAATTACAAATTTTATGTATTCCAATCCTAAACCATGTGACTTCTTTTTCAAGAAACCTTTTGTTCCATTGTCTACTTTGGTAGCATCTGCAAGAAAGAGAAAAAAACAATGAAGAAATTTCACAAGGAATCGAGCTATTAGGAGTCCACAGAAATGGATAGAGGAAGTGAAGATCTATGCTTGAATTCTAAGAAATTGGAGGACTGTACAAAGGATAGGTCATAGAGAGATGTTAGGAGACAACCTTGGGGTAGCTATGTTGTAGAAATCTAGAATTACAAGTCCAAGATGTCATGCCCACATTTCCCATGTGGTCACAACACACATCACACGTGTCATGTCCACATTTGTCATGTGGTCATGACACGAAATATAAATTTTTTTCCCATGCTTCCCTAGAAACCCCCTCGCACGCGTAAGTGTGCTCGGTGGCATACGTGTAAGCGTGCTCGGTGGCGTACGCTTAAGGCATAAACAATACAGTTGTCAACAGGGTAATATGCACACGTGCACATACCCAAACACAAGAAGCCAACAAGGGGGTCATCGCGACGTGTTTAACATCGCTACAAGGCTTAAACTTACTAAACTACTAAACCGTAAATTCTAGAAAAATCTGGCAACATAACGCCTCACGAGCGTGAGTGGGGTTTATTGCACTAACACTAATCTTGATCACGAGGTTTCCTAATAGGGTTAATAAATATCTTACAACTCACTAATTACATTCGGATACAATTGATTAAGTTAATGGCACATTTTTCAATAAAGTCCGATCATCTGTTCTCCTTCATATTTTCTAAAATTTAATATTAATTTGTTCTCCTTCTAATTTTAGCATTTTCAACAAAGCCTGTACATTTGTTCTCTTTCCTGTTTCTCTGAAATTTAATTTTATTTTGCTCTCTTTCGCGTTCTCTATGAATCAGAGTTATCGCTGCATCCTTTACATTATTCCTAATTTCTTGGTAGATCAGTTCTTTATCAATCATAGTTATCTCTGCATCCTTTTCATTATTCCTAATTTCTTGGTAGATCAGATCACATAAACAAGACTTACTAACTTCGTTTGATGAAGTCCACTAGGGTTCTGTTCTAGGTTTTATTCAACGCTTGAATTAATTTGCCCCCAATCAGGTTTAACGGAATGTTAAATCTAAAATTAGTACTCTTAGTCCGATTTCAGAAAAGGTCGCGCATTTTCTCCTCTTTGTTTTCACTTTTATCTTTCTTTCTCTTTTTCTCTCATTTTTCTCAATTGGACGTTTTTTCAAATTTACAGGTTTGGTTAAAATAGCCACATATGAAATGCATATGATGGCTTAAATAAATGCGGAGTTATAAACACACACACACACACACACACACACACACACACACACATGTTAATTGTATTTACAACACTAGATTTTTCTTTAATAATTTTTTTTTCTTTTCGTTTTCTTGGTGTTTTATTTGTGAAAACTGTTAAACCCAAAAACACATTTTACTGTAATTAGGATTAATATATATATATATATATAATTATTCTTATTAAATAATTATTATATATAATTTTTTTTTTGTCAATATTGAAACCCTATTTTTTTAATGGCTTCTTTGTACAAAATTATCAATAAATAATATATATATATATATATAAATATAATTATTTAATTGAGTTACAATATTAGGTTTTTTTTTTCTTTAAATACATATGAAAATGTGTATTCCCATATTTTCATTGGCTCACATTAAAATACCCTAACATATTTTTTTTGTTTGTGCAGGGTCAATGGAGCCAGCGACGGCATGGGAGAGGCCACAGGGCGGAGGTTTGGAGGTAGAGGAGCCATGGTAGATGGCGGTGGTGTTGCGATGGCTACAGAGAGTGACGAGGGCAGAGCGGAGGTCGTGGGTGGACTGTGCAGGGGGAGCAGAAAACACAGAGGGGGCCGCGGGGTTTAAAACCAGAGGGGGGTGTGGTGGCGCAGCGGCAGACGACGAAGGCCGCGGGGGTTTGGTTAGCTGGGAGTGTGGGGAGGGGGCAGAGCCCCACCCACATCCCACTTAGTGGGGTGTCGGTGGGGGCTCTGCCCCCTCCCCACACTTGATTTTTTTTAATGGCGACAGTGGGGGTACATACTCCCCCACCAAATGTAACAACAAATTTTTTTTGTAACCTGCAGACTATATAATTACAACAGCCGCTCCACTTTCTAATTTCGGCTTCCATTTATTTTTATTTTTAAGTTTTTTCAATATAAAAATAATATATAAATATATATTTATATATATATCGATATATATAAATATATATATGATATATACAAAGAATTTTTTTACAGTCCCGTTTTAAAAAAATAGTTTGTTTAACATAATAAAATTAACAAATATATATATATATGAATTTTCAAATGTAACAAATCAAATTCTCAAATCAGTTTGCCCTTTTTTATTCCTTGTAAACATATACATTTAAAACACACAATTAAATAAAACTATCTATTTTTAACTTAACTTCATTATACTCATAGATTTTCTATTTTAACAAACTTGCAAATTATGCAATCACATTCATTATCTTTTTTTTTATCAAACTTCTATTGAGGCAAGAGATCATAATTTTCCACAAATTGAATTCATTGCATTATTCTTAAGTACACTTACAAAGAAAGAACAAAAAACACTTAATTAGATACTCCTAAGAATTGACAACTACTAATTTTCTCTCTTTCAAAATAACAATTCATAATTTCTTATTTGCCACAATAACAACTAAATCCCAACTTGCTAATAGGAGTATTAGAAATTATATACAAGCAATATCCTTATAAAAACAAAATTTCCTTCCTTCTTCATTTCATAAATGGTAAAATTTGATTTAACAAACTAAAATTATCAATACAATGAAAGAGGTTTTCTCACAAATTTAGAAGACAAATTTTACAATAAGAGAGAGAGAAGTTCTCTTTGAAAATCAACAAGGATGAAGTTCTTAATAAGACCAAGCTCTCCTCAAGAGCCTTAAGAGTAAAGGAAAATAAAATATTTTCCAAGACAAGTAAATTCTTCAACTTCAGTCTGAGCTCCTTAAAACCTGCATAACACACAAGGGAAAGAAACACCACACATCTTGCTCTCCTCCTTATCGTAGACCCGCAAGAGGGTCACCCCCGAGCTAGGGAAGTCATCCACACACCTAGGGAACTCAAATCAACTTCACAACAAGACAACAAACATTTCAAGGCACAATATTACACCCGTGGATATTCACAACACACAACTCAACCAAGGTGAGTTTAAAAGGGGTAGGAGAGTGGACACACTCAACTCTAGAGTGCCACTCCTTCAAAATATCTCAACATAATTTTTCTCATGGCCTCAAGCCAACATGATAACAAAATTTCCAAAGGAGTTCATATTTTAGCTCTCAAGCCATATAACAAATTACTCAAAAACACATAAAATGCCCTCAAGGCTTTCAACATCCTAAAACAAGGTAATGAACTCGAGGAGGATCACTCCTCCCCTACCCCACACTTGATGAGCATTTTCTCCCAAGTGGGAGAGGCTCTTTCAACACCCTAAAAAATATTTCCCACAATAACAAAATACAACACAAGCAAAATACATCTCACACATTCATCATGCAAGCAAATTGAAATACAAGGGGAAGGCCTTAGCCCTGAAAACCAACCTTTAAAGCCCTAATATGTAAGAAGTTGATGTAGAGCTCCTTTAAAATCTCTTCCAACATAAGCCACCAAACTCCCTCTATCCTCTTTCCCCAAAGCAATTTCAAAACCATAAAAATTCTCAAAAATTCAACAACCCCTCACTAACCCAAGTGGGATTAAAATAAGCCCAATTCATGAGCTTAGAGGAATGGGGAGGTGACACTTGTCACCTCCTCACTCTTCCTCCCCACTACAAAAGTGTCCTAAGGGATGGGTGTTGACACATGTCACTCACCCATCCCCAAAGTCTTCCTCACCCCTTACCACATGTCCTCTCTCCAACACATGGGAGAGAAAAGGGGAGTTAAAGAGGGAAAGGGTGACACATGTCTCCCCTTTCTTTCCTCTCATGAAGGACCACACAACTCCATGGGTACTCTCACCAATTGTGAGAGAGACTTGAAGTGAAGTCCTCCACAATTGGTGGATCTTGGAGTCATCTCTAGCCTTGGGAATTGAAAAGGGATGGGCTTGAGTGTTGGTACCACTCATCCTGTCCCTCCCATGCCTCCAAATTCGTCACTTAACTTCAGTGTGAAGTTAAGGTGACCATACGAAGATTTACCAAGGGTTACCCAAGTCAAAAGGGACCCTAGACCCATGGGGTATAACCCAGGGCCAAGTTTAGCCTAGTTAGGACACCCAGGGTCAAGTTAAAACACAAAAAAAAGGGTCTCCAAAAATTTAAAATTTAAAAATAAAATTCAAAGACAATTCTTACAACACATATCATAATTCAAATTAAAAGAGGGTAGACTCAACCCAATTAACCTCATGCAATTTAACATTACAACATTACATCAGACACAGAGTTGCTCTCGGTTCCTCATGGAACCAGATCGGCTTCACAAGGGATTACAACATCAAGTGTGGGATGATCTCCAGTATCTGTGGTTTGTTAGAAATACTTGCGCACTCAATTGCAAAGTTAATTCCACATATCAATAACATAGCCGAAGCAAATTAAAGCTAGCATTCGCATAAGATATTACAAATTCTCTTAAGCATAAAGGAAATCACATTACAATTTTCCAACTAACATCACCCAATTAGTTTTCCTTTAATATAGAGCATCTATTTAACATCACCCAATTAGTTTTCCTATAATATAAACATCACCCAGTTTGTTTTCTCTTAATACAAGCATCTATCTAACATCACCCAATTAGTTTTCCTATAATATAAACATCTATCTAACATCACCTAATTAGTTTTCCTTTAACATAATAAAGTCTAAATGTTTGGGAATCCGGGATCAACAGTCCCACAAATATAAAAGTATCAGCAACAGTAACGTAAATAGTCACATGAACAGAAATAAAAAATGTAGGCCTCACATCCTCCCCCCTAAGACTGTACTTCCTCCTGGAAATCATCAAAGAGGTGAGGATAAAGAGTCCTTAATCTCGCTGCATCCTCCCATGTCGCGATGACCTTGTCATACATGTCCCACTGGACCCTAACCTTGTCCAGCTCTCGACCTCGAAGGCCCAGCGTCTGACGAGCCAATATGTGAATTGGCTCCAAAGCTAGCTGACCGTCTGCCTCTACCTGAAGAGCATTCCAATCCAATACGTGAGATAAGTCAAAGATGTAACAACATAAAACTGAAACATGAAAGACATCGTGGATATGTGGCAGGCTAGGTGGCAAGGCTAGACGATAGGCTATAGGTCTGATCCGCTCCGAGATCTCAAAAGGTCCTACAAACTTAGGTGCGAGCTTAGAGCCCTTTCCATAACGGATTGAACTCTTGTGCGGTTGCACTCTAAAAAATACCCTATCACCGAGTGAGAAGCTCCGATTAGTTCTCTTAGCATCGGCATACTTCTTCTATCTATCCTGTGCCTCCTGAAGTCTCTGTCTAATCATTGAACCTGCTGCTCCATATCTTGAACTATCTCTGGACCAATGGCAACCCTGTCCTCTATCCGATCCCAACTCAAAGGTGTCTTGCATGGTCTATCGTATAAAGCCTGGAAAGGAGGCATACCCAACGAGATGTGATGACCATTATTGTAGGAAAACTCAACCAGATACAAATACTCCTCCCATCTAGACTGATGATCCATAACATACATACGAAGCATGTCTTCCAACACCTGATTAACTCTCTCTCTCTATCTGTCAGTCTCCAGATGGTAAGCTAAACTGAAGTTGAGTTGAGTGCCCAACGACTGCTGTAAGGCTCTCCAAAAAGCCGAAGTGAAAACTGAGTCTTTGTCATAAATGATGCGGCGAGGTACTCCATGAAGTCTGACACTTTGATCTAAAAACACTCTCACCACAGATGGTGCACATTGTATGTTGTGCGTACAGGTGAGAAATGCGCCACCTTGATCAACTTGTCAATTGTCACCATGATGGCATCATGGCAACGTGATGACATAGGTAGACCAATGATAAAATCCATGGAAATGGTGTCCCATTTCCACTCAGGTATCTCGTCAGGGTACAATAGTCCTACTGGATGCTGATACTTGGCCTTGACCCTCTGACACTCAAGGCAACGAGCAACATATTCTACTATGTCTCGTCTATCCCAGTCCAATGATATAACTGACGCAAATCAATATGCATCTTCTTCACTCATGGGTGTGCTGCATAGGGTTCTCTATGAGCCTCTGAAAGAATCACTGCACGTAGATCACCCGCACGAGGTACATAGATGCGCTGCCAATGTCTAAGGAAACCATCAGGCTCAAGGGAATATCCTGCGAATTTGCCCTTAAGGGCCCTCTGATTCTGAATTTCCTGCTGCACCTCAAGAAACCACTCGTTCTTAGGCAGATGCTGTAAGATACGCTCTCTCAAGTCCACCCTCAATGTCAGGGTCAAGATCTCGTGGCGCCTTCGACTCAAAGTGTCAGCGACCACGTTCTCCTTCCCTTTGATGTAGTGGACATCAAAGTCATACTCGCATAAGAACTCCATCCAACGCCGTTGGCGGGCATTTAAATTAGGCTGTGTGAAAATGTATTGTAAGCTATGGTGATCTGAATGGAGCTCAAAGCGTCGACCTAAAAGGAAGTGTCTCCAACGAACAAGAGCATGAATAACTGTTGCGAGCTCTAAATTGTGAGTAGGGTAGTTTAGCTCATGTGTCTTGAGCTTACGCGATTTGTATGCAATCGCTCTACCACCCTGCATAAGCACGGCTCCCAAACCCTCTATTGATGCATCTATGCAAACAACAAAATCCTCTACAGGATCTGGAACCGCTAATATGGGAGCGCTGGTAAGATGCTCCTTGAGGACCCCAAAGGCCCTCTCACACTGTTTGGTCCATGTGAAAACTTTTCTTTTCCGCTGAAGGGAAGTGATGGGATGCGCTAACTTGGAAAAGCCCTCAACGAATCTACGGTAATAACCGGCTAATCCCAAAAAGCTCCTGACCTCTGTCACACTGGTGGGTGCTGGCCAGTCCTGAATTGCTCTAATCTTTGATGGATCTACGGAGATGCCATCGCCTGATAAGATGTGCCCCAAATACTGCACCTCTATCTTGAATAAAGCACACTTCGCCAGGTTGCCAAAAAGTTGTTGCTCTTATAAACACTGCAACACCTGATGCAAATGATCCACATGTTCCTCCTCGATCCGCGAATAGATCAAAATATTGTCAAGGAAAATGATTACGAACTGATCCAAGTAAGTGCGGAACACCCCGTTCATGAGGCTCATGAACACTGCAGGGGCGTTCGTCAAACCAAAGGGTACCACTATGAACTCATAATGGCCATATCTGGTTCAAAAAGTAGTCTTGTGAATGTCTGCCTCTGTGATGCGCAATTGGTGATACCCAGATTTTAGATCAATTTTTGAGAACACTCTAGTTCCCTGCATCTGATCAAAGAGGTCGTCAATCCTAGGTAGAGGATAACGGTTCTTCACCGTCACCTTGTTCAACTGCTTGTAATCCATGCATAATTGAAAAGACCCATCCTTCTTCTTCATGAATATAACTGCTGTGCCCCATGGTGAAACGCTAGGTCAGATGTGGCCCTTCTCAAGTAGTTCCTCTAACTACAATTTGAGCTCTGTAAGTTCATGTGTAGTCATCCTGTAAGGTGCACGAGACACTGGCTCTGCACCTGGCACTAGATCGATGTGGAAATCTACCTCTCTGCATGGAGGCATACCTAGTAATTCCAACGGAAATACATCGGTAAAATCTCTCAGGATAGGGTGATCATCTAAAGAAGCCTCAAGCTCATCCTCTGATCTATCACTGACCGTGATAGCAAACATCTGACAACCCTTCCAGATGCAGCGCTTAAACTGCTGTGCGGATATCATACAAATAGCCGTAGGCTTCTGAATGCCCACTATCTCAACCAGTGAGCCATAATCGTCTAAGCAGCTAATCGTCCTCTAGCGACAATCTAGCTTGGCTCTATGAGCCGCAAGCCAGTCCATACCTAAAACTACACCATAGGATCCTAATGGCATAACCTTAAGGTCACATGATGTAGTGAAGGAACCCAAGGAGATGTCACAATCTCTAACCAAGGTATCTACTGACATCCTGGCCCCAGAGGCCAACTCAACCTCCCACCTAATGTCCTGCCTAGAAGCCACTAGCCTGCAACGTTCCACTAACGATGTAGAAAGAAAAGAGTCGGTAGCTCCAGAGTCGAAAAGAATAGAGATGGGGAAATCCCTAATCATACCTGCTGTCTCAATAACTAAAGCCTAGAAGTCAGCCTGGCGGTTGTCAACCACTGCAAACATGCGGTGGGACCTGCCCACATCACCTACAGTCTACTCAAATCCTCTTGAATGAGGTTGTTCCCCTACTGTAAATCCCTGTGGACACTCTCTAGCCATATGCCCTGCCCCACCACATACATAACACGGGCCCCTAGCCTATAACTATCCTAACTAAGTCGTACCTGACTACTATTGTCCAATCCGTCTAGTGGACCCTTGTGAACCTCTGTAGGATTACTGAGACCTCGCGGGTCCTGCAGATGATCCCTACTGTCTTTAATCTCTACCCGGGCCCTGTTGCTGCCAACCACGGTTCTGTCCTCCCTGAACCCTCTGTTGGGGTATAGACCTCTGCTGATGCTGCTACTGTGGAGGCCTAGGAGGTAATGATGAGGAATTAAATCCTCCTCTCTGTGGTGTGGATTGTGGTCTTCAAAATTTCTGTTGCTGCTGGTGATTACGGTCCTGAAACTACGGGTGTGAATTCTACCCTTGTCCTTGAATTTTCTCTACAATAAAAGCTTTTTCGACAGCCTCACTCATAGTCTGGGGATCTGCCATACGCACTGGTCATGCTATCTCATGATTCAGACCTCTGATGAATTTGTGCACTAGGAGTTTCTCGTCATGGAGATACTCTGCGTAATGAGAAAGCTCAATGAACCGACTCTCATACTGAGCAACCGTGAGTCCTCTCTGCTATAAATCATGGAACTCATCTATCCGACGTTGTCTATAGTGATCTGATAAGTACCATGCATTAAAGCACTCTATGAATATGTCCCATGTGAGGGTATCTAAAGATAACCGGTGCTTACACTCCTCAGTGCGCCACCAGGTAGCTGCTGCATCTCTCAGAAGGTGTATTTCCACTCATGCTTTCATGTTGCTCCCATAAGGTCGCAACGCAAAGCACCTATCTAAACTGATAAGCCAAGCCTCAGCCACAACTCCCTCTGTAGCTCCTGCAAAGGTAGGTGGGTTGAGCCTAAGCAGGTCTCTGATGGGGTCTCCTCTGTCTCTAAGTCCTATAACCGGCTCATCCAGCCCATACTCATACGGTCCATGATGTATCTGCTCTACTCTCATGATCTCATCTCACCTCACCTCAAAAGCCTCAGAGGACTCCTATTCTGTGTTTGGTAGGCTGACCCTACCTCCTCTACTATAGTATCAAGGATCTCTACGAAAGGCTCCATACATGGCACCTCTCGCGGATCGACGCGGGGCTCCACACGTGGCTCAACATGCGACTCAACACGTGGCTCCTTACATGGCTCCTCTCGCGGATCAATGCGAGGCTCATCACGTGGCTCTAGAATAGCTGGCAGTAACCTTTCTAACATGGCCTGCAATGTCTGTAAAATCTGTGGACCTATGTCAAATATTGGTGGTGCCTGTGGTACTGGCAGATCTGCTATGACTACAGGTGTCTGTCCCTTTGCCGAGGAATCACTATGCACCTCAACGGACACCATGTTGCGCGATCATGCTCGTCGAACACGTCGGGGAGGCATCTTACAAAACAAGGTAGGCACTAATTAATCAAAGTTGCAGAATAAATAACGTGCTCAAATATGCCCAGTGTTTAAACTTGGTCTATGATACCAAATGTCATGCCCACATTTCCCATGTGGTCACAACACGCATCACACATGTCATGTCCACATTTTTCATGTGGTCATGACACAAAATATAAAAAAAATTCACATGCTTCCCTAGAAACCCCCTCGCACGCGTAAGCATGCTCGGTGGCGTACGTTTAAGGCGTAAACAATACAGTTGTCAACGGGGTAATATGCACACGTGCGCATACCCAAATGGAAGAAGGCCAACAAGGGGGCATCGCGACGCAGTTAACGTCGCTACAAGGGTTAAACTTACTAAACTAGTAAACTGTAAATTCTGGAAAAATTCGATAGCATAATGCCTCACGGGCGTGAGTGGGGTTTATTGCACTAACACTAATCTTGATCACGAGGTTTCCTGATAGGGTTAATAAATATCTCACAACTCACTAATTACATTGGGATAGAGTTGATTAAGTTAATGGCACATTTTTCAACAAAGTCCGATCATCTGTTCTCCTTCATGTTTTCTTAAATTTAATATTAATTTGTTTTCCTTCTAATTTTAGCATTTTCAACAAAGCCTGTACATTTGTTCTCCTTCCCGTTTCTCTGAAATCTAATTTTATTTTGTTCTCTTTCACGTTCTCTATCAATCAGAGTTATCACTGCATCCTTTACATTATTCCCAATTTCTTGGTAGATCAGTTCTTTATCAATCAGAGTTATCTCTGCATCCTTTTCATTATTCCTAATTTCTTGGTAGATCAGTTCTCTATCAATCAGAGTTATCTCTGCATCCTTTTCATTATTCCTAATTTCTTGGTAGATCAGATCACGTAAACAGGACTTACTAACTTCATTTGATGAATTCCACTAGGGTTCTGTTCTAGGTTTCATTCAACGCTTGAATTAATCTTGTTAATTAATTTGCCCCCAATCAGGTTTAACGGAATGTTAAATCTCAAATTAGTACTCTTAGTCTGATTTCAGAAAAGGTCGCGCATTTTCTCCTCTTTGTTTTCACTTTTATCTTTCTTTCTCTTTTTCTCTCATTTTTCTCAATTGGACGTTTTTTCAAATTTACAGGTTGGGTTAAAATAGCCACATATGAAATGCATATGATGGCTTAAATAAATGCGGAGTTATAAATACACACACACACACACACACATATGCTAATTGTATTTACAACACTAGAATTTTCTTTAATAATATATATATATATATATATATATATATTTATTTATTTATTTATTTATTTTTCTTTTCGTTTTCTTGGTGTTTTATTTGTGAAAACTGTTAAACCCCAAAACACATTTTCCTGTAATTAGGATTAATATATATATATATATATAATTATTCTTATTAAATAATTGTTATATATTATTTTGTTTTTTTGTTAATATTGAAACCCTATTTTTTTTAATGGCTTCTTTGTACAAAATTATTAATAAATTATATATATATAATTTAATTGAGTTGCAATATTAGGCTGTTTTTTTTCTTTAAATGCATATGAAAATGTTTATTCCCATATTTTCACTGGTTCACATCAAAAAACCCTAACATATTTTTTTGTTTGTGCAGGGTCAATGGAGGCAACAACAGCATGGTGGAGGCCGCAAGGCGGAGGTTCAGAGATAGAGGAGCCATGGCGGATGGCGGAAGTGTTGTGATGCTGCAGGGAGCGATGAGGGCAGAGCGGAGGTCATGGGCGGACTGTGCAGGGGGAGCGGAAGACACAGAGGGGGCTGTGGGGTTTAAAACCAGAGGGGGGTGTGGTGGCGCGGCAGCGGACGACGAAGGCCGCAGGGGTTTGGTTAGCGAGAGTGTGGGGAGGGGGCGGAGCCCCACCCACATCCCACTTAGTGGGGTGTGGGTGGGGGCTTTGCCCCCTCCCCACACCTGATTTTTTTTTTTTTAATGGCGACGGTGGGGGTACATACTCCCCCACCAAATGTAACAACAATTTTTTTTGTAACCTGCGGATTGTATAATTACAACAGCCACTCCACTTTCTAATTTCGACTTCCATTTATTTTATTTTTAAAATTTTTTCAATATAAAAATAATATATAAATATATATTTATATATATATATATATCGATATATATAAATATATATATGATATATACAAAGAATTTTTTTACAGTCCCATTTAAAAAAATAGTTTGTTTAACATAATAAAATTAACAAATATATATATATATATATATATATATGAATTTTCAAATATAACAAATTAAATTCTCAAATTAGTTTGCCCTTTTTTATTCCTTGTAAACATATACATTTAAAACACGCAATTAAATAAAACTATCTATTTTTAACTTTAACTTCCTTCATTATACTCATAGATTTTCTATTTTAACAAATTTGTAAATTATGCAATCACATTCATTATCTTTTTTTTTTATCAAACTTCTATTGAGGCAAGAGATCATAATTTTCCACAAATTGAATTCATTGCATTATTCTTAAGTACACTTGCAAAGAAAGAACAAAAAACACTTAATTAGATACTCCTAAGAATTGACAACTACTAATTTTCTCTCTTTCAAAATAACAATTCATAATTTCTTATTTGCCACAATAACAACTAAATCCCAACTTGCTAATAGGAGTATTAGAAATTATATACAAGCAATATCCTTATAAAAACAAAATTTCCTTCCTTCTTCATTTCATAAATGGTAAAATTTGATTTAACAAACTAAAACTATCAATACAATGAAAGAGGTTTTCTCACAACTTTAGAAGACAAATTTTACAATAAGAGAGAGAGAAGTTCTCCTCTTTGAAAATCAACAAGGATGAAGTTCTTAATAAGAACAAGCTCTCCTCAAGAGCCTTAAGAGTAAAGGAAAATAAAATATTTTCCAAGACAAGTAAATTCTTCAACTTTAGTCTAAGCTCCTTGAAACCTGCATAACACACAAGGGAAAGAAACACCACACATCCTGCTCTCCTCCCTACCGTAGACCCACAAGAGGGTCACCCTCGAGCTAGGGAGGTCATCCACACACCTAGGGAACTCAAATCAACTTCACAATGAGACAACAAACATTTCAAAGCATAATATTACACCCGTGGATATTCACAACACACAACTCAACCAAGGTGAGTTTAAAAGGGGTAGGAGAGTGGACACACTCAACTCTAGAGTGCCACTCCTTCAAAATATCTCAACACAATTTTTCTCATGGCCTCAAGCCAACATGATGACAAAATTTCTAAAGGAGTTCATATTTTAGCTCTCAAGCCATATAACAAATTACTCAAAAACACATAAAATGCCCTCAAGGCTTTCAACATCCCAAAACAAGGTAATGAACTCGAGGAGGATCACTCCTCCCCTACCCCACACTTGATGAGCATTTTCTCCTAAGTGGGAGAGGCTCTTTCAACACCCTAATAAATATTTCCCACAATAACAAAATACAACACAAGCAAAATACATCTCACACATTCATCATGCAAGCAAATTGAAATACAAGGGGAAGGACTGAGCCTTGAAAACCAACCTTTAAAGCCCTAATATGTAAGAAGTTGATGTAGAGCTCCTTTAAAATCTCCTCCAACATAAGCCACCAAACTCCCTCTATCCTCTTTCCCCAAAGCAATTTCAAAACCATAAAAATTCTCAAAAATTCAACAACCCCTCTCACTAACCCAAGTGGGATTAAAATAAGCCCAATTCATGAGCTTAGAGGAATGGGGAGGTGACACTTGTCACCTCCTCACTCTTCCTCCCCACTACAAAAGTGTCCTAAGGGATGGGTGTTGACACATGTCACTCACCCATCCCCAAAGTCTTCCTCACCCTTTACCACATGTCCTCTCTCCAACACATGGGAGAGAAAAGGGGAGTTAAAGAGGGAAAGGGTGACACATGTCTCCCCTTCCTTTTCTCTCATGAAGGACCACACAACTCCATGGGTACTCTTACCAATTGTGAAAGAGACTTGAAGTGAAGTCCTCCACAATTGGTGGATCTTGGAGTCATCTCTAGCCTTGGGAATTGAAAAGGGATGGGCTTGAGTGTTGGTACCACTCATCCTATCCCCCCCATGCCTCCAAATTTATCACTTAACTTCAGTGTGAAGTTAAGGTGATCATACAGAGGTTTACCAATGGTTACCCAAGTCAAAAGGGACCCTAGACCCATGGGGTATAACCCAGGGTCAAGTTAAAACACAAGAAAAGGGTCTCCAAAAATTTAAAATTTAAAAATAAAATTCAAAGACAATTCTTACAACACATATCATAATTCAAATTAAAAGAGGGTAGACTCAACCCAATTAACCTCATGCAATTTAACATTACAACATTACATCATACACAGAGTTGCTCTCGGTTCCTCATGGAACCAGATCAGCTTCACACAGGATTACAACATCAAGTGTGGGATGATCTCCAGTATTTGTGGTTTGTTAGAAATACCTGCGCACTCAATTGCAAAGTTAATTCCACATATCAATAACATAGCTGAAGCAAATTAAAGCTAGCACTCACATAAGATATTACAAATTCTCTTAAGCATAAAGGAAATCACATTACAATTTTCCAACTAACATCACCCAATTAGTTTTCCTTTAATATAGAGAATCTATTTAAGATCACCCGATTAGTTTTCGTATAATATAAACATCACCAACATCAATGGTTAGAAAGTTTTGAAACAATATAAGAAGTTGCTTTTGCCTATGATAAGGCTACCATATCCATCAAAGGCAACAAAGTAGTAACAAATTTCTTGTACATCAATTCAAAGTTGTGCAACTTCTCCAATAAGCAACATGTTGTTCCCTTGCCTACTGTATATTCTAGTTCCATATTAGATCCAGTTTTGGCTTAGGAGAAATCAAATGCTAGAAGTTATGACAACTTTGGTCATATGGTCATGGACAATTACATGGAACCTTTAACAAATATGGTAAAAAACTGATCATTTTCTTGGAGGTACTTCCAACAATTTACAAGTGTCCATCTCTCTTTCTGAAGATAGTAGTAGCAATTTCTCAAACAAGCAACCTATTGTTCCCTTGTGCACTCTAGGTTCTAGTTTCATATTATACCAGGTTTTGCCTAAACCCATTGATATGTTGCAATATTTTTTGTTTGATAGTAGGTCAATTGATTAAAAAATTCAAGATTTTGGATCAAATGCTAGAAGTGATAACAATTTTGGTCACATGGTCATGCTTAATTATATGCAGTCTTTATCAAACATAGTGGAGAAGAGTGATACTTCTAGTGATAACCTTGATCTATCTTATTCATCTACACTGTAAGAACCCTTAACAATCTGCCCTGAATTTTCTAATTTCAAAGGTTTGACATTTTGTCAAGCACTTGGCATGTAACGTGTCTGATTTCTTATTTCTAAGTGTATGTGCTTCTTAGATGATTGTTTTCAATACATTTATCAAATGGAAATAACAAACAAACACTTGTAGACATAAACAACAATATACCAACACTAAGTTGCCTTTATTTCCTTCAAATGAAATATGATTACAAAATATATCAGGTTTGATATAGCTTATGACAATGATTACAACCTATTCAAATCAAAGATTTGAATAGCAAAACATGTTCCACATAGCCATTGATTGTGCCTCCTCAAGATATACAAAGATATGCTTTATTAACAACTAAGGTGACTGAAAAATGAACAACAGAGGTCTAATATAACAACAATGAAACCTGATACACAAAATGATGCCCTCATTCCTTCACAAAATACCTCCAAATCGTTTATATGTTGATCTGATATAAGTCTGAAGTCTGATATGAAATCTGATTGCAAAAATGAGGATGATCAAGACTCACAAACCCTCCAAATGAAGAGTTAAAACCCTAGATGAATGAAGAGGCCAAATGGATGAAATTATGTCCTCAAAATTTTGGATCAACAAATCTTAAATTTCTGATAAATTTTGAACCAAAAATCTACTTACAATTTTATGACATCAAACTCCACAGTCGCTCAAAAATGTAGCACCACTTCTCCAGAACCCTAGGTGGTGTAAATAGATGACATTTCTCCTTCAAATAGCTCACGATCTACCAAAGAAAGTGCACATATCTACAATTTATCTTCTTGAATGTCTAATGCTCTACAAACCCTAGCTACCAACAATGATGTAATTTAGATCTTCAAACCCTAGTACTTGTAAACCTGCAAATAAGTGCAATAGTAAAACCTAGGTGGATTCACCTCTCAAGGTGAGTTGGGTTTTCATCCAAACCACTTGTTTCTAAGGGTTTTCGTCCTTAGCTTTAAGTCATTTTTATCAACTTTCCATTCTCTAGGCCACTTTATAAATTACTCAACTTAACTTCAATTTGGCCTAGGTGAAGTCAACTTTCCTTTCTCCAATCTTGAAGTCACTTTAGCTCAAAAAGGGGACATTACAAGTCCTCCCACCCTGAGATCGCTTGCCCTCAAGCAATCACATGTGAATGGTTGATTGCTTTCACAAGATACTAGGATCCCATATCCTTCTTGTATCACTATACATACTCAACATGAAATGAGGAATATCTCTCATCATAACATCCACAATACTCACACATACTTCCTCAAAGCTACTGGTGTAAAAGATGACAAAAATATTAAAACTAAAAATTTGATTTAAACTCATCTTGGGACCGCTTCCACTGCCATAAACTGATAAGATCTCATCATCACTCAACCTCCAAGTGTTGTAGTAACAATCCCATGCACACAAATCCATGCAATCAGTTGTACTCATTAATGTAAAGTCTAAAATTTTTATGACCAGCAATGTAGAACAACTACTAGACCTCAATGTGTAAGATGAAAACCACTGAACCAAATATGAAATTTCTCTATTCTCATGAATACCTTCATGCCTTGGATTATAGTCTAGCCGTAACCTATTGGCAAGAGACAATATATGGATTCATGATTGTTGTCATTGATGGCAACAAAGTTCATCCCACACATCCGCAGGACATGGTGTGTCTCTACCGAAAGTCAGAGTGAAGAATGTTGTGGTCCGGTAAACAAGAACAGAGCATGTGGCGAGGTCTGACAGAAAGGTTCAGATCTCTCAGAGGAAGTATCTTGGTGAAGTGTGAATTTGGGGAAGTCAAGAGGACTACCTTGAGTGATAGATTCCAAGGATTTAGCCTCCGGTGATAGATGAAGAAAAAGATATGAATACTTGAGTACCGGGTTCCTGAGTAACAGTATGAACAGAGGAAGAACTGACTGGCAGAACATCAGACATTATTCTGGATGTGTTACTGATGATGGAAAAGGTTCTTAAGGCATAAGTTATGTTTGGCCGACATGATTGATGATTTACACAAGTATATCCTCGATCCGTAATGTTTGGTAAGCAAGGATTCAGCTGACAGATCAGAGTTTGTGAAAAGATTGACTATTCCAGGTGCTGACTAGAAAGGTGATGAAATCACTTGTGCGGATATATATACAAGATGGATTTAGTTGTGAGTAGTGTCATTGTTGTTAATGATGTGTGAATAAAAGCAGAAGAGCAGAGCAGAAGCAGTAAGGAAGGTCCGGTATGTGAAAGAAAGTAGCTTAAGAGAAGAGGAAAGATGAAGTGCAGCAAATCAGTGTACTGAGCCTAACTGGAACTGAACTCCAGCATACGTAGATGCTCCCAAATCAGTTCAAGTATTGTATAACACTCTTTTTGTAGACAGTGAGTCTCTTGTAGGCAGTGTGCCTCTTGTGAGTAGTGTGCTCAGGCAGTGAGCCTTTATTGGCAAGTGCCATTTTGTTTTTCTATTCTTCTAATAGAGAATACAATCTTGGGTTAATCACCCCGTGGTTTTCTTCCTTAACAGGGTTTCCACGTCAAAAATATTGTGTCATGTGTATTTCCATTTCATGATTATGTTTGCTCATTTGGATTAATCTTACATTGATTATTAATAAAGTTCAGAAAGCAGAAATAATTAGGATAACTGATTCACCCCCCCTTTCAGTTATCAACAATTGGTATCAGAGCTAAGTTCCTCCTAACAGAGTCTAACAGCTTGAGGAAGATTTGGGAATCCAAATGGATGCTTATGGTTTAAGGGAGCAACTCAAGACTGCCCTTGAAGATCTTGAGCAGTCAAACTCTGAAGTAAATGAGTTAAAGGAAAGACACAAATAGGCTGATGAGTTCATGAGAGAACTAAAAGACAAATTAAGTCTCTCTATAAAAAAGAGAAAGGAGCTACTTCAGCAATTGGCAAGTCAAGGTGAAGCAAATGTTACAAATGAAGATCTGAAGGAGAAAACCCAGTTATGTGAAAAGTTATCAAAAGAAATCATTATGGTAAGACATGAAATGGAATCAGGAGTTATGAAGTTTACCCAAGAGGTTAAAGAGAACAGAAAAATTGAAGATAATCTAAGACAATCCCTCAAGGAGAAATCAAAAGATTACTACAAGATGGATAGAATTATCAGACATCTTGAATCTGATCTTGAAGATGCTAAAGATAATGAAGAAAAACTTGAGGATCAAATTGTCTCTCTCAAAAGGGATCTTCAAACAACAAATGAATATAAAGAGAATTTCAAGATAAGTTATGCTCAACTTGAAGTTCTTCTTGGAAGTCAAAAGAGGGTAGATGACAAATGTGGTCTGGGATATGAGAAAGGAGAAAGCTCCGGATTCGATCAGAAGAATTTTGGACCAGAAAATCCAAGCAACAGCCCTAGAAGACCTCCGGTAAGACAGCCTAATGCTCAAAGATATCCATCCTTCAATGGATATTGCCACAACTGCAATAACTTTGGTCATAAAGCTAATCAGTGCAGAAAGAGAATGAATCAGACTAATTCATCCTTCTCTGGACAGTGTTTTAACTACAAAAGGTATGGTCACAAATCTCATGAATGCAGAAATATGCAAATGAATAAATCATTCAATGGTAGATGCTTTGCATGCACTAGAATAGGTCATATGGCTAATCAATGCAAATCAAGAGGATATCAATCAAATATGCAAAGAAATGTTGTTTGCCAAATTTGCAATAGATCCGGTCATATTGCAAAATTCTGTAGAAGTAAGAATCAGGACAAAAGAGGTCTGGTATATCATAATAAGAATTGTTGGTGTTTCAATTCGCACCTCTGGTATGCGATTTGGAAACGGACAGCTATGTACAGATAAACTGCTCTCCTATTGGAAGGGGGAGTTCCCTTTCTTGCTGATGTTCGCTGAAAAGACAACTTGAATGAAACTTTGCCTATCTTCTTTTTGATTCTCAGCTGCGAGCACAAGGTTATAAAACTCTAAACGCTGCAGAAGAGGTTTTTTCCTTTTTAATAAAACTTCTACTACAACTAGCATAGACTAATGACGCTTTCAACCTCCTGAGTAAATTGAAAGCAAAGGAAGTTGAAAGTGAACGAGGAATGATTGTTAACACAAAAACTCAAGTAGTTTTCCTCTAGATTTACACCACAAGACTAAAAGTACTTTAATGATGAAAGCTGAAAATGAAAGCTACAGAAGCTACACATTTGACGACGAAAACTTGATGAATTGATATAGAATATCAGAGCAAAGTAGGCATGAGACTTCTATTCAATATCACAAAGTTTAATACAACTCTAGGACAACAATACTGCAGCAAAAGGTAGGCATACAGTAAGCAATCAAACACCGGAGAACAATGAACACAAAGTGAACAGATACTTGGAATATCAAGATTTGCAGGCTAGAATAGGCACAACAAATTTGCTATCACAACTACCATTACAAACAATGGGCAAGGATGCCCTTATTTATACTAAAATCAAAGGAGTAGGGAACCCTAAAATCTCCTTGATTAACCCTAACTTGCCAACTCGCAAGCTTTATTACTATTCTAAGACAAAGATACAATAAATGAATGCTTTAAAGTAATCTGCTTTAAAGCAAAGAAGATTCCCTCTATTACAAGGTGATTTCTTTCTAAAAATAGAATGGATGAGATTAGGATGAAAGCACATGCTTTAAAACAAAAAGCATATGTTTTAAAGCTGCTTTCTTTTGAAATGCATCCTCATCAACATTCTTACTTTTTGGTGATGTCATCCATTGATATTCTTTTGCTGATTTCTTCTAAAAAAAGTTGATTCTAAGCAAAAAAAGCTGGCAAATGGGTTTTGTAGGCAATTCTGTTTTGAAGCAACCCAGATCGTCGGATTTTGAAAAAGCAGAGATTTTCTCGAAAAAGCAAGAAAAAAGCAGTTTCCTCAAAAAAAGCACAACTCCCAATCTTCAAGAGGATAATAATCTGGATGGACCCATCTCGACAAAAACTGAAAAAGCTCTGGTCGAATTTCTAAAAAATGATCCCCTTGAAACAAGGACCCTGAAAAAACAAGCCTCTCTTCTTCCTCAACCCGAATCTATGAAGAACACTGAAAAAGCACCTGGTTTGGGTCTTCGAATCTTCGTTGAAAGAAAAATAAAATCTTTCCTCTGGATGCAACCTGCAAAAGATAATGAAATAAATAAGCCAAAAGCTTGTCTTTATAAATCTTTTGGTCGAAAAAGCAGCTTTACTTGTGTGAGAAGAAAACTTCACCCTCATCCATGAAGAAAGCATCTTTTAAAGCATAAATCCAAGTGAATGTCTTCGAATAGGAAGAATCCCTATTTTGTAGGAGCCTATGGCTTCATGTGCAAGATGACAAAAAATATCTTCTTTGATGATGTCATCGAATGTGTGAGTTGGAAGAAGTGTTAATAAAATTTTCTTCATTTTCGACACTTCAACACTCGTTTTGACTTAAATATGGCCTGTCTCCGACTTTGACAAGGTGGAAAAATGTCATCATTGACTGAAAAAGCTAACTGATCCTGACATTTTGGAGATTGATCAACTGAGATTACATCCCCTACCTCCGTTCGACGATCTGACATCGTTTGACCAAGTTTGACCTCTCCGAAACTGCCAACGGGTGAAGATTGGTAACAAAGCATGTCAGAAAACACTGAAAACACGAAAATATTCTAACACTGCTCAAGATGGGTGCCCCAAGCCTCCTGGGGCACCCAGTTTCCCAACACTTAGCCATTTTTTAGTTTTTTCAACTTTTTCAATTTCTTGGTTTGTGTGCGCGTTCCAGAGGCACAAGACCCCTGTTTGGCTGTCAATTTCTATCAATTGGGATGAAAATGAGTTTGATGATCTGGAAAATATGCAAGCCTGAGGAAAACTGAGTTGATTGTACCTTCCATTCACCTCAAAAATCGTGCCAAACTGATCAACACTGAACCCGAGCGGGCTGACGGAAGGAGATTCACGTTTTTCACGAAAAACATAAAAAATAATCTAACACTAGAGAGTTTGGGTGCCCCAAGCCTCTAGGGGCACCCATTTTGTCAACACTTTGAAAATTTTTCAAAAATTTTTAATTTTGTACCTTTTCTCGATTTCCATGCCGACAGCTCCTGTTTGATCTTCGATTTCGGTCGTTCTGACAACTGTCGAGGTGGGACGGAGGGTGATCTGAGTAGTCTAAACATATCTATGATAAAATCCTGGCTTTGACTAACTTTTGACCAAGTTTGACCAATCGGAAAGGAGCTGACGGAAGCATTTTCGACGTTTCTTGAAAAATGTGAAAAAAAACTAACACAGGAGATGATGGGCGCCCCAAGCCTCCTGGTGTGCCCAGTTTCACCAGACTTAACCATTTTTGTGATTTTCTAACTTTTCAGTTCATCTTGGATCCATCTTGCATCGTTTTGCGTGCATCATCGAGTCGACGGTCGTTTGTCAGTTTTGCATCGTTGAAACAGTGTTGGAAACTCATTGAAGAGTTCTGGTAAGTGAACTTTTTTGTGTTGATGACTTTTGAGCTCATGCTTCACCTTGTGAAAAAGCAAAAATGACCCAGTAGAGAAAACTTGGTCGTTTGAAGATTCCGTCTGAACCGCGCCGATCATGAAGCAAAATCAACCAATGAGAATCGAGCGCGACACCTGATTTGGAGATTCTATTTTTAGAAATTTTTGCCAACATCCATATCTCAAGAAACCCAGAAAACCTAACTTGACATCTATTTTTTAGAAATTTCTAAAACTATAAATTTCTATTTTTGAAATTTTGCTTTTTTGACTTTTTGACGAAAAATTTTCTAGACTTGTTTCAAAATGCCTTAATGAAGCAAAAAATTTGGTTGGGTACAACAAGAATCAAGATAAGGGAAAACAAAAAGTGAATGCAGATGAAGTTCAAAGTGAGATGAACAAGATTTGGGTGAAGAAAAGTATAGAGAATGTAGAGGATGGATCCGCACTAGACTCTGGTGCTGATATTCCTTCCAGAAATTAAAAGGTGAGCTCTGGCTCAGGGGGAGACTCAAAGAAAACCTTGTTCCCCCAGCTAGTCAATTGGTGCCAGAACTGGCACAAGGAGAGCTGCATATTAAAAGGGGTCATACATCTAAAAGGGGTATGGTAAAGATTTGAGAGATCCGCAAGAAGATTTGAAGAGTCTAATCCTACCAGAATTGATCCGGTAAAATAGTCTTCCGGTAAAAATAGATTCCTTACAAGTTTGGTCTGGTATAATTCAAACTATGGTGTCTTGATCTACAAATAAATCAAATGTCTAATGAAAGGAAGATAGATTATCACTACTCTCCTAGAATAATTTCAAAATCTGTCTTAGTGATCCGGAAAGGTTTTGTCTCTGAATAAGACAAACAAGGCAAACCGGAATGAATTAGGTTGCGCATTTATTGCAGAATGAAAATTAGGGCTTCTCAGAAATAAAAGAGTTCATTCGCTCATCATTTGTACACTCACATTCGAAGAAAAGAGAAAAGGATCTCTGCAACTACTTCTCCCAAAGATCAAGATGATTCTTCATACAACTCAATCCGGATTTCATCGTGTGTGCCCTAATCAGCGTAAAAGGTATTCTTCGTTCTTGATATCTCTTAGCAAGATTCCTTGATGATGGCTACTCTGAATATAGTAAAGATTTCTGATAGACCTCGCCCCATATTTAAGAAGCATCCATACAAATCCTTGGAGGTAGATCCCCTAGGAGCCTTCTCTAGTGTTTCGCATGGTGTTTTGCACACCAAAGATATTAGGGTTTACATTCACACAAATGTTGAAGAGTTTGGGGAATTCAAACTATGAGATATTTATCATAAACAACTGTTAGATGATTCATTTGAGCTCCAACCCCAATACAAGGGCCTCCGAAATAAGCACTTTGCACAATACATACATTTCCCCTATTTGACCGAGGATGAATGGGTCAGGTACATTTTGAGCAAAATACATGACAACTTCATGTGGTTAAATGGACCATTCAAAATCACAAAAGATGCCATCAGGGCAGTTACTGGATTACACTCGTCCGATGGGATTCCTGTTCTTAAATCTGTGAAGAATCAAACTGTGAGTGAGACTACCGGATCCAAGTTTGACAAAAGAGCAATGATAGTAGATGACATCTCTGATCTGGATATCAAGTTTGTCTCCATGATCATTGGATATAAAATATATCATTCTAGCAGAGAAAATTCAGTACCTAGAACTGCCATCTACACTGCTTATGAAATGCTAAGAAAGGATGCAGACTATGATCTTTGTCAGCTTCTCTTGAACCAACTCTTGGAGAATCTACAGAAAATTAAGAAAGATAAAAAGAATTCATTCAAGTATGGTGGATTGATATTGTGCTTATTCTTCTACTTTATGAATGAGCTTCTCGGATCTAGTGGCTGGGTGTGGGAGAATGATAAACTAGTAGCTATCCAAATAAGAGATTATTTGCATGGACTTGGTGATAACAAAGCACAAAATACAGCTCTGTGGGGATATTTCAAGAACTTTCAGAACATGATGCAAGCAAGAGAAAGGATTCCCCAGTCTCTTGTTGAGAGATACAAAGACACAATTTGTTTTATGGTAGAGACTGATCAGTGCCTAATGGAGGCAGTAGAACCAAGAACTGTATGGATCATGCCCATGGGGTATGAAGTTGATAAACAAATTGTGGAGCTGCATGTTCAACACATGCTAAGTCAGCCAAAGGATCCAAAGGCAGAAAGGTTTGGAACCTTTGAGGAGCTGAGTGTAAAGATTCATGTGGAACTCAGAGAACCAGAGATCAAGAGGAAGGTGAGAAAAGAAGTAGAAAATGTTGCCAAAGGCCTTGGCATCTCAAAGGAGGCACTTGATGCCAATAGGGAAAAGAGGCAAAAGGCCAAGGAAGAGTTGAAAGAGGCAGAAAAGGAAAGCAAGGAAAGTGCTCTGGTAGAAACCTCAACCTAGACTAGATCATCAAAGAGATCTGCACCTGTCACAGCCAAAAGCTCAAGAACATCAAAACTAGAAGTCCAAGCATCCGGTAAAGGAGAGAAAAGATCAAAGACAAAAGCCACAAGGGCTTATGCCAGTCAAATAGATGAAGAGGAAACCGAATCAGATGAGTAGATAAAGAAACTGAAGAAGAAGAAGAAGAAATCATCCGGTGAACACTCTATTGGTCAAGGAGAAGAAGAGAGGGAAGAGGAATTTGCTGGAAAACCCACTCTATCCTTAGATGTTGTAGTGAAAGCAGTCACTATGGATGGGAATTTGCAACCCTTAACAGAATTTTATGATGAATATAATGAAGCAGATAAAAAGATTCTGGAGGAAGCCATAGTTCAGTTTTTGAACACTTACAACAAAGCTTTTATTGCAATTATCTCTCTAATTCCCAAAAGCTTAGAGAAAAGGCTTGAAATGAGGAAGAACAATGCTCGAGCAAAAGATCTCGAGATCCAAGAACAGGTCGCCATTAAGCTCTTCCCTTCAATCACTCCACAACAAATGAATATGATCTTTAAAGAGTGCAAGGATGAGTTCCGGAGCAAAGCCAGGATGAATCAGCTCATGCTTGGTGAAACTGACAAAGTGGCAAAAGAGACTAAAGAGATCCTCCAAAATGCTCTTAAAAAGTTCAACATTTCCATCACTGAAGACTCTGGTAAAGACAAGGGCTCAGAATCCACTATTCCGGAAGAGGTGGCTCGTGAACAATCAAATATCTCCCCTTTGGTTTCCCCTATAGCCTCCGGATCTAAAGAAGAAGACAGAATACAGGAGAAAGAAGTAGAGGTGAAGGAAAAAGAAGTTGACAGCACCAAGGTTGTAGAGGGAGAGAAGGCCTCAACAGAGAAGACCACAACTGCCAGTGGTAAGAATGTAGAAGGAGAGAAAGCTCCAAGGGACAGCTCTGAGAATGCAGAAGAGAAGAAACATCTGTCTCCGGCAAGAGACACTGCACAAACTGTCTAAGAATTCCTGAAGAAAGAAACAATGGAGATTGATGAACCGGAGCTTCTACAAGGACCATTTAATTTTGATTCACTTTCTCTAGTACAGACAATGAAGATAGCCTCATTTGCTAATGCAAAGGCTAAAGAAAAACTCCTAAAGTCTCACATGGAAGACTGTGAGTTGATAGAAGCTGCTTTCGGAGTGCTAGAAAAGATTATGCCATCATTTCAAAAGGATCCCACAGCCTCCTCATTCGGTAATCTCAAAACTCTAGTCAATAGTGTTAGCACACATTTTGATTCCCTAGAGAAGTCAACAGAAGATAAGGTTCGAAAGGAGTTTTTGGATAAGAGATTCTCCGAAGTACAGGGTTTGATAACAAATGATAGGAGAAATATGAATATTGGGATAAAGAGCTTAGAAAATGCTCTTAAAGATGGCGGAGAAGTATATAAATTTTGTATATCCTGGTCCAAAGCAACAGTGGAGATTGAGAAGAAAATAAAAGAACAGGAGGATAAACTGACAAATCTTTCTCAAAATTTTGATCCATTTACTGCATCCATAATCAATCAAGAATGTCAAATGGTTGTAGTTTTGAATGAGATTAAGAAGCTTGAAAAAGAGAAGAAAAATAGAATCAGTCGATTGAGTGAGCTTAGAGGGATAATTGTCCCTAAATTAGAGGCCATGCATGAGGCCATAAAAGAAGCTAAGATCACAGCTCAGACAAATGATCCAGCAGATCTAAAAAGGGCAGATGCGTTTGCATTTCTATTGAGCGGTCATATATCAATTTTGGACAGAATGAAGCAAAGTTGGGCTACAGAATTCACTCAACTGAAAACAACTTTTGCAGACATACTGTAGTATATGTAAGTATTCCATATGCATATACTTATGTGGCTAAGTATAGTTAAATTTTTGAAAATTTTGGTATGCGGACCCTACCCTTTTCCATTGATGTCAAAGGGGGAGTGAGGAGCAGTGAAAAATGAGGAATCCAACTAAGGGGGAGCTCCGGAATATGTATATAAAAATAGAGCATCAGCCAAGGGGGACCATAGTGTAAACACTTAGTCATTTTTCACTAAGTGTTGCCATCAATGCCAAAGGGGGAGATTGTTGGCAAGAGACACTATATGGATTCATGATTGTTGTCATTGATGGCAACAAAGTTCATCCCACACATCCGCAGGACATGGTGTGTCTCTACCGGAAGTCAGAGTGAAGAATGTTGTGGTCTAGTAAACAAGAACAAAGCATGTGGCGAGGTCCAACAGAAAGGTCTGGATCTCTCAGAGGAAGTATCTTGGTGAAGTGTGGATTTGGGGAAGTCAAGAGGACTACCTTGAGTGATAGATTCCAAGGATTTAGACTCCAGTGATAGATGAAGAAAAAGATATGAATACTTGAGTACCGGGTTCCTGAGTAACAGTATGAACAGAGGAAGAACTGACTAGCAGAACATCAGACATTATTTCAGATGTGTTACTGATGATGGAAAAGGTTCTTAAGGCATAAGTTATGTTTGGCCGACATGATTGATGATTTACACAAGTATATCCTTGATCCGCAATGTTTGGTAAGCAAGGATTCAGCCGACAGATCAGAGTTTGTGAAAACATTGACTATTCTGGGTGCCAACTAGAAAGGTGATGAAATCACTTGTGTGGATATATATACAAGATGGATTTAGTTGTAAGTAGTGTCGTTGTTGTTAATGATGTGCGAATAAAAGCAGAAGAGCAGATCAGAAGCAGTAAGAAAGGTCCGTATGTGAAAGAAAGCAGCTTAAGAGAAGAGGAAAGATGAAGTGTCGTAGATCAGTGTACTGAGCCTAACCGGAACTGAACTCCAGCATATGTAGATGCTCCCAAATCAGTTCAAGTATTGTATAACACTCTTTTTGTAGACAGTGAGTCTCTTGTAGGCAGTGTGCCTCTTGTGAGCAGTGTGCTCGAGCAGTGAGCCCTAATTGGCAAGTGCCATTTTGTTTTTCTATTCTTCTAACAGAGAATACAATCTTGGGTTAATCACCCCATGGTTTTCTCCCTTAACAGGGTTTCCACGTCAAAAATATTGTGTCATGTGTATTTCCATTTCATGATTATGTTTGCTCATTTGGATTAATGTTACATTGATTATTAATAAAGTTCAAAAAGCAGAAATAATTAGGATAACTGATTCACCCCCCCTCTCAGTTATCAACATAACCCACAATCAATATGCATATACCTCTCAAAAGGTTCATCCTGCAAATTTGATTTGTCTTCATGCTCTACCAAAGAGTCTTCAACATGAAGGGATTATAACTCATCACAAGTAAGCTCCTTAAGCTCTCCATTAATGACCAGAGGCCCAACCATATCTAAATTACTCGTGTCTCCCTCCACATGTGTAGGCATAATACTAGTGGCTAGTCCACCGAGTGTGTAATCAACTATCCCATCTACATCTATGATGTGAGCCTTCAATGGGTTCTATAAAAGAGGTAGCACATGATCCTCATGATGTAAACTATGTGTACAAACATTTTTTTTTGAATCATACCTCTTCTCATTTCCATTAAAATCTAAATTCTCTTCTTACTTTCTCACCTCAAGAAGCTTCTCCCTTGCATGTTCAACCTCCATACCTTCTTCCCTTGGAAGAAATAGTGATCTAAGATGATTCCCTTTGTTGCCTTGCTAGATCCAGCTGATTGCAATGTTCCTTGACCTCCTATAGGTGTTTTCTTGCTTGGGAAACCAACAACTTTGCCTCCTTAGCCCTTTGTAACCATCCATCACACATGTCTTGAGTTTTCTTGTCATCCTCTAGGGAATGGTGTACAAAATCAGACTTGTTGTGGCTGGAATCTTCAATGCACTCTTATGCTTAACACCACATTCATAGGTGCCAAAATTGGGAGATCGTTCCTCCTTTTTCTCATGAGAAGTGGTTTCTATCTCATGAAAGTGTGAAGAAATGGGACTACTGTCACATATCAGAAAATTAGACCTTACCTCATAATCTTCATCAAACCTAAATATAACCTTCCCATCATACCATGTAAAAGGGCTTTGATCCAATATACCCATCATTTTGCTCATCACATTCCTTGCCACTATCGTCACATCTCGATCCTTTGGACTCTCCTTACAACTTGAACTATTGATTATTATCTTGAATGTTTTACTGTGTGGTTAAATTGCATAAACATAATAGGTAATTGTCGTGATTTTGATGGATTAAAATGAATGTCATTACATATCTTGTTTTTGAAAGCTTCGGCTACGATTTTAGGCCTAACCTATTAATGAAAATTTGAGAACGATTGAACGTAGAGAATGCCGACGATGAGAACATGGTTGAGTATCCCGATATCTACACACACATAGTTCATATAGTATCATGTCATTTTGCATTTCGATTAGTTTTATTGAGTGTTTGTGGATCTTCTTGAGCTCTATTTGGCGTCAATGTTCTATGAGTAGATAAAGTATATAATCTCATTGCCTCAATATGGATGTTCTAGTGCAAATGTGTCGATATGTGTTCATGTATCTCTCTTACCGTTTTGAATAAATTGTTTATAGAGTTTTCAAATGGACTTATTCATACTTAGTCAAATATGTGTAGTTTATTTATGTAGACTTACGTTTAAATGCAATTATGTATGTGGATAAATACAATGCTTTTCATATTAAATTGCTTGAGATAAAGACATCCTTTATAGTATAGTATTATAGATAAATTGGAGATTTGTGATCTTTTTGAAAAATGAATTTAAGTATATTCTCGGATATATATATATATATATATATATATATAGCAATAACAAATATGTAAGTATTAAATATTTAGATATATAATAAAAAAAGATATATGTATATGATATTAAAGTTAAATATAATAGATTTATGAATAATTATATGATTATTGTTTCATGGAAAAAGAGGGGTTTCAATTTCAAGGTTAAATCATCCTTTCACACTTTACATTCAAGGATATAAATCAAGGGCTCTGCTATAGATTTAGTGTCCCTTAGAATGAAGAGGAAACTTAGAATTTGCTAACTAATTGATTCATTAAAGTCTGATTATGCTTAACACCCTAATTTCATAAAATCGTAAACAAATAGATGAATCTTGACAAATGCTCACACACAGAGATATCAAATTACAGTTAGATACATACTAGATTTCAAGATTCTGTATTCGAAAAAGTCAGGGACTAATGAGTGGGCACTCGAGTCCAAGCTACTAGTTTCTGTTGAGATCTCTGAAGACTGTCTGCAACTTGTTTCTGCTATTCTAAGGGTTTCTATGTTTTGGGATCCAGAGGACTAATGAGTGGGTGCCCTAGTCCAAGTCCTGCTTTTCTGCTTTGCTCTAAAATTTGAACACTCAGTTGTGCTTCCCTGCAACTCCACTCCTTCCGCTTCTGCAACCTATAACCTATAATCACAGAAAAGGGGGTTGGGGGTTGTGGTATTTAGAGGCTTGCCTCTGTCAAGCCCTAGAGAGACATTCAAGTCTTTCGAACACCTTTGTTAGATAAGAATGCGTATCCCTGCAAGATAAAGGTGAAAACATGTTGGTAACATTGTCAAGAGACACTGCTGATATGTTGGAGAATTGATGTTGTCATTGATGGAAACAATCAGACATGATCTGGAACAGCTCCTGAGACAATGTTGTGTGTATCCTTTTGGTCTGGAAAGACTAACTTAGCCAAAATTGACTAAGTATTGGTAGTTTACCAAGACAACGATAATGATTCAGTTGGTACTCCTCTGTAGTTGAAGATCATGATATGTGGTTCTAGTATGTTATACACAATCCTTTGATGATGTTATGTTCTAGTTTTCAAAACCTAATAATCTTTGAAAGATACATTATGATTTGACTAAGTCTAGTAAGTCTCGCAGTGAGGAACACTGAAGAACACTTGAGTAATTCACTCCATATTCCTCCGCTATTGGTTATCTCAATGTGAGATTTGAAGGTGTTGTAAACACATATGATAACTATCTAATTATAGATTTGTAGAGCTTGAAGTGTATCATATCATCATCTACAAGTTCTTCAGTATCAACATTTAGTTTGACAAAGTTTCACAAAGCCAAAGTCATCAGTTCAGAGATCCGCATATCGCCACACAAGAATATTATGAACTACAGTTTTTAAGGTATGATTGGTGATGTCTAATGAATGATTGATGTGAATTTTGAAGTTTCATGTGGTCCACAATAGAAGTTATGATATTACAACCAATAAGGTTTAAGTGTGTACTTTGGGATAAGGCCGACATATAGTTGGATCAATGTGCGATAAGGAGATAATTTTTAGATCATTATTCTAAGTGGCTCAATAATAGGTCCAGACCTATATGAAGATTCTTGAATGATTGTATGGGTTCACATTATTGTTTGAGCAAAGGATCAAGCCGATAAGGTACAACTTTGGTATACAAGTTTCATATTTTGCATGCCAACCTAGTTTTGGAATAATTCATGTTGCGGATATATATATACTCGATATATTTCAGTATTGAAGATGTGAGCTGTGTGAATATTGTACAAATTCAATGCTTATGTGATTTGATGAAATCTTATGATCAGAAAAGAATAGTAAGGACAAAAAAATAGAGTATATGTGAAGCAGAGCAGAAAAGTAGGGCAAATACAATGAAGACTTTTGAATTTGTGTATTAAGTTATTCATGGAACTGCATTTCAGCATTCTACAGATGCATTTGTAGCAGTCTTCTCTTAGCAGTGAGCTAATCTTTCTTCTATCTTCTCTTCTCTTTTTAGCAGTGAGCACTTCTCTGGACAGTGAGCCTTCATGTAATTTGGTTTTGATATCATAATATATTGTGAGCTAACACTCACCGTGGTTTTTCCCTTTTTGGGTTTTCCACGTAAAAATCCTGGTGTTTATGTGTTATGACTTTGTGGTTGCTCTTCTTATGTTTATTTTGCTTTCATGTTATTAAATTTGGTAAATGGATTAATGAATATGTTAAAGAAAGGTTTTACAGAATACTGATTCACCCCCCCATCTCAGTATTCTTTGTGTTTAACAATTGGTATCAGAGCAAGGTTCCTTGGAAGAAGTTTAATAGCTTGAGGAAGATTTGGTAAAGTATGCACATGGGAGCCAAAAGGTATCCTACTCCAAGTAATGTCACAATTGATGATTGCACATATGTCAGTAATCAAGAATTAAAAACTTCTCTTGAAGATCTTGATAAGTAGGAAGCAGATATTTGGGATTTGAAGGAAAAATGTCAAAGAAGCTGATGAATGCATCCTGAAGCTAAGAGAGCAAGTCAAGAGATAAAAGGATAGGAGTAGAGAGCTAAGTGAATAATTGAAAGTAGCATATGAAATCATAAATGATTTATCAATGAAGACTGAAGAGAAAGAAAAGGTTGAGGAGCATTTAAATCAAGCCTTGAAAGACAATTATGAAGAATGTGAAAAGTTGGAAAAAGATGTGCTTCTGAAATTTGATCTGGAAGTGGCTAATAGCTATAAAGAAAAGTTCAAGATAAACTCTGCCAAGCTTGATGAGCTTCTTGGCAGTAAAAAAAAATCTTGATGACCAGAAAGGTCTGGAATTTGAAAGAGGAGAAAGTTCTAAATCAGGTCAAGCAAACACTGAAATAAAGAAAAACAAAGGCAACCAGTTTAGGAATCAAAGAGGCAGGCCTAGAAGACCTCCAGTCAGATAGCCAAATGCTCAAAGGTACCCATCTTTCAATGGCTATTGTTTTAAATGCAATAAGTATGGTCATAAGGCTACTCAGTGTAGGAGCAAAATGAATCAAAATGTTTCATCTTTCTCTGGTCAGTGCTTTAATTGCAAGAAAATTGGTCATAAAGCAAATGAATGTAGAAGTATGATAAGGAATGGTTTCAACAATGTAAGAAATACTCAATATTTCAATGGAAAGTGCTTTGCTTGCAATAGATTTGGACATATGGCTAACCAATGCAGATCAAGAATAAATCAAACAAATGGAAGGAATCAAGGACAGAGGAATGTGGTATGCAACAATTGCAATAGACTTGGATATGTTGCAAGATTTTGCAGAAGCAAGAATGAGAAAAGGAACTATCTTGCAGAGAAGAGGAAAATAGAGCAGAGGGAAGATAAAGGTAAGAACAAAGTTGATTCGGTAGAAATCAAGAAGGAAATGAGCAAGGTCTGGATTAAGAAGGATGTTCATGAAGTCAAGGATGAATCCACACCAGCCTCTGGTGCAGATACTTCCTACATGAAGTGAATTGGGTGCTCTGGCTCAGGGGGAGCTCTTATTGAAAATCTTGATCCCCTAGCCAAATAGTTGTTGTGAGATCTAGTACTAAGGTATAAGTTAAAGAAGTATTGGATGAATTATTTGAAGAAGAAAATCAGCAGAAAAGGATCTAATGCGGTACATTGTGGAACAATCTTGATCGACCAGACTTAATAGTGAAGTGTGTGACAACTTTTTGAGAGTAACATTTATGACAATTAGGTTTTTGCATAACAAGGGTTAAAAAGGGTTGCACTCTAAAGACTAATCACTTTGCTTACAAGCTATCAAGTGTCCAAGGAGAACTGAAGCTGAATTCTAAGCAACTTCATCGATTTCCAATGATTCAAAGCAACTCAGAGTGATTTCAAGTGAAGAAAACCCTAATTCGGCAAAAGAGGTATTTATAGTTTAAAAGCCTACCATTAACTTGTTTGTATTCTTGTTGAAATGGTGACACCACAAGTTATTGATATCACTCAGAGAGCATGACCAAAATTCAAGAAACACCCTTTCAAATCAACAGAAGTTGATCCAAATGGTGTGTTTTCAGAAGTACCCCATGGAGTGATGCATGTAGAGGATATTAGGGATTACATCCATGTTGACCTAAAAGAACATGGCAAAAGCCAATTTACATATTTGTATCTAAAACATCTAAGCGATGATAATTTTGATCTAAAGGAAGAATATAAGGCATTGGAAGAGAAGAAATTCATTCAGTATATAGATTTCCCAACTTTTGTAGTGGATGAATGGGTCTAGTATGTACTAAGTAGAATTCATGATGAGTTTATGTGGCTTAATACTCCATTCATGATCACAAAAGATGCCATAAGGGCGGTCACAGGGTTAAACTCTACTAGTACAGTGCCTATATTGAAGGCCGTAAAAAATAGTACAGTGACGGAAGCCACCGGAGCCAAATTTGATAAAAGGGTGTTGACAATCAATGACATTGAAGACCATGCAATTAGGTTTGCACCCATGGTGATTGACTACAAGATCTACTTCACAAACCGAGAGAACTCTGTCTCTGGTACTGCCATATACACAGCATATGAGATGGTAAAGAAAAATGTTGATTATGACCTCTGTGAGTTGCTCTGACAATAGTTAATGGAGAACCTAAAGAAGACAAAGGAAACAAAATATCCATTCAAGAATGGTCGTTAATTATCTACCTATTTTTCTATTTTATGCAATAATTGTCGGGAATGAAGAACTTGTTCTTGTTTGACAACAAACCTGTTGCCATACATATTAGGAATCACTTAAATAGCATAGGAAGCCATGATGCACAGAATATAGCCCTATGGGCTATTTGAAATGTTTTCAAAAGTTCATGCAATCCTGGGAAAGGATCCCTAGGTCAATTCTTGAAAAATATAAAAATGATATATGTTTCATTGTTAACAAAGATTAATGCATGATGGAGGTTGTTGAGACTAGGACAGTCTAGGTCCTTCCAATGGGCTATTAAGTGGCAGAAAACATACTGGATGGTTATGCTAACCTTATGTTGAATAAACCCAGGGACATCAATGAGCCAAGATTTGGTACCTATGAGGAGTTATCTATGAAAGTGCATGTTGAACTAAGAAGGCCATAAACTCATAAAAAGATGAAGAAATTAGTAGAGGAATATGCCCAAAGCATAGGACTTACGAAAGAAGAGATTGCCAAAACAAGAGCAAGGACTGAAGCACCTAGGGTAGCTAAAAGAATAAAGGAAGGTGAGCCTAAAAAGGCTTTGGAAGAGTCTAAGAGGAAAGAGAAGGAGCCTACAATAACAAAGAAGAGAACAAGAGCATTTACTTCACAAACTGCATCTACATCCTCTAGTTCCACACCCTCTGTGGAAGCACCTGCAAAGAAACCTATTGATAAAAGGCACAAAAGAATGAAAACCAAAGACAAATGGATGCATGTAAGTATAAGTGTTGATGATGAGGAAACTGAGACAAATGAGGAAGTGAAGAAAATGAAAGTTGAGGCTACAAAAGTCTTCGGGACCAAAAAGGAGAAGCCCTCTAATAAGGATAGAATTAAGAAAAAGACAAGGCAAGATAAGCCTAAGAAAGGAGAAGCAACAATAAATTTGGATGATGTCTTGAAGGCTATAACAGTTGATGGAAACCTAAAACCTATAGCTCAATTGTATGATGATTATGATGATGTAGATAAAGACATCATTGAGACTGTGGTAATAAGATATCTTGAGATGTACAATAGAGCTCTTATTGAAATAATTACAGATCTCCCTGACACCCTTGCAAGCATAATGTCTGCCAAGAAGGAAGCATCAAAGGTAAAAGACTTGGAGACAAGAGAAAATACATTGTTGAAACTATGTCCAGATGTGACTCCTAAGGAGAGATCAAAAGTTTTCAAGATTCTTGGAGATAAATTTGAAATAAAGAAGAGGATCAACACTCTAATGTCTAGGGATACAAAAAAAATTGTGAAGGATGTAGAACAAAAAATACTTGATATCCTAAGAGATCTTAACATCCCAAACATTTATGATAACAAAGATATAAGTGTTAATGATGACACATCTGTTCCAGAAGTTAGCTTGGATCAAGGGTAAAATTGATGAAGAGATAAAGGAGAAAGAAGAGGATCAAACCCCTACATTTGATCAAGCCCCTGGAACTGATAATCAACAAAACAAGGAGAAGATTATTGAGCAAAATAAAGATAATGATCAAGAAAATGAACAAGAAAATGAACAAGCTGAGAAGAGCCCTCGACTGGAACAAAACATTGGTGAACAAGAGGCTATGCACCTGAAACCACCAGAGTAAAATCAAGAAGAAGAAGTGTCTGATATGGCAAGAGACACTGCTGCCTTATAGGATCCAGTAAATTATGTCAAGGAATGTTTGGAAGAGCAACAGGAAACACAAGCGTTGGATGCACCTGAGTTTCTGCAAGGACCAATAAATTTGGCTTCAATGTCTCCTTTACAGAAATTTAAACTGGTATCAATGTTCAAGCAAAAGCTCAAGAAGAAACTCTAAGGTCTCACATCCAGGACAGTGAGCTCATCAGAGAAGCATCTGGTAGTTTGGAGAAGCTGACGCCTACATACCAAAAGGATACATCATTGTCATCAACTGATAAGCTCATAGGCTTAATAAACTTAGTAAGTACTCATTTAGAATCCTTTGAGAAGTCTGTTGATATAAAAGTTAGGAAGGAATTTGATGATAAAAGATTAATAGAGTTGAACACTAAGCTAGATAGTGATAAAATTTTGTTAGATAATAGCATCAATAATGTAGAGTATGCTATTAAGGAAGCTTGTGACATATACAAATTTTGCTTATCATGGCCTGAGACCACTAATGAAATGGATGATAAGATCAAAGGTTTGGAACTTCAACTAGTGAATATTTCTAAGTCTTATGATCTGGTAGTTAATTCCATGAGCAGTCAGGAAGTACAAGTTGCAAATGTATACACATAAAAATGGCTCGAGATGAATTAAATAAATATTTAATATTTATTTTATTCTTATTCTTCTATCAATAAATAAATATCCTAATTTATTTATGTGATTCACATTTATCATGTTCTTCTAATAAATAAGTATTCTAAATTCCTCTAATGTCATATCTAATTAAATAATCCTAAATTATTTAATTATTTCCTCTAAGACAAAGTCCTATGTCTAAAATCCACATCATCTCATCCTTGTCATTTCCACATCATTGGAGATCTCACCATGTTGCTCCAATAATTAAATATTCTTAATATTTAATTAGTCATTTATCCTCTCAACATGTGCCCTATTTCTTCTCAACCGTCAAACATGGTCAAAGACAATTGTCTTCCAAATCTTGTATTCCCTCTCACATTCCAACAACCAAAGACTCCTTCCTCCTTGTTCTTCTCATGGTCTTCCACCTTTATCTCATTGGTCCTTGTGAGCATCATGACATGTGGCTTATGGTTCCACATATCCCTCCACCTTGTCCTCGTAGTAGGAACATCTTCCACCTTTATCTCCCTCATCCCAACCAATTTGATCTTGACCATATATGTGAGAAGACTTATTCTTCCACCGTGGATCTTTTGACACTTGCATTTGAGCCTCCTTGGCCTATAAAAGCAAGTTCCTCACCTCCATTTTGCATCACAAGAGCTTTAGTACTTACATGCTGCAGAAATTCTATCAAGTATCCAAGCGTGCCTTTGGCTCCCATTCGCATATCAATATCATAATCTCCATGGTTGCATTATCATCTAGCTTCACGATATCATTTAGTTGCATCTCATTATCCTCATATCAATCATTATCAACAACATTGCATTAACTTTTATCAAAATCATTATCATTGTCATTAGTCTTGCATTGTAGGATTGTTTACATTGCATTTAAATCCACAATTCCATTCATCTCATAAGCATCTTGAAAAACAAAGAAGTGCAACTCTGAGAGCACCATCATAATCAACAAGATCTTGAGAAGATAGGAGACAATGGAACATGAAGGATAAATCAGAGTTTTCAAGGTATATTTCATGTTTTATGTATTTTTCCTAGTTTCATTGGTGATTTGAATTTGAGTGGGAATTTAGAGTAATTGTGGTATCTTATTAGGTTCTTACAATAGTTTCAAATTATCAATCACATTTTGGCACTCATCATGGGGCCTTGCCCTGAATTTAATAGCCAAATTTGAGTTTTTGGTGTCCTTATAATCGTAACAGGTCATTTCTGTGCATTTGAGTTCCAGTCCTATGCATCAGTGACAAAAATAGAGCCTACAGGCACAAAAATAGCAGTCATGCACATATGATAAATTTTGTTGCGCATGTGATAAATTATGTTGTGCATATGATAAATTCTACCACACGTATGATAAATTCTATTGCGCATATGATAAATTCTACTGAGCATATGATAAATTCTACTACTCATACAATATTCTTGTGCATTTAAATCATTCTGCTGTGCATGTGTTGTCTGTTTCTGTGCATTTGAAATTATCAAGTTTTAGTATAGGTCTTTGGATAGTTTTGATACTGACCCTTGTTGCAACTGTCATCAAATGCCAAAGGAGTGTGCTCAAACTATTAATGAATTGTTTCTGTAAGTTTAGGGCTTTAGTTTAGATATCATTGTTGCATTTACTCTTACATTGATAATCTAGTGACATCTAGTTTAAACTAGGAAGAGTAATTCTACACATACAATCTTGCATACAAATCACAACATAGTCTAATTTAATCAGACAATCTTGCATACAATCAAAACATAGCATAAATAGGGGGAAGTAATTTAATCCAATCTTGCATACAATCATAACATAGTTTAATTTAGAGGCTAAATTTGACAATCTTTTCTTTTCTGTTATCATACAAATATGGTGTTGGAAAGTTGGTGCTTTCGTCTCCTGAAAGGTTGGTGCCATGTTCAACACAACCTCAAGATTCGTGACATGGACTAACTGCCTCCCGTGGATTCATTAACTCTAGCATTTGTATCAAAAATTGAAATGTTGACCTTTTGATTTAACGATAATCGTGGGCCAACAATTGGTATCAGAGCGAAAGGTCATGGGTTTGATTCCCCTCGGGTTGCTGCTAGGGGGAGATTGTTGGAAAGTTGGTGCTTTCGTCTCCCAAAAGGTTGGTGTCATGTTCAGTGCAACCTCAAGATTCGTGACATAGACTAACCGCCTCCCGTGGATTCATTAACTCTGGCGTTTGTATAAAAAATTGACAGGTCGACCTTTTGATTTAATGACAATCGTGGGCCAACATATGGCATCTTGTGTTGTTAGATTAGTCACACTTAGCTTAATCTAGATGGTTAATAAACAAGTGTTTGTTGTGCTTGTAAAGGTGATAGGTATATGCTCTCCCCTTACAACATCTTGGGTGATAAAAAAAACTAGACTCATCTATCATTTACTTTTATTATATCCTTTAGAAAGGCTTGCTTTTGGATTGCGCTTCATCCAAAAGGGACGACCTTAAGCAGAGTTTTCCTTTGAACCGCTATATAAATTGGATAAGGCGAAAGCCAATTCCTAACCAGTGTTAGCCTTGCCTTACGGTGCCAAATTGCAAAGAGGTGTACCAACACTTTGTGAAAATAATTTTTACATTGTGTGAGGTATATGATACACTTAGTAGGATTGGTTAAAGCTTTTGGTAGCTTGCTGCATGTTCGCAAGTTGTTGGTCCCTCAAAGTTACTAAGAACCCCTTAGCTAGTGGCCACCTGACTCACCTCCAAACGTTGCAGTAATTTTCAGTGCAACGGGAATCAATACAAGCCCTCAAGATTACTCACCATTGCCTCCCTTGAGATGAGATAGTAAGCCCCAACTAGTATAAGCTACTTGTGGCCTACTCGTAGCTTTCCATGGGGAGGGTGAGATATCCCTACCTATCCTCTCTCACAAAGACGATATGATGTTCACATGTGCTTACCTATGTGATGTCATTTGAGTCGATGGAGATCTAAGTCGTGAGCTAATGTATCACAATGAAGCCATGTCTTTAGGGATAAAAAGTGTGTTTTGTTTACAAATTGTGTTAGACCCGTGAAAACTTGGGCTTTTTTATAAGTCTTGAACATAGACTAAATATCACAAATAGCCATTGTGTTGTATTGTCTATTGTGTTTTCTTGTCTAAAATAAAGAAAAATCAGCCCAAAGACAATAGGTTACCTAGAAAAATGAGCCAAAAACCAACCAAAATTGATTAAAAAAATAGTCACTGACACAGAGCTACGCATATGATATTCCTGCTCATTTGATCCATCTTCTAGTGCATTAGATCTCTGTTACTACGCATATGCATATGCGTGTATACTTCCTGTTCTTGTGCATACACACATTTTTTGCACATTTGAAACTGCGCATCCACAACAGAGAGTTATTCTTGAGATCTAATACAAACAAGCTCAACACTTTTGGATACCCATTTTGTCATAGATTTTAGTTCCAAAGTCAGTTAAACCATACACAGACATCTTGCATCCATTTCAAACATTCCACTTACATTTCACATTTACCTTCCAAAAAACAAACAAAAACGCAAAACTGTCACTTTTCACAAGTACTCATAGCACAAGTAAGAATCTCTTCAATTGATCAAATCATCCAATTCATCCATTTCCCACCTAATTATTTTATCATCATCTTACTCATATTCACATCCTTGAACCTAGTCCAATCTTCATTCGTCAAAATGGTTGTGATCATCAACAAATCTAGACCAAATCCAAAACCATACATACTCCGAGGTGGCCCAAAATTTTCTCCTAATGATGATAACTTTGTAGATTCTAGTGAGGATGAGAACTTTGTATATCCTAGTGATGATGAGAATTTTGTAGATCTTAGTGATGATGAGAACTTTGTAGAATCCTTAGGTCATCTTAATGATACTCTAAACAAGGGAAATCCCACCTCAAGTTTGGAATCATACACCAATCCATCTACCAAATGCCCTCATCCATCCATCGATATGGAACCTCCATCATATAATCCTAATTCATTAAGCCAATCCCTAACGCACTTAAAGCCTAAACCATAAATTCCACCTAAGTCTAATCATATCATCCCTCCATCACCATCTAATAGAATGCCTATACCAAATCCTATTAGTCTTACACCAACACCACCATCAAACACTCCAAGATCTAATCCATCAACCAATGAATCCTTGAACGATTTTCTCCAAAGACTCCTTGCAAAATCTAAAAGCAAAATAAAAGCTATGGAGAAATCCAAATCCACTCATCCAATTTGATCTCCATCTAGCACAAGCAATCCTAACCTTAATCATAAGCCTAAACCATCTACCATTATTCTCCATCCGTTATATTGTCCATTCACCCATATACTCATGAAGGATGTGATCCAATGGCTATTAGCAAGGAGTAAACCACCCTTATGCCATCAAATCCCTATCCTTGAAACTATCCAAGAACCTTCAAATGCCATGCCTATTTCTCCAATCTCATCATGTAGTTCACAATCCATTGAACCTATTGAAGAATCTCCCACCATGAGTCTAAGTCAAGATATATTATACTCTCATGTTGAACATCTAGAGCCTCTCAAGTCTATCCAAGAGTATCTGACTTCTACTTCCATTCAAAACCAAAATCTATGTGAAGGGTCTAATCTAAAGCATGTAGAAAGATCAACCCTTTATCCAAATCAATATCAAATTCCTTCCATTCAAACCATCCATAACATATATCTTTTCCATGATCAAGCTCCCCTCTATGATCAAGACCCTATCTATAATCATGAGAGACATGATGATCCTCTTAGCACACTTTATGCATTACATGAGATAGAGATTGTCACTTCACCCATCCATAATCCCACAACGATCCATGAGAAACATATCCAAATTACTCCTATCCATGCATACACAACGCCCTCTTCCCAAGATGAGACACTTGATCCCCAAGGAAGCATAGATAATCATACAAGTAACTAAGATCCTATCACTTCACCTCCTACTGAGCATAATGTTAGTCAAAATCCAATCATCCCAAGTCATCCATTGCATGATCACACATTGTCTCTTGTGGATCCTCCATTATCTCATGTTGATCCTGTTATCACCTAGAATTGCACCTTGCTTGGAGAGAGTCCAAGTGTTCTAATGACACAATGGGAATGACCTCGAAGTGTGGGACCTTGTGAACTGAGATCAGACCTCTAGAGAAGGCCGACTTCCTACGTCTGAGCCTAATTCTTAGAGGAATATAACTAAATCTAGTGCTAATGCTTGCAGGGGAAAAGGGTTAGAAAGAAACTGAAATGAAAGGGGTGGTACACCAGATTTAGTGAGTGATAGTGATTCTGAAAGAGAGACACAACAATGATCTCAATGATGAAGGGGATTCACCTAGACTTATAGGGCTGATTGAGGCTTCGATATGAAGATGTAACCTATGGAGGAGCCATTTTACTCACAGAATAGACTATAACTCCAATTAAAACACAGAAATCAGGACACAAGAGAGGCAAGAAATCATGCATATATTGATCATGAAGGTCAAAAACCATTACATTATAGACTATTCAGTAGCAGAAGTAGACACCGTATAGCTAATCACATTCATTGGTGGATAAAAGGAAGATAACAGAGGCCAGATTCAGGTATAGTGAGTCACATTCCCATACCCTGCAATTACACTAAGAGGTTTGACTACAGAAAAAATGGCAGCATAACAACCCAAAAATAAAACCATCCTCCCATTTTACATCTCATATTTTAGCATATATAGCATTTTGCATTTTGAACTAAGTCAGTTATAATCAATTCGTCCCATGGGCTCTGTCAGAAAAATATCTGCGTCTGAAAGGACGTCCACCTGCAAGAAGTTATGGAATAAAAGATCTGGAACAGGGGTAGATGGAAGATATTTTGAATCTTCAATGTGAGCTGTTGAATCATTGACCTGCGACCATAAATGCAACAAATATCTGCATCTGCATATGCCAAATTAGTCGCTAAAACATCCAGTCGATCGAGCATACAAATCCAGATCATAATTTGAAGGTGCGAAAAATCCCCTCAAAATCTCATCAGATGAAAGAGGAGGAAAAAATAAGCACTTTTGCCTTTTGAAGCATGTTGAAATTCGCCAGGATGAAGGAGATATGGGCAGTCAAAGTTGTGGTCAACTGCATCTTATATCTGTATATCGCTTTGCATCTGCACTTGTATACTGTTGTTTCTTGCAATTGTATATACAATTGTACATGCACTTATGCAACCTCTTTCCTTTCGCCTTTTGCATATTCAAGTTTTGTATGTACGATTGTATGTGCCTTTGTATCTATTTTTGTATATGCAAATGTATATGCAATACAATTGCCAACATACAATCACGAGCCTTTACTTTTGTATCACCTTTTGTATACATGCCCTTGCCATGTGTCATCACCTAATTTGTCACTGAGTTGAACCTGGGATCCATCGCTGAACATTTGCATGCTTTATTAGCCATCGAAAAGACCACAAGCTAAGTCGTCGATAAGGTTTGTCTCACCGAAATCCTTTGTATGTGACCTTTTGTATATCTGATTGTATATGAGATACAATCGCATATACATACAATGCGAAACTCCAAAGAGATTATCAACCATAATTAAACTTTACAACAAGTCCAGCCTTGTATCCTTTCTTTTTGCATGTTGCACTTTTTGGACCTTGTATATGCAATATACAACTACAGACACCAAAAGATTATCCGCCACATTTGATTCTTCAGTCATGTCTAGATTGTATGTATTCCCTTGTCTATTGCCTTTGTATATCGCATATACAATGCGAATATACAAACAAAACTGCATACAATCGCTTATACATACAAACATTGCATCTGACCTTTGCAAGTGACCTTTGTATATGACCCTGTATCTGCCCTTTGTATATGCAAACATACAATGCGAACATACATACAAAGATGCATACAATTGCATCTGCCTTTCTAAACCAGATTGCACATTCTTTTAGGTTCGAGATCGTATCTCAGAAATGTATATGTCATTGTATGTAGGATTTGTATATGCAAAGATACAATCGCATATACATACAATTGGTGGACCCCACCCTTTGTATCTGACCCTTGCATGTCGCCTTGTATATGCGCTTGTATATTGAATTGCATATACAAAGATAACTTGATTCACTTTTGCATCCTGCCCCTTGTATCTTTTCCTTGTATATTGACTTTGCATCTTCCCCTTTGTATATACAATTGTATATGCGATTGTATATGAGATACAATCGATATACATACAATGAAACATACAATTGTATATGCATTTAAAAATGACTAAGTATAAAACTGAGAATTATCTACAATGGAAGGCACTTGAGGAAAAATATTTCTGGGTTTTTCTGGGTTTTCTTCAAGGATTCTCCAAGCAAGATCTTGAGATTTTTGGCAAGGTAGAGCATGGGTAAATGTAGGATTTAAGCTTTGTAGGGTCACCTCTAAAGGATATTCAAGGAATATACATGGTGAAATATTTAACTCTGGACAGAGAAAAATAGGTCAACAGATCCTCCACCATCTCCCATTGACCCCACTCCAAATCTATTATCCTATCCCCTTGGTCATATCACCTTTATCCATGAATGTTCTTCTTTAGGAGAACAACAACCACTATCCATCACCTCACCTTCTCCATCAAATAATGAGCTCAAGTCTAGTGTCCAAAACACACATAGTCCCATTGTCCACCACATACTTCAAAAAATGAACTATCAAGGAAAAGGCATAGGCCTTTATGAACAAAGTATTTTGGAGCCCAACCATATCAAAGTCCCTCCATGCTCATATGGACTTGGATATACACCCCAAGATAAACAATCTCAAGATGATGGTACTTCCTCCAAGCCTCCTAAATCCACCTCCTTCCATCATAAATCACATCATATCCCCAAAACATATGTTGCCATTCCACCTCCATTATCATACAAATCCTAAAAGCACATGACCATACACCTTCCACTGTCCAATTTACCTCCGCTACTTCCAACTCCTAATATCCCCCCATCCATTTTACCACCACTTCTCCCAACATCTAATGTCCCTATCATCCAATCCCCTTATCCATTTATCCATAAATCCTCCATCCATGAATCCCCTAAAATTCCCAATCATGATCAACAAATACACACATTGTCTAATCAAGAAGTTTCCACTAAATCCATGGGATTCAAAAGTAAAATTTGGATGCCTCCTTTCATAAAGCTAAAAATCCTAAGGATCCTCATGCCTTAGGACATCAATGCAAAGAGTCGAAGCAAAATCCATCCACAAAGCTACCCAAGCCCATACCTCCACAAGAAAAGTCCAAAACTAAAATGGTTTGGGTACCTAAGAAAAAAGAAATAAATTCAAATGAAGCATCCACATCTCAAAAATACCAACAATCCTCTTCCATCCAAAAATCCCATTCCATAAAAAAATCTCAAATTCCTTCATCCTACAAGTCAAGCAAAAATCATAAAAATACTAAGTCTATGTGGGTACCTAAATTCCTACATCTACCACACCCTAAGCAAACATCCCCATTTCTTCCTACACCATCTCCAAATCAAAAGTTTCAATGTTTATGACGGTGTGTGCAACCGTTGGTCTTGATTTCTTTCCATTCCACAACATTTCCACATACCTCCATCTTCCCATCCTTCATCCACTATCCTACGTGTCTTCCCCATCACTTCCCTATGGTCCATGCTTTTGCATAAGCCTTTCATCCATCCTTGCATAGACCTTTCATAATCCACTATCTACCTAATCCATCTTTTTCTCAAGCAATGCCTTAACCAACATCTATGAGCATAATGACAGTTGACATGGTCCATGTGGTGTTCATCTCTAATGGGACAATATCACCTTTCATGGAACTAGACATTTGAGTCCCTCCTATCCATATTCCCCTTCTCCTATCCAAAAACAAAGTAAAGAGAAATCTTTCGTCCAATGGTGAAAACTTGGCAAACAAGCACGTTGAATAAGTACCATGATGAAAACCTGGCAAACAGGTGTCATGCGTAGATTGATTGTCTATATACCTTACACTTGGGGGCATGTTGTCTCATCTACCCATCCTATAATTTATTCTACCTACCCTTCCTCTCATACCTTCCTTATCCTTTATATATCTGCATACTTATCCCTTTGATCCACTTCATCCTCCATTCATCCTATTGATCTTGATAAAGATAGGGGCAAAATGTTGAAACAAGCTTTGGACAACTCTTGATGTATCTAATACTTCCAAACATATCCTACCATCATATCATTGCAAGCATTATCACACGATATCCTGAGTCTACTATCTTGAATACAACATGTTATTACTATGTGACATAGTCCTTGGAGATCATATCCTGAATTCTCCTGTCCATCTCTCCCTCGTGCATTTTTGATCCATTATCTCATATTGCCCATCCTTCTACCTACCCGTCCATTGTCTACTATCACCCATCCGTCTACCTATCCATGATGTTCCCTTGTCATTGGTATCTAGCATTTAGGCTATCCAAATTGTTATCAAAAAATCCCAAAAACATCAAAACATTAGCAAAATCCAGAAAATCCCAAAAACATTCCAAAAATCCAAAAAAAAATCATCAACATCATACTAGAAGCAAAAGACTACTCCTAAAGAAAATACATTTGTCCACATACCGATTGCCACATCTATTCCAACAATCCATCTATCATAGATCAATAGTCTTTAATGGATATATCATTCCTACAATAAGGCTCCATCTACCCTAAGCAGCCTCTTTGGCAAGAGAATATGTCAGTTGTGTTTTTGTTTTATCAATTAGTTGATTTCTTTTTGGTTCATCAGTATCAATAAATCAAACTATGTTGCCTCTACGACTTCACGTAGGCAAGGCCATCATCGATGATCCCCCGAGGCTTTTGTCCATACCTCTCATCTTATCATAATCTATTACATTCCATCCATTCATCCATCACCAGTGTTAGTATCATTGTCGAACTACATCACCTCTGAGCTATCACGTAGGCAAGGCCATCATTGATAAGCCCTTGAGGCACTAGGTCAGTTCCTTAGGGCCCATTACATCAAGTCTCCCATTAGTTCATCCATATGTTTCATCCATAATAAGTAGATCCTTTACTTCACTGGGGGCAAAATCCTTGACCTAGTTATAGAATTGGATACTTGAATGCCACTATCTAGAGGATAACAATCTGGATCATGATACTATCTCCAAACAATGCACAACACAACAACAATCTTTTAAACATAATCTTAACATAGGAAAATAACCTATACCAGAAAACAACAATTTGCCTAAATTATCAGGATGATTTTATTTGTTATGACAAGAAAACATATCTATGGCAAGAAGACTTGATGGCTATTATAAGTGTAAGTCTTATGTCTTGATTTTCGTTATCATGTTTCCTATGCTACTCGAGGATGTCCAAGACTAGAGGAGATATGATGGGGCATGATTATTTCATTTGTTTGTTGCTTGTGGGTTTATCTTTAGTAACGTGAAGACTTGTCTAAAGACATGATTAGCAAATGATCATCAAGGACATTATGGGTCTGAGCATGAAACGGTACAATCCTTGTTTGTTGATACATGCAAGCAATACTCAGGTCATCTAGGTTCAATTATACCTAGATTGTTGTATTAACTTGCTAAATAAAAATCCATGTAAGTGATACTCAGGTCATCTTGATTTAATTATACCTAGATGCTTGTATTCCCTTACAACATTTTAAAAGCTCAATGATGGAAAAAGCACTTCAAATATTTGTATACAAGATGACTAGGTCTCATTTGTGCATGTTAAGTTTGCATTTCATTTCATTTATAAGCATTCCATAATTATCATTTACCAAGTGGCTTAAGATCCAAGTCTTTTCTTTATCTACATCTCTTTATCTACTCACCATTTTCTCTCCTTTCATTCGAGAGCACACCAACTGTCCTCTTGAGGGGGCATCATCATCATCATCATTCATCTTATTCATTAACTTACCATTATCTTTCCTTGTCACCCTCGCTCTTGAGTGACTAGAGCATCACCAATCATCAATCCAATCATCAAATCAATCTATCATATCAATCCAATCATCAATTCAATTCAATGAAATCAAACAATGATCTAAATGCAAGTCATCCTTAATCCATACCAATAGACTCAATTAATCTTGTCAAATTATCCAATCACATCCTTGGTCTTGATACTAATCTTGTCATAAACCCAATCAATCAATCATCATCAGCAATGGGATATGTCTTTCCCACATCTTTGTGTTGATCTAGGAATATATCATTCCCCGCAAGGACAACACTATCCTTATTATTCATTATTAATTAATCATTGGTTTACAGCTTGACAGGGGCAATACCTTGTTTGTTTTTGTATCATTTGTGCACACTTGCTTGCTTTCTTGTGTGTGTTATCATTTTATCTTGCACACTTTGCTATTCGATCATTTATCATTTTCCATCACCTACATTTTTCACACAATGATCCTGACATTCATTCTTCTTCATCGTGAGATCGTTTGTTCTTTTTTCCACATTTCCAACCTGACCAATCTCCCGAGGGGGCATCCTATCATTATCAAACTTGTATTAGGGGCAAATTGGGGCATGTGTCATAGTAAAAAAAAATTTATACTTTGAAACAACGTGATAAAACACATCATCTCAAAGAGGGGCAAAATGTATACACATAAAAATGGCTCAAGTCAAATTAAATAAATATTTAATATTTATTTTATTCTTATTCTTCTATCAATAAATAAATATCCTAATTTATTTATGTGATTCACGTTCATCATATTCTTCTAATAATTAAGTATCCTAAATTCCTCTAATGTCATATCTAATTAAATAATCCTAAATTATTTAATTATTTCCTCTAAGACAAAGTCCTATGTCTAAAATCCACATCATCTCATCCTTGTCATTTCCACATCATTGGACATCTCACCATGTTGCTCCAATAGTTAAATATTCTTAATATTTAATTAGTCATTTATCCTCTCAACATGTGCCCTATTTCTTCTCAACCATTAAACATGGTCAAAGACACTTGTCTTCCAAATCCTATATTCCCTCTCACATTCCAACAACCAAAGACTCCTTCCTCCCTATTCTTCTCATGGTCTTCCACCTTTCTCTCATTGGTCCTTGTGAGAATCATAACATGTGGCTTATGGTTCCACGTATCCCTCCACCTTGTCATCATAGTAGGAACATCTTCCACCTTTATCTTCCTCATCCCAACCAATTTGATCTTGACCATACATGTGACACGACTTTTTCTTCCACCGTGGATCTTTTGACAATTGGATTTGAGCCTCCTTGGCCTATAAAAGCAAGTTCCTCACCTTCATTTTGCATCACAAGAGCTATAATACTTACATGTTGCAGAAATACTATCAAGTATCCAAGCATGCCTTTGGCCCCCATTCGCATATCAATATCATAATCTCCATTGTTGCATTATCATCTAGCTTCATAGTATCATTTAGTTGCATCTCATTATCCTCATATCAATCATTATCAATAACATTGCATTATCTTTTATCAAAATCATCATCATTATTGTTAATCTTGCATTGTAGGATTGTTTACATTGCATTTGAATCCACAACTCCATTCATCTCATAATCATCTTGAAAAACAAAGAAGTGCAACTCTGAGAGCACCATCATAATCAACAAGATCTTGAGAAGATAGGAGACAATGGAACACGAAGGATAAATCAAAGTTTGCAAGGTATAATTCATGTTTTCTGTATTTTTCCTAGTTTCTTGGTGATTTGAATTTGAGTAGGAATTTAGAGTAATTGTGGTATCTTATTAGGTTCTTACAATAGTTTCAAATTATCAATCACAGTAAATATTCATAATATCAGAAGTAGTCTGCTGAGCAAAAAGGAAGAAATGAAAAACAAGATGTGCCAATTGAGAGGGTTAATAAGCCCTAAAATTGATTCAATGTCAAGTCTAGCTGTTGAAGCCATAAAGGTCAAGGCAATAACCGATACACCTTCAAATGTGCAGAAGGCAGAAGACTTAGTTTTTCAGATTAATGGTAACATTCAAATTTTGAACAGTACTAAGAATAGGTGGGATGGAGAACTAGCACTATTAAAGATTATTTACAATGATATCCTGTCACCCACAACTAACTAAATTGAAAGATTTCACCTATACATATGTGGACAAGTAGAACATTTTTGTGGTTTTGACACCGTTTTGTTACTTGTATAAACACCTTTGCTAGTGATGTCAAAAGGGGAGAAGAAAATCTAGTGAGAAATGGCCAAACATCTTAAGGGAAGAAGAAAAATAGGGTGTACATGGTAAGGGGGAGCAGATAAGCATTTTTCACTAAGTGTTGCCATCAATGCCAAAGGGGGAGATTGTTGGCAATATTGTCAAGAGACACTACTGATATGCTGGAGAATTGATGTTATAATGATGGCAAAAATTAGACATGATCTAGAACAACTCCCAAGACAAAGTTTTGTGTATCCTTTTGGTCCGGAAAGACTAAATTAGCCAACATTGACTAAGTATTGGCAGTTTACCAAGACAACGATAATGATTCAGTTGGTACTCCTCTGCAATTGAAGATCATGATATGTGGTTCTAGTATGTTATACACAATCCTTTGATGATGTTATGTTCTAGTTTTCAAGTCCTGATAATCTCTGGAAGATACATTATGATTTGACTAAGTATGGTAAGTAGAGTGCAGTGAGGAACAATACAGAACGCTTGAGTAATTCACTCTGCATTCCTCCAGTATTGGTTATCTTGATGTGAGATTTGAAGGTGTTGTAAACAAATATAATAACTATCTAATTATAGATTTGTAGAGCTTGAAGTGTATCATATCATCATCTACAAGTTCTTTAGTATCGACATTCAGTTTGACAGAGTTTCACAAAGCTAGAGTCATCAATTCAGAGATCCACATATTGCCACACAAGAATATTATGAACTATGGTTTTGAAGGTATGATTGGTGATGTCTAATGAATGATTGATGTGAATTTTGAAGTTTCATGTGGTCCGCAATAGAAGTTATGATATGACAATCAATAAGGTTTAAGTGTGTACTTTGGGATAAGGCCGACACATAGTTTGATCAATGTGTGGTAAGGAGATAATGTTTAGATCATTATTCTAAGTGGTTCAATAATAGGTCCAGACCTATATGAAGCTTCCTGAATGATTGTATGGGTTCACATTATTGTTTGAGCAAAGAATCAAGCCGACAAGGTACAACTTTGGTATACAAGTTTCATATTTTGCATGCCGACCTAGTTTTGGAATAATTCATGTTGCGGATATATATACTTGATATATTTCAGTATTGAAGATGTGAGTTGTGTGAATATTGTGTAAATTTGATGCTTATGCGATATGAGGAAATCTTATGAAAGAACAGTAAGGACAAAAAAATAGAGTATATGTGAAGTAGAGCAGAAAAGCAGGGCAGATACAATGAAGACTTTTGAATCTGTGTATTAAGCTGTTCATGGAACTACATTTTAGCATTTTATAGATGCATTTGTAGCAGTTTTCTCTTGACAGTGAGCCAATCTTTCTTCTATCTTCTTCTCTTTTTGGCAGTGAGCCTATTGTAGTGAGCACTTCTTCGAATAGTAAGCCCTAAGGCAGTGAGCCTTCATGTAATTCAATTTTGATATCATAATATATTGTGAGCTAACAATCACTGTGGTTTTTCCCTTTTTGAGTTTTCCACGTAAAAATCCTGGTGTCTGTGTTATGAATTTGTGGTTACTCTTCTTATGTTTATTTTGCTTTCATGTTATTGAATTTGGTAAATGGATTAATGAATATGTGAAAGAAAGGTTTTACAAAATACTGATTCACCCCCCCCTCTCAGTATTCTTTATGTTCAACAAAACCAAATGATAAATTATTGAAATCACAAATAAATGTCACCTCGAAGGTGTAGCTTGCATATAGATGAAAACCTTTCACATCATGAGAAGATGAAGCCAAATCTACATAACAAACACAATAACAAGACAAGTCTACTCTATAACAATGAATATCTTGAATGCTCTAAAATTACAAGTGCGCCAAAAGTTTATAATCATCTTCTCTATTTTACAAATGAATCCCTAAATGTGCTTACATATGTAACTAAACACATTCCCACAAAGAATTTTGTAATTCAAACTTAAGGTGTCGACATAGGACCTAATTAATAGTCACATAACTGACACTTGAATTTAAGTCCTGCCTAAGATAGGGCAGGACTAGGGTGCGAGCGCCCAAGTCCTCCCTCCCTATTTCAGTCAAGATTCATCTTAATAGCACCCCTAGGTCCTATTTGTCATAAAACTTTAAGGTTTTCTCATCGGGAGTGAACATGAATATGCAAGATGATTAAAATGCTTTCTAAAGGACCTGGGAGCTAAACATAGGAGGGAAAAAGTCTTCGGGAGACATTTTCCAATGTAACATTTAGCCCCCACTTTAATCTATGCATGAACACAAGGCCCATACATACATTAAAGTATGGTCAACAAACATAGCAAACAGGCCAGGCACTTAGAGCTAATGTATACACAAAGATTGAGAACTATTCCTAGGCCCCCAGTCTCAGGAAGACATTAGAGAAAACACATTGCAGACATGCCAAACATGGAGAAGATAATAATAGGCATGCAAAACATGGAGAAGACAACATTGAAGACATGCAAAACATAGTGAATACACTGAAGGCGGTGATTATCTCTTTTCCATTTTCATATATATGAATGCAGATGCAAGTACATGGAAAGTAAACACAGCACCCAAAATGCAGGAGGGACTCATCACCACATGTCTTTAGACTGTATATGGGGAAATAGACACGCAATACAAATCTCAGAGTGTAGGAGGGACTCATCACCACACGTCTTTAGACTACACTTGAGAGCAAACACACCATACAAATCCCAAATCATAGGAGGGACTCATCGCCACACGTCTTTAGATTATGCTTGGGAACAAACATGCCATACAAGAAGGAAAACACACAGAAGACACGAGCGCCGTATAGTATGCCAAAGACATATTATATGTCTAAAACAAGACAAACAAGTGATGGAAGGAGCCTATTACTAGGTTCACCACCATCTCAAACACATTACAAGCACACTTGATGGTTGACCTTATGCCACAACAACTGCCAAAGACACGCTTAAGGGAGGATACACCAACCCCGCCTACTCAGAGGACTTTTGAAATAAAATGGATGTGCACTAGCTCAAGAGATGCACCATCCCTGCCTCCGTAGAGTGCTTTCAAAATGCAATCCCACCCGTGTCACAGAGATGCTTGACAGTGAAAAGGAAGCATGTGCTCAAAAGTATACAACCCCACCCGCATCATGGAGATGCCTAATAGTGAAAAGGAATCATGTGCTCAAAAGTATACAACCCCACCCGTGTCACAGAGATGCCTTACAGTGTAAAGGAGGTATACGTAATAGATCAAAGTTTTGCAAACACACTTCATTAATATCAAAATCATCAAACAACTTACCTTATATATGCCCTCACCTTAAGGTAGTTGATATCGTGTACCGATATCAAGCACATTAAGGTAGGAAGAAAACACACAAATGAACAGGAGCTTTCGCAAAGCCCATGCCCCCAAAGGTGACATGCACTTTATGATCGCCAAATGTTCCCACAAACACAAACTTTCCTACAAGAAGAGAGGTTAGAAATATTTCTCATATAACAACCACATAACATGATCAAAGTAATGCATAAACATAATCACATCAAGAGCCAAGGTTATACTATGGATTTGGAGACCGAGTGTAACCATGGGGCTGTACTACAAAAATTTGGAAACTGAGTGTAACCAAGGTGAGATTCAAAGATAAACAAAGTGCACAGAGAAGATGTATTGTTATGCTTTGTTAGTACGATAAGACAACATCAAAATATTACACGGAGTGATTCTAATAGCCAAGTGTCAGATAATGTATATCAACCCCATCATCATGTATGGACTAGCTCCATTTTTGCTTACTCGTTGAAGGGACACTTGGTCCTTATCAGTCTTATTTATTTTTTGTCATTTGCCAACTATATAGAACCACTAGAGGAAGGTAAACAATAAATCAAAAGAGAACAAGTGCCTTAGGGTCATCACGTAGGAAGGTGCCTCCAGGTCACCAACTACAACACCATGCCGCAAGGACACAACACACAACAATGAAAATAGAGGAGAGGCAAGATATAGCAATGATGATTCAAATATAAGAAGAGTCACAACAGAGGCGGTCTCTCGGTATACTTGACCTTACAAGAGTATCAAGGGTCATCCAAGGAGCCCTAAACAATGTTAGTGTAGGTTTTTATTTCCTAGTGGGTTATTTATTTTTCCCTATATTCCTAGGTTTTTCCTACACTTCTATTAATCTCGCTTAGGTTAATAAAGCATGTCTTATTAGGTGAGAGGATTATGAGGTGTTACCTTCCTACATGTAAGCATCCATTAGCTATCTTGGGAAGATACTTTGCTATCTTTAGTCCGATAGATGGTTGCCCCTGATTGGTCGGTGTTGCCACCTCCTCCCTCTTCCTAGTCTATATAAGCATGCTACCTGGCTTATATTTTGTATCTCCTGCTTTTGCATCCTCTTAATGCTATTTTGCTTCTAGCATTTGCATTACTCTCTTGGAGACTAACTCTGTGTTACTATTTTAATTTCATATCATTTGCTTTCATAGTTTAGATATCTATTCTTTGCACTAGTTTTCTGGGTTAATAATCTTTTCAGATTCTAACATGGTATCAGAGTTGTTCTATGTGCAAGGGTAGATTTTAGTTTCCATATTTGAGAGATTCAGGGGGGGGCTAATAAATCTTATTACAGTTTTTCAAAAAACCCAGTATGCTATTCTCTTGCATCTTCGGATGATCTTGAGAATCAAAAACGTTTGACGAATTTTTTTTAATCTCTGGGGTTTGCACATGTGTTTTATGAAATTTGAGTGATTGCAACATTTCTAGTTATACTAGCAGCATTTTTAGTTGTTCCAATGCGTCCAGGAGGCTTGAGAAAGTCAGATTTGGCTTTCGTTTCATCGAAATCGAAGATCGCCATACATAGTTGTGGAACTGGGGTTTCAAGCTCAAATCTGACAACTAGCTTGCATATTTGGTGTTTTCAATCAATATTACAGGTTCTAGCATGCCTTTGCTTGTCTTAGGTAGCTGATTCAGCCTTTGCATGTCATATTTTGGTTGCTGGGGTCATTTTTTGTAGCTAAAGGCATTTTATTTACACTGGATCAACATCTTCTGTACATCAACAAGAAAAATGCCTTCTGAGTTTTGTTAGCAACACAGAAAAACCATCCGGGTATGTTTTAGTTCTTGCATGTAGTCTATATATTTTGCAGAAACACACTTAGAAAGCTATAGCAGGACCCCTCTCCGTTGGCAGTTGCAGTTTTGAAGATAGTTTTCAAATGCTCCGTTCTTGCTCATACGAACTCTATTTCCCACGAAATATTTTTTGATTTTCACTATTTTTTCGTTCTCTATGCACTAGTGTAGTTGTTGTTTGATTTTGATGTAGATAGTTTTCAAAAATTATAGATTTTCAGTCATGACACTGCACAATTCTCATTTTGGGAACTTCAAAGGATCATAACTTTCACATACAAACTCGTATCGAGGCAATTCTTTTTTTGAAAGTGCATGATTTTTTGAGTAGATTGCAATGGTGCTATTTATATCTCTAGGTATTGTGCCAAAGTTGTATTTTCAACATATGCTCTTTGTGAGAGTTTTGTAATGCATTGAAATCAAGACCACTTAGTATTTCTTGTTAGTGCCAGTTGTAAATGCACTAATATAAAGTGCCAAATCATATTTTCTTGGGGGGGTTCTTTGATTGAGTGAAAAGGGGGGGTTGTCTTGGTTGGGTTCTCTTCTTTTCGACATTTCTTCTCTGCATTTCTTCATCATGGATCAAACAAATGTACCCATCCTAACTCCATACAATTACTTTGAGTGGAAATCACACATAACAATTCACTTAAGGAAAGCTGGATTAAATAGGATAACTTTGGGACTTGAAACTGAACCTGCTAAAGATGAAGATAAGCCTAAGTGGTTTAACAAATGTGATGAGGCATATGGAACATTGTGTTTGTCTATTTCTCTTGATTTTCTCTTTCACATTGAGTCTTTGAATACACCAAATGAAATCTGGACAAAGCTAGAAACACTATTTGGCACACAAGAATCAATGAGGGGTCATATGTTAGAAAATGAACTAGTTAGTTTAAGTCCAGGCAATTTCAACACAATCTAGGATTTCTTCACTAAATTGAAATCACTAAGGCTGCAGTTAAAACAATGTGGAATTGAAAAAAAATATGAACAACTGATTCTTAGTATTCTCTCTAAGCTAAGTTCAGAATATTCTGTGTTTGTTTCTACTTTCTATGCTACTAAGGGTGCACTTGGTACTCAATTCACCATGCCATCTTTAGATGATTTTGCTGTCAATCTCACTCGGGAACAGGACAAGCTAATCCAGATGGGCACTCTTAAGTCCTCTAAGTCACATACCTTGGCTTCCAACCAAGGCACAAAAGAACAAAAAGGACAAAGTAGTAACAACAATAGTAAGGATAAGAAACAAAAGAATAGCAAGGAGAAGAAGGATCAGATATCGGTTGCTTCAAAAGCAACTAATGAGACCCAATCTTCCAAGGGTGACAAGCCTAAGAAAGAGAGGGTCTAATGTGCCTATTGTAAAAGACCCGGTCATGATGAACATAAATGTTTGAAGAAACAAATTGATCACTTGACACACATTCTTGAGAAGAATAATATCAGTGTTCCTGATTCTATCAAACAGAGTTCTAATGAGGGGTCTAATAACGCAAAAGAAAACAACAAGGGGAGAGGAAAGGGCAAGGCTCTTGTTGCAGTTGCTTCTTCACCATCCACTTGGGTTCTTGATTCAGGTGCTTCGCACCACATGGCTTCATCTAAGGGAGAACTTGCATCTTTAAAGTCGTGTACTATGCCTTCTATTTTGATGGGTGATGACACTCCTATTGAGGTGTCTGGGAGAGGGTCTATTGATGTGGGGGATGGCACATTCCATGATGTTCTTTGTGTGCCCTCATTATCAAGTAATCTCCTATCGGTATACCAGATCACTCACACAGGTTCAGGCAAGTGGGTTGAGTTCACTCCTGATTCAGTGGAGAATTGTGAGTTGCATAGTTGTTCTATAGTTGCAGTTGGGAGAGCAAATCATCAGTCATGGCTCTATCTATTTTCTCACTTTGTTCCTGATCCTCCTTCGACTATTTTGCTCACTCATTCTAATGATGTGAGTAGATTATGGCATGAGCGGTTTGGCCATCTTAACTTCTGCTCTTGTAACAGCTCAACCAGCAGAGCATGGTCACAAGGTTGCCTTTAGTTTAGTTTTCAGGTGGTGTTTGGAAAGGTTGCATTCTTGGTAAGCATCCTAAGGAAAAGTTTGACAAAGGTAAGGCATGGACAGCTTCATAGATATTGGAGTTAGTTCACAGTGATTTGGCTGGTCCATTTCAGCATCCTTCTTTCAGCAAGGCTAGATATGTCCTCACATTCATTGATGACTTTTCTCGATATACTTGGGTGTACTTTCTCAAACAAAAGTCTGAGGTATTTGATCACTTTTAGGACTTCAAGACTTTTGTAGAGAAGTAATCCGAGAAAGCCATCAAAGTTTTGCACACTGACAATGGTGGTGAGTATGTCAACCACCAGTTTGAGAGGTTTTGCACTTCAGAGGGGATTGATTTGCAGCATTCAGTTCCATACAATCCTCAACAGAATGGTGTTGCAGAATGGAAGAATAGGTCCTTGAAGGAAATGGTGAACTACATGATTCACTCCAGATCTCTTGCACCACAGTATTGGGTAGAGGCCATTAATTGTGCTTGTTATATCCAGAACCGTGTTCCTCACTGAGCCTTGAAGGGAGTCACTCCTTTTGAAGCTTGGAGCGGTCAGAAACCATCAGTTAAGCGCTTTCAATTTTTTGGTTCTCTTGCATGGGCCCACATTCCTGTAGAGAAATGCAAGGCCTTGGATCCGCAGAGTAGACCTTGCATATTTGTAGGTTATCCTGATGGTGTGAACGGTTATCGATTGCTCCACCCTACTACACATGAGTTGTTCATTGAGAGGAGTGTTTAGTTTGAGGAGGGCTCTTTGAGCTCACTTTCTGTCACTTCTCCCACTCCTACTTTGACATTGGAGTCACTTGGGATACATGACAGATCTTCTGATGAGTCAGATTCACCTGAATAGTCTTCTACCTCCAATTTTGATGCAGAAAGCAATTAAGAGGACTCACCTCCTTCCTTTCCTAGTGATCATTTAGAGGTTGATGATTCTCCTCCAGATTCTCCATCTTTCGGTCCACTTTGGGCTAGACAGACCTTGTAGTCTGCAGGTGATTGGGTTGGGGTCCATCAGACACCAGGCGGATGCGTTCACAGTTCTAAGATGCTCCACATGTCTTCATTGCTACTGCCTCAGATCCATAGTCTTTTCATGAGGCTTCTGGTATTCCTAAGTGGGATACATCTATGTAGGAGGAGTGTAGTTCCTTGATGAGGAACCACACTTGGGATCTTGTCCCTCTTCGTAAGGGAAGAAAACTTGTTTAATGTAAGTGGATCTATGGACAAAATTTGTAGCAGATGGGTTAGTTGACAAGCATAAGGCTCGCTTGGTCGCCAAAGGATTCTCCCAGGTTCCTAGGATTGACTACTCTGAGACTTTTATCCCAGTTGCCCGAATGAATTCCATCCGACTTGTTCTTGCCATTGCTACAACTAATCATTAGGAAGTACACCAGATGGATGTGAAGAGTTCCTTTCTTCACGGTGACCTTCAGGAGGAGATCTATATGGAGCGGCCATAGGGGTTCCTTCAGGATTCTTCACTTGTGTGACATCTTCGAAAGTCTCTCTATGGCCTCAAACAGGCTCCTCGGGCCTGGTATGCCAAGATGGACTCCTTCCTTCTATCAGCTGGGTTCACTCGGTGCCATTCTGATCCCAATGTCTACATTCTGCAGCAGAATGATTCACTCCTATTTTTGGTTTTGTATGTTGATGACTTGCTGATCACAGGGAGTTCTTCATCCACCATTGGGGCTGTCAAAACAACGCTTCATGACAGGTTTGTGATGACTGACTTGGGCTTGTTGCATTACTTTCTTGGGATTGAGATCTACCAGTCTACTTTTGAGATCACCATCAACTAGTCCAAGTATGCTCTAGATTTGCTCTCGAGGTTTCATATGGTTGACTGCAAGCCTGCTCTGACTCCCTTTCTTTCTGGAGTCAAACTTGAGGCTCAGTGTTCTTCTCCGCTTGTTGATGGTACTTTGTACCGACAGCTTGTTGGGAGTCTCATTTATTTGACTCATACGAGACCTGACATTTCATATGTTGTAGGCATGGTCTCTCACTTCATGCAGGAGCCTCATGAGCTGCATTGGAAAGCAGCCAAGCAGATCCTTCACTACATTTAGGGTACTCACAGTTTTGGGATTCAGTATGTGGCGGACATTGAGCTTGACCTGGTGGGCTACACAAATTCAGATTGGGCGGGCAATTCTCAGGATCGCAAGTCTACTTCAGGTTACAGCTTCTCACTTGGTTCAAGTCTTGTTTGTTGGCTGGGCAAGAAGCAATCTGCTATTGCTCTATCTTCTACTGAGGCCAAGTATCGGGGGGTTATGAATGTCACCACTAAGGCCATTTGGCTTCAAAATCTTCTCATTGAGTTTGGTATCCAGATCAGATGGCCATCAGTCATATTTTGTGACAACCAAAGTGTCATTCAGATCTCACAGAATCCGGTCCATCATTAGCAGACCAAACACATAGAGGTCCACATGCACTACATCTGGGAGCTCATCCATGGCCATGTCATCGACCTTCACTACTGTCTGACTTTCAAGCAGGTTGCTGATATCTTCACCAAACCCTTCATTAAGAGCAAGTTCCTTCATTTACGAGCTTTGCTGGGGGTGCGGGATGCTTCATCTTCTGGGGGGGCTTCTTCCTCTCACTCGGAGTCTTGACTCTCTCTACTTTTGGGGGGGTCTCTTCTCTCTCTCTTTAGGGGGAAATTTTATGTACATGGGTACCTCATCAGGCTTGATTTTCCAAGACCCATTTCTACATTCACCTAAGCTTCGCTTATGGGGGGTGTTAGTGTAGGTTTTTATTTCCTAGTGGGTTATTTATTTTTCCCTGTATTCCTAGGTTTTTCCTACACTTGTATTAATCTCACTTAGGTTAATAAATCATGTCTTATTAGGTGAGAGGATTATGAGGTGTCACCTTCCTACATGTGAGCATCCATTAGCTATCTTGGGAAGATATTTTGCTATCTTTAGTCTGATAGATGGTTGCTCCTGATTGGTCGGTGTTGCCACGTCCTCCCTCTTCCTAGTCTATATAAGCATGCTACCTGGCTTGTATTTTGTATCTCCTGCTTTTGCATCCTCTTAATGCTATTTTGCTTCTAGCATTTGTATTACTCTCTTGGAGACTAACTCTATGTTGCTATTTTGATTTCGTATCATTTGCTTTCATAGTTTAGATATCTATTCTTTGTACTAGTTTTCTGGGGTAATAATCTTTTTAGATTCTAACAACACATAACACATCAAGGGGGAAACACAACATAGAGGTAAAAGGTTAGAAATACTTACCTGTTAGTACAACCATACTAAAATTTGGAACTTGCGAGCATCTTGGAGAGATGCTCCATCAAGTTTTATGTGAAGTTTGAGTTGTTTGTATTTGATTGTTCTTTATTCTCAGGATGTCCATGTGGTGCTTGTTTTCCAAATCCTTGTGAATTTGAAATCTTTTGTTGCTTATGAGAAGGAGAACCACTGTTATTTCCTATTAATGATAACTGTCTTACTCTTTTCTCATCTTTAGCTCTCTTATTTTGTTGATTTCATCTATCGTAGGGAGAAGGACTATCTTGCATCGTATCAATCTTTTCTTTTGTTATAATTTCTTGCTTTGGTTAATCTGTTTGTCTTTCTAGTGTATTTCATGTTATCTCCTAATCCTTGGAGGGATAACAAAGGAGGAACCTCAGCATAAATAACATTTCTTCGTGGGTGAGGTGTGTTATCAAGCTTTTCCTTATCTACTTCTATCATACCCACTATTTCATCATAATCAAAATAGTCATCTTCTACTTCTACTATATTTTGCTCCATCTTGTTGTTATAAGTGTGCTTAGGAAAGGGATTAGTAAAAATCTATAAATTCTGATTCAGAGGAGCAACTGACTTATTTCCATTATCATTCACACCAGATACCTATATAACATTTGAGTCGATGAGGCCTTATATTTCATGTTTAAGACACATACATCATTCAGTATCATGCCCTTGTTGCCGATGAAAATGACAAAAAGCATTAGCATCGAAATAAGGTCCTTGCATTCTACTAGGATCCAACAGTTTAATCAGAGGAAGCTTCAATTACTCATAGCTTGATTCATGATAGAATGCAAGAATTTAGATATCAGAGTAAACTATCTTTTCTGAAATGGTGTCCTCTTCAGATTAGTGATAGCGGACACTTGTAAAAAAGTTGTTTGAATTCTATCCATTAACCTTGATGGAAGTCTTATTATTCCTCTTAAAGTTATTTTGTGAGGGTCCACCCGTGGATTGACCAACTTGAGCCGATAAGTTTTGGTTTTCAACTGACTAGAGGAAAGTTGGTAATCTTGAAGGGTTGTGCATAAATGTTGAAAAGATTTATACTTCATAATGAGAATCTTATCACGGATGTTAGGTTGTAAATTTGTAATAAACACCTTCCGAACATCTTCATCCTTCATCTAATATTGAATTTGTGCATGCAGAGCTTGATACCAACTAATAAACTCAGTTAACTTCTCTTTCGGACCTTGCTTGTAGTGAACTAAATCGATCAAAGAAACTTGAGGTCCAATGTTTGCTTGAAAATGTTGTAAGAATTGATCAACTAGCTGTGAAAAAGAGTGTATTGAATTTGGAGGTAAAGAGCAAAACCATTCTAAAGCAATATCCTTAAGAGCTCACGAAATTTTTTTTTCTAACAAATCCTCTTCAAAGTAGAAATCACTACACATAGCCGTGAATGCTGCCACATGAGTATTAGGATCACCTTTTCCACCATATTTTTCAAAGCGAGGAGTTTCAAACTTCTCAGGCACAAGAGTTCGCAAGATTGCATAGGATAAAGGATTACGAGCATGATAAGTTGGTATATTAGGTTGTGAAGAATTTGTTAATTTCTTCATCTTTTGTTGTAAAGCAGTCATTCCTTGCAAGAGATGATTTAAGAGGGCATCATTAGGAGATGTGGTTTGAGAATTAGAAGCAGTGTGCATGAAATTTTGAGGAGATTGATTATGAGTGGAAATGAAAGGTGGTTGCGAGTGATTGTAAGTGGAAGGTGGTTGCGAATAGTTCTATGTAAGAGGTGGTTGAGAATAAGTGGGATTGAGAGGTGGTTGGGAATAATTATTCATGAAAGAGGTCACCTTAGGTGCTAAGTTTTGATAGTTGAATCCCACAACTTTGTAATTTTGTGAATTAGTGCCATTAGATACTCCCATACCAGTGGTAGCATTACTAAAAGCATTTGTATTAGTATTTAAAATTGTTGATGTAAATGTAGACATTCTAGTGGTCGGTATAGGTGTCGATACTTGTGTATGAGATGGTGACGACATATTATTAGTAACATTTACATATTCATTCACTGGCATAACATTATTATGTACTATATGCACCAAACCTTTAATTACATTAACACCATCTTGTCCTTCTTTTATCAGCTCTCTTATGTTATGTATTGCATGTATAGCTTCTTCTGCTATCCTTTCATTTTCCATAAATGCTTGAAAATTAACTAGCTCTTTATCAAGTTTGTTTATTTGTTCATTAGGTACATGTGTTACCAACTCAATAGTGTCCTCAACATCATGAAATATTTGGTCTTCCATTGTAGTTGTAGGAGGTATGATATCTTGCAAAATTTGTGTCTCTCCTTTTGTAAAGATATTTAATGGATTTTCAGAGATAGGAATATCGTTTTCTTCAGGAGCACTAGAACCCATTAGTCTAATACTTCTTCTTAAATAGATATTTCTATTAGGGAAGTAGGTTATAAGACTCATGCAAAATCATACAACACTCAATGCACACACTAATAGAACAAACCCTAGGAACACGATATGTTTAAGGTCCAAAATGCTTGATTTTTCACCTTTTTCACAATTTTTCAATACAAATCACTAAAAGAAGAGGTGTTGTGAAGAATTTTAAGAGGAGTAGAGAATAATAAGATCAATATCAACCCAATAATGCAACAATATCCTTCACAACACGCCTATAATGCAATTCTAGAGAGATGACAACGCAAAATCTAGTGAAAATGCACAGTTTTCAAACCCTAGACATGAAATTTTACAAGAAAGACACTATGGTGAAACACTACAATTAGAAATCAGTCCTAAATGAGTGTTTAAAATAGTAGTAAAATCTGAAACAATATTTTAATCACAAACCCTAGCTAATGCAAAAACTAGGTTATATGAAAAGTGCACGATTTCAAGCAATTTTTATCAAATTAGGCATGAAAATGCAATGTAAATGAATAATAAATGATGAATTTCTATAATATAAATTAGATTTAATGATAATAATAGAAATTAAATTTAAATTTATTCAAATTATTTGAAAATGCAAGCTAAAAATGCCAATTTTTTAAAAAAATTTCAAATGCAATAAGATAAAAATTAAATGAATGAATGAAATGATTTTCAAATTTAATGCAAAAATTAGAATTAGATGAAAATTAATTAAAATTATATCAAAAAATGTAAGCTAAAAATGCCAATTTTTTCAAAATTTTAAATTTTTTTTTTGTAAATTTTCAAATGCAATAGAAAAATGATGAATGAAATGAATGCAAATATGAAGTACAACACTCAGCAAGGTGCAAAATTCAAATAAACATGGGTTCTCCAAAATGTTTTGTGGAAAAAGAGGGGTTTCAATTTCAAGGTTAAATCCTCCTTTCACACCTTACATTCAAGGACATAAATTGAGTGAAGCCACAATATCTTGCAAGAGAGCTCTGCTACAGATTTAGTGTCCCTTAAAATGAAGAGGAAACTTGGAATTTGCTAACTGATTGATTCATTAAAGTTTGATTATGCTTAAAACCCTAATTTTGTAAAATCGTAAATAAACAGATGAATCTTGACAAATGGTCGCACACAGAGATATCAAATGACAATTAGATACATACTAGATTTCAAGATTCCATATCTGGAAAAGTCAGGGACTAATGAGTAGGCACCCAAGTCCAAGGTACCAATTTCTGTCAGGATCTCTGAAGATTATATGCAACTTGTTTCTGTTGTTCTTGGGACTTCTATGTTTCAGGATCCAAAGGACTAATGAGCGGGTGCCCTAGTCTAGGTCCTACTTTTCTACCTTGCTCTGCAATTTTGACACTCTATTGTGCTTCCCTGCAACTCCACTCCTTCCGCTTCTACAACCTATAACCTGCAATCACAGAAAAGGGGGTTGGGGGTTGTGGTGTAGAGGTTTGCCTTGGTCAAGCCCTAGAGAGACATTCAAGTCTTTCGAACACCATTGTTAGATAAGAGTGTGTATCCCTGCGAGATAGAGGTGAAAACTAAATGATAAATGATTGAAATCACAAATAAATGTCACCTCAGAGGTGTAGCTCGCATATAGATGAAAAACTTTCACATCATGAGAAGATGAAGCCAAATTTACATAACAAACACAATAACAAGACAAGTCTGCTCTACAACAATGAATATCTTGAATGCTCTAAAATCACAAGTGCGCCAAAGGTTCATAATCATCTTCTCTAGTTTACAAATGAATCCCTAAACATGCTTATATATGCAACTAAACACATTCCCGCTAAGAATTTTGTAATTGAAACTTAAGGTGGCGACATAGGACCTAATTAATGGTCACATAACTAACACTTGAATTTAGGTCCTACCTAAAATAGGATAGGACTGGCACGGGAACCCAAGTTGTCCCTCCTCATTTCAGTCAGGATTCATCTTAATAGCATCCCCTAGGTCCTATTTGTCATAAAAATTTGGGGTTTTCTCATTAGGAGTCAACATGAATATGCAAGATGATTAAAATGCTTTATAAAGGACCTGAGAGCTAAACATAGGAGGGAAAAAGTCTTAGGGAGACATTTTCCAACGTAACAATTATAAACAAAGCTTTCCTATTTATAAACATATATATAATACTCTCATTTTAAAGATAAAGTCAATCTTATTATATAATTAAAAGACCCATGCATTATGGGAACGTTTGTGCCATGCCAATTTTATAAGGAGTCATCTAAAACAAAAACTTAAGTTCCAAATATAATAAGTGCCAATTATAGTGGATGGAAAAAGATAAAAACAAGGGAGAGAAAGCAAAAAGGGATACATGCATAGGAAGAACAAAGAGGAAAAAAAAGAGGTAGCGAGAGATACAGAGAGCAAGAATATGTAGGATTAGGGAGAAGAATTACGCAAGAACGAAGAGTTAAAACAACATTAGATCTGGGTACAAATTCTCTTAACTCCTATGTCAAAATTTAATATAGTTGTGATCGATTTAATGGCATATTCTCCTGCAAAGTTTTGTTTCGGCCTTTTTAAAGATAAATGATGATAATTTTAAAGTATTTTGACTTGACTTCTTGATCCTAAACAACCCTCCTTTGCTTTAGATCAGTCTCATTATCTGTGAATGCCTTTTCTTCCTCTTTATTTGAACTGTAGCTACCATTTAATCGACCCCAATGTGATCTAATCGAACTCTTCCTTTCTATTGATCTGCCAATTGGTCCTCAAAGGTCGTGTTAAGTTTTTGTTGGTTGTGTTTCGTTGGAAACATTATCTTTAAAATATGATTGGAAATTTTGGGAGTTGCTAGCCTGAGTTGTAGTCCAAACAACCTCATAGCAGGATGGATCGACCTTTGTAGGAGTATGAACGGCCTCTGATATTATTGGCATGTTCTGCCAAATACTGGTCGTCCTATATGAAGTGAGACACAGGAAAAACGCTTGTTTAGTTCGGTCTTTTTTCCACTTGTTCAACTAGTTTAAGATATGACTTGTGTATTATGTTGGAGGCCAATTGAGATTTGTTTGGCTTGGAATATATCTAGCCTCTTAAAACTTTTACTGCCAGCATCTTAAAGCAATTGCAAATAGACCTTGTATTCTTTCCTTTGTCCTTCCTTATTTCAATTGGCCTTTAGCTCTTAATTTCCTAGCCTGTTAATGTCTTGATGGCCTATTGGTATTACTTAAGCTTTTAATCTATTGATTTATAACTCCTATTTGGTGTAGCCTTGACCCAAAAGGTTGTAGTGGAAAATGACAAACCTGTTTCTTTCTTTTGCCTTTGTGAGTCGGCTTGGATATATTAGGCAGTAGCCAGTTAAATCATTTTTTTCAGCATCCTACTAGGAGAATGGCCTATTTAACCAAGATAAATCTGCCTTATCATTCCTTGTTCTTTCCATCCTGTGTCTCTTTAAGTTTTTGGCCTTGCTATCCTCTTATCTTGTCGGCCTTGTCTGTATTGATAGCGGCATATTCTTGCTATTTTAAAATGGTCATGGACGTGTTGTCCTGCCAAAGATGTTAAAATTATATATAGATGTCTATGTCCAGTCATACATATTAAAAAGGAAAGTTCAAACAATGTTGCCTGTATTTCAAATTAGTATAGGTAACTTATTGATTCCTGTTTGGTTCCCTAGATTCTATCCCAATAATCTGGATTGATCTGCGAACTTTGATTGAATATCGCATTAGTGTGTAAAAGCATTGGAGATGTGAGGTGATTTTAGCCATATATGTATATTTATTTATATATTTACACATTTATACATGTGTATACATAGATATAATTAAATATATTTAATGATCTATTAGAGTAATTACAAACCTTTATCGATGGAGATTGGAACTTTCTTGTGATAAGGAATGAATGATAGGAAACACACGTTCAGTTGGTATATAAAATAAAGTTAGTCAGATTACATGAGTTGTTTAACATCATTATGCAAGTATGAAATATTTTTACGTTAAGCTTGCAAGAAAGTGACTTTTATGTTCATATTACATGTAATGTTGTTATGTCGTAAAATGTCCCCCTGGGACTTTTACCTCCTAAGTTTAGCTTTTGGATCCCTTGTTTTGCATCTTGCATGTTCATTTTTGACTCCCAGAAGAAAATGGCCTGAAACCCATGTCACATGGGGCTTGAAGGACATTGTGTTCTTTAGACCTGACCTAAAAAGGGGACCTGGGACATGGGTGCTCGCACCCTTGTCCTGCCCTATTTCAGGTGGGTCCCAAATTTAAATGTCCATTATGTGACCATAAGATAGGTCTCATGTTGACATCTTAAGTTTGAATTACCAAATTTAAAGTAGGAATGTGTGTTGTTGCATATATAAGCATGTTTAGGGATTCATTTGTAAATTAGAAAATGATTATGAACTTTTGGTGCACTTATGATTTTAGATCATTCAAGATATTCATTGTTGTAGAGCAGAGCATTGTTATTATGTTTGTGACTGCAGATTTAGCTTCATCTTCTCATGTGTTGAAGAATCTTCATCTACGTGAGAGATACACCTCTGAGGTGATATCTATTTGTGTTTGAATCATTTATCAATTTGTTTTTTCCTCTATCCCACAAGGATACACACTCTTTATCTGACAACGATGTTCAGAAGACCTGAATTTCCTTCTGGGGCTTGACTGAGTGAAAGTTTGAATCTTTGGGAGCAAAGTTGGTGGAGGAATTCCATGAGACCTTGTTGTGGATAGATCGCCAAATCTAAGGTAGGTTACTTATGTTGCAACCGATCGTCGATTGTGAGGCATTTGTCACCTTGTAGGTTGATCGCCGAATTTGAGGCAGTTACACTTGATCCTAAGAAGAATATCACCGATGAGAATCCCTACTATTGGAACAATGGCTAGAAGAATGGATGAGATGATGTAGATGATGAAAACCATGCGAGTTCGCTTGGATGCTATTGAAAAAGATAGGCGAAGAGGACTTACACCTAGACCTAATGTTGAAAGTGATGATGATGAGGAATTTCAATCCACTGAAGAAAGTGACAAAACCCTAAGAGATGAAGAAGAAGAATAATCATATCAAGTCAAGATGTTGCAAGCTATTTCAAATATTGGAAAGAGACCTAGAGTTGATGTATTGAACTATACTGGCAATCTGATCCTTGAAGAGTTGATTGACTGGATAAATGACATGGAAGAATACTTTGAGTATGAGGAAATTGAAGATCTGCAGAAGGTGAAATTTGCAAAGACAAAGTTGAAAGGACATGCTGCTATATAGTGGAAATACGTTCGGTTGGATAGAAATAGGAGGGGAAAAGAAAATATTACAAAGTGGGGTAGAATGGTGACAAAACTGAAGAATCAATTTATACCTGCTGACTATGAGTTGGAACTATTGAAGAGATTGCAAAACCTGATACAAAAGGAGAAATCTGTGAAGGACTATACTAAAGAATTTCATAAGATGATCATAAGGATAGGACATAGTGAAGCAATCAAGGAGAAAGTGGCTAGATACATCAATGGGCTAAGACTGAACATTCAAGAAGAACTAAGTCTGGTGAGGATGACAACATTGGAGGAAGCATATCAGTTTGCCTTGAAGGTTGAAGAAAGTTGAACAAGTTGCATTATCAGAGACAAAGAGGCAAAGGAGGCAAATTTTAGAGAGGTAGAACATTTTTTGGAGGAGAGAATAGATCATATGTAGAGAAGAACAAACAAGAAAACTCTTTCAAGAAGGAGGATAGAGATAACAATGCTTACCGGAGAGATGATAGAACTTTTTTATCACAGAGGAAACCCTATCCCATACCGAAGTGAAGGATATGGAAGAGAAGGAAGAGGACCTAATAGGAGAACATTTAGAGGAACTTATTTTAAATGTGGAAGAGAAGGACATGGAGCATTTGAATGTAATCAAGGGAGTACAAGCAAGAGAACAGAGAATAGTGGAAGAGCAGCCTATGTGGAAGAAGAACCTATTGGATCACCTAGTTCAATTGGAAAACCTGAGAAAGGATAATCACTTGTCATGAGGAGAGCACTATTTCGAGTAGAGACAAATGATGAACCACCATAGAGGAAAAGTTTGTTCAGAACCAGATGCAAATCAGGAGGTAAATGTTGTAAAGTTGTAATTGATAGTGGTAGTTTTGATAATTGGAAAGATTGAAACACCCTAAGCCCTATCAGATAGCATGGATTCAGGATGATCATAAGGTACTGGTGAGTGAACAATGCTTGGTAAAATTTCATATTGGATCTTATCATGATGAAGTATTGTGTGATATTATGCCTATGGACGTATGTCATATTTTTTTGGGTAGGCCTTGACAGTATGATAGAAAAGCATCAAATGGAAAAAGAATTACCTTGATTCCCTTAGAAGATGATCCTTAGAGTGAAGTATGTGGGAATGCTAGAATCTATTTGGTAGATGGAAGAAAATTTCTAGATGGTTTAAGACATGAGAGTATGTGTTATGCTTTGATTCCTAAGAAACTTGAAACATTGAAGGAGACTGAAGAATCACAATCAGAGGAGATAACTGAGTTATTGACAAAGTATCAAGACATCATATTAGCTAATGTACCTGAAAGATTGCCACCAATCAGGAGTATCAATCATCACATGGATCTTATACCAGGAGCTAGTTTGCCTAATAAAGCAGCACACAGAATGACACCGACAGAGAATGAAGAATTGAATAGACAAATACATGAGTTGTTGAGGAAAGGTTTGACCAGAGAAAGTTTGAGTCCTTGTGCAATACTTGTAGTGTTAGCACCGAAGAAGGATGGAGAATGGAGAATGTGTACAGACTCTAGAGCAATCAACAAGATCACAGTTAAGTATAGATTTCCTTTACCTAGGATGGATGATAGTATGGATTGTTTGAGAGGAGCAAAATATTTCACAAAGTTAGACTTGAAGAGTGGATACCATCAGATCAGAATTAGAGAAGGAGATGAATGGAAGACTAATTTTAAGACAAATGAGGGGTTGTATGAGTGGTTAGTGATGCCCTTTGGATTGACAAATGCACCAAGTACTTTCATGAGATTGATGAATGAAGTCTTGAAAAATTCTTGGGTAAGTTTGTTATTGTATATTTGGATGATATTCTAATTTTCAATAAGACAAAAGAAGAATATTTGTGCCACTTGAGACAAGTATTGCACAAATTGAGAGAAGAGAAATTGCTGATATATATCAAGAAGTGTAGTTTCATGAAGGAAGAATTGGTGTACTTGGAATTTGTAATTTCTATGAAAGGATTGAAGATGGACCTTGAGAAAATAAGAGCATTTTTTGAATGGCCTACATCGGAGAGCATTGGAGAAGTCATATCATTTTGTGGATTAGCTAGTTTCTATCAGAAGTTCATCAGAAATTTCAGTTCAGTTTGTAACCCTATGACAGAGACAATGAGAGGTGATAGAAAAGACTTTAAGTGGACATCAGGAGCAAATAAAAGTTTTGAATTGTTGAAGCAGAAAGCAACAAAGCAACCTATGTTGGCATTACTAGATTTCAATAAGGTATTTCAAGTAGATTGTGATGCAAGTGGGAATGCAATAGGAGCCACATTGAGTCAAGAAGGTAGACCTATAGCATATTTTAGTGAGAAGTTGAATGATGCAAGGAGAAGATATTCAGTTTATGATCAAGAGTTTTATGCCATAATTCAAGCCTTGAAGAAGTGGAGACATTACTTGTTACCTAAGGAGTTTGTGTTGTATACAGATAATCAAGCTTTGCAATATCTAAATAGTCAAGGAAAGTTGAATCAAAGGCATATGAGATGGGTAGAGTTCATGTAGAGTTTTACTTTTGTATTGAAACATAGGAGTGGAAAATCAAACAAAGTTGCAGATGCATTAAGTAGAAGAAGGAATTTGCTAATAGAGTTGAGAGTTGAAGTGTTAGTATTTGATGAATTGAAGAACTTGTATGAGGAAGATCTTGATTGTGTAGAACCTTGGAAAGCATGTAAGGAACCTATTGTGACAAATAGGAGTAAGTGGTTGGACTATTTCATTCAGGAAGATATGTTGTTCAAGGGAAATCAGTTATGCATACCTAGGAGTTCAATGAGAGACAATTTGATCAAGGAAAAATACAGTGGTGGGTTGGCAGGACATTTTGGCATTGATAAGACAGTGGCTTTGGTAAGTGAAAATTACTTTTTGCCTTAGATACATAAGGATGTTAGGAAATTTGTGCAGAGTTGTAGAGTTTGTCAAGTTGCAAAAGGGAGTAGTCAGAATACTAGTTCGTACAAATATTTGACAGGTGCAGAGAGACCTTGGGAAGACATAAGTATGGATTGCATAATGGGATTGCCGAAGACATTGAGAGGACATGATTCAATATTTGTAGTGGTGGACAAATTTTCAAAGATGGCACATTTCATACCTTGTAATAAGATAATTGGTGCAGTGCATGTAGCTGACCTATTTTTCAAGGAGATTGTGACATTGCATGGATTACCTAAGAGCATAATTTCAGATAGATGCAAGATTTGTTGGATACTTTTGGAAGACACTTTGGAAAAAGATGAAGACAGACTTGAAGTTCAGTTCAACATTTCATCCATAGACTGATGGAAAGATAGAGGTAGTGAATAGAAGTTTGGGAAACTTGTTGAGATGTTTGGTTGGAGAGAAGGCAGGAAATTAGGATTTGATTCTTTCACAAGCAGATTTTGCATTAACAATTCAGTGAATAGGAGTACTAGAAGAACACCATTTGAGATTGTGACAGGAACCAACCCTAGAGGAGTAGCAGAATTGAGAGATATCAGTATGGAAGAAAAGAGAAGTGTAGAAGCAGAGGAATTTGTAGGAAGTGCTATGTATCTCCTGATTGGTTCTCCACCCATCATGATATTCTTTGGTTTCATTCTAGTTGTGGTTCACCTATGTGCCCAGTTTCTATAAAACTCTGTTACTGAACCCAATTCTACTTTGCAAATTCAATCCCCTATTCTTTGGCCAACGCATTTACTAGTTACTATCACCAATTTCTATCTTGCTTGATTGTGTATGGTATGCGGCGAATAGTCATTAATTATGAAAGGAGAGGTTTTAGCTTGGGTGATGTACGTGAAATCATTTCTGTGTATGGAATTCCCCCTAACTAAGGTGGCATTTGTCCACAAATGTGATGATAGGGTAAATGTACGGAAGACTGTTGAAAGCAATTTGAATTGTTCACAATAGTCAAATTAATGATTGGATGAAGTAAGATTGCTATAAAACAAATGGTATTAAATGTTAATTAATAACAATTGTGAGATAAATACCTTTTGGAATACTGATGAACATGGAATTTTTGCATGTGAAGATGATGACATGGTAGCTAGAGTGGATGTGTTCAAAGAATGTGCTGAAGTAAATCAAATGGATGTGACATTGAAGAAGTGTGTGGGAAGGATGAGTTGTAACCTTGTGACATGTAGCTGCAAGGTATAGTGTGGAATATAAAATGGTAACTTGCAGACACTAGAAATAAAGGTGTTGCAGGCTAGAGTGGCTACATGCATGCTATCCGAAATATTATGTGAACAGGGCCCATGTGATTTGGTTGTGGGTGTAGCGGCTACATGTCCCTTGGAAATGATGACCATTGTAGTTTCTACAAGTGGAATTGTACATGTCCCGTGATACAGTAGAAAACCTTTGGCTATAGGTCCCTCTAGTAAAGTGGTTGCAGGTGCTATGAATGATCTTCAACTGGATATAAGAGAACTGATTTGGTGGAGCTTGATGGTGATGTTTTTTGTATGTATTTTTAATTTATTTACAAGGATTATAGAAAATCATACCTGAGGAGGGAATGTAGACAAGTTAGTGGCTTTATTTGTTGTTGTATTGCCAAGAGCAGCTATGACTGGTATGCATGCTACATTTGGTGGGGATTTCTGTGAAACTTGTGTATCCATATGTCCTCTCAATTGCTGGAGAAAGTTGTCTTTATCTAATGGCTTCTTATACAATTTCAAATGGTGTCCAACCATGAGTGAAAATATAATTGGATCAATTGTTGTCAGTTGGACTGCACCATTGGGAAAAACTTCCCTGATGTCAGAAGGACCCAACCATCTAGTCTGTAGTTTGCCATTATGGTCTTTATATCAGGAGTCATAGAGCATGGCCCAATCACCTACCTGAAATTCTTTAGTTTTGATGTACTGGTCATGCCATTTGATTCTTTGCTTTTGGATTATTTCAATGTGGTGGACTGTTTCCATCCTTAACTCCTCTAAGGCATTAAGCTGGTGCAACCTTTCTTGTTGAGATGTTGATAGATCCATCCCAAGTTGAATGGTAGTTCTTAATGTTTTGTATTCAAACTCAATAGGAAGGACAACCTTTTTGCCATAGACTAGTTCATAGCGTGTATACCCTGTTGTTGTTTTCCATGTAGTTATGTATGCCCAAACTGTTCTGAGAGTTTGGCTACCTAATTATTTCTATGTAATGCAACTGTATTTGTTAATATTGCCTCAATTTCCCTATTTGTGACCTCAACCTGGCCATTTGATTTTGGATGATTGGGAGTGGATTTATTATGTCTAATTTCATATTTCTAAATGAGACTAGCAATCAGGGCTGATATAAACTATGGTCCTTGGTCTGTAACTATTTCCTTTGGCACTCCATACCTTATAAATATTTCTTCATATGGGAATGTGGAAACCTTACTATCTCGAGCAGCTTTTAAAGCTTTCACCTTTACCCACTTTGTTAGGTAATTAGTACATATTAGTATACACTCTTTGTTATCCGAGGGAGGATCAATGGGCCCAATAAAACCAATATCCTATTTTTCAAATGTTGTTACCACCAATTGTAGCTATAGGGGCATCTCATCACTTCTTGTAGGTCTGCCCATCCTTTGATAGCAATCACATCTCCTTGTATAGAGAGTTGTATCTTTGTGCAAATTTGGCCAGTAGTATCTAGTAGTTAAAACCTTTACTGTTGCTCTCTTAGCTGCAAAGTGTCCCCCACATAGTTCATCATGACATGTCTTGAGAATGTCATTAACTTCATCTTATTTGATACATCTTCTCATGACATGATCAGGTCCTATGTAGAAGAGGTAGCCAACTACCCATGAGTAGGGAAAGTTGTGTTTAACTAGGTGGCGCCTCTCTCTTGGTGAAACATGTGGAGGTGTTTTCCCTACAACTAGATAATTTGCTATATGTGCATACCAAGGAGTTTGTACAGTTAGTGCAAATAAGTGTTCATCAGAAAATGAATCATCAATAACTAGATCTTCATTACAAGTAGGTAGCTTGGAGAGGAAATCAACAACAAAATTGGCCTTCACAAGCTTGTCTACAATAGTGATATCAAATTCCTGAAGTAACAATAACCATCTAACCAATCTACCACTTACCACTAGTTTGTTCATTAGATACCTTATTGCTGCATGGTTAGTATGAACAAAAATAGAATACCTAGTGATATAGTGTCTGAACTTATTGATTACATAAATAATAGCTAACATTTCCTTCTTTGTAATAGTATAGTTGAGTTCAACACCTTGTAGATTCTTATTGATGTAGTAAATAGCATATTCCAAATTTCCTTCCTTCTGTCCTAACACAACCCCTATAGCAAAGTCAGAGGCATTTGTATGAATATGGAAAGGGATTTCCCAATTAGGTCCTCTGAGTACAAGTGTCTTTATCAATGGCTCTTTAATATTTTCAAATGTTGCTTGACAGTCAGCTGTCCAATTAAATTCCACATATTTAGAGAGTAAGACAAATAGGGGAGCATCTATCTTATTGAAATCTTTTATGAAGCTCCTATAATATCCTGCATGGCCAAGAAAGCTTCTAACATCCTTCTGCTTTTGAGGAATAGGCAATGTTGAGATGACTTCAATTTTATTTGGGTCCACCTGAATGCCTTTATTAGACACAAAGTGGCCAAGCACTACTCCTTCCATCATCATGAAAAATTTATCATGACTAAGAGATAGGTTATGATCTTGACATCTCTGGAGGACTTTTTCAAGGTTTGTTAGTGCTTCTTCATAAAAATCTCCATAAGTGGTACAATCATCCATATATACTTCCATAGAGTCATGGGAAAAAACAGAGAAGATGCTTAAACAACCCTTTGAAATATTGTAGGTGCATTGTAGATTCCAAATGTAGTCTTATCCTAATCCTTAATGGCTATTTTGATCTGATTATAGCCACTAAATCCATCTAGGAAATAAAAATACTTCTTCCTAGCCAAGGAGTCTAATACCTGGTCAATGAAAGGAAGAGGAAAGTGATCTTTTCTGGTGGCTGTATTTAATTCTCTATAGTCTACACAAACCCACCACTTACCTCTTTTTTTTGGTACTATGACTAGTAAGGATTGTTAGGATTAAGGTGCCATCAACCTTGTAAATTCTATATAATTAATTACTCTTAATATTATTTGTAATTCACCCATAAGGGATGAAAGGTTTCATCAGTAGTGATCTTGTTTCAACCACATGTTTATATCTGGTCCCCGACACTAATTCGTCCGCGACGGGGATCAGAGAGGGGTTTCCTCCTTGTGAGGGGTCCAGGGGATCACCCCCCCAGCAAGGGTTCGGGGCTGCGCGCCCTAGCGGGCATTCAAGGGCAGTGCCCCTGAAACCTCATTTTATTTATATTTTATCATTGTAAATCTGGACTGTTCGTTATTAGGTCACAAATATGATAGTCGATATTATGTTGGTTTTCTTGCCCTAGAAGGCAACCCCCTTTTATAAGGATATTTGTACTACGTTTCTAGTAGAGTTGAGATTAACAGGCGTTGTTGGATTAAAGACTAGAGAAGGAGAGGAAGTGCATGTATTGTAATCTCATATTTGAAGATAATACAACTTGGAGCCTCTTTTCTTGGTGGAGTTTTTTACCTAAAAGGGTTTTCTCCACGTTACATACTGTGTTATGTGTTTAGTTCTTAATGCATGTTATTTATGTGTAGTGGGTTTTATTTCTGTTGCAATCTCCATTGATTCTACATTGTTTAGAGTACATAAATAAGGTTTGAATCATATTTCCATTGTGTGGTTTGCACCTTCATTTCTAACATTTGGTATCAGAGCCTGGCTAGTTTTGATTCTTGGGTGGTAGTGTGAAGGTTTTTTAGCTATAGTGGGAGATTTGGTTGTTGTTTGTTTGCATATCTTGTGTAGATATCATGGCTTCATACACTATTGCTTCTACCTCTCGATTGGACATTGAAAAGTTCAATGGCACGAGGTACGAATTGTGGAAGTTAAAAATGGAGGATTTGCTAGAAGAAAGAAACTAGTGGTTGGCTGTTATGAAAGAGAAGAAACCTGATGATGTTGCTCTTGATGAGTGGGAAAGACTGGATAAAAAGGCACGAGCTACAATTTGGCTGCGTCTTGCAAATTATGTTCTATTGAATGTTGCGAGTGAGAAGTCTGCAATAGCTTGTGGAAGCATCTGGGTGAGATCTACCAAGCCAAGATTATGGTAAATAATATTTATTTAAAGCTTAAGTTATTTTCCATGAAAATGAAAGAAGGTGAATCAGTTGCAAATCATTTGAATTCATTTAATTTGTTATTGAGTCAACTAGCATCTGTAGATGTTGAAGTAAATGAGGAAGATAAATGTATATTGTTTCTCTGTTCTTTGCCTGAGTCATGAGAGAATGTTATTTTGGCTATCACTGCTAACCTCACATATCCGAATTTAGATTATCATGTTTTAGTTTTGTTGTCACATGAATTGAGGATGAAAAGTTCAGATAGTTCAGGGGATGCTCTCAATGTCAGGGGAAGGTCTAGTATAAGGGTCATTCTAAGACTCCTAGAAATAAGAACAGAGTCAAGTGTTGGAACTATGGAAAGAGAGGACATGTGAAAAAGGAATGTAGAAACTCGAAGAAACAATGGGATTCTGCATTTAATGTTGTTTCTCATGATCATTGGTTATTTCACTCAGGATGCTCATACCACATGACTCCACATAAAGAATGGTTTTCCACATACGAAGAGTATGATGGAGGAAATGTGTACCTTGGGGACAACTCTACATATCCTATTATTAGACGAGGGAAGGTAATGTTGTGTTTCTATTATGGGAGAATTAAAACCCTCCCTGGTGTTTTGCATGTTTTTGGATTGGCTAGAAATTTATTTTCTGTTTCAAAGTTGAATGATTTGGGAATGTATGTGACATTTGATAAGCATGGTTGCAGATTGGTGAGAGGAAACTTGGTGGTAGCGAAGGGGAAAAGATTTGGAACTCTGTTTAAGCTAAAAGTCACTACTGTTCGTAATGCCTCTTATGCATCTGAGGCTAATACTAAAAATACATGTATGTTGTGGCATCGTAGATTGGGCCATAAAATTCAGTCTGGTTTAAAGACTATTTTGAATAAAAATTGTTAGACGGTTTATCCTATTTTGATGAGAGTTTCAAATTCTGGGAACATTTTGTGTTTGGAAAATAGAATAGATCTCCATTTCCTTTAGGCAGTAATAAATCTAATGATAAATTGGAACTTATTCATTTAGATGTTTTTGGTCCAGTGGATGTTTTTTTTTATTTTTTTTAAAAGATAATGCGCCTGGTAAACTTTTTAACGTGACCAGCGACGCTGGTGCGACACGCCCTCCGGCTCCACGTGAATGCTTTTGCCCAGAGCAATGAACCGGTGAGGCCACAACTGGGGGACCTCATCCCCTAAGAAGAACACTTCAAACCCGCGAGCTCATTGGCCCAGCGAAGGTGTAAAGCCTTGCGAGCTCATTGGCCCAGCGGGGGTTTGAACTCTGGTGGCCGCCACTACATCCTGAGTGACTTAACCACTGAACCATGCCATCATCGGCTTGGTCCAGTGGATGTTGAATCAATTGGAAAATCTAGATATTTTGTTTCCTTCATTGATGATGTATCAAGGTTTACCCGGATTTATTTTATGTGTCACAAATATGAAGTTTTATCTAAGTTTAAGGAATTTAAAGCTTTAGTTGAAAAGCAATCAGATTATAAGATAAAGATTTTGAGATATAACAATGGAGGAGAATATTGTTCTAAGAATTTGATGAATTCTATAAGCATGCAGGTATTGTTAGATAGAAAACTAGCCATATACTCCACAACAGAATGGAGTGGCAAAAAGGATAAATCGAATAATAATGGAAAGCGCCAGAAGTATGTTGAGTGAATCACAGTTGAATAAATGCTTTTGAGCAAAGTTGTATGTACTGCAAACTACTTGATTAATAGATCTTTGTGTAAGGCTCTTGTTTCAACTCCTTATGAAATGTGGGCAGGTAAGAAACCTTCTCTTTCACATTTAAGGGTATTTGGTTGTGAAGCTTATGTTCATGTGCTTACAGAAAAATGTACTAAGTTGGATCAAAAAGTTGAAAAGGTGTTTTCATTAGATATGGTGATAATGTAAAAGGTTATAAGCTTTGGAATCCACTAAATCAAAAGATTATCTATTCTAGAGATGTTATTTTCAGGGAACTTAGTGTTATTTTAGAACCTAAACAACCAAAAGAAAAATAAGAAAAGATGAAGAGAGTGCACTTTGAATTAGAGCATGAAGATGCACCTTAGGACGAACAAAATGATGGATTGGGGGGTGAATAGGCAAAAGAAGACTCGAGTGAAATTTTTGATGAGGAAGAATATGTTGTAATAGAAGAAGTTGGTACAAATGAGCATGTAGAAGAACTTGAAGAGTCTCTTACTCTACCTCTGGGAAGATCCACAAGATAACAAAACCTAGTTGATAGGTATAGCCCACCAGATTTCTGCTATGTATTTGCTTTATTGAGTACTGATGATGAGCCTAGATCTTATAGGAAAGTCATTCATGTAGATGATAGTGAGTCTTGGCAATTAGCCATGCAAGAGGAGATGATGGCTTTAGACTCTTGCAACAACTAGTATCTTGTTCATTTGCCCAAAGAAAGAAAGGCCATAGGTTGCAAGTGGGTCTTAAAGAAGAAGTTTGGAGCAGACGGTTCATTAGAGAAGTACAAGGCTAGACTGGTAGCCAAGGGCTACTCCCAGAGAGAGGGAGTTGATTTTGGTGAAATTTTCTCTCCTATTGCTAAATTAACTTCTATTAGATTTCTCTTATCCATTGTTACAGATCTTGACTGGGAAATAGAGCAAATGGATGTTAAGACTGCATTCTTGCATGGAGATCTTGAAGAAGAAATTTACATGCAACAACCTATAGGTTTTGGGTCAAAGGGAAAGAACATTGGGTTTGTAGATTGAAGAGGTCTCTTTATGGTCTGAAATAGTCCCCTAGAATATGGTACCAGAAATTTGATTCATTTGTGTTGAAATTGGGTTTTGTTAGAAGTGAGGAGGATCACTGTGTGTACATTCATTGTATTGATGATTCTATTCTGATCATTGCATTGTATGTTGATGACATGTTATTTTTCAGCAATACTAAGGGTATGATCAGTGAGTTGAAAGCCCAACTTTTAGGTGCATTCGAAATGAAGGATCTTGGAGTTGCCAGGTATATTTTGGGGATGGAGATCAAAAGGGATAGAGGCAACAAAAAATGTTGGTTATCTCAAATGTAATATCCCTCTTAGGATATTTGTTAATATTCTGATATTTAAAGTCTGATATGATTCTCTAAATCTTGCAATGAAATCACTTTGGACAAGTTTTATGAATTTGCAAATCTTAGCTCAAAGAACCTAGGACTGAGATCTAACTTTTATTTCTGCTCTTTCAATTAATCTTCTTCAAACATGAAACATAGAAAAACATATGCAAATTGATTGCAAAGAAACATACATTGGAAGCCTCTGACACATTTGAATTACTTCATGATTTACACCATTCAATGATAGCAAAGAGTGATAAGTTTCAGATCTGCAACTATGAAATTAGATTTCAATATCACTTCAATTACATTATTTTCATGGTGAAATGACAGCCAAGATACAAATACAGATTGATATTACCAACAGAGATAAAAATACTCTTAAACATACCAAGGATGATGTTCAAATGACACACAATGAAAGCAAACTTCCTTAACTCAGATTGGCTAGCAAGTAGGTACTCGAATGGTGAGCAAGAATGTAAGTGACCGCTATTTACCTCTACCTATGTTGATCGCAACCTCTTATTTTGGAATCAGCACTCTTCCACATTGTTGTTGGTCACTTCCAGAACTGTTGATAAGATCACTTATGACTGTAATAATCCCAAATCTGTCCTAGCTAGTTGTATACTATTGTTCTAGTTATTCTGTTGAGTATGAATACTTCGTCACACAATGTTGATACAATGTCATTGACCAATACATTATTTCTTATTCTAATCTGTAGTATAGAAATGCAACAGTTATATGTATTATTATAATTCCTTGTATCTGTAGAGATGATGTGGCAGCCACAGTGGACCAAATTACATCCAAATTTGAGATTAAAGATATAAATAATCAGCTTCTATCAGAGTTTTGTCCCCTTGGTTTTTATGGCAACCAGCTCTTTAGGAACTAACTGTAGCCTCTAATATTACTTTAGCAGACAATAAGAGACTAGAGGGGCCCACATGGCAAAGTTTGTCCCCTAATGTTGTGATGGAAGGTGTATGACAGTTTAGGGACTGATATATTAATAAGAAGTAGTAGTCTTAGTAGAAACGTTTCAGAGTGGTAGGTCCCACATTCCACTTCAACATGAACCAAAACTCTCAAAGATGGCTATGTCATATTTGTGTCTCCAAAAGAGCTTACACTATGCAAATAACTCCTTGCGCATACCTTCTATTTCCATGATTTACACAAAGCAATTAAATCTTAAATATTAACCTCCAAATGAAGCCTCAAACTTCCCATGCCTCATTTTAAACTCATAAAATAACATTCCAAAGAGGTACGGTAGCTATTATGAGTACGACGACTTCCCTTAGGATACATTAAATCTTCAACATGTACGATTGAAACTCATAAGGGTATAAACCCTAAGGATCCTTCAATAAACTCTTCAATGTATACAATAAATTACTCCATCAAACCCTTTTCACATAAACCTTTCAAATCTGCCAACTTGTAAACCAATGAACTCAACACCAAGAAATGTGGAACAATACTTTGAAGCCCAATTGTGAAATCTACAGTACTTTCACCTCATTGATGAAATTAGGTTTTCATCCAATTCATCATTTCCTCCATGAATTGCAAGGGATCATCTCCTTGAGCTCAAGCTGAAAGCAAGAACTTATCTTCAAATCAAAACAACAAAACTCCATGATATCAAAAATGATTTACAAATGCTCCTTATAAAGCCTTCACTCCAAATAGGTCTGGCCTAACTTTATTAAATGAAAGTTTTTGTGTACATAATCACTTAACTTTATTAAATGACAGTTTTTATGTACATAATGTGCTTTTGGACCCACTTAAGTAACTTTTTATAAAATACTTTTATAAAGTAATTCAAAATTAGAACATTGTATAAAAATAGAACCACTTAAGTTACTTTTACTCCTTATTCTAGCCAATTACTCCTTTAGAATATGATAGCCATATCAAATATGACCATCACAAAAATGGGGACATCACATCAAAGTAAGTATGTGAACACCATTTTGCAGAGATTTAGTATGTAGGACTATAACTCGGTTAGAGTTTCTTTACCCATTGATACTAAGCTTTCATTAGATATGTGTCCAAAGAATGAGGATGATTTAGAGGATATGTCTAATGTGCCATATGCCAGTGTTGTAGGGAGTTTGATGTATGCAATGGTTTGCACTAAACTAGATATTGCCCAAGCAGTGGGAGTTTTGAGCAGATTTATGTCTAACCTTGGTAGACAGCATTGGAATTATGCAAAGAGGGTGTTTAAATATCTAGCAAGTACTCGTGATTACTATTTGGTTTATTCTAGTACTGACATTGCTGACAAAACTTTAGACATACAAGGATTTTGATGCAAAGGGATCATACAATGGCTAAGGCAATCTACAATCACCCACAAGAACCCTTTGACCTACAATCTTTTAGGTCTTTCTTCACAAACTACCCTTAAGCCTTATAGCCTTTCAAAAAGGCCTTTTTGACCATAACTCTCATTACAAATCTGCTACCCAAAATACAAAATCCATTTGGGATACCCTTTTGGACAAAACAAAACATATTCAAGAATAGGTTGGGGTTCCTTGGTAATGATTGAGGCAAATCTTGATTGTCCTCTGTTCTATTAGGCCTAATTAGGTCTCCTAGGCTTGACATTCATCTAGTTCTTGACTTCAAATGAAATTTTCTTTGTTCCTACACATCCAATACACTTAAAAAGATCCTAATAAACCATCCCTCTATCATGGACAGTCCTATACAAACATATTCATCAAACCCTCTAAGTCTACTAGGGTTCTTGATTGAAAACATGGTCAAATGCAGCAAACTATCCTCTTGTTCTCCTTTACATGTGCCAATACAAAACTCAAATCTTGTAAGGGTTTAATATACATCAAGATAGACCTTATTACCAAGTTTCATGAATTGTTCATGGTGGGAACTCTAGAAAATGCATTTTTGATGGTTTCCTGAAACCCTAGCTACGTTTTCTAACTAGTTTCACCAAAACGTGAATATCTTCCAACAAACTCAATGAAAATTGATCAAACCAAAGCCATAATGAAGTTAAGAGAGCCCTCTACAACATGCAATCAATGTGCAGTCCGTATAGTGCACTACAGATCCATACAACGTGACATAAATTGTAGGAATGTAGGAAAAGTGTAGAAAATATAGAATTCCAACGTGCAAAAGAGACTTCTCCTTCCAAATCTTTGTTTGTCCACCACCACACGTGGGTACAAGGCCATTTTGAACATATACAAACATTTTTCAATTGTCTCCAACCATAATTTGGTTAAGGAGTTAACAAAACATCATTATGACAAGTTTTGCTTGACAACTTTTGTACAATCTTGACAACTTTTGCACTTTATGCTCACTTTGCCACTCAAGACCCAAAAATGACTCCAAATGATTGACAATGGCCTAAAAAGGCTTTATTAGCATGAAACCAACATCTACATGATAAAATCCAAAATTTCAACCTATGACTCAAGGTGCACCTAAAACTAAGGGTGCCCCTGCACCATACTCCCCAGAGGAGAAAAAGAACTCAAGTTCCACTTGAGTTAAGACCTACAACAGTATATCCATGCTTTATTATGTTAGTCTCAGACATCCAAGTGGCATCCTCATGAGGCAAACCCTTCCACTTAACTAAATATTGAAAATAGACTTGATTTCTTGTCCTTTTGAGTTCCTTTGTGTTTAGGATACACTCCAACTCCAGAGGTTTGCTTGGTGGAAGATCTCTGACCCACTCAACATCTGAACCTGCATGTGAACCTACTTCTAGATCATCACTAAGTTCTCCCTTATATGGATGCAAATCAGCAACATTGAAAATGGGAGATATGCCAACCCCTTGAGGGAGTTCAACCTCATAAGCATTATTAGAGAATTTATGAACTATCTTACAGGGACAAATCTTCTTCATATGCAACTTAGAATACTGCCCCTTAGGATACCTTTTCTTCCTAAGATGAACCAAAATCAAATCACCTACCTTGAAGTCCACTTCTCTTCTTTTTGCATTTGCCTTTTGCTTGTACTTATCCACACTATTTTGAAGGTGTTCCCTGACCTGCTGGCGAATCTCTTGCATTGCCACAACAAATTGTTCTCCCTCAGCACTTGGCCTTTCCATACCACTGATATTACTCAATTCAAACACCCTCTAGGCTGCAACCCATAGGCTGATATTTGTTGATGTAGATTGGGCAGGTGACTTGGATAGTCGAAGGTCCACTAGTGGCTATGTGTTTAGTTTGTTTGGCAGAGCAGTGAGTTGGATGAGTAAAAGACAGCCCATGGTTGCTTTGTCCACCATCGAAGCAGAATATATGGTTGCTACCCATGTCTCTAAGGAGGCAGTTTGGTTGAGGAGATTCTATACAAGTATTGGTTTTGATTGCAGGATCATTCAGATTGGATGTGATAGCCATAGTGCTACTTGTTTGGCCAAGAATCCTATGTATCATGCTCGAACTAAGCATGTTGATGTACAGTATCACTTTGTTTGAGAAATGGTTGCAAGTGGATAGATTGAGCTAAAGAAGGTAGACACTTAAGAGAATGTTGCAAATGCTTTGACCAAGCCTGTGAGCACAAAGAAATTTGTTTGGTGCAGAGAGGCCATGGGCCTTGCTTCTAGTGCCTGATTATTTTATGGTTTCCTATGGGTATTTACAATGTATGATGTCAAGTGGGAGAATGTTAGGATTAAGGTGCCATCAACCTTGTAAATACTATGTAATTAATTACTCCTAATATAGTTTGTAAATCACCCATAAGGGATGAAATGTTTCACCAGCAATGATCTTGTTTCAGCCGCATGTTTATGTCCAGTCCTCAACACTAATTTGTTCACGATGGGGGATCGCAGGGGGTTTCCCCCTTGCAAGGGCTCTGGGGGGATCATCCTCCCAGTGGGGGTCCAGGGGCCATGCACCCCAACGGGTGTTCGGGGACAGTGCCCCTGAAACCTCATTTTATTTATATTTTATCATTGTAAATCTGGATAGTTCATCATTAGGTCACAGATCTGATGGTCGATATTATGTCAGTTTTCTTGCCCTAGAAGGCAATCCCCTTTTATAGGGATATTTGTACTATGTTTTTAGTAGAGTTGAGAGTAATAGGCGCTGTTGGATTGAAGACTAGAGAAGGAGAGGAAGTGCATGTATTGTAATCTCATATTTGAAGATAATACAACTTGGAGCCTCTTTTCTTGGTGGAGTTTTTTACCTGAAAGGGTTTTCTCCACGTTACATATTGTGTTATGTGTCCAGTTCTTAATGCATGTTATTTCTATGTAGTGGGTTTTATTTCTATTGCAATCTCCATTGATTCCACATTGTTTAGAGGATATAAATAAGGTTTGAATCAGATTTCTGTTGCATGGTTTGCACCTTCATTTCTAACAGGGATACCCATTGGCAATATGATATAGGATATATGAATCCTACATCCAATAGTTTTTGCAGTTTATTCTTCATTATGTCTCTTAAAACAAGGTTCATTCTCTGTTGTGGCTGCCTAACTAGCCCGCATCCCTCATTGATGTATATCCTATGCATGCAAAGGTTAGGATCTGTACCCTTCATATTATGATAGTCCCATGCAAATGTTATTTTGTGAGTTTGTAGCATTTTTATCAGTTCAAACTATTGCACAACTGTCAAGTGACTATTGATATTAAGTGTCCTACCTGGTTTAATGTCAATTGGGGTTGCAGATGTCATAACAGAAGTAATATCTAGTCTTGATAAATTAAGGCTACAACTATGGAGCAGCAAATGATGAAACATGTGGGTAGTGGAAGCATAGGTTTGCGTGTTTATTGAAGGCAAATATTATGTAATGGGCAAGTCAGACATACAAGACATGGATCTTGTTGTGGGTCCCGTCCATAAGTGTTTTGTATCACATTGAAAGCACTTCATCGTCATCCTGGATATTCAACAATGGGGTTCATTCAATTGTCATTAATGTCTGAAGAGAATATTGATCAATATCCTCTAGGTCTGAGCAAATAGTTTGCTCCATATCAGCAAAAGTTTGTGCTAGGGGATAAAGGACCAATTTCTTCATTATATTCCTATTAGAAATTATCATATTCCTAAACCTACATCCTATGAAGGCATCCATTGTTGCCAACCAAGGTCTCCCTAGGATGAGTGGATATCCTCCTAATCTGGCCTTAGATTGCAAAACCATAAAGTTTGTAGGGTATTAGACCATGAATCTAATGTGATCACTAGATCTTCAATGATCCCTTTAGGTTTGATAGTTGACCTATTTGCTAACTGTAAGACTGTTGGAGTAGGTCTTAAGTTAATCAACTGAAGATTATTCATTATTTCCTTTTTCATCACATTTATGGCTACCCCAAGTCAATCAAAGTGTTTTTGATAAGGGTACCATTAATGTTCACATCAACTACAGGGCTTCCAGGATCTGCATATTTTGGGACAACCAAGTTACCTAACATGATATCAACAAGTTGTCCTATAACATGCACTGTCTGAGGATCTTTTCTCTTCCGTCTTGGTTTCTTAAGGCATAGTTCCCTTATAGCTTTGGTCTATATAGGTACAACCATGATAGCTTAGATGAGGGGAATTTTTACATAGACATTTTTCAATTGCCCAATGAAATCAAAGTTAGGTTCAAATGGAGGTGGTGATGTTTGTATGTTTAATCTTTCTGGAAATGGAGGACCCTTGGTAATGGTTTCTTTCTGTGGTGAGGTTTTCTCAAAAGAGCTATGCTGGTTATTCGAATGGTTGTTAGTGTCAGAGGTTGGTTCTTTATCAACAAGTTCCATGATAACTAGAGATGGAGGTCCATCAAGCATTTTGCCTAAGCGCAGGTGAACATCACTAACCTAAATCGTATAGGTTGGGTATTAGATGGCTTCATTAGTGTAAGCCTACTGAACAAGCTTGTTGTTAGGATTAGGTGCAATTGGACTAGCAATTGAGTGGCTCTAGGTAGAATAGGAGTAGGTGAATCTACAATGGCATAATGGTAGGTTGTTGAGGCGGGGCTTGTTGTGGTTGCGAGTAGATCATATTTAAATTTTGCCAAGGTTGATTTCCACACCACTGTTGTGACCATGGGTCTTGATTGGCCTGCCACTATGGATTAGAATTTGAGGTTTGGAATGGCTACTATATCCATACCCCCAACTTTTGGTTCCAGCTAGGTGGCATAGTTGCCCATTGTTATCGTGGCATGTTATACCAAGGTGCATTTTGCCAATTAGGGATGTTTGAAGCAGATGATGGAAATGACATATTATTGGTCAAGGGGTCTTGAAGCATACCTTATCATTGTTGCCAAGGCCTACATTGTGTAATGTAAAACACTTGACCTTATTTATCCTCTATGGTTTAGAAATCTAATTTCTCACTCTTTTCCTCGTAAATACTGGCAATATATTTGCACTTGCAATTGGCCTTCTTTTATCAACAATGTGGACAATACTCAACCAAAGTTGCCTTTGCTGCCTCTTGCTTCTTCTTTAAGTGTAGGGTGTCCAATTGTGTTACCAAATGGCTTATTATGTCCTCTTTCATGTTTGATAGGAGATTGTTGAGTTCTACCCTAGAGACTTCAGTAGATGTTTTAGTAGAAGGCAGAGCTCTCAAGCCTCTATTTTTCTTCAAGGTGGAATGTGAATAGTTTCTACAAATTTGACAAATTTCATCAAACCTAAGTCAAGAAATGTCCCTTGATCCAATCAAATTTAGTGCATCCATACATTCTTCACTCACACCTCTTAAAAAGACCAACTTGAGTGACTTTGAAGAGAGTCAATTCTGTCTTGACTTTTTGAGGCAAAACTGAAATCTTTCAATGTAGTCTTCAAGAGGTTCATCTTCCTTTTGTGACATCTTGAATATGTCATCTCCTTTCATATCCCTGCCATGATAATAGTCCTAGTACTTTAGCAAGAATTTCTCCTTCATGATACCCCAGTTTGTTACTGAATTCTGACCTAACCCCATGAACCATCGTAAGGCAGCATCCTTGAGGGTGGCAAAAAAGAGTTTGAGTCTGTATGCATCTGTAGTGTAGTCATAGCTTCTACAAAGTACATCAAATTCAAAAATAAAGGTATCTAGGTCCTTAGTGATTAACCGATGAAAGTTTGGTAGAGCCAAAGGAGGAATGTTCTTCAAGGTATTAGCTCTTGTATGGTCTGTAATAGGAAATGCAAAGGTGACTGGCTTATTTGGGTTTTCTACTGCTTCTTCTGCCATTGTATCTTGATGCCAAGTGGCTATATCTTCCAAGTCTACAACATCCTTTGGTCTAACGGGTAGTTCAAAATGGTCTTCTCCTTCTATTGAACTGGATGGAAGAAATCTCCTTAATTGATCTCTTAGCTACTGCATACAATAATGATTGAGCTAATAGCTCTGTCCCCGCACCATGTTAGTAAATAGTTTTGGAAATGGATTGAATATCTAAGTAATCCTAACTACTCGAAAAGAAATCCTATATCCTATGAAAGCAAATACAAGTATAAATCAAAAGAACTCAGAAACTCTAAACCTTAGCACCATCCCCAGCAATGGTGCCAAAAATGTCGAACTCCATTATTAACCAATACATTGATGCATAAAGGGCATGCACACAACTCAATGGACCAACATATCCTATATCAAGCAACCAAATGACTATAATGTGTTACATTTAAATTATCAAACCAGGTAATCATATTCTTCTTGGATGGTTCCCGTACTATGTGTACAATCAAGGATTCCTGAATTGTAATCTAGAAGTTATGCATAGAAACAAACTATGGGAAGGGAAATAAACTCTACTTTGAAAGGAATCACAAGTACTATCAGTAAGTAATGCTAATAAGAAATAACCAATGCTTATTCAATTGGTTGTAAATCAAAGCAATCTATGTAAATCAAAATAGGGGAACAATTAATAACTAAGTAGGTGATCACCTTAACCCAACAATACAGATTATCAATTTGTTAACTAATCCACATAACATAAACCAATTACAACATGAACTAATCACATAAACATAAACTAGAAACATGAACTAATCACATAAACATATAAGAGAGATACAGTTACCTCAAGTGGACCTTGCTTGAGTGGTTGTAATCTCCACATAATCTAAACTAGATCACTATTGTATTCACCAAATCATTGACTAAATTCAAACCTATGTTCTTTATTGAATGCTGATAAAAATACAATAATAACTTGAAAACACAATCTCTTTCTAACTCTCCTTGTCATATACAAAATCTAACATATATAGACAAGATTTGAGTTTCCTAATGGAATAAAACTTCTAAGCAACTAATCCTATACTCGTCCATTCTCCCACAAACATAGGGAGAAGACATTATTATTAATCAGACTAGAAATAGGAAACTAACTACCATAAAGATAATTTAGACATCACAGTCGCACGATGACTCTTCTTAGTCATTATGAAAATAGTCATAATTGGAAACAGAACATAGACCACGATTTGAGCTTTCTTCATGATTCATGACTATGTCAGTTATTGAAGAAAAACCATTGAGGAGTGGGGAGTTATGGTTAACTCGTGCCCACTCAATTCAAAATGCTTTTCCTTTGGTTGCGGATAACTACATTGTCCATTGTAAATGAAAACACCTCCTTTGTTGCGGACTGACAGGTGGTATCCATGAAATGTAACCATGTGATTGCTGCATAGGGGTTAGTTCATCACATAATATTTATGCATCACAAACTACTAAAATTAATAGAAATTACTATCACATTTTATGAACAACCATTAATTCACACATAGTCATTCACCAACATATCATGTACTATTCTAGTGTTTTCAGTGTCTTAAATATAATTATAAGCATAGACAATGTATGGAAAAGTCTAGGAATGTCTTTTAATAGCATGAACTAAAGAAAGAGAAATAGAACAAAGCACAACCTCATCATGTAAGACACTCAAATTAGCCAAATTCCTAAGATGGGCTCCATATTCTGGATTCTTCTTCTAAAAGCTTGTATTTTCTATTTAACAAAAGCTAGAGGAAGTGCAGCATATGAGAGTTGTTTGTTTACAGGTGCAGAGGTGTGGTTAGATTTGGATGTAGGATTGAAGGAAATTGATGTATTGTAATCTCTTCAAAGATAATACAAATTTTCCCTCTTTTTGATGCAGAGCAAACACAGTGGTAGCACTTAAAACAGGTTAAAAACCCATTAAACCCACAAAACCAACAGTACAAATAGGATAATATTCAAAATGCTTTTAAAACTCTTCACTTATTCTCCGATATCCATATCACCCCTAAATGCATAACACTAAACTTTGACTTTGCATATATAATGCATGACCTTCTATGGCCGGTTCTCCTTTACCACTCTTATCGGTCACTACTTGCATCTTTTGACATGCACATTTGCTTATGCAACAACAATATACTTTTGTAGGATACACACAAACTGCTCTCTCATACAAATGCAGTATATACACAAATTGTTCTGACATACAAATGCAGGATATACATGAAATGCTTTCACATACAACTGAGGTATACACATACACTGTCTGCGACATACAATTGACGGATACTCACAATTTGTATCTTCTCAACATGCAATGGCAAGATGTACACATACATCTACGATATACACAGGAAATGTTCTAGACATGCGACTGTCATATATTCATAAAATGCATAACTCCAACATACCAAACCAACGTGCATTTACCATATACATTCAATAAACCCAATAACTTCCTCAACAATTTCTATAACCGAACAGCACACAGGAAACAACAAAAATTTAACAGAATAGAAAATAAACTAAATACAAGGAGGTCATTCCATTGATTTCATAGAAATCCACCAGTGGAATGACCCCAATCTACATTTCTGTAATTAGGCCAAAACACCCAATCTAGTTTTTTCCTCTTTCTCAGAATTATACAAAAAAATAGATCCATTCTTTCTTCTCTTCCTCCCTTTTAAATCCGACTGTCTATTACTTCTAATAAATACAGACTTTAGCTATTTTAAAGACACCTATCTGGACAGTTACACACATGGTGGAAGGTGAACCACCAACAACCACCGATTACAATACCAAATAGTTCGGTTACATTCTTTTTAATCTTTCTTGACACATATAAACTTAAGATTACTTGGCTAATGACATTTGGACAAAATAGAATATGTCAGGGAATCTTTCAGATTCATTATGTTTTGAGGTGCTCCTGCACCACTTTTCCTGGTGGAGGCTTTTGTCTGAAAGGGTTTTCTCCACATAAATCTATGTGTTATGTGTATGGCTCTTGAGAATTGTCGATTTCTTTGATTCTAGTTTACATCTATATTTGATATTCTATAGGATTATTTTAGATTTACAAGTTTATTTTAGATTTCCATGTTGTAGTGGTTTCCTTGATTTTTAACACATGGTATAAGAGCCTGACCAACTTTGTTTATTATGTGGAAGTATGAAGGTTTTCTGTGTTGCAATGGGAGTTCTAGTTTTGCATATTTGTGTGTGTGGGAATCATGGTTGCATCTACATCTCGATTGGACATTGAAATTTTTAATTTAAAAAACTACAAGTTGTGGAAGCTAAAAATGGAGGATCTACTTGAAGAGGGATCAATGGTTGGTGGCATTAAAAGAAAATAAGCCTAATAAATTCAGTCAAGATGAGTGGGACAAGATGGACAAAAAGGCACGAGGCATGATCTAATTATGTCTTACAAACTCTGTCATGTTAAATGTCTTTGAGGAAAAGACTGCACATGCTTTATGGAAATGATTGGGTGAGATTTATCAAACCGAGAATTTGGTAAACAAATTGTATTAAAAAAAGTTGTTTTGTATTAAGATAAAGGAAGGTGAATCTATTGCCGAGCATTTAAATAGTTTTAATTTAATTTTGAGTCAATTAGCCTCTGTAGATGTTAAGGTTGTGGAAGAAGACAAATGTATTATGCTTCTTTGTTCTTTGCCTAAGTCTTGGGAGAATTTCATTCTTTCTATCAATACATACCTCAAAGATCCAAAGTTGGATGTTGTTTCAACTTTGTTGGCACAAGAAATGACGAATAAGGCTATAGATAGCTCAACAAATGCTCTCAGTGTTAGGGGGAGGCCTAAAGAAAGATGAACAAAATGAGATCATAAGGGGTCTAAGGAATCAAAAGGCAAGTCAAAAAATCCTGGAAAGAACATATTAAAGTGTTAGAACTATGGAAAAAGAGGACATGTTAAGAAGGAATGCACAAAAACAAAAAGAAACAATGGTATTCCTCCACAGAAAAGTCCTCTGATGCAAGTGATAAGGTTTTACTTTTGTCTTGTAATGTTGTATGTACTGAACATTGGTTGGTTGACTCAAGATGCTCTTATCATATGACTTGTCATAAGTAGTGGTTCTCTACATACGAAGAATATGATGGAGGTAATGTCTACCTTGGGGACTTTTGACTTATTTGTGCTCTTCGAGCTCAAATAGTCACTAGGAGTTAATAAGGTATAATTAACTTCATTTCATAATAAATCATATAACCCTTTTTGTGTCACCCAATTACCCAAACCATGCCAATTTACTAATTTTATAAGAAACAATTGTTTATTTTTTATAGAATGATGTACAAATCTTGTTTTTCCAATTGATTAATGTTTTCCACTAATGTTGACATGATCATGTGTAAAGGTCTATGTATTTATGCAGGTTTTTATGAAGAGCCTAGTGGAACTTAAAAGCAACTGAAGTCAGTAGCACTGAAATCTCAGGGCATTGGAAATCTAGGAATACATGATCATAGACTTTATTGACAATTCTTTTATTTTTTGTTAAAGATACTTAAGACATTTTATGACTCCACTCAGAGCCTTTACTATGTTAAACCTAATAGACATCCAGTTTAGTTAAAATTATGTTTTTTTGTTGAAGACTTCTTCAAGTGGCATTTATGTGTCACCTGAAATTTAGGATTTTGGTAGTATAGATTATGGGTAATCTCAAAAATAGTTATGTTATGTTATGTTATGTTATGCTATGTTTGGATATAGAATACAAAAGTAATGTTCAACTATTGTGTTCTGTGATAATTTTATATGGAATGAAGCAACCATGTTTATTTTGAGTAATATATTTTGAGCAATGGAAATGCAAATGAAAATAGAGTTATTTTCGATCTATTGAGATAATGCATGTGATTTAAATTGATAAGAAGATCTCCTGAGAGCTGGCCACTCGAAGGATATAGGATAGATAAGTGTTTTATTGTTGCACAATTGTGTTGTTCAATTCTATTTAGTAAATTTTTTTGTTTAGATTAATGTAACTTTATGTTTTAGCATTGTTGTATGTCCCTATAGGATATTGTGTTCAAGTTAACAATCTTTAAGTTCTATTTGTTATGCTAGAGTTTCCGGAGCATCTGCTTTGTCCATAAAATTTGTTATTAGTTGTTAGCTCAAGTTTTAATATGTTTTTAGTTAATAGTTAGCTGCCTTCTAAAATTCATAGTTAAAAATGCATGTGTTGATTCCTAGTTAGTTTATATGCTTTCTAGATTAAAAATTCAAATGCTTTCTAGATTAAGAGTAGTATGCTTTCTAGCTTAGATTCATTCTGTTAAGGCTTGTTAATAAATTTAGGAAACCATTGCTAAAATGAGATTTCCAAATTTATTCCCTATTACAAACTACTTTGGACACTACCCGGTCGACATAATTGACACATTTCAACTAAAGTTTTAGGACCTCATGAAAAACTGTTAGGAGTGTCCTTAGAGTAGTTAAAAGTCTTAATTCTAGTGCCATGGGTCTTGAAGGACCTTAAAATAAGTTTTATAATGTTAAAAGAGGTAAAAATGTATCTTTTGGTTATAATGTTTGATGCATTATAGTCAAATGTCACATATTGAAGTCAAAAAGTTCCATGAACCTTAAAATTTCTAAAGAAAGCCATGTACATGCATTTGAGGGAATGTCTCTTTTGAAAAGTGTCAAGATTTTTGTTGAGGTCTTATTTTAGGTTTAGGTTTTAACAAGAGATTGGAGTTTTCAACTAACATGGCAAGTGTCAAGTTCATGAAGGAAGCCTAGCAAGTATATGATCCCATAGAAGCCATGAAATGAAAGAGAAACCATGAGAGATTAAGTAGTTTTAGACTCATATCCATCGCTTTGGGTGATATAGTATCACTGTCACAGTAAGAAGCTTAGATCCAAGGCAAACATTTAACATGGTTCATTAGAGATGGAGTGATAAGGATCTTGAAAGACTCATACAACTCCTAGAAGTTAGTTTATGCCCCATGCATGATTGTGTACATGTAGTAATCTTCCTAAGATTGAAGTGGATACTATTGAGGATCTTTGAAGCCATCAGAAGATGAGTTTGGCTAACACCAAAGCCCAAGAAAACTGACCTATTTTTTTAATACAACATCCTACATGAGCTTAATGAATCTTGTGTATATTATGTGTTTGCCCCATTATTCTACAAGCATGCACCATCTTTCAGAGGCCCATCTACTGTCACATTGTTATATCTCCATCTCAAGGTTGATGATCCTTAGAGACTAAAACTGGACAAGCATTTAGAGGTTGATGAAACCATGTTAGGAGAGAAAATATTGTTCAAGCTCCCTTTGAAGCTATAAATACTAAAGACTATTTAGTTTTAAAATCCTTGAGAGGACCCTCGTAACTATCCAACCTCCATTAGAAGATTGTTAGGGATCAAAAGAATATAGAGATCTTTTATAACCGTGTGAATACTTAGGGAATCCTATACAACCTTAGAGATACATGTACAAACAATCAAAGGTGTATCTATGTGAAACCTTAGGCTCATGTTAATTTCTTATGATGTTTAAAATCTTTGTCAATAATATGAGAAGGTTTTGAAACCAACATGGGGTCTCTTGTCTCAATGGTAGTAGAACATGAGAATAATCTTAATCTCTGTAGAAGTTTTGGCTCATGGAAATCCAAGAATGATCCCAATAGAAGGTCTACACAATAGAACCAGAGGTCTACAAAAATAGTAACAATCTTGTAGGAATATGCCTTTAAGGGTTTATGATACAATCTATAGGTTGATATCCTTTTTAAAGGTCCGTATTAAGATTTTAGAGATTTACTTATTTTTCCAAACCCTATCAAAGGCTTTTATAACCTAGAGTGTTGAATCATTGTCAAGATGTGGTAGCCCTGTTAAGCATTGAAAAAGGTATGCATAGGTTTATACACTCTATTAGGAGTAAAACAACCCTATATAAAATGTTCAATGCCATTAGATATTGCCAGGAATGCAGGGTAAATGTATGTCAAATGTCAAGAAGCATGTACATAGTAGTTAGGGATATGTCAAATGGTTATGCACATCTATAAGATTGTCAAGGCAGTATACCCTCTTTTAGACCTACATCTTTACAATATAAATCCATGTCAAATGATCTTTAGCCTCTGAGAACAGTGTGTATACTTCAGAAGTTTGAGGAGCTTGAAAACCTCATGAAAGGGTATGTTGCAGGGATGAAGAAAGTTTGCACAAGGGTCCACTCAGACTTCATTAAACTATCCTAGATCTTAGCTCTATTAAGAGTCAAAGTATCTATTGCCAGTATAAAAGCATGCTCAAGAATAAAGAGGATTGTCATTGTCCTAGACAACTATCATTGTATCCTAACTAGTAAACATGGTGAGAAGACAATATTCATGTGGGAGAAGGCACAATATAGGAAGGGATGTGTTTCCATAAGTTATATGAATATTATCAAGTCATCCAGAAACATGAAGGTACCTATTGTACAAGGTTGTAAAAGTATATCAAGGACTATCACATAGGTTGTAGGTCTTCCAAAAGGAAACACTTATGAAGGACACCATACAATGATGTGGATATCAGGGGTAAGGTCTTTTGAATGGTCTTCAGGACTTAAGAAGCTAGACAAGTCTTATGAGGTTGTGACAAGTAAGAAAACCCTGTCAAATACCTATATTCATGCAATAAAAGCACATATTTTCATGTCTTGTTAAGAGTATTTTCTGGATAGAGCTATCAAAGTAGTAAGGATAATGTATGTATTCTAAGTTTAATGTACATCTTGGCTATTTTAGGCATGTTAATCATTTAAGTATTGTTAGGGATGTTTGAAGACTTGTTCACCATTGTAACTCTACCCTATCCTTAAGAAGGATGATAAAACTTGTTGACACAATCAGAAGAACCTTGTTAATTGTCAAGTGGCCATAGGAAAGAGAGAAGACTACTAGGGTATTGTAGAGTGTTTGAAGTCCTATACAATTTGTAAGTGTCTCTTGTAAATACACCTTGTGTAGAATGATTAAGATAAAGAGAAGTCTTTGCAAAAAGAGCACTATGACAAACATTCTAGGGTCTGCAGGACCTTATTTTGCATTCTAAACTCTCTGTAGCCATAGAAGATCTATCAGATGACTTGAGATCATTTTGAAGTTGATAAAGGTATTCCAATAGTTTTGCAAGCCCTGCATAATGACTTATACAACTGCACGGTGTTTCCTTAGGTCTACCATCATTGTTAAACCTTGTATATCCCTACTCAACCCTATAAAGGCTTCATACAAAAACATGCAGGTCTGACAAAGTAGAAGAAAAATACTTAGAATTATGAATAAGAGGCAGAGAAGGTCAGAGACGCTAAGAAAGTTGTAGAGAATAGAGGAAGACCTAGTAGAGAGAAGTAGAGACTTATTAATGACAACCTAACTATGAAGGTTTAAGCCCTCAAGTATGTTGAGATTGTAAATCATCACACGGCCTTAAAAAGAATCTAAAATAGGTTTTGAAATCAATGTCATAAAAAATAACTATGAAATTAATAAGGCGCTACAATATTGAAATACACATTGTGTATTTCAATCTGTGTGCCCAGTTGAAATAGAAAGGCCTGTTCTCTTTTCAAAAGGCATAGTTGAATCATTATAAGAGCTCGATAAGACTTTTTAGGCATGGTAAGACCTTCTATAAAGATTCTTAATGTAAAGTAAGTTGATTAGAGGTCATAAAGAAGTTTTCAATGTGTAGTTTCAGAACTCAACGATGAAAGATCCTTCTCCCATGCCTGTAGGAGGTTAATGCAGTTCCAAAATCATAGGAGATGTGCCCTATTTCATGCATGGATAGTTTGAGGGGAATAATGACAAGTAAAGGCCATTATGGTAGGATCTTATGGTAGTTTCATCATCATGCAAGCATCTAGGAGAGTGGAGGATGATGTGGGAACCTTTCTGTTGATAACTGAGAGGGGGGTGAACCAGTTATCTTAATTATTTGTCTTTCTTTTCTTCTTTAATAATTAGTGCAGTATCAAAACATATAAGCATACATGAACATGAGAGTAGAAAAAAATCAACACACATAACACAAGGATTTTTACGTGGAAAACCTTGTTAAGGGAAAAACCACGGGGTGACTAACCCAAGATTGTATTCTCTGTTAAAAGAATAGAAGTACAAAATGGCACTTGCCAATTAGGGCTCACTACCTACAATAGTTTATATAAAGAAACCAGGTACTTGAACTGATGAGAAGCATCCACATATGCTGAGGTTCAGTTCCGATTAGGCTTAATATACTGATCTACTACAATTCATTCTTCCTCTGCTTTAGTGTTGTTGCTCTGTCACATACCGGACCTGTATTGCTACTTCCACACTACTCTCTGCTTTTCTTCGCACTTCGCAACACACCATATATCTCTTCACATTGAAATCCATCTGGTATATATATCCATACAAAGGATTTCAACATCTTTCTAGTCAACATTTGGTATACTCAAGATTTTCCCAAACTCTGGTCTGTCATCTGAATCCATGCTTACTAAGAGATGCGTATCAAAAAGATAGTTATAGGAGTCATCAATCATGTTGGCCAACCATGAATGATCCCTCAAGAAACTTGATCACCATCAATTTCTCATCCGGCTTAAGGTTTGATGTTCTATCGATTAGTTCTTCCTCAGTCTACTTTGCCAAACAGGAACCCAACACTTAGGTGCTCATATATTTTCACTCTTTCATCACCGAAGGCTCAATCTCTGGAATGTATCAGTCATGATACTCCTCTTGACTTCCCCAAGTCCTCACTATGCTGAGATACTTCCTCTAAGAGATCCGGACCTGATTGTCGCACCTTGTTGCATGCTCTGTTCTTACTCACCGAACCAAAATACTCTTCAATCTGACTTCCGGTATAGTCATACCATGTCCTGGGGATGTGTGGGATGGACTTTGTTGCCATCAATGACAACACTCATGAAGCCACACAGTGTCTCTTGCCAACAATCTCCCCCTTTGTCATTGATGGCAACACTTAGTGAAAAATGACTAAGTGTCACACTACACTCCCCCCTTGGCTAATGCTCTATTCTAATGTACACTTTTCCAGAGCTCCCCCTTAGTTAGATTCCATATTTTTCACTGCTTCTCACTCCCCCTTTGACATCAATGGAAAAGGGTAGAATCCGTACACCAAAATTTCTAAAAATTAGCCTATACTTAGCCACATAAGTATATATACATGTTATACTTACATATACTGAAGTATATTTGCAAAGGTGGTCTTCAACTGTACCACTTCTGTCGCCCAACTCTTCTTCATCCTGTCTAAAATTGAAATGTGACCACTTAGCAAAAATACAAAAGATTCTACCCTCTTTAGGTCTGCTGGATCACTGGTCTAGGCTGTGGTCTGGGCATCAGTTAGGGCCTCATGCATTGCCTCTAACTTGGGGATAATTATCCCTCTTAGTTCACTTAGTCTACTTATTCTATTTTTCGTTTCCTTCTCAAGCCTCTTTATCTCATTTAGTGTGGCAATAGTCTGGCACTCTTGATTCATTATGGATAAGGTGAGAGGATCAAAACTCTGGGATAAACTTGATAGTTTGCCCTCTTGTTCTTCCATCTTCTTTGTAATGTCTGCTGTTACTGTGGACCAAGATAAACAAAATTTGTATAATTCTCCACCATCTTTAAGAGCATTTTCTAGGCTCTTTATTCCAATATTCAGATTCCTCCTATCATTTGCTATTAGCCCCTATACTTCAGAGAATCTCTTACCCAAAAACTCTTTCTGGACTTTTTCTTCTGCTAATTTCTCCAAGGAATCAAAATGTGTGCTAACAGAATTAACAAGAGATTTCAGATTACCAGATGAAGAGGCCGAAAGATCCTTCTAGAAGGATGGCATGATCTTCTCCAACACACCGGATGCAATCTCTATCAACTCATAGTCTTCCATGTGAGACTTCAGAAGTTTTTCTTTTGCCTTTGATTGGGCAAAGGATGCTATCTTCATTGTCTGAACCGAGGAGAGGGAGTCAAAATTGAATGGTCCTTGAAATAGCTTTGGTTCATCTAATTCCATCATTTCTTTGGTTAAGAAATCTTTAACTATTTCTGAGGTGTCTCTTGCTAGAGAGAGAGTTTTCTTTCCTTCTGTACCCTCAGAACTGTCACCTGAGGTCTTCTCTGTTTGGTCTTCTTTTCTTCCCTTTACCTCTTCTTGTTGACTAATTTCCTCTTTTTTTCTTTCTTCTCCTTCAATTCCAGAGTCTGTTGTGGGATCTGGAAGAGAGATATTTACTTCTTCATGAACTTCCTCTTCCAGAACAGAGGAATCCAGGTCCTTAGTCTTATCTTTACCTATCTCCTTTGGCTCTTCTGCAATTTTCTCAGTAGAGTCTTCCTTTGATGCACTTAATCCTTCGACATCAGAAGGTTCATCACTTAGGTCCTCTATAATAGGAATATTGAATCTTTTATATGCATTCTGGAGGATGTCTTCAATCTCTTTTGCCACTTGATCAGTCTCTTCGAGCATAAGCTTGTTCATTCTGGCTTTTCTCTGGAACTCATCCTTGCAATCCTTGAAGATCATGTTCATTTGTTTAGGAGTGATGGAAGGATAGAGCTGAATAGCTATCTATTCCCGGATCTCTAGGTCCTTTGCCTTAGCATTGTTCTTTCTTATTTCAAGTTCCTTCTCTAGGCTTTTGGGAATTAGAGATATGATTTCAATGAATGCTTTATTATAGATGTTTAGATACCTGACTGTAGCATCTTGCAAGATCTTCTGGTCAACTTCATTATATTCATCATAAAATTCATTCATTGGTTTCAAGTTCCCATCCACAGTGACTGATTTGATGATATCATCAATGCAGAGAGTAGGCCTTTCAATGAATTCTTCTGCTTCTTCTTTGTTTTTGCCAACAAATGATTCCATAGAGGTTTTCTTTTTCTTCTTCATTTTCTTAACCTCCTCATCTGACTTTGTCTCTTCATCATCTTTTTGACTTGAATAGGACCTTGTGGCCTTGGTTTTTGTTCTCTTTTCTCCCTTACCGGATGTCTTGGCTTCCGGTTTTGAGGCTTTGGCTCTTAGAGGTGGCAGATGCAGAGCTCTTGGAGGATCTGGTTCGAGAGGGGGCTTGCACCAGATCACTTTCTTTTTTTGCTTCTTGTTTCTCTTTTTCTGCTCTTTCTAGTTTCTCTCTATTTGCATCGACTGCTTCTTTAGAAATGCCAAATCTTTTGGCAACTTCCCCTACTTCTCTTCTCACTTTTCTTTTCATCTCCGGTTGTCTTAGCTCAAAAATGAATTTTCACACTCAACTCTTGAAAGGTTCCAAACCTTTCTGCCTCAAGGTCCTTGGGCTGACTCAGCAGGTGTTGGATATGTAGCTCTAGGATTTTCTCATCAACCTCATACCCCATTGGCATAATCTAGACTATACTTGGCTCCACTACCTCCATTAGGCATTGATCAGTGTCTACCATAAAGCACACTATATCCTTCTATTTCTCAACCAATGATTGGGGGATTCTTTCTCTGGCCTGCATCATACTTTGAAAGTTCTTGAAGTATCCCTAGAGTGCTGTACTTTGAGCCTTGGCATCACCAAGCCCATACATATAATATTTGATTTGTATGGAAACCAGTTTGTCATTTTGCCATACCTAACCACTGGATCTGAGGAGCTGATTCATGTAGTAAAAGAAGAGACATAATATCAGGCCACCATATTTGAATGAGTTCTTCTTGCCCTTTTTTTGCAAGTTTTCTAACAGTTGGCTCAGAAGAAGCTCGCAAAGATCATAATCTGCATTCTCCCTTAGCATCTAATAAGTAGTATAAATTACAGTTCTGGATACAGAATTCTCCCTGTTGGAGTGATATATCTTGTAGCCAATTATCATGGAGGCAAACTTGATATCTGGATCAGTGATATCTTCTATTGTCATTGTTCTCTTGTCAAATTTTGATCCGGTAGCCTCACTTACAGTTTGGTTTTTGACTGATTTGAGAGCAGGTAACCCACCGAATGAGTGCAATCTGATTACCACCCTAATAGCATCTTTTGTGATCTTAAATGGCCTCACCAACCATATGAAGTTGTCATGCACTCTACTTAGAACATACCGGACCCATTCATCTTCTGCAAAATAAGGGAAATGGATGCAATGTCCAAAATGCTTGTCCCAGATGGCTTTGTATTGAGGTTTGAGTTCAAATGATTCATCTATTAACTGCTTGTGATAGATATCCATCAGCTTGGATTCCCTAAATTCCTCAATATTCACATGAATGTATGCCCTAACATCTTCTACATGTAAAACCCCATGCGGAATGCTAGAGAAGGCGCCTAAAGGATCAACTTCTAGAGATTTGTAAGGGTGTTTCTTAAACTTAGGGTGCGGCCTACCAGTGATTTTGACAACATTCAGAGTAGCCATCTTTCAATAGATTCAGAGAGAGATATTCAAGAGCAAAAATACCTTTTTATGCCTCTAGGGTTCACGATATGAGCCGGATAAGATTGCTGGTTGAATCGACTTCTGCGGTTGATCTTTGAGAGGTTTTGAGGCCATTTTTTTGCAGAGCTCCTTCTTTCTTCTTCTCGAATGCAAATGATGAACAAGAGAACCCTTATATTTCTGCGCAAACCCTAATTCCACATTACAATAAATGCACAATTTAAGTCATTCCAGTTACCTTTTTCTCCTTGTTCCGAGAGAGATCTTTCTAGATTATTGAGATGCAATTAGAGTGGTTCTTGGTGATAAATGACAATCTATCTCCCTTTTTCAATCATTCCATTTATCCACAGATCAAGATATTTGCGTTTTAAATCATACCGGATCTAACTGTGGGAATCTTGCTTTTACCGGATGACTGTTAAACCGAATCAATCTTGGATGCTTAACCTCTTGAAAACTTCTTGCGGATCTTCCATATCTTTACCAAGGCTTATTTAGATATTTCTCTGAGAACCCTTTAATCCACAGCTTTCCATGTGCCAATTTCAGGCACCAATTGACTGGCTGGGGGAATTTGTTTTCCTTTTTGACTCCCCCTGAGCCATAGCTCATCTATTTAGTTTCTGGAAGGAATATCAACACTAGATTTTGGTGCGGATCCATCCCCAACATTTTATGTACTTCTCTTTACCCAAATCTTGTTCATCTCCCTTTGAACTTCATCTGCATTCACTTTTCCTTTTCCTTTGTCTTGATTTTGATTATGATGCACTGGACCCCTTTTATCCTGATTCTTACTCCTGCAGAATTTGGCAATATGACTAGATCTATTGCAATTGTAGCAAACAATATTTCTTTGCAAATTTGATTGATATCCTCTTGATCTGCATTGATTAGCCATATGTCCCATTCTATTGTATGCAAAGCATCTACCATTGAATGAATTGTTCATTTGCATATTTCTACATTCATGAGATTTGTGACCATACCTTTCGCAGTTAAAACACTGTCCGGTGAATGATGAATTAGTCTAATTCATTCTTCTTCTGCACTGATTTGCTTTACGATCGAAGTTATTGCAGTTGTAGCAGTATCCATTAAAGGATGGATATATTTGAGCATTTGGTTGCCTTACCGGAGGTCTTCTAGGCCTGTTCCTTGGATTTCCTGATCCAGAGTTCTTCTGATCAGATATGGAGCTTTCCCCTTTCTCATACCCCAAGCCTTGCTTGTCATCTACCCTCTTTTGGCTTTCAAGAAGAACTTCAAGTTGAGCAGAGCTTATCTTGAATTTCTCTTTGTATTCATTTGTTGTTTGAAGATCCCTTTTAAGAGTGTCTATCTGATTCTCAAGTTGTTCTTCATTGTTTCTAACTTCTTCAAGATCAGATTCTAGATGCCTGATTATTCTATCCATTTTGTGGGTCTTCTAACTTCTCCTTGAGAGATTGTTTTAGATTATCTTCACTTTTTCTTTTTTCTTCAATTTCTTGGGTGAATTTCATAACTCCTAATTCCATTTCGTGTTTTACCATAATGACCTCTTTTGATAACTTCTCACATAACTTGGTTTTCTCATTTAGATCTTCATTAGTATCATTGGCTTCACTTTGACTTGCTAAGTGTTGAAGTAGTTCCTTTCTTTTCTTCATTGAGATACTTAGTTTTTCTTTGAGTTCATTTATGAAATCATTAGCTTGTTTGAGTCTTTCCCTTAGGTTATTGACTTCAGAGTGAGATTGCTCAAGATCATCTAGGGCAAACTGAAGTTGATCCCTCATACCGTACATATCCATTGAGATTCCCAAATCTTCCTCAAGCTATTAGGCTCTGTCTAGAGGAACTTAGCTCTGATACCAATTGTTGATAACTGAGAGGGGGGGTGAATCAGTTATCTTAATTATTTGACTTTCTTTTCTTCTTTAATAATTAGTGCAGTATCAAAACATATAAGCATACATGAACATGAGAGCAGAAAGAAATCAACACACATAACACAAGGATTTTTACGTGGAAAACCCTGTTAAGGGAAAAACCACGGGGTGACTAATCCAAGATTGTATTCTTTGTTAAAAGAATAGAAGTACAAAATGGCACTTGCCAATTAGGGCTCACTGCCCGAGCACACTTCTCACAAGAGGCTCACTGCCTACAATAGTTTATAGAAAGAAACCAGGTACTTGAACTGATGAGAAGCATCCACATATGTTGAGGTTCAGTTTTGGTTAGGCTCAATATACTGATCTACTGCACTTCATTCTTCCTCTACTTTAGTGCTGTTGTTTTGTCACATAATGGACCTGTATTGCTACTTCCACACTGCTCTCTTCTTTTCTTCACACTTCGCAACACACCATATGTCTCTTCACATCAAAATCCATCTGGTATATATATCTGCACAAAGGATTTCAACATCTTCTAGTTGGCATCTGGAATACTCAAGATTTTCCCAAACTCTGGTCTGTCGGTTGAATCCATGCTTACAAAGAGATGTGTATCAAAAAGATAGTTATAGGAGTCATCAATCATGTCGGCCAACCATGAATGATCCTACAAAAAACTTGATCACCATCAATTTCTCATCCGGATTAAGGTCTGATGTTCTGCCGGTCAGTTCTTCCTCAGTCTACTCTACCAAACATGAACCCAACACTTAGGTGCTCATATATTTTTACTCTTTCATCACCGAAGGCTCAATCTCTAGAATGTATCAGTCATGGTACTCCTCTTGACTTTCCCAAGTCTGCACTTTGCTGAGATACTTCATCTGAGAGATACGGACCTAATTGTCGCACATTGCTGCATGCTCTGATTTTGCTCACCGAACCAAAATACTCTTCAATCTGACTTCTGGTATAGTCATACCATGTCCTGCAGATGTGTGCGATGGACTTTGTTGCCATCAATGACAACACTCATGAAGCCACACAGTGTCTCTTGCCAACACTTTCTAGAAGCATTTTCAATTGATTGAGTTAGAAAGTCAAAGACATCTCTCTTCCATGCCTTGGTGAAGCTTTTGGAGGGAGAAAAATAAGAAAACAAGTCCTCAGCACCAAGGAGAAAGGTTTTACCAGGTTGTTTAAGGAAAGTATTATATTTATTTCTTAAAGACATGACCCTACATTCTCTCCAAACTATTGGATTTGAAAGAGGATGCCTTGTAACACAAAAACATATTATTATTCTCTAAGTTTTAAAAAGAAATAGCTTTGATTTTCTAAGAGAAAGCATTGTAACTAGTTTGTATTAGTTGTAAAAAGTGCCTTTTGATCAATACAAGTTTGTAGTTTGTATTAGTTGTAAAATTAGCTTGTGAAACATTGATTTCCTTGTAATTGCAACTTCATTTTAACCTATACAAGATCTTGTGGATGTTGTGCATACATTTATCAACTGGCAAAATCAATTATGCATATGAAAACCTAATTTAGGAGTTTGTTCAACAACATTTGGTGCATCACCACACTTCAAACTTTTTAGTTATCTTTCTTATCTCTTTTCCATTGAATAATATAGAGTAGGCTTAGAGTAGTTTTCAATTTCAGAGGCTTAGTTTAGTCAAGGAATCAACCCTTTATCTGGAGGTTTAGCTTCAGTTTGCAAGGTCCCACACCTAGAAGTTATTCACATTGTATCATAGGGTTTGTTGAATTAGGTTCAACAAAGGGTGCAATCTTAGTGATAATAGGGACAACACTACATATTCGATAGTTGGACAAGGAAAGGTACTATTGTGTTTTAGTGATGGGAGGATTAAAACTCTTCCTAGTGTTTTACATATTCCTAGATTGGCTAGAAAACATATTTTTGTTTCAAAGTTGAATGATTTGAGAATGCAAGTAACATTTAACAAGCATAGTTGCAAATTGCTGAGAGGAAGCTTGATGATATAAAGGGGAACAAAGATGGGAACTCTATTTAGGTTTGATGTCATTACTGTTTGCAAATCCACCTATGTGATAGAAAAAATTGATAATACATGTATGTTGTGGCATCGTAGATTAGGCAACATAAGTAAAAATGTTTTGTAAACTATTATCAATAAAAGTTTGTTGTATGGTTTTTCCTAATATGATGAGCACTTTAATTTTTGTGTGTATTATGTGTTTGGTAAACAAAACAGAGCATCATTTCCTTTAGGAAGTAATAAGGCAAAATATAAATTAGAAATTATTCATACGGATGTGTTTGGTCTTGTGGATAATGATTCAATTGGAAAGTCACATTATTTTGTTACCTCCATTGATGATGTATCCAAGTTTACATGGATTTACTTTATGAATCATAAATCTAAAGTTTTCACAAAGTTTAAGGATTTTTAAGTCTTAGTAGAAAACCAATTAGGATTGAAAATAAAAGTTTTGAGTTCTGGCAATGGAGGCGAATATTTCTCTAAGCAATTTGATGAGTTTTGCAAGCATGTAGGTATCATTAGACAAAATACAACTCCATCTACACCACAACATAATGGTGTTGTAGAAAGGATGAACTGAACAATTATGGACAAATAGTTTTGGAAAAAAGTTGTGAGTACCACTTGTTACTTGATAAACGAATCTCCTTGTGAGGCTTTTGATTCAACACATTATGAAGCATGGATAGGTAACTAACCTTTTATTTCACATTTAAGGTTTTTGGGTGTGAGGCTTTTGTTCATGTGCCTAAGGAAAAGCATTCTAAGTTGGATCTAAAAGCACATAAATGCATCTTTATTCGATATGTGAGAATGTTAAAGTTTATAAACTTTGGAATCCTTTAAATAAGAAAATTGTCCACTCTAGAGATGTGATTTTCAAAGAACTTAGAGTTGTTTCTAATCCTATACAGCTAGAAGAAAAAGAAAGGAAAAAGATTGATCATTTTGATTTACAACAAGAAGATGCACATCAGGAAGAACATAATGATGGATTTGAGTATGGAGAAGAAGAAGAGGGTTCAAGTGAAAGTTCTAATGAGGAAGACTCTATGGTTATAGGAGAACAAGAGGAAGAATCTCTTACTCCACCCTTGAGAAGATCCACAAGACAAAAAAATCTAGTTGATAGGTATAGCCCACTAGATTGCTATTGTGTATTTGCTTTATTGTGTATTGATGATGAACCTAGATCCTATAGGGAAGTTATTCTTGCAGATGATAGTGAGTCTTGGTAACTAGCCCTGCAAGAGGAGATGATGACATTAGATTCTTGTGATACTTAGGATGTTCATTTTCCCAAAGGAAGGAAAACCATTGGTTGTAATTGGGTCTACAAAAAAAAATTAGAGCGGAGGTTCATTAGAAAAGTATAAGACTACACTGGTAGCCAAGGGCTACTCCCAAAGAGATGGTGTTGATTTCAATGAATTTTCCTCTCATGTTGCTAAATGATCTTATATCAGATTTTATTTATCCATAGTTGTTGCTTATGATTTTTAAATTGAGAAAATGGATGTTAAGACTACATTTTTGCATGGATGTATAGAAGAGGAAATTTATATGCAACAAATAAAAGAATTTGAGGTAAAAGGAAAAGAACATTTGGTTTGCAGGTTGAAATGGTCTCTTTATGGTTTGAAACAATCATCTCGGATGTGGTATCAAAAGTTTGATTATTTTATGTTGAAATTGGGCTTTGTGAGCAGTGAAGAAGATCATTATATTTACATTAGATGTATTGATGATCATATACTAATTATTGCCTTGTATGTGGATGACATGTTTTCAACATGTGGTGGTGTTGTGACAACAATCGTAAGTCATTTGGAAGAAGAAATCACAACCGCATATCAAATTAGTGTTTGTTAGAGCATGAATAGTGATGTAGGGGCACTTGTGGTAGAACTAAAGTTTATGCAGCACAATCTAAGAGTAGCACAATGTTATGAAATATGGCACAATGTATCTAAGTAGTTAGAAGTGGAGTTATATTTGTATGTACTACCACAAGTGAATAGCTAGTAGTGGTAGCTATACCAGAAACATGTATTTATACCAACAATGTAAAGGTTGTAAAGTTATTGATTCATAGGCAGTGTACAAGGTGACTATCTACATGGTGACATCATACTTGGTGATTTATGTGGTATTTTGATGTCATGTTATGGTTGGATTATGGTTACATGACTTTTGGTATTCCCTAGGTTGGTTGGATAGTTAGATGGTTGGTATTCCCATGCATACGTCTATATATCAGTTTGTATGAATGTACAAAGGTTAGATTGTTGGAAGGTTGAATGGACAATACATGCATTGATAACATTAGATTATACATTTCCTTCACAACTACTTTTGGCCCTCACTTCGAACACCATGGACTTGGCACAGAATGTCAACATTGTAAGAAATCTTGTCTTTAAATATACGCATGCGTTTCTCTTCTCAAAAGATTCTCTAGTTGCTACTTTTCAAGGATATGACCTCTTCAAGCATAGAGCCTTGGTTGGGGGTTTGTTCTCCCACTACTAGATTAAACTTATCCCTACCTTTAACTATGTTTTCAATGCACTTCAACATGGCTTGCAGAACGAGTGCGAGCCTATTCTCTAAGAGCACATAGGGATGAAATTGGTGAGGTATTTGCAGCCAAAATTGAAGAGAAGTTCCACTCCATTTTGTTCCTTATGCAACACCAGCCTCACATTCCTCCACCACCAGCAGACTTTGTGGAAGAGGATGGAGCTGATGCCAATGCCAATATGGTTGAAGACTTACCTGGACCTATGATCAACATGAATGAGCCACCTGTATAAGGCTCTAGTTTCTCATCTTTGTTTAAACTTAAAATAGTTCTTTTTACTATTTTTTCAGGGTGTATGGGCTTTCTGTATATCAACCACTTGTAAATTCTATGTTATCAATTATAGGGTGGTTGTATCAGGGTTTTTTAAGATTATGTTACACGTTGGTGATTCTTTATGTATGGCCCTCTTTTGGCTGATATGTAACGACTCTTTATATTAATATAATAGTATTTTCAAGTATACAACACCTTTTTCTTAAAAAAAGATTAGATTATACATTGTCTGGTGTAGTTAGAGTGATTACAAAATATGAATGTTGTAGATTGAGACTTTGTAAAAAGTCCAAAGACCTTGTTGTATTGAATCTATTTTGGTTTTAAATAATGTAATTATGAATGTATTTTAGTGGTGGGTTTATCTCTTGAAAGCGTTTCCCACATAAAACTTTATGTCTTATGGTCAATCCTATGGATGCATAATGTTTCATTTACTTATGTACATGTGTTAGATTTTGCAAATATTGTTGACTACTTTTTGAATACATAATATTAGAAAAAATCTCCTAATCTATAAGTCATCTACAAAGGGGTTAAGATCCTCGACAATTTCAAAAGAGACTACAAGGAGGTGAAAAAGAAAAGGAAACATGATTTTGTTGATGAGTCTAAAAAGTCTTCTTCAGATGATGTTGATGCATTTGTCACAATGTTAGCAACACACACACTGGAAGGTGCATGGTTGGTAGAATTTGAATCTTTTTTCCACATGACCACACATCGAGGTTGGTTCTCAAAGTATGAAGAATATGATGGTGGGAAGTTGTATCTTGAAAATGACTCTTTCCTAAATATTGTTGGCCATGGAAGAGTCTTGATTCAACTCCCTAATGGACATGTGAAGAGGATCAATGGTGTATTACATATCCTTGATTTGGCATAGAACCTAATTTTAGTTAGTAAGCTTACTAATATGGGTGTACAAATTGTTTTCTAGTCGAGGGTGAAATATAGTACAAGGATCTATGCTGCTCACTAAGGATGTTTTTGTGGGCACTCTATTTCAGCTAGATACATGCACAATTTAGTGTAATAGTTTCTCTATTCTTGTAGTGAAAAGATCTGTAAATTCTACACTATCACTGTCGAAACTAGTTGCAAAGATGAGTGTTGTATGTACTTCCAATGGTCATGCTTTGTAGGTAAGTAAAGGTGCGTTGTATTCAAAGACCAAATTACATATGGAGAAGACAATGTTATTGCACTAGAGAATAAGCCACATTCATGGGAAGGGTCTTAGGACCCTAAAAAAAAAATTGTAGAAGGTTTGAATAATTGTGCTCTTGAGTTTGATTTATGTGAACATTGCATATATTGAAAACAAAAGTGTGTTCAGTTTTACTTGAGTTCTCACAAATCTTTTAGGGTATTTGATATAATTCATTCTAATGTTTTTAGTCTTTTTAACATTCCTTTGATTTCAAAATCTTTATTTTATGTATCTTTCATATATTATTCTAAAAGGACATGAGTGTATTTCTTTACAAGTAAATATGAAGTCTTCAGACATTTTAGAGAGTTCAAAGCTTTTGTAAAAAAATAAATTGGTAGAAAGATTAAAGTTTTAAGAATTGGCAATGGTGGTGAGTTTTGTTCAGTCGACTTTAATAGAATCTATAAGGAGCATGGGATAGAGAGACATAAGACAACTCCATATACCCCTCAACAAAATAATGTTGCAAAAGGAATGAACAAGACATTGATGGAGAGGGCTAGGAGTATGCTTAGTGGAGCTTCCTTGGAAGAAAAGTTTTGGGCAGAAGTAGTTTTTATAACTTGTTACTTGATTAATAGTTTTCTTTATAGAGGCTTGGTTAGGTAAAAGGCCCTCATTAAAACATCTTCGTATTTTTGGTTGTGAGACATATGCTCATGTGCCTAAGGAGAGGTGGTCAAAATTAGATAAAAAGGTAGTTAAGTGTATCTTGATTAGCTATGGTGTTGGTGCAAAGGGATACAAGTTTTTAGATCTTGTGGCTAAGAGAGTTATGTACAACAAAAGTGTTATTTTCAGAGAGATTAAGTACATTCCTACAACTTTGTAGCCAATGATGGATAAGAAAGAAGATGTGGTTCAACTACCCCTTAAGACTAAGAAAGTTGAACTAGAAGCTCATGAAGGACCTAAAGAGGAGGAGAGATTAGGTAGTTCAAATAGTTTCAAAGAGGAGGTAAAACCTCCATCTCAACTCTTAAGGATGTCCACTCGGCATAGACAACAACCAGACATGTATACTCCTAATTGAAGAAGTATTTTTATTTTATTGCTAACATAAATGAGCCTATTATGAGTCCTAGAAAGTGGCTATGTATGAGGAGATGGATACATTGAAAAAATTCACATATGGGACTTAGTACTTTTGCTTGATAGATAGAAACCCATTGTTTATAAATGCATGTTCAAAAGGAATATCAATTCTAACGGAAGTGTCAAGAATTATAAGGCTAGACTAGTTATGAAGAGATAATCCCAAGTTGAGGGAATTGATTCTTGTGATATTTTTTCTCTAGTTGCTAAGTTGGCATCCATTTAGTTCTTATTATTTGTTGCAACAAGATTTATTTTTAAGCAAGTCCATAGGAGCTAACATCAAAGAGGAAATGAATATCCTCAATGGTGTCCTCCTAATCTACAAGAAGGGACTCACAAAATAAACATGCAATGCCTATCAAGTACTCATCCCAAGTAGCTATCTCTAGAAGATGATAATCTTGCTACACTAAGTCATTGGAAGCCCCATCCAAAGAAACATTGAACTCAAAATAAGTAATAAGAGATGGAGGAGATAGAATGTCAAGACATGTCTCTAGGACCTCAATTGATGAAATAACTGTTGGAATTACTCTAGACAACTGAGAAGGGGGGTGAATCAGTTGTCCCCAAAATTAATCTTTTCTTTTCTTTTAGTCTTCTTTCACAATTGGCAAATTGATTAAGGATGCAAACATTAAAGCATATAACATCAAAACATAAGCAGAAACATAATCAACACATTTGACACCAAGATTTTTGATGTGGAACCCTGGTTAAGGGAAAAACCATGGTGGGTGTTAGCCCACAAGATTCATACCCTATTAAAAGTACTTGAAAGAAATGGGAAGGCACTTGCCTTTGGGCGCGCTGTCCAGAGCTCACTACTCAAAAGAGAGGCTCACTGCCTACAAGAGATTTGTTTTAAGAAATAACTAACTGATAATTATCATCTTTTCATGCCTATTTTAGTTTCATTTGATGCCCCCAAAACTTCTGCTTCTATCTCCAATTTCTTCTTCTCTGACTCTTCACTCTATACTGCTTTCGCTCATCTTCTTCTCTACTCTGCTTCTGATCCTTTTTCACATTTAATTCATTTCGCACAAGGATGATTTTCAACAACTCTACAACAAGTATTTGTATGCTTCATCAACCTTGGAATGATCAACAAGGTCGGCTAAACTTGATGCAGATCATTACACTATCGGCCAAACATAACTAAGACTTGAATCTTTCTCTATAAGCATGCCATGCTTCATAAAATGCTCTTAGAACATCTACAACATGCTAGTATCATCCAGTCAGCCAAGACTAGGAAGAACATCAACAACATAAAGGAAAATCTTCAAAAACAAGCTCAAACTTCCATGAGGACCTCCAACACAATAGTTACATGATCCAGAGATCTCCACAAGCACATTCAATTCAACAGAAATATTAGCACTTCTCCAAAACATCTGAATTACCTGCATCTTCCTCCAGAACCTTAAGAACACTATTTACCATGACTATCACATTAGAATAATTACTTGTGAACCTCCAAACCACGAACCACTTGAATGGATGATACACATTGACTTCCCAAACCTGCCTTCAGATCTGCAGATCATCATTTGACATATTCGGAACAATCCAGACCTCTTTTTCTGTCACTCTGTCTCTTCTGAATATTACAGGAACCAGTTCTACTCAGATGATCATAACTTCTTTAGATCTTAATGCAAACCTCCTAAATCTTAACTAGAGCTTCTTCAGACAAACATCTTCATAGCCATCTGGTCCGCATACATTGATCTTCAATAATTTTCTCAATATCCTCAACAATCTGATCTTCTATACAGGCAACAAAATAGGATATAGTTGACACTAATGGCAATAAGGATATGTTGACATCAATGACAACACTGCTTAGGCACATAGTTACAACAATCTCCCCCTTTGTCATTGATGGCAACATATGATGTGAAAAACTAAAATCAACCATCAAGACAAGAACTTCTCCCCCTTTTCTCTTCTCACTTCTGCAATTACTTTCCTCACTACTCCCCCTTTTATCAGCAACTAGTTTTTCACATGAACTTCTCTCCCCCTTTGACATCAATGGCAAAGGGCACATATTTGCAATTTTCCCCCTTCTTGTTACAGATTGATCGCAACATTTGCATATTAACTACTCCCCTTAAGCAGTATCTCCTTAACATCAATCCGGATCACAAGATATGATTGTGAATTCCACTGGACTGATGCACCGTAGTGCATCTTAGTTCTGATTAGGAGGGGTAATAACCCCTAACTTCTCTCTAAGATACTCAAAAGTACCCTTGGGAAAAGGCTTAGTGAAGATATCTACAATCTAATCTTTGGAAGACACAAACTCTAACTTGATTCCATTCTCATTTACCTTCTCTCTCAAAAAATGAAACTTGATAGATATTTGCTTTGTCTTTGAATGCAACACTAGATTTTTTGAGATGCTTATTGCACTAGAATTATCATAGAAGATTGTGACTGGTTCCTGAAACACAATTCTGATGTCCTTCAACATTTGTTTCATCCACAGAACTTGAGTACAATTATTTGTTACTGCTATATATTCTACCTCTGTAGTAGACAAAGATATTGCCTCTTGTTTTTTGCTCATCCAAGAGACCAATCTTCTTCCCAAGAAGAATGCACCACCACTAGTACTTTTCCTATCATCCACGTCTCCTTCCCAATCAGTATCTGTATATGCATGAAGAATAAAGTTATTGTCCTTTGGATACCACAATCCATAATCAATTGTCCCCTTGAGATATCTAAAAATTCTTTTGACTGCCGTAACATGGGATTCTTTTGGATCAACTTGAAATTTGGCAACAAGTCCAACTGCATTCATGATGTCGGTCTGGTTTGAGTCAGATAGAGCAATCCTCCAATCATTGATCTATACCTTTTCTAATTTACCTTGGGGGAGTCATCATCTTTGCTTAGCTTGCATCCGATTACCATAGGTGTACCTACTGGCTTTGAATCTTTCATTCCAAACTTCTTCCACAATCCTTTCACATACTTGGATTGAGATATAAAGATACCTTTATCTGACTGAACAATTTGCGGACCTAGGAAGAAATTCATCTCACCAAACATTGACATCTCAAATTCACTTTTCATTTGATCAACAAATGCTTTGAACATACATTCATTTCTACCAAAAATGATATCATCAACAAAGACTTCAACAATCAGGATGTCCTCGTGATTAATCTTGAAGTAAAGATTATTATCAGTGGTACCTTTGCTAAATCCTAGATTGAGTAAATGCTTATCCAATCTTGCATACCAGGCTCTTGGGGCTTGCTTGAGTCCATACAATGCTTTTCTTAGTCTACAGACCATATCTCTTTGATTAGACAATTGAAATCCTTCTGGTTGCTCAATGTAGACTTCTTCCTCCAACTCCCCATTTAGGAATGTTGATTTAACATCCATCTGATAAACTCTAAAATCTCTGAAAGCAACAAAAGCAAGAAATAATCTGACTGCCTCTATCCTTGCCACCGGAGCAAAAGTTTCTTCAAAATCAATTCCTTCCACTTGAGAATAGCCTTTACATACCAACCTTGCCTTGTTTCTTACAACCTCACCATCTTTATTTAGTTTATTTCAGAAGACCCATTTGGTTCCAATCACATTTTTGTTCTCAGGTCTAGGAACAATATCCCAAGTGTAATTCTTTTCAATTTTCATCAATTCTTCTTCCATTGCTTTAACCCAGTTTTCATCATTGTAGGCTTCACTTACTAATTTAGGTTCAATCTTTGAAATCAAACAAATCTCCTCTTGATCTTCAGAAATATTTCTCCTAGTTTGAACACCTTTACTCTTATCTCCTATGATCTGATTTTCAGGATGATTCATCCTTACATACCTGGGCGTTTTGGGAATTGTTTGAGGTTCTATTTCTTGAGATTGTTCCTCAACTTCAACAATATCTTCTTGAATTACTGGATCAATTGGATCAATTTGGATCTAAATCTGAGATTGCACTTGCCTTTCTTAACTTGGATTTTCAACTTGATCATCTGAATCATATCCGTAGGGCTTGGAATGTCCTTCTTTGCTCTCATCAACTCTGACATCAGCACTTTCAACAATCTTCTTCAACCTCTTGTTAAAGCACCGGTATGCTTTTCTTTGAGTAGAGTAACCCATAAAAATTCATTCATCACTTCTTGCTTCAAACTTGCCTAGATTCTCATCTCTTTTGATATAGCATTTAGTACCAAAAACTCTGAAATATCTCACAGTAGGAGGATGACCAAACCATAGTTCATAAGGAGTTTTACCAGAATTTTCTTTGATCTGTATCCGGTTAAGAGTGTAGACAATAGTACTCACGGCTTCTCTCTAATAAACTTGAGGAACATTTGTTTCCATCATCATGGTCTTGGTAGCTTTTTGAATGGTCTAGTTTTTTCTTTCCACAACTTCACTTTGCTGAGGAGTCCTAGGAGCAGATAATTGTCTTTTTATTCCATGATTTTCACAAAAAGCATCAAACTCACCAAAAGTAAATTCTCCACCTCTGTCGGATCTCAGACACTTCAATTTCCCACCAATCTCATTTTCAACCATCACCTTGAAAACTTTAAACTTGTCAAGAGCTTCTGATTTTTCTTTTCAGAAAGTTACCCACATCATCCGAGAATAATCAGCAACATGAAATAAATGTCTCCTTGCACACTCTTGATTCTAGTAGGACCACAGAGATCAGTATGTACCAGTTCTAATCTCCCACTTGAAGCTTGTTCCTTACTTTTGAATGAAATTTTATTCTGTTTACCCAATTGACATTCTCTACATATGCTATCAGGTTTCACAAGTCTTGGAAGATCTCTTACAGCTTGAGTGGAACTTATTTTGACAATGTTATCAAAATTCACATGACACATCCTCCTATGCTATAACCAACTTTGATCTGTCTAAACAATTAAACAACTTTTGCCAGAACTACTTAAATGAAAAATGTTACCTCTAGTTTGAGTATCGGATGCAATTTCAGTTCTGGTGCTCTCCAAGATTCTGTATTTTCCATCCTTGAATCAAAGATCATAACCCTTGTCAACCAACTGTCCAACACTAAGAAGATTATGTTTTAGTCATTCCACATACAAGACATCATTGGTGCTATTTTTACCATCAAAAGAGATGGATCCTCTGCCACAAATTCTACCAGCTGAGTTGTCTCCAAATTTCACAAGCCCACCTTCATAATTTTCAAAACTCATAAAATTACTCTTGTCACCAGTCATATAATGAGAGCATCCACTATCAATCACCCATTCATCTTTTTCAATAACCTGAGCAGCCAAGGCACTTTCCACATTTGCATAGCTAGCAGATTCAGTAGACACCGGATCTTCTTCTTTGATAGCAATGAACACCCAATCATTTTTAGAGGAACCTCCATGATCAGATTCATCATCTGTGACTCTTTCTTCTCCAACTTCTTAGACACAGTAACATTTCTTCTAACCCTTGTATCTGTTAGGGTTTGGTTTTGAAAACCTCTCTGAACATCTTGAGGCAAAATGACCAATCTTATTACAAGCAAAACATTTGAGTGGTAATTTTCCTTCATACTTACCGGATCCTCTTGGCATTCTTCTGGTAATAAGAGCTTCAAGATTTGCATTTCTATTTCAACATCTTCAAGATCCTTCCTTATCTTCACAAATCTGTTTGATCTTGTAGAAGAGCTTTCACTCGGATCATATCTTTATTTTCCATATACACTGGCCTTGAATGCAGATTCAGACTTAGGAAGAGAATCACCAAATTCACTCAATTCAAAAGATGAAATTTTGCCAACTAGGTGATCTCTTGTAACTTCTGAGACAGTCCCGATCTCCTCTATAGTAGTAACCTTATGTTTGCATGAATTAGGCAAAGATCTAAGCACTTTTGCCACAATCTCTAATTCCTCCAAAGTTTCACTAGCACACCTGATCCCACACACAAGTTCATTTATCTTTTGCATGTAGATTGTGATGTTTTCATCTTTACTCATCCTCAGATTTTCAAATTTTCCTCTCAGACTTTGTAGTTTGGCACATTTGACATATTTGTCTCCTTCATATAGATTCTCCAACGTCTTCCAAATTTTATGAGCAGTTTTTAGTCCAAAAACATTTGTCATTTCTGAATCAATCAGGGCACTCAACAAAGCTTCTTTAGCTCGAAGGTTATTTTCAGCATCCTTGAGTTCATTTGGAGTTGATAGACCTTTTGCCGAAGGATTATATTCTTCCTTAGTTATCACCTAATAAGCATAACCCATGCATTGCAAATGGCACTCCATACGACTTTTCCAAATAGAGTAATTTGTTCCATCAAATCTCAAACTATCCTTTTTGTAGGTTGACATCCTGGATCTCCTCGGGCGGTTAAGCTCTTTTTAGAGGAACTTGGCTCTAATATCAATTGTTGGAATTACTCCGGACAACTGAGAGGGGGGGTGAATCAGTTGTCCCCAAAATTAATCTTTTCTTTTCTTTTAGTCTTCTTTCACAATTGGTAAATTGATTGAGGATGCAAACATTAAAGCATATAACATCAACACATAAGCAGAAACATAATCAACACATTTGACACCAAGATTTTTGATGTGGAAACCTGGTTAAGGGAAAAACCACAGTGGGTGTTAGCCCACAAGATTCGTACCCTGTTAAAAGTACTTGAAAGAAATGGGAAGGCACTTGCCTTCGGGTGCACTGCCTAGAGCTCACTACTCAAAAGAGAGGCTCACTACCTACAAGAGATTTGTTTTAAGAAATAACTAACTGATAATTAACATCTTTTGATGCCTGGTTCAGTATCATTTAATACTCCAAAAACTTTTGCTTCTATCTCCAATTTCTTCTTCTTTGACTCTTCACTCTATACTGCTTTCGCTCCTCTTCTTCTCTGCTCTGCTTCTGATCCTTTTTTAGATTTAATTCTATTTTGCACAAGGATGATTTTCAACAACTCTACAACAAGTATTTGTACGCTTCATCAACCTTGGAATGATCAATAAGGTTGGCTAAACTTGACGCGGATCATTACACTATCGGCCAAACATAACTGGCACTTGAATCTTTCTCTATAAGCACACCATGCTTCATAAAATGCTCTTAGAACATCTGCAACACACTAGGATCATCCGGTCAGCCAAGACTGGGAAGAACATCAACAACATAAAGGAAAATCTTCAAAAACGAGCTCAAACTTCCATGCGGACCTCCAACACAATAGTTACACGATCCATAGATTTCCACAAGCACATTGAATTCAATAGAAACATTCACACTTCTCCAAAACATCTGAATTACTTGCATCTTCCTCCAGAACCTTAAGAACACTATCTGCCATGACTGTCACATTAGAAAAAATGCTTGCGGATCTCCAAACCACGAACCACTTGAATGGATGATATACACTGACTTCCCAAACCTACCTTCAGATCTACAGATCATCATTTGACATATCCGAAACAATCTGGACCTTTTTTTTGTCAATCTGTCTCTTCTGAATATTGCAGGAACTGGTTCTACTCAGATGGTCATAACTTCTTTAGATCTTAATGTGAACCTCTCAAATCTTAACTGGAGATTCTTCAAACAAACCTCTTCATAGCCATCTGGTCTGCATAAATTGATCTTCAATTATTTTCTCAATTTCCTCAACAATCTGGTCTTCTATACAGGCAGCAAAATAAGATACAGTTGACACTAATGGCAACAAGGATATGTTGACATCAATGACAACACCGCTTAGGCACATAGTTGCAACAATAACACCAACATTCAAATGACCATGTTGTATCTTTTCAAAAGTGTCCACACTAGATGCTTGACTGTGAACACCAGCCAAAGGAACAATAGGAACAAAATGTGAGAAGGTGTATAGTTGAGATCAATGATCAACCTCCCCAACTACAATAATATTTCTTCTATGCAAATATTGAATAACCATAGAATTTGGTGTGAACTCAACACTCTTCCTTGGCCCACCATGTGTGATCTCATAGATAGAAAGGATATTGATTAACAATAAAGTCACATAAAGGATGTCATTGAATGATCCTTTATCCATGTCAATAAGCCTTTTCCCACAAACATGCATATATGTGTTGTTAGCCATTAGGATGTGTGGTGATGAACAAATCTAATATGAACAGAACATACTCTGTGATGAAGATATATGATGTGAAGATCCAAAATCAAAGATCTATTTTCTTGACTCAAAATCTACAACAACAACAAGTGCTTCCCCTTTTGTCTCTCTAACTTTAAATAAGAAGAAGTAGATGAAACCCTTGACATAGTTTAAGGTAATTTTATATTGTTCTTCATTAGAAGATGCTTCAACTCATCAATTAGTTTTTAAAAGCATAGATGTTTATCATGCCCCAAGTTTCTTGCAATATGCACATTTGGACTTCTTCTTCTTAGATGATTTCCCTTGTGAGGAATATTTAGAATCATATTGTATTACTTCCTTCAATGGATTGTCCTTTTGCTTCTTTTGCTTCTTTTGTTTCTTATTAGGATTCGCCAATTCTTTCAGTCCCCTAGGATCACTAGGCATCAATGCTCATGACTTAGAAGACTTGAGGAGACCCATTTGAATCAACTTCCCTTGTTCTTAAATTAGAATTTCAAAAAATTGATCAAATATAGGCACTCTACATGCATCCCCATAGAAATTTTATGGGTGTAAAAGTTGTAAATAAAAAATGCATATTCTTTACAAAGTTTGGATAGAACATTAAGAACCAATCATGTGTCCTTTTACCAATACCATATTCCTTGAGTTGTCCTCTTAGATCACTGACCTTTGTGACATAATATTGGATACTAACAAAGCTATTTGGATCAAGGTTCATCAATTCATTGTTAATTTGATAACCCTTAATCTCATCAGTTGGATCATACAAATCAACAAGTTTGTCATGTTGGTTCTTTTTCCTAGAATCCCTTAATCCTAAGGCCTCTGTTACACTATCTAGACATAAGGATCAAATTAATCTAGATAGAGTGAAGAAACCTATGGTCAAATCAAGGGTAAGGAAAAGCCAACGAATAGGAGAGAGGATAAACCTCCTCTTCACTTTAAGCCTTGCCAAGCTTAGGAGGGTGTTCCCAAAGATCTTTGAAAAATGTAGAAAATAAATAGACAACAAGGAAGATCTCTAATTAAGTCAACTGGGTTAAATCAGGTGCTAGCATATGATAAACTAGTTCATAATCCTTATAAACACACTCATTTGTCATTTCTCGACAAACCATTAACCCAAAAAAATATAGTACGCACATGTCCTCTAAAGCTCTGCACTAGCTACAAGTTCACATAGAATTTAACAAGATTTATAATACTGGACTTTGTGCATAATGGAAGGACAAAATAACTTACAAATAATTTAAGAACACAGCCATGATTATTTTCATTTAAAGGTGTGCAGGGTCATCTTCACATGTAAGATTGGTGCCTAATGTTAGGAATTGCATGCAGAAGATATCAATTAAATGCAAATAAAGATTAAATAAAGGAATGAAAAATACACAGAAATAATAACAGTGAGAGATAATTTTTAATGTGGTTCACCCAAACTCGGGCTACATCCACCAACAGAGAGTCCAATATTATTATCCAACAAGTCAAACTGATTACAACTAGCAATCCTTGCAATTGAATACCACTGCAAATGCTACAATACAATATCAATGGAAACCCTAACCCTTAGCCATTTTTATCAAGACTTATGTCGGTTACAAAATAGGGTTTTTAAATGTCGGCCAATAGGAAAATAAATCTTGACACCTTTATAAAATAATAAAAGTCATTTGAGGTTTCGGGGGCGTTGCCCCTTCACCCCCGCCCTGTATCGCCAAGGGCGCTACCCCTTGACCTCGTCTTGGGGGTGCTTCCCCCAAACCCCCGTTAAATAATTTGCAAGGAAACTGTGCCAATAAAAGTGGGGAAATTTAACCTCAGAGTCTAATTAGGCTCCATATAACAACACCTAATACTACAGCAACAAAATCATATTTGGACAAAACCCATAATGATAAAGAAACCACAACATTCAACTGAGCCTAATTGACCAGGTATTTTCCTTGCAAAAAACATTAGACCCTCAATATCTCTACCACTTTCAAAAAATTACATTTATTCTTAGTTATCCATAACAAATCTAAAATGCTCCACATATCAGTTATGAAAGCATGCATACTTAATTATTTTAAGCATAACACTTTTAGTGTACTCCTTGAAAACATACTAACAAAAACATGATATAGAGAATAGCAAATGTAAACCCAGGAATCCATTGAATTCCCTAAAACATTCAAATGGCTATGGAGACATAATGTAAAGATGTCAAATAGAAGTATGGTCTTATATTGATTTATTGAAAATTTTCCAGTCATTACAAAAATTTTGTTCACAAATAAAACTCGTTTATATATTTATTTGAACAACCAAATACATTACAACAAAATATACCCAATTGACCCCAATACTTTAGATCTTGTCTGAAAGTATATTTTGGAACCAACACTTTACAAAGTAAGGACTTCATCCTTATATATAAAATATTACAAAGCAAATCCCCTTTAGATGAGTGATGCCTGTCACTTTACACAAACTTTTACTAATAACCTCTTCACTTTTCAAATTACACTTTTACACCTGGACACCTTGAATGTTTCTTGTCATCCCTAATGTTGTTGAGAGAACGACATAAAGATAACATACCTTTTAACCACCAGACATAGGTGGGTTTTTCAACTGAGATGAAGACCACTTCCATTTACTACCCACAATCACGATATAAATGAATACGTGAATTGATGAACATACACCATGGGCCCAAGGGAAGAAGAAATGAGAGGATGGGGAGAGGCAACTACCCACAATCTAAAAGATAGATACATAAGCATCTATCTTGTTGCCAGGATGACTCAAATCCCAATTCAAAGGACCTACTATGTGAGCCACGGAGAAGGAGATTCAAGCTACACTCAAGGAGGGATGAAATCCCCAGACCCCTTTCTCCATCCCCTTGATATCCTAAATAGTGGAAAAATACCTTCATTTGGGATAGTCCTTCTACAGATGAGGTTCATGTGTCTCTTTTCAACGTGAAAGAGACAACTTCTACCTAGGCATCTACATCAGGTAGAAGGTCATTACTTTGTTAGAACCACCCATGTTTTTTAGCAAAAGGGATTTATGCTTTTCATCTTGCATCCTTCCAGGTACTTGCATCAACCTAGCTGCTCTGCCACCTCATTGGACATATCCAACAAAAAGGATTGCATTTTAACCAAAATATTACTAAAATTGGTTAATAGTAAAACTAATCATTAAATGCAACCTCCATTCTTTTATAACCAAAACCACTTTCGATTAAGCCCTTAATTATGATCTAATTTGGCTTATCAGGAGTCAAAACTCATTACGTATTCACCAAATTATCACATCCATTCTTCTATCACTCAGTAGATAAATATGACATGCTCAATTATGTCCCTTAGATGCCATAGGGTCACCTCACATCAAGATTGAAACATACTTTAGCACTTGATTCTTAAAATCTTCGTCGGGTGGCTAGGGATGCTCCAAGATCTTCACCACTTTGTTCATGTGGGCTTGATATCTAGAATTCAACAATATCTTGGCACCTTTTACAAAGATGTCAAGGCCTAATTCCATTTTTAGAAGGTTACCAAATTTAGCATTACATAAGACTTGATTTATTTCATCTCCCTGAGTAACTGATGTGATTAAAACTTGGGTGATGACCTAGAACTCTGATATCCACAACTCTAATGATTTCACATCCCCATTGGTCTTTATAATTGGTAGCATCTGACACTCCTCCAAGTCCTTGAAATTCTCCAACTTTTCCTTGATTGCTACATCATATCTTTCTTGATACGAAGATATATTCCCTAGGAAATTTGCCACTTCAAATGTACTTGCTATTTCTTGAGGGGCATATGGATTGAAACATGCCATGCTTTGAATGGCATTCAAGGAAGACAACCTTGGGATCCATGTACTTAAGATTTACTTTAATGTGGGATCCTTCCTAATTAGAATATCCCTTGCTTCTCTCAACCTCCTAAGGCTCTTCACCAAATTAGAGATTTTCTGCACCCCCCTCTGACAGTGTAGCAACTTCTGCTTCCTTAGTCCTCCTTGATTCTTCTTTCAAACCTTCAACTCTAATGTTGAGGGTATCAATATACCATTGACATGTTATGCCAGATGAGACAGGTGATGGCTCCTACTCAGTAATGGTGATCTCAGGCATATCAACCAATGACTTCATCACATTAAATTCCTACATTAACCTTGTATACTCAATCTACAACTTGTCATAATCTGCTTGTAATTTCTTAGCTGTAACTTCGCTAAATAGGGCAGTATTAACTACTAAGGAGGCAGCCTGTGGATTTGTTGTATCCTTCAACCTTCTAAAAATCAAATCTCCTCTAAGTTCATTTACATCCTTAATAAGCTAACGTTTATCATGTTTTGGTGCTAAGTCCCATATGGCCAAAGTTTCATGCTTAGGGTCAAAAATAGACCTAAAGTAGAACTTCTTAGCTTGTTCCTCACCTCCAGAGAAGTCTTCATCCTCATTCTACCTTCAGACGGTGTCCAAGCCTATAGTAGAAGCTATATCCCACCCTGGTAGCAACAAACATCCACTTTCTTTGACAATCTTGCTGCCTTCTTCGAGTGTCATTATTGATATGTCATATTCAATCTCTTCTTGGAGATCCTAGAGATTTCCCCCGCATCACCTTTCTGCACCCATTGAACCATATCCCACTTTATTCACAACTTTTACATCATATTTCCCTTTATCAACAATGTTTTAAATTCCTCAGTATTAATAAATGCATCATCAGAGAGGAATTTTTTACAATCCAGGGTTTTAACATCTGAACCTCTTCATCCCCTTTTGATAAATTCACAAATGAACTTTCAAAGGGGACTATATTTTCAACAACCCTTGAAGGGGAGGCAGTAATTTTCAACCTATCCTGATACTCAATTGGCTCCTCTTTAGTGCACTTTGTCATACATAGTCCATCAAGGGAAAGGATTCACCCATGGAGCATTGTCCCTCTATTTTAGGCACCACACTTGCAACTAGGTCCCGAGGTAATGTATGCCTGGCAACCTCTTCCTTATGTGTTAGTGCCATAGGTGATGCATCATTAGGAGGCACAACCTCCAAGTTATCCACATGTTTGAGCATTTCCTCCAATTTGGTGATTGGGTCCTGAATTTCATTGAATGTCCCCTTATAAGTAGGCTCCATTTCCTTCCTTTTATCTTCACAGGCACTAATCAATTCCCAACACTCTCTTCTTGAGATAATTTCACCACTCTCATAAAATTTTCTCATTATATCCTCAACAATGACAAACCGGTGATTATACCTTACTCTCCCCTTTGACCTCCTAATTTGGTCAATAAAGTGCTTGGGATCATATCTTCTCTTCCCATCGGAGGCTAACCTGTAATACATTAGTTTTGTTGGCAAGAGACACTACCAGGCATGTCAGGTGTTGTCATTGATGGCAACTAAATCTATATTACACATCTGCATTGTATTAGTGGATCATACCAGAAGTCAAACTGTAGATTTGTCTAAGTCCGGATAGACAAGAACAAAGCATATGATAGGGTTCAACATTTTGGTCCATATTTCTCCAAAGGTAATCATATTGAGTTGTGGATCTGAGGGAATGTTAGGGGATGTCAAGGCTACCTAAATCTAATATTTTAGTCTCTGGTGATGAAGGGATTGTAAGTTACAAGCATTTGAGTATTGGGTTTTGGTTAGACAGTTTAGTCTAGTGAAGAACATGCTGACTAGGTGTTTGATCCTTGTGCAGATGAAGAGAAGTGGTTGGTCGAGTAATTTATGAGATCCAGTGGTATTGGCCGACATGTGAGGTAACTTGGATACATAAGTTTTGGTTCACATTGCTCTTTGTGTGTGGATTCAACCGACAGAATAGTGTTCTTGAAATAGTTTCCAAGTTTTCTTAAGGCCGACTACAGTTGATGTAATTTCATGTAGCAAATATATATGATTGATGGATTCGAGCATTTTGGCATGCGAATGTGTGAATATGAAGGGATAGGTGCAAAATATAGCAGTATCAAGTGCGAAACAAGGAGATCTAAGCTCTGGATCATGGCAAAATAGTCAAGCAGGGCAGAGAGATGAAGTGTGTGAAGTTAGTATACTGAGCTTAACCAGAACTGTAATTTTGCATAGTTAGATGGTATTCTTCAGTTCAAACATTTCAGTGAACTTTTGTAATTGATCTTGTAGGCAGTGAGCCTCCTTTGAGCAGTGAGCTCTGGGTAGTGCACCCGAAAGCATGTGCCTTCCCATTTGTAATACTTTTAACAAAGTATAAATTCTTGTGGGTTAACCCCCCCAGTGGTTTTTCCCTTAATCGGTTTTCCACGTAAAAATCCTAGTGTTCATGTGTGATGATCTTGTTGTTTCTATTCTTATATTCATGCTTCTTTCTTTTGGATGTATGTGGTAAATTATTAAAGGAACATAATAATAAGTTTTGCAGAACACTAATTCACCCTCCCTCTCAGTGTTCCTTAATTTCAACAAGTTTGTCCTTTAGAAGATCAAACCTTCTCTAGATAAGATCACGAAGTTAGAGAACCTACCATTTGGAGGTAAAAAGGATCCCTTCTTGTGATTCCTCAAATGTATAATTCTTCTAAGAAAGCAATTCTATTTGGGACAACACAGGGAGAATATGTGGTTCCACTTCAGCCCTATAAATCATGATCACTGTGAAGTCATTATAGAAGAACCAATCCCCAAAGTTCTTCCATGAATCAAATTGCAATGGCCTTAGGAATTTTTGAAAGTAAGGGATAACCTATCCCTGTTGCATCCCAGTAAATACATTACTCACTACACAAAGTGTTGCTCAAAAATACAATAATTCGATGCTTTCAAATGGAAATCCCTTTCAAATGTTCTAAATTAAATAGGCATGGGTAAGCCATCTAGTCTTGGGAGCACTACTCCTAAATCAGGGTGCCCCTTATCATCACCTTCATACAATAAGATGTGACATAAGATAGAATACCACTTAGAAAATGTGGTTCTATCCTTATTCTTCAAGGACACTAATTGCTCGTGAACTTTCTCTGCAATGTAGGAAGTAAAATCAAATCTCCTGTGCATGTGTTGGTGTTGGATGTTCATACCAATAATCATCATATCGACAAGCATTTGTAATTTATAATCCATTCCTAATGCCTAACATAGCACCATATAAGTTAATCTAAAGTAATCCTTCAATGTATCCACACTAAGTGGTTTGGTCTCACTCAAGTGGACCTTTCAATCTTCATATATGTCCCCCAGTCTATAGTTTGGAAACCATTTCACCCTGTAATTGCTTCTATCTCTATAGTACTCACGATATCTGACTACACAGAGACAAGGAAAGAGAAAGAACAACCCAGGTTGATAGAAGACAACTTAACCAGAAGAGCAGACTGGAGGAAACCTACCACAAATTACCAGAGGCATTGAGAAGTTCAACCATGGATATTCCTATCAAGTTACCAGTCTTTGAGAATGATACTACTGAAGCAGTAGAGCACATTTTTGTTTTGGAGTCTATTTGGAGCTAGAATGGGGTAACAAGGGTTAAAATCAAGTTGTTTGGCTTCATAGGCACCTTGCAGTATGAAGCATTGAAGTGGTATAAGAAGACGTGTCTAAAAAGTGATAAGGAATGGGATGAAATCAATAAACTATGTTGGATAATTTTGGAGTTTCAGATATTCCTACAGAAGGGGTCAGTAAGATGAGAAATTTGATGCAATTGGATAAAGAATCAATAAAGGAATTTGATAAAAGATTCAAGGAGACAATTAGGAAGTTGGAGGAACCACTAACTGAGAAGCAAAAGATAGAATGGTTCATTTCCAGAATAAGAATAAGCCTTGAAATAAGATCAGTCCTGGATGGAAGAACATTTGAAACATATGCGGAAGCAGTGACACTAGCTTGTTGGATGGAGTCTCAATCCTAGTGCAGACAAGACAAGATGAAGGAAAACCTAGAAATGGAGAAGCTAAAATTGGAATTGAAGCAATTAAAGCTAAGATAGGAGATTTTGGCCAAGTAGGAGGAGAATACATAGAAGCAAAAGCCTAATATTTGGTGCTCATATTGTACAAGGGAAGGTCACTTGAGAAATGAAAGCCCTAGGATAAAAGGTGAAAGGCAAACTGTCGTAATGAATGCGGACATTAGAACAACAACAAAAAGAATAAATTCAATATACTGCAGATTGCACGGAGAATGGGATGACCATGAAACACCGGATTGTCCTTCACAGAACTTCAGGAGGAAAAGAGATATTGCTGATGAAGGACAAGAAACATGGTACAATGGAAATAACACAAACTCAACAAAGAGCAACAACATGACATATGTGAACAACATAGCAAAAATAAACTCATATGATTAAGGCTACAAGCAACCAAATTGGAGAAACCAAAGGAATGTCAATGATGACAGAGAGTAGTTTGCAAGCTACAGAGGAGGTCAAGGTTGTGGAAGAGGTCAAAGAAGGAGAGAGGATGCCACATGTTTCAAATGTAGTAACTAGGACACTTTACTAATGATGTTGGCAACATGGTCAAGATACACTATTGATATGATTATGATATGGTGTTGTCATTGATGGCAACAGTCAGATATGATTGGGAATAGGTCTTGACACAAGTTTTGTATAGTCTTTGTGGTCCAAAAAGAATGAATTAGCCAAATTGACTAATTGTTGGCAGCTTACTGAGTTAGTGACAAAGAATGGGTTGGTATTCTTGCGCAGATGTAGACTATGGTATGCGGTTCTGGTATTTTGTACATAGTTGTTTGATGATGCTTCATTCCAAGTCTTGTGTCCTAGAAATATTCAGAAGCTACACTTTGAATTGCTTAAGTCTGAGTTAACAGAGTTCAGTTATGAATAGTGCATAACACTTGAGTATCTTACTCCGCATTTATCTACTATTGGTTGTTTCAATTTATGGTTTGAATGTTTTGTAAACATGTGTTAGGAGTATCCAATTCTAGATTTATGGAGTCTGAGGTTTACTGGATGATCGTCCACAAGCTCCTAAGTATCGGAACTCAGATTGACAGTGTTTCACAATGACAGAATCAGTAGTTCAGAGATCCGCACTTTGCCACATAAGAATATCATGACTCATGGTTCTGAAGGTATGTTGGGTAATGCATAATGAGTGTTTGAAGTGAATTTTACTATCCCATGTGGTTTGTATTAGAAGTTGTGATATTACAATAGATTTGGTTAAGTGTAACTTAAGGATGAAGCCGACATACAAGTTGGATTGATATGTGATAAAGATATATTATTTGGATCATCATTCTAAGTGGTTCTATAATAGGTCCACACCTATATGAAGGTTCTTGAAGGATTACATTTCTTCACTTAATGTCCTATGTAAAGAATTTAGGCTAACAAAGTGTTATGTTAGAAAAATGCACCCTTGGGGGATTTTTCCTATTAAGGTTTAGTTCCCGGGTCTTTAGATTGCATTTAGAGCATCTTGCATGATAATTCAGACTCCCGATGAGAAAACCCTTGGGTCTTGTGACAAATAGGACCTAGGGGGTGCTATGTTGATGATCTCGGAACAAAGACAGGGGATGGACAAGGGCGCTAGCGCCTTAGTCCATCCCTATTTTGGGTCTTCTCTAAATTCAAATGTCAGGTTTGTGTTCGTTATTTGGTTTCTAGGCCGACATCATAAGTTTCAAATACAAAATTCTTGGTGGGAATCTTAGTAGTTGCATATATAAGCATGTTTAAGTTATCATTTGCAAACTAGAAGAGAAGATAACTAGAAGATATCTAGAAGATGATTGTGAACTTTATGCATACTTGAGATTTTTATGATATCATTGTGCTGCAGAGCATAGCATTGTTATTGTGTTTGTTTTTAGAGGTTGGATTTCATCTTCTCCTCATGGCATTGAAGAACATCTTCCTTCCATGAGAGCTTCATCATCAATGTGACATCTATTATGTTTTATCATCATTATCATTTGGATTTTTGCCTCTAGCCCACAAGGATACGCACTCTCTCTCTGACAACGGTGTTCAGAAGACTTGAATGTCTCTCCAAATCCACAGAAAAAAATTGGACAGTGATCGTCAAGATTTGCAGAGCTTCTGACATCTGGAAGAATCATCCGCAATGGACTAGGGTGCCATCAACATTGTCCTCCACTGTCAGATCACCAGAAATTGAAGATACAGTAGGAATCAGTGTCAGAAGGAGATCGGGATTCTATAGAAAAAGTAGCACATTGGAATTGGGTGTCATCACCATTGTCCCTAAGATTCCTATTTTTTGGACTGCAAAAAATAGTGAGTTAAGGTTCTTTGCCCTTTGTCTAATTCCAGTAGCATTTGTCGTAATTTGCAGATTTACTTACTGTTTTGCTTAAATTAGGGTTTCAAGAGCATTAAAGCATTAATTAGCAACATTGTGTGATAACCTCTAAATTTCCCAGTAGAAAACCAAGTGGCAACCCAATCTGATAGATGACTCTCCTCTCAATAGGAGAAGCACTCGGTTGAAAAGCCCTTGGAATGTTTTGTGGAAAGGAGGATTCAAACTAAACCCCCATATTAACAACAACGCTGTCACCCTCTTTTCCATATCAAACATTTTGGTGAACCCATGTTTTAAATTTTTTGGCACCTTGCTAAGTGTTGTTTGATAGATTTGCATTCATTCATTCTATTGCATTTGAAAAATTACAAAATAAATGAAAAATTTGGAAAATTTACAAAAATTGGCATATTAGACTTGCATTTTTGTAAAATTTGAATTAATTGGCATCTAATTTAAGTTAATTTATGTTATTTGTATTAGAACTGATACAAAATACATAAATTCATCATTTACAATTCATTTGCATTACATTTGCATGCTTGATTTGTTAGAAATTGCTTTAAATTTTGTATTTTTCATGAAAACCTAGTTTTGCATGAGCTAGGGTTGTAGTCAAAATCTTGTTTCAGATTTTACTACCTTATTGAAACACTCATTAGGTCTAATTTATAATTGTAGTGTTGCACCATAGTGGCCTTCTTGTGAAATTTCATGCCTATGGTTTGAAAACTTGCATTTTTTCACTAGATTTGGCCTTGTCGTCATGTTTGATTTGCACTCCAAGTGTGTTGTAAGGGATTTTACTACACTAATTGGCTGTAATTAGAATTATTATCTGCTGCCCCTTCTCAATTTCCTTACAACACCCTTTCTCTTGGGCTTTTGCATTCAAATTTTGGGAAAATTTGCATAATTTTGATATCTTTGCACTAAGGGTTTGATCTAGAGTGGCACTATAGGCGTTTTGTAACAGATTTTTTGTCATTAGGTGGTTGTTATCACTGTTATAAGTTGTTTTCCATCATCATTTACATCACAACACCAGCTACCCTACTCTTTTGCATTGAGATTTGGTGAAAAATTGTATATTTTGGCCTATTTTCACTAGGTTTTGGCATATCGACTTTCTAGAGTTGCTTCAAAAGTATCTTGTGAAAGGTATTCTTGCATTAGTGGACTGTTATTAGGCATATAACTTTATGTCCCTCTTGAAAATATTTACAACACCTCTTCTTTCAGTTGTTTGCATTGAAAAAAGTTGAAAAATCAAGCATTTTAGGTCATTTTCATACATAATTTTGCATTCATGGATTCTCCTAATGGTTTATCTTTGGAAGATTTATTTGAGTACATTATGAAATATGATATTTTTTGCAAATTCATTGATAAACATCCTAAAGTCTTGCATCAAATAGCATACATCTATGGCATTGACATGAACAAGAGCACTACCTGTGATATTCTTCAGACAATAGCCTATTTTGATAACTTTCTTGCTATTGTGGATGTTTTTCCCTTCAATCTTGGAAAATCTAACTAAGTTCATTGCTGAAAACAATCATGGGGAAAGTGGTAGTGAAAACATTATTCCCTCTCTCCCTTCATTTCATGATGACATAATGGACATCCTTTCTGAAACCTTTGAGACTAATATATCAATGGGTGATTCATCAAACAAAGAGACTTGTCCCAACATAACCCCACTTACTGAGGATATTTTGGCACAAGAAGAAGATATCACTAACACATTTCTTAATACCACTCTGCCATCCCTTCCCGCTCTCCCTAACCAGGATGATGCTTTGGATGATGCAGATTCTCTTTGTGACCATTTGCTTCAACCTGCTGAAACTAAAAATTTACCACCTGATGTTCAAGAACTTCTCAACTACATCTTAAACAAAGAAATGGATCATGCATCTTTACTTGAACCTTCACATACCTTGGAAAACAATGAAAATTTGCATAATATGGAAAAACAAACTATCCCTCAAACCCAAGGTATTCCAACACCCTATATACAAACTGACAAAGAAAATGGCAACATCCCCTCTCAACCATCATTAAGGGGTACTTTTCCTACAAGGCTACCCTCACAAAATCATAAACATATGGAAGAGAGACGAAGTGATCAAGCCTTAACCATTAAGATAAAGATTAAGATCTGTGATGATTGCTAGCCCGGTTGTCTCTATAGGTAAGTATCTCTAACCCTTCACCTCTGTGTTGTGCTTTCCCCATGCTATGTTATGTGTTGTTAGGCTTCCTAGGATGACCCTTGATTCTCTTATAAGGTCAAGGATACTAGGAGACCACCTCTGTCATGACCTTCTTCTATTTGTATCATCATTCTTCTATATTTCCTCTCCTCTGATTTTATTGTTGTGTGTTGTGTCTTACGAACATAGCATTGCGGTTGGTGACTTGGGGGCACCTCCTACATGGCTGTCCCTAAGGCACTTGTTCTCCTCTCTGATTTATTGTTTACCTTCCTCTAGTGTTTCCATCTAGCTGGTGGATGACGAAAAACATTTTATATTGATGCGGACCTAGTTTCCCTTTAGCGAGTAATCAAAAAATGGATCTAGTCCATACATGATGATGGGGTTGTAACATATTATATGACACTTAGCTGGTGGAATCACTCTGCGTGATTTCTCTATCTTGATGTTGATGTTGATGTTATCTTATCTTGCTAACAACACTTTAACAATACTGCTACTCCATGTACTTTATTTATCATGGATATTGCCTTGCTTGGCTCTTTCATGTAGTTGATCATATGCATTGTTGTTTATCATGATTATTTGGACACTAACACTTTTCTTGTAGGGATGTGTTTGTGGGAACATTTGGTGATCATAAAGTACATGTCACCTCCGGGGGGCATGGGCCTTGAGAAAGCTCATGTTCCCTTGTGCATTTTCTTCCTACTTGTTGATGGTTTTTTAGCACACAACAATGTAGGTGAAACAACAAGGATTTCATCTCTCTTGAAAAGTATCCTACCCTAGGTAAGACTACTCCAAAGATAATATAGCTAGGTCTTAGCATGCTTGGAATTTCTCAGTTGGAATGTACTAGTTGTGACAACAAGGGGTCTTACATGTGACATAGGGTTTGTAAAATATGAAAGTAGTATGTATGCAAAAACCCTATGATTCTTTCAGCAGATTTGTAATGTAGGTGCTGCTTATAACCTAACCTAAAAAAGCTTGACTAAATAAAATGCAAAAGGTAAAGGGAGGAGAGAAAAGGGATAAGAAATCCTATAAACAATTGTAAAAATGATAATCAGATAGATAGACAGATTCCTAATAATAAATGAATCTCTGCTTAATTAGGCAGCCTATAATGCCACAGAGATTGTGCAATCTTCTAAGGAAATGCAATGATTTTCAAATTGTAGAGAGTTCATCAAACACCCAACTCTTGGCGCAGCTCAATGAATTCACACAATCGAACTTATCTCATAAAATATGCCCAGACTAAGCATGCATAATGACATACAATCAGCAAGCCATCAATGGTATGGATAGGAAATCCATCAAATATCTGAAGAATTAATCACCAATGCAACTGAATATCAACTAATTTCATATTGACATGAACTATGAAATCCAAAATGAGACAACACAATGATGCAAATTCCTAGCAACCTGTAAAACTTGCTTTGTATTGACTAAATTTTGGCAGAGTCTCAGCAATTCACTATCCAATCTTACTTGTTACAATGAGAGAATGATGGCCCTTTTATAGACAAGGCACCGTACTGAGTTTTTGAATAGATGGTGGAGATTAACTCAACACCAATGGTCCAGATTACATGGCATTTAATGAGATACAATAGTTAGTTACATTTTAGGATTTACTTTTGTCCTCTAGGAAAAAGACAAAAAACAACTTGCAAATACATTGAATCTGGACAAAATGGATACCCATTTGGTTGTACATGATGAAAAGTTAATTTTCAAGGCCTAGTAAAGCCCAAATAGAGACACATGACACTTGGAAATATGAGATGATGTGGATTCATGAGATTCCAAATGCTGACTAGATCAAGAGGGGTATGTGGCACATTTTAGTGAAGGTATATCCAACTAGGTGCTTTCTAGACCGATTCTTGATGCCTGGATTGCTGAAACAGCTATTGCATGTCTTGGACATTAGACTGGATCTGCAGGAACAATAGTGATTTGGCATGATCTTCTATCTCTTTCAGCTCATGTATCTCATCTCCATCATCTTGGACATCATACTAACTTTCTCTTATATGTGCAGCAGCAATTTGGTTGATAGAATGTCAATTCTGCATCTCTGGGTCAGCAGGGTACCTTTGTGTGTTCATCCTCCAAGATAGCTCCAACAAGCTCCTTTGTGCTCTTAGACCTGCAATTGATAAGGCCAAGCATCAACTTCATCATAAAAATTCATTTCCCATCATTTTGAATCAAAATATGTCCATTTGCAGTCATGGATCAGTTAAAAACAACTCATTGTCAATGTCACTTTCTTATGTTCATCTCCATAGATCTAGTGATTTTTGCATGATTTTTTGAGTTTTTTACCATTTTCAAGTACCCATTTGGCCTATATATTAATTTAGGAGGTTTTGTGGCCATTAGAATCCATTTGGAGACATTTATTTTATTTTTTATGGCCTTTTCTGCAAAAAAGTGAGATTTTTGGGGGGTACAGACTTTTCATGTGCAGTATCATTAATTGTTGTTAAACATGCCCAAAATCAACAAAAACTTGGCAAAATGTTCATCATGATATGAAAAATGATTGTGCAATTCAAATCCATCAAGAAAATCCAATTTGCTCCTTGAAAAACTCAATTTTCAGGCCAAAATACCAAAAAACGTTGATTTTGGGGATCACTGACTTAGCATTGATTTTGCTTCCAACCGACCTAGCACAGATTTTGACTCCATCTGACCTAGCAGGGATTTTGACTCCATTTGACCTAGCGTGGATTTTGACTCCATCTAACCTAGTGTAGATTTTGGGTCCAACTGACAAAAGGTAGTGAAGGTCATTTTTAGCACAAGTCAGTTGACCATGATTTTAGCGCTAGCTTTGATAGATGCTGCCGGCGGGGAGTTTGGCTAGCGCGGACTTTGGCGAGCTATGAATAAGGTCAGTTGGACTGGATTTTAGCACAAGTCAGTAGGATCTGATTTTAGTGTAAGGTAGTGAAGTGACTTTTTAGCGCTAAGGTCGGTAAAGGTTGTTTTTGGCGCAAATTACAGTTGGGGTCATTTTTAGCACCAGATTTTGAACTTCTCAGGGTGAAAGTATATTTAAAAATATATGTAAGTATAAGTTTAGATATCTTTAAATATTTTTAAATATACTTTTAGGATGTTTGAGATAGGTTCCAGATCCATAGGATTTCATATGCAGATTCTAGAATTTTGAGGTTCCATTAGATTTCAGACTTAGCCATTTTTCAGGGTTTTCAGGGTTTCAGACTTAGTCAAATCAAGGCTTCAGGACCATGCGACAGGATGAAATTATATGAACCCCTTAGTGAAATCTTGTTGAATTTGACATGATTTTGCAACTTTAAGACCTGGAAACTAGAAATTTTAACACGACACATCCTGCAGTGGCAATTTCAAGGGCAATATCCAATGACATGGGATTTTGGAGCAAAATGCAGTAACACCCAATTTTAGCACAAAAGGCAACAAATGGCTATTTCTTAAGCACAAGACCACTCAAGACACCTCCAAATCAACTATACAAGACATCAAACAACTCCAAGCATGCAAAATACTCAAATCTGGAAAAAATCATGGACTCTAAGTACAAATTCACCCTCTCATCATCATAAGTAACAAAGGTTGAGACTTCAAGCCAAAGAAAAAGAGGGGGTCTCCATTTGGCAAAATGGGGCGTGTGTGCAAGGTACAACACTACCTTAACGTGCTTGATATCGATACGTGATATCAACCACTTTAAGGTGGGGCATATATAAGGTAAGTTGTCTGCTTTAAATGATAGTAAAGTGTGTTTGAACAATCTGAAAACCACTCACAATCATTTAAGCCCTCATCATGAGGTGGGGATATCGCATCCCTTTTCTATCTTAAGCCCTCATTATGAGGCAGGGATGGTGTATTTCTCATAGAGATTGCATTATCCTGTTATTTTTAAAAGTCCTCATCGCGAGGCGGGGAGCGGTTCTGTGACAAACTTAACCCTTAAGTGTGTTTTCGACGGTTGTTGTGGCGAATCCCAATCATTAGTGTGTGCCTATAATGTGCCTGAGATGGTGATGAATCTAGCAATAGTTTCACTCCATCGCGTGTCTATCATGTTTTATCTGTGTCTTCCATGTGTGTGTATGGTGTGTTTGTTCTCAAAGTGTAAGACCGGTGGTGATGAGATCCTCTACATTTTAGGATTTGTTTAGCGTGTTTGTTCTCAAGGTGCAAGACCAGTGGTGAACAGCTCCTCTACACCTTGGGATTTTGTTTGGCATGTCTGTTCTCAAAAAGTGCAAGACCGGTGGTGAACAACTTCTCTACACTTTTTGGGATTTGTTTATTTACTTTCCTTGTACTTGCATTTTGCATTTCATATGGGAAAATCAAAAAGAAAATAATCACTACATTCATCGTATTCTTTGTACTCTACGTGTCTTCAATGTTGTATTCTCAGTGTTTTGGGTGACAGTGACTGTCTTCTTTGTGTTTTGCATGCCTATTGTTGTCTTCAACGTGTTTGGTGTGTCTTCTCCGTGCCTGGCATGTTTGTTGTGTTTGCTGACCTTACTTTAATGCATGTATTGGCCTTGCATTTATACATACATTAAAATGGGGGCTAAATGTTATGTCAAAAAAATGCACCCTTGGGGGCTTTTTCCTATTAAGGTTTAGCTCCCAGATCTTTAGATTGCATTTAGAGCATCTTGCATGATAATTCAGACTCTAGATAAGAAAACCCTTGGGTCTTGTGACAAATAGGACCTAGGGGGTGCTATCACTACAACAAAACAGGCAATTAGTGCCTAAAATAGCGCCAGAATTTAGTGCATTTGAGTTCATGAATTAGACACTTCTACCAGCACAAAACTCAGCGCCAAACTACATGTTCTCTTCGATGCCATTTTTTGCACCAGATTTTGCGTCGGATTTAACATCAGATTTTGCGCCAGAAAAGTAGCGCAAGAAATAGCGCCTCCTTTCGCACCGGGAAGCATGACCAATTTAATGTCAGAAATAGTGAATAAATTAGTGCCCAATTTGGCTTCCAGTTTTGCTTCCATGTCTGCTCCTATTTTTGCTTCTAGTTTTGCTCCCAGTCGTGCTTCCTATTTTGCTTCTGGCAGGGCGTTGAAAATAGCTTATTTTTTGGCTTCCTAATTGATGCCAAGTTTTTCTTCCATTATGACATCCTTTGTTGCTTCTAGTTTTGCTTCCATTATGACGTCCTTTGTTGCTTCTAGTTTGGCTTCCAATTTTGCTTCTGGTTTTACTTTTTGTGTTGCTTCTAGGTTTGCTTCCAGTTTTGCTTCCGATTTTGCTTCTAGGTTTGCTTCCGATTTTGCTTCCATTTTTTCTTCCAACTTTGCTTCCAATTTTGCTTCCGATTTTGCTTCTAGATTTGCTTCCAATTTTGCTTCTGATATAATGTCACTTGTTGCATCTAGCTTTGCTTCCATTTTTGCGTCTTTGTTCCAAAAAAGGTGAGTGGGCCAATCTTGCTTTCTAACTGCCCCATCTTTCACCTTATAGCCCAGCTTAACCTAATACTCCCTAATTTTTTAGCAGCTCCATCTTATTCTATCCTCTTTGCGAGACAAGCTCATAGACCTATTTGATAGAATACTCTCTAACTCACTGATCTATGCTCCATCCACCTGAAGACACCTGAAGCATTTGAAATATTTTATAGGATAACATTTATAAAGAATTTTTAGGGAAATGGACATCCATACAAATTAACATCATCATTATACTTATTAAATCTCCATCAAAATAAAATCTACAATAATATCTAGTATATATAAAATAACAAGATAATTATTATAACATGATCATCATCTATAATTAAAACAAGTGAGTCAAATATCTATAATTTAATTGAATTTGATAACATCCATCCTGAGCAGTAAATTAAAATCATCATACGTAATAAATATCCATCCAAAAATCATGACCACTTTCAATATATATAAATTGACAAGTCAATACTGATAAGATCATCATCATATATAACTAAAACAAGTGAAAGTCAAATATGCCAATAGATCAATAACATGTCAAAATGATACATGTCCAACAGTCGACATAAGTCAAAATGATACATGTACAAATGATATAAGTAAAAATGATAAATTATGTAACTCAAAATGATACAAGTCAAGATGATACATGTCCAAATGATATAAGTCAAAATGATACATGTCAAAATGATACAACTCAATAATATGGTACTGTAGGCTGTGAAAATAATACATATGATAGTAACCATTAAAAGAGGCATCATAACAATATATCAGTAATGATCCATGACACAGTTTATATGATCATGAATATCACTAGCTACTACCAGCAACTACCTCATCATCATCATCACCATCATGATCATCATCATCATGATCATCATCGTCATTATCATCATCGTCATCGGCCTCGATGTCTTCTGTATCTGCCTCATCATCATCCTCTGCCATGTGATCTGTATCATAACCAACATATTTTGGATCTATATCATGAGGATCATCTTGATCTTTTGGAAGACCCGTGTTCTCCAAAAAAAAAATGAAAAGTTATTATTTATTTCATGCAATAATGTATTTTTTTGTTATATATGTAATATTACAACCTATGAAACAAAACCATAACCATATTGCATCATATCAAAGTGCACATACCATAATAAAATTTCAAAAAAGTTACAGCTAATGTCATTCCAATGATGTAAAACATGCAACAATTCTAATAAACGTTAGTAAAGATTAAAAAAAAATTGTTATACAATTTAACTATCAACTGTAAATTCTATTACATAACCTTAAGTACCAACCCTCTGCATTTTGTGCTATATATGATTATGTTTGCCTCGAAGATCATTTAAGAGTTAACTGATCTATATATCTTCTTCTCCTATATCTCAGACAAGGAACATATTGAACATGATGAAAAGCTAGAGTCCATCCTAACTCTAACTCAAATACAACTAAACCCTCTCTTCTACCGACTGCTCCTTCTGTGTGGCGCCCACACCTCATCAAGCATCTAGTAGCTACTGAGCTAGGTGGCTGAAATAGATCACACTCCCCTATCATATTGCATGTGGCACCACTGTCTAGATACCACCCATCTCAGGAAATCTCCTCTGAAGCATAATGACCAAATTTAACCTTTGTAAGGTAAGAGGCAATGTCTTCACTAGCAAGCATCTGAATCCTCTGAAGCTTCACCTTCAGAACCATGATTCTGCTCTCATGCTTGGCCTGATATAGTGAAGCAAGGGATATTAGTTATACTCAGTTATACTTATTAAATTACTGCAGAAACAAACTTTTACTATTGTTTAATACCACTCCCACTAGTCTTAATTTTTCCACCCCTTTTAATACCACATTTCTAAGTGAGGACTATTATCAAACATTTCACATATCATCTTTGTTTTCTGATTTTAGTTGGTTGTAGGTGTTGGTCTGAGTTTTAAGTCTTAAATAGTGTCTTTTAAGGTGTTAATTCACCCAAGCATTCACCACAATCATAGGACTGTTATCCTCTGATGCGGGTGTTCGTCAACAAATTGTGCCAGAAACTAACCCTCCCCTCCTCACGGTAACCGGCGATCATAATCCCAAGACAGCTGACACGCAACATGGCAGCAGGCTAAGATACGCGGGCACCTAGCCCGCCAGTCCATCTAACTCCAATTTTTAATGCCCCTAACTTCTACGTGGGTTATTGTTTCCCCCTCCAGTACTGACAATGATGGCGAGTAAATGTGGCTTCAGACATCATGCTTTGATGGCTTCTACGTTGGATTTGGGCCTCCCCTTTTCAATGGATCAAGGCTCAGCATGGGGATGGCAGATACTCTTCCAGATTCGAGTGGAGCTGGTGACGGGAGCTGCCAATTTGGTGCAGGTTACAATTTGTGGCATTCTGGAGCCTGTCATGGCATTCTGGAGCCTGTCATGGAGAACTTGGTCTCCATTAGCTCACACATGTCCATTCATCACTTTTTGACATAGATTGACCTTCTCATCACCACATGTGGGACTTGATTTGGCATTGGCACATATGTTGAGGCATGATAGAGATGACATAGTACCCTTGCACACATGTTGAGGCATCATGGAGGTTGTTTATTGGTTCATGCATGGATTATTTGGTCTACTTGACCCACACGAGATACTTTATTACTTTTCTATGTGGAGTGGCCCTTCATCTTCCATAGGTGTGGGGTTGATCTAGCGTTTGAGCACACATGCTCATGCATGAGAGGACTATTTTATGTTTTTTTGGTTCTTGAAGTCTAGTGCCACCCCTTCTATAGGACTTAGGTTTGGCTTTTACACCAAACACTCTCTCTATAAGACCTATGTGGTGGTTCAAGGCCCTATGCCACATCACTCATGGGTCCTAGAAGTGGATGTTACAACAAAAGTGCCTAGTTTTCAACCCTAAAACATAGCCTAAACCTCAAGAGAAGGAGTTAGACAATTAAGTTCTAGAAACACTAAATGGTACCCTTCCATCAGCCTCAAGGGTTCAATAAAAAACATAGTGGCCCTAGTTAGCAGGTTTTATAGGGAGAAGGATGCTTCTCATTTTCAAGAATCCTAAGTCTCATTGCTACATATGTTGCTTAAAGAAGGGCCAATTTTAAACTAGGTAGTTGTTTTGTCACTCACTTTGTGCAATGAAATAACGAGAATTGAGTCTCCTCCAATGGGCACAAAGACAAAATTCTATACAACCTCTTACTTGTGTTATATTATTTGTGTAGCTAATAAATTCTTTGGGGATGAATTGGACATGGAGCATCCCATGTCATTTTGTCCATGTTTATTGCTAGGACCGATGGGAGCATAAATATTCATCCAAATATGAGCACATTTGTGATCGATTCTTTGCTCCCTTGCATGAGCTATTATTTGAGAAAAGGTTCCCTAGGTTGTCTGAAGACATGATCAGAATCTTGGAGAACCTAAAAGATTATTCCCTATATGGTTATTAACATATAGAAAGATCTATGGCACCGCAAAGGCACCCCATACTTTTCCCAAGCAGGTACCTGACATGTTGTTGATCAAGAAGTTGCATGTCATGCTATACTCTTGAGATTTAATGAAGCCATTGAAGCAATGGTAATGGTTGTAGATGATATGGATCTAGTGGCTAGGGCCATGACTAGGGTCATCACAACACAAGCAAATGAATCAAACATCCTTAAAATGACATGAGAAATGGAAGGGCATAAGAAGGAAATTGAGCACTTGAAACATCAAGTGGAATACTACAAGGCTGCAAAGTATGACATAGGTGATTTCATGGAATATGCATTAGAAATCCATGATGACTTGACCTTGGTGCAAAAGGAGTTCTAAAAGGATGTGTTAGATCTATAGGATGCCTACCAAGATGCATCAAAACATTCTTACATGTTAAAAGAATGGCAGCATCATGAGGAAGGATGGCAAAGATTCATGTGGATCACTTAGTAGAATGGCAACATGAATTCAAGGAAGCACTCCTTGAGATACCAAGGTGGTGCAAGGCACCTGGGTCTTAATGTAAAAATTGTAGAGTGTTAGTATTTTGGTGTAGTGAAGTCATTTTATTTGTAATAAGGTCTTTAAGACCATGTTTTATGTCTTTGTGTGTCAGTTGGGTCATTTTGGAGTCAATTTAGTGAAATTTGTAAAAGTTGCAAAAAGTTGTCAAAGCAACTTTTGCATTTTTGCATTTTTGGGGAAGTTGAATGGTTAGGCTTTGGTTTTTGGTGGTAAAATGATTGGTTATGCTTGGGAATGTTTTAAAATCACTTGTGTACATTGGAACAAGAGTTAGAAGTTGTAAAAATTTGAATTTTGAATAACAAGGTGCCATGTTTCTGCTTTTTGGATGCCTAATTTGCTGCTAAACTGTACTGTACGACTCTATACAGCTTGGAAGTAGTCAAACATTGATTGGAATTAATGGTGCCTTGAATCCTTGTTCTTTGCAATTGATTTCATTAAGTTTGAAGCGAGTTAGGGCAAATTTACTTAAAGTGGTTTAAAACCCTTACAAGGGTGTGCTTTGACTGAAAATAATGCATTTCTCTCCATTTCACCAGTGAAAAGGCCTCCAACTCGGTGGAATGGATGTAGGTAGGGTGTATTTCATGTTCACAATGTTAGAGGAGCAAGGGATGGTGTTATGTGCAAATTTGGTGATGTCCTAGTCCATTTAACCTCATGTATTTGGCATAGAAGTGCATAGGAGTTAGGGTTTCAAGTAGAACTCTTAAACAGTGGTTGGAATTGCTTGGAATGGTGTTTATATACATCATAAGACATGTACGAGCCATTGGCATGAAGTTTGGAAACTGAGGGGTTGAAGACCTTGTGGTGACCTAGTTGAACAAGCCTAATTAGACCTTTTGTCAAATGAGACAGTCAATTTTAGAGCCTTGTGTTACAATCCCAAAAGGATACTCAAAATAGTTTTTAGATTGTGGGTTTGAGGTCTGCTCTGCAAGTTATGTCATAAAAAGCCAATTTGTTGTCCTACTTGGTCTAGAGTCAATTTGGCAAGAGAACAATTGAAGTTTTGCTAGCCCTAAGTTCTTGTGGATTCCTAACACTTATTATTTGTCATCCTCATTCCATTGAGAGTCCTCTTGGTGTTGATTTACCTATTGAAGCATAAATGACCCATTAGGGGTTGAAACCTAGTTTGCATCCACTGAAGGTTATGAGCAAGAAAACACCAAATCTTGTTGTGAGATGTTGAAATCTTGAAACCACCCCTGCTCTGCATCACAAGGAAGCACTCCTTGAGATACCATGTTTGAGAGAAAAGAAGATAAATCAAATCAACATGGGACTAAGTTACTAAAATGATGCAACTCATAACTTAAATGAGGACACTTAAGAGATATTAAAAGACCATGGTCATTAATTAAAAGATGTGATGAAATTAAGGCATGAATGTCACCCACTGCCCTTTAAGGCAAACAATATTTTTTTCCTCAACATGAAATAATGGGACAATTGAGTGGGATCTAGGGCTAATAGAGAAGCACTTTAGAACTCATCCTATGCATCAATAAACTATTGCAAGTATGTGCCTAATCGGTGTTGTCATTGATGTCAACATATTCTTGTTGTCATTGGTGTCAACTATATCTTATTCTATTACTTTTTTAGAAGACTTGTATGTCAAGGATATTGAGAAAATTAGCTTCTCTAGAAGGAACAAGTGAGTTACAAAGAAGTGCAGTATAGACAGTGAGTTGTATGTTGAAGAATAGTCTGGTAAACTACTCCACATTTACTTCTGCTTGAAGATTGTGGTCTGTGGATTGGAAGCAAGTTATAGGTATGACTAAGGATGTTGCATTTTGGGTTGGAAGCCTCTGCATGAAGATCTGAGTGAGTTGTGTTCACCAGAGTGAAACCTGCTTTTTTTTGTAAGTTCATTTGGGACAAGAAGAAAGTATTCTTCTCTGCATTCCTCCACAATAAAGTATTTAGCTCTGTGGTTCTAGAGGGAAGTCTGGGATGATGATAAGTGCCTACAGTTGCAATGGTTCATGGTTTGGTGGTCTACAAGCTATCTTTCTTTTATGACAGTTGAAGACAATGAAGTTCATGTGTTCCGGTGAGAAGATTCTTATGGATAAAGTGGTTAAGGTTCGTGCGGTTGCTCCTGATGATTATAGCCTACTTGTGGATGTCTCCTAATCATGTTCCCATCTAGACTTCGGTCCACATTAAGAAATTGAGATTGTGTTTGAAGATTGTTCCCAAATAATGTAGTGTGTAACTAGTCTTGGCCGACCTAGTTAATCCCAGTGATTGCGAAGATCTTTGAAAGATTGTGGAAGCATGTTGTGGCATGGAAGATCATGTTTGAGTCCTAGCTAAGGCATGGTGTGATCCGCATTTCATTTCCTTTGCACAATGTTGTAATAGGTCAGGACGTATTTTGTAAATGTTTGTAATACCGACCTTGGAGATTGTTCCAATGGTTGATGATTGTGATGCCAACCTTGATGATCAATCCAAGGTTGATGTAGTGTATAAATACTTTTAGTTGAGTCATGGAAAAAGTGTCCTTGAGCATAAATGAAAAGATATTAAGAAAGGTCCAAAAGGCAGAGCAGAGAAGAGGCAGAGGAAAGAAGAGGAAGAACAGAGCAGAAGAAGAGCAGAGCAGGGGAATTATTATACTTCAGTCACAAATATAGAAAGGTGTTGATCATGACAGTGAGTCTATCAGTAAGCCACCAATAGGGTTTATTAGCCCTCAGGGTTTAACAACCCTTATTGTAATCTTGCTAGGTTTAGGGTTGAGGTAGTGAGCCTGCTAGACCTAGTTGTTCTTCATGGCAATAAGCCAGTATGTTTAGGCCCATGGAGCGACCAAGCCTAAACATCATTATTTCAAGATTTCAATATATATTGAGAGTTAATCCTCTCCATGGTTTTTCCCCACCTTGGGGTTTTCCACATAAATCTGGTGTCTCTTGTGTTTGATGTTGTATCTGTGGTTAAGTTTCTGATTTCATGCATTCATTGTTAAATCATAATAATTGTGGATAAGTAATGAATGTTTAATTGCAAAAAGTGTTTAAGTTTTTGTGACAACTGATTCACCCCCCCTCTTAATTGTCCAACGCATATCAACATAAACAACTCAACACAATAAATGCAAATTGACATATTAACACAACAATATCCAACTAAGGTATTGAAAGTCAACTATTGATACCTCGTTCTCCATCCAGATTACAAAATAGGTCCACTTTTTGCTTTATAGCATTTCCTTTTCAAATTACATTGGATGCCGACCATATTTCTCCTCCTATCAAAACATGGCACATGGACTAGTTAAACTAATTAATATGCAATCATTTACTTTTTCCTAGGAAATTTTAAAAAAAAATCATTTAACATATTAAATATACTTACAAATGTACAAATCAAGGCCTGGAAAGCTTTCTGGCCACTGTGATGCATGGCACAAAGTTTGTCAAGCCTAGCCTTGGAGGCCTTGTCCTGAAACATATATAATTCAATTTAACTATGCACAAATAAAATTTAAAAATCGTTTAATAAATTTGATATAATCTTATGAGCAAATTCAAATACCTGCGTACTCTCCTCACCGGAATTCCTTCGTGCATCGGACTTCTCATATGCTTTTACAAGCTCTTTCCATACTTTCACACTTACATCAATTGGCCTTTTTTGAGCCTTATCTCGGGAGGGAGTTTTTTATCTTCGTTGTTTGGTTGCACCGAAATCTCTTGCAGTTTTGAGACATTCGTAGCTTTATCTTCTTTACAGACCAACATGTGCCAAATTCAGTCTCCATGTCATGGATAACTACTTTTTGCAGGTGCATGGGTATCTTTGAGAATGGAAAATGTAGATGGTCTTTGAACCATTGAAGGCATGATTCCTTCAACCTATTCACAAACATTTTTCCAACATCTGTCATTCAGACTTCCCCTGAAACCACATCATATTCTATCTTGGTATCGTAGCTACCAATGCAAGATGCAAAACATGGCATGGTGGAAGAAGTTTGTGTCCTAGGAGTGGCTAGGACATTGGAAGTCTCTACTCCTTGTTCCACATTCTTAGAGTTTATTGTTATTGATTTCCTCCTGGATCTTTTGCTCGATGTAGGATAGGTTGGGGAATCAATTGATTCCCTTTGACGCAGTTGATTTGATTGCAATGTTTTAGGGGCTTTACTAGATCATTTTTCTGTGTATCTAGCAAGCATTGTCAAGTCCACACCATCCAATTTGTTCATTGTCTCTACCCCCAATATGGAAGCCAATGCCTCTTTATCTTTATATATATAATAAATTTCTTCCTTTAAATTTAGAAATAAAAAACTAAAAACTAAAAATCAAAGAAACAATGGAAACATTTACAAATCTATAAATTGACAATGGATTACCTCATTGTGGCTAGAGTCTAGTCCCTTCCCTCTATTGCTTGACATTTTGAGGCGACCTAGGGCAAATTATTTTTGTCCAATTTGTGGAGGCAAATGAAGTACACACTGCCAGGTATGAAAGTTTTCATCCAATTTGTGGTATGAAAGTTTTGTTTTGTGTTATGAAAGCAAGCCACCAATCAAAGAAATTAAAAGAAATGGGCGATTTAAAAGAAACGGGTGATTAATGAGCAAGCTTTACCTTGAATGACTCTCTTTCTGGATTTAAATGCCTATGAGATATCTCCTGAGAGTTGAAACCCTGTGATCTGCATTAGCTATGAATATTAAATAGGAGCAAAATATATACGGAACAAAAAGCTAATGAACTTGCAGAAGCGTGTTGCCTCATCGTATTCTTAACTAGCAAATAGCAAATTTATTGTCTATATCAATGCCAAAAATAAAGGGATTAAAGTAAAAAAATCAACATTTCTACTCGGCAGTCTTTGAACCCGATGTAGTCGAGGGAGGGCTTCTAGTTAAGGATCGCCAAACCCTTGCATCCTAAGAATGCACTCCTATTTAATATTCAAAAAAGTAAATCTTGAACTCTCTAATGCCTAGTATGAAAGTTTTGCTTTGTGTTTTTTTTTGTGTGTGATATGTTTTAACGCAGGCGGGAATTTTTAATTTTTTGTTTTTGATTCATTAGTTGGTGCTATAGTTGGCGTAGTTAATGCCAACTTTAGCGCCGCCTTTCAGCCCTAAATGTAATCTCTTTGGGGCGTCAAAGGCGGTGCAAAGTGCACCTAATTGAGTGCCTAGTTGTGCCAAACTAAAATGTTCCTCATGCAAATATTTGGAATTGAGGTAAATGTTTAAGTAGTAAGGGTTTTATAACATTGGAATCTAGTGTGACAACAACATACCACCAACTAGATTGGAAAAAAATGGATACATCCTAGAAACTTTACATAATAAAAACATAATTTGATGGAACTTAAAAAAGTTGTATCGTGTTTTAGTAACTTGAAAACCAAACTCTTTTACATATCAAACAAATAAATTCAGATCTCATGCCTTCTCTTGGTTAATGAAGATATACATGCTAGCTAAATCAATCAAGATGTCGAAGGTTTTATCTAGTGGCTAGACTTCCATGCAATACTAATTATGAAAACATAACATATTAGGCTACAAATATGATTTCCATATAGCATAAAGTAGGTTGTGCTATGTATCAATCTTTCATTAAAGTTGTAGTAAATTGTTAAGTCTTATATGGGTTGAGCCATTTGTAAATATTTGTTGGCTTTTATTTGATGAGGGTATTTCTACATAACCAAGCCAACTACTGTCACCACGGCCTCTATGGAGGATAAACACCAATCATCAAAAATAAAAAATAAAAAATTAAAGTTTTGGATCTTATCTAAGATAAATATTCTCACACTATCCAATGTAAAGTAGGTTTCAATCAAGAATAAGGAATCTAATCTCTAGTTTTTTAATAGAAAATATATACGGTTTTAATGAATTTGTGGAAGAAGTGTAAGGTAGAGAACCAGCTAAAATTATTAGTAATAGGTTTTCTTTCATCTAGGATAACAAGGGACCATGGAAGGGATGTTTAGCTAAAATTATTAGTAATAGGTTTTATTTGTAGTCAACTTGTAAATAAATGTCTTTTTGATGTGAATTTGTAGTCATCTTGTAATCATAAGATTTGAGCTCTAGTTGTCAAGATTTCGCATGTAAACTTTTTGTGAAGAGAAAAATGTTGCAATGTCCTATTTTGTTTTTCATAGTGCGTCTTAATGAAAAGTGAGTGTATTAACAAGATAATTTCAACAATATTCTCTTGGTGCACAATTGTTATGTGACTATTGTCATTGTTGTATATTACAGGATCCAGAGGAGGCCATGGAGAGAGGACATGGACGGTGTAGAACTACTAAATCATAGAGAGGAAAGTGGGTGGAAATAGATATACAACAAAATCTGCAGATACAATAGAGGTAAGAAGAGAAAGCAACCTCAACCAAAGGAGGAAGGTGTTTATGAATTCACCAATGCTACAACATAGAGGAGATAAAGTCATATTTTTGTCCATGAGGACTCTAAGGTCAAACTTATTGGTTGAAAATCCACAGGAATGGTGATTAAATGTGATTCTATGATCAAGGGAAAAGTTTGAAAATTAGGATGGCCAAAACATGATATCAATATGTCAAATATATGACTAAAGTGAGGTTTTGTGTTGGATAGCATATTCATTGAAATGATATAATTAGTGTACTATTTACATTATTTACTATGTTGTGTATTATAGGGGCCAGACGAGGCCATGGCAATAGATCATGTCATATCAAATGAGGACACAACGGATGAAGTGGGACATCAGGTACTCAAATTTTGAATTAACTTAGGAAAAAATGATTTGATGGCATTTTGTAATACATCCATCTTTTTTCATAGTATTATTGAAATTTATAATGTATTATCCAATCTTGACATAAATCAATGCATGTTGTTGATTATTTTAGATGGAGATTGGAGCAAATTCAGAGCCTGAGCGTTCAACTAGCAAAAGAACAAGATATGTACGTGGACGTGGACCTAAAACTGTTAAATCACATAGAGGATAGTGGGTGGAAGAGGATATGACAATGGATCCTATAGACAACAAATGATTGCACTAAACAAGAGGTTGGTCAGGACTATAGTACATGGGATGAATACTTTGAGAAAATTGTTGTTTGTGGATGTTCTGTATGTCGTGGAAAGAAACAATTCTAATGAGTGATTATATAAAGACATTACATATATGATGAGCTTCCAATTGGTAGTATGCCTCCACAATTGATTCAAATCCAATAGGAATTGTGGTAAGGAATTTTCCAATTTGATATAAATAATATGTATACTTTGTTTAAACATTGTTTTATATTATTTGAATAACTAATTCTTTTCTTAATGGATACTTGCAAGATAAAGTTCTTGGTTTAAAGTTTCCTGGATCACCAACTTCCAGCTTAGAGGGCAATGATCATTTATTAGATGATACATCTAACAAAAACATGTGCCAATATACCAGCTTGAAAGATGAGGAATTGATGAAAACAAGTAACAGAATAAGAACCGGTTTAAAGATACATAATTTGCTTAAAGACAAGGGGAAGGTGGACTACATACCCTATGAGAATGAATGTGATGGAGATGATGACTTGTCCCTGAGTTTGAGATCAATTTACAAAGAGACATTTGATTGTCGACTATATTGCGCTTGGCCTAGTGATCAACAACTACCTAGAGTGTATGAGGTGTTTCAATTTTGGGGATACAACTACATGATACGACCCTCCAATATTCATGGAGCGAATCTAGGCCTCTTTATTGTCCAAAATGTACATGTGGGATCTAAACATAGAAATAATTTAGAACAAACCACTAGGAGATTAATGCCATATTATAGTCCATCATATTACAGTGGTGAATGAAGAAGGCTAGCAGAATATAAGCCTAGCATGTCAGCATATGGTCTAAATTTGAATATGTATACACATCATCTCCAATTGGAAAGTGGAAAAGAAATGAATAGAGGTCATCTTATGTATATAGATGGGCGTGCATACACACACAAAAGTATTGCAGGATTTATAAATAGTAGTAAGGGAAAGGACCCTATTGTAAGACCGAATTGTCAATTTGTTGAGATTATAAATGATAAAGACGGAGATATGGAAAGAGAGGTTAATAGATTGATAATGGTTGAGGCTATTATGGACCTTACCATTGGGGATGAGTTATTGATTGATTACCCCTTCTCAAAATGCACTCCTGTGCGAAAGAAAAGGGAACAAGGTCTCCCTAAGGATGTTCTTAAGTGCAGAAAACCAAAGAATAATAAATGAGTGTGGACTGATGTTTTATAAACTATGTTGTCAAAATTGTGTTTTATTTAAATTATTGTATAAAAAAGGTAGTCTATAAAATAATGTTCCATTATTCAATTGATGTATATATGTTCATACAATTTTTATTTTTATTTTTTAAGCCATATTTGATTATATTTCGTTAAAATTGATACATTTATGATTTATCCAATTGTTGTCAAACATTAAATAATGCTTGTGTTTGTTGATGAAACACATACTAATACCCAAGATCCAACTGGGTTATTAAGATTTGGACGGGATGATCCAAACCATCCTTTAAACAATACCAAGGTGAAAAGAGAAACATTGAAGAGAATACTACCAGCTGAGAAATTTAGAGAGTTGATGAGATCTGCATACACTAATGACATGCCACCAAGCCTTAATGATGATGATCATGATAGTGAAAATGCAGTGCATGAAGAAGGATTGAATGAAATGCTTATAGGTTTCTTTGGGGATGGAAACAATGATGACAATAATGATCATATGGTTGACAGTAACGATGATAGTAGGGGAATTACCACCAATGTAATGTGGATGATAACAACCTGAAATACTCCATCAAGCAAGCAGCGAAGACACCCGTGTTCAAATCAGGTGCAAATAGAACCTCAAAACTGGCATGCACATTAATATTATTAGAAATCAAGTCACTATTTGGTTGGTTAGACAAATGATTCACTACCCTACTGAAGTGAGTTGAAATCTATTTCTTACTTTGCATTGTCAATTGGTGTACATAATTCGTAAACATTCATCAACTTCGTTTATATTTATTTAAGGGGATTTTAAAACCATATATTGTATATAAACAGTCCTAGTATAGATTGACATATCAAACATATTCATCATAAGTCAAACATTCAATTGATTTAATCTCTGGCAATCTTACATGGCACTAAAAACTAAAATATTCCCTGAAAAGAAAGTGTTGCCATCAACTTGCAGAGAGACGCATCTATTGTTGGTTGAGTTGGGGATTGAATATAAGCAAATTCATTCATGTAAAAATGATTGCATTTCATACAAAGATGAATATCAAAATAAGGTAGAATGCCCTATATGCAAAGAGAAGAGATATCGTACAGATGTACAAGGCCCTACAGTTCTAAAGAAGGTTTTACGTCACATGCCATTTATAACTAGACTTCAATGAATGTTTCATTGCAAGTCACTTGCACAATTGATGGACTGACATGTAAAGAATAGGAGTAAAGATAGATTCATGTGAATTCTGGCTGACTCCAAAGCAATGAAACATAGAGGAAAAATGGCCAAGAAAATTCAAAGATGAACCCCGTAGTATCAGGTTTGGTATTGCAATTGATGGAGTGTGCCCATTCTCTTTCCTGAGCTCAAATGATAGTGTTTGGCTAGTCAGATTGATAGTATACAATATTCCACCATGGATGAGTGTTAGAAAGGAGCACCTTATGCTGACTCTCATTGTTCCAGGAAAACATCAAGTTAAAAACATGGATGTTTATCTTGTGCCTTTTATTGATGAGATGCAACTACTATGTAAAGGCATAAGAATGTATGACATATCATGTCCTCCATCAAATAGGTCCTTCATGTTGTATGGTGTGTTATGTTGGAATATTCATCATTTCCCAGGATTTGGTGTTTGTTCTGGTAAGATAAAATATTTATGTATTTACACTCATCATTTATTTTCATCCCAACTTTCATACTTATTTTTATACTATTTTTTTTATGTTATTAACATTAATTATTGAATTGTAGGGCTTCAAACAAGGGGATATTTGCATGTCCAAGATGTGCAGAACAATTTCAAGGGCAGTATTCTAAAGATCTACATAAATTTATTTACGCAAATAATAGTGTTTTTCTACCACTAGATCATAAGTTTAGAAATCGCCTAAAGAATCAATTTGATGGAAAAGTTGAAAATAGAGGCCCTCCCATGATTATGGGTCCAAGTCATTGGCTTAAGAAGTATGAAGATGCTGAATTGAAAGCTTGGGAGGATTATTTTGATCAAGGTGATTCAATTGAAGAACCAGAACAAGTTGTAGGAGGAATGAAAAGGAAATCCATATTTTATTAGCTCCCTTACTGGAAGGATATATTAATATCTCACCTATTAGATCCTATGCACATCTTCAAAAATGTCCCAGATTCTATATTTTGACATATATCAGGCAAAGAGGACACCTTGTCTTCGAGGAGAGATATTGCTCTTTTACGTACCAAAATTGATAGAAAACATTTGTGGCCAAACAGGGAAAATGAAACATATGCAGAAGCTCCATGGGTTTTGAAAAAAAAAAGAGCTAGACCAACTAAAAAATGTCATCCATTCAATAAGGACACCTACTGGCTATGGGTCATCATTGGCTAAAGCTTTTACAGTTGATGGACATATCACATGATTTAAAACACATGATTTTCATAATTTTATGAAGGTATTATATATCATCATTTAACATTTACTAGTAGCATTGATTAAGTACTAAATATATTTTGATATTTTGTTGTGTGAGAAAAAATTACTAATGACCTTTTCATAAATGTGTTTGATAGCATATCATGCCATTGGCAATTAGGGGGGATTCATGTCTTACAATTGACTTAAGGAATGCCATAAGTCGATTGTCAGCATTTACAAGGTATGTGGTTATATGAAATGTTCATGTGTGAGAGACATAGAGATATCATATTGCATTTTAATTTTTGACTAAAGGTTCATAATAATTTACTATTCTTATATTAGGTGGGTGACCTCCAAGGAGATCCATGAATGTGAAGTGCCAAAATGGAAGAAGGAAATTGCAGAAATTGTATGTGTATTTGAGAAGGAGCTCCCTACAAGTTTCATGGACCTACAAGTCCATTTACTTGTACAACTAGTCGATGACATTGAATTGGTAGGTGTCGTATCAATGAGGTGGATATTTTTCTTTGAGAGATATATGAAAACTCTAAAAAGATATGTCTGACAAAAGGCACATCTAGAGGGTTGCATGACTGAAGGGTATGTATTGAATGAAGCATTTTTCTTCCTGTGTGAATTCCTTGGTAAGGATTTTCAAGATGGGCCACACTTCTGGGATGAAGAACGAGCATTAGATATTATTGATGGAGAAAAACTACAATCTAATGGTGTTCAAGTAGAAATTAGTAAGTAAATTCATGATCAGTGTGGTTGTTTTTCTTGCAATCATTAATTTACTCTGTAATTTATTTGTCAAATTAACAGCATGACATTTGGAGTTTGAAATAAACATGTTGACATGTAATATGTGTAGACAAAAGTGCTATACTTGACAAGTTCATTCTGTACCACATGGACTTTATGAACAAATGGATTGATCTGTATGATAAAAAGAGAGAAGAAGTGTTAGAAGCAAGGAGATAGTTTAAGAGATCGAACCCAAGGAATACTCCACTTCCCACTGATCTACTTGGGGAATGGGGCAAAGATTGCACACTAGAATGGGTTATTGAACAAATTCAAAATCAAATAGAAGATGCAGGTATAGATGCAAACATAACAGAAGATGAAATCAACATGTCTAGAGGATGTGAAAGAAAGGTACAGTTGGAATTTTACAAAATGTTGTTTCCTTACAGTTTTGACACTATTAACTATTTTAATATTCATCATTATATTTTTTTCACTGAAATAAATGGTCTTTCATGGGCAAGGAAATATCCAGCAATATGGGCATATGGTCGACATTATCATGTAGAAAGTGTAGATGTAAAGAGACGATCCTTCGATTGTGGCATCATGGTTGACTTCAAGCAATACAGTCGATCAAGCTCAAAAGATAAGAATATAATTGAAGGGAATTTACAATATGTTGGGAAAATACAAGAACTTATTAGGTTGGATTATCGCTCTTTTAAATGTTGTATTTTAAGTGTAGATGGTATGAAGCATTTGGGAGGACACGAAGACATGATACCCATAGTGCATTGTTTTCTATAGATTCCTCATGGTTCCTACTGGAGGATAAGGAGCCTTATGTTCTACCAATTCATTGTGAGCAGGTATTTCTTTAACTCAAACAAGAAGTGATACTGATCATCAGTCTATTAATTCATAGTTTATTGTGAATATATACATGTGTTTATTAATCAATAAAATCGTTATAACATACGTCTAATATATGTATGTCGTTCATGTGCAGGTATTTTTCTATGAAGATATTTTGGACCCGAAATGGATATTTGTCATACATTATGATCCAAGATTAAGGCATGTATTTGACGATGCATTAGTGGATATTGAGCAAAATAATGATGGCCAACAAAATGAGAGAGAGGGATTAGAGAACATCAAATAAATTGGCATCCATGATGATGTTGAAGAAGGTTATGTTTAGGCACAAGAAGACAACAATCCAAAGTTAGATGATGTTATGGAAGACAACAATATGGATGGTATAGAAAATGATGATACAAATACATCTGGTGACAATATAGATGGTCTATAGTCAAATTTCAATGATGATGAAGATGATGCATGTCAAGATGAGGATGATGATAATATTAAATACTTGAAAGAACATATGAACATTGACAATGATACACTGGATGACATTGTAGCAGACAATAATGTTAATGACCAAGACTTCTAAATTTTTAGAATTATTTGCAATCCATGTTTAAAAAAGGATGATTCTTATGGCCTAAACTTTGAAATGCTTTAGTAATATTATTTGTGTCAATACAAATTACCTATTGCAATATCCTTAAATTGTTCAATCTTTGGTATGAATTGTTGGCAGAAAAAATTAGGATTACTTGGATGCTTCTTCCATTCATTTTGTATCAACATATGTTCGTGAAGACACAAAAGTTAATAAAATATTAATGCACGTAACTCACAATTATTTAAATAAGCAACTTTGTTAACTTTATTATTTTTAAATAGTTTCCATTTTTATGTTGAACATAATTTTGAACATGTAACTGAAAACATCCACAGTAAATGCTTTACTATATCAGCATATTTATTCACATAAGCATAGTATTGAGGCTCAATAACTAATATCCATTCAAATATAAGAAGAAATAAGTATGGAAAACATAAGAAAAATACAGAATGACAACACAGTCATGGAGAATCTCTAATAATAAGATGTTCTATTTCATTCATAAGCTCAAAAGTTACACCAGCAGAGTTTGGTACACCCTTCCACTCATACCTTTATTATTTTTTATCAAAGTTTACATAGAGATTACATAATATCAACCATAATCCCTAATCCATTAACTATTAAACTACCTAACCCCTAAGCCCCAAATCCCTTGTCTTTTAACCTGTTAGGTCACAAAAATGCAGGTTGTTAACCCTAAGAGGTTGCTGGGCTCTCTTGACGCTTTTGGCTAATGACACAGGGTAGATATGGCTAAAACCCCCTTCACTTCAGGTTTTTCCAGACCTAGGTGGGTGTACCTTAATAATCAGTGCAGACTTGATTGACCTTCACAATGGAAAATTGGTGTGAAGTAGATGAAGGTTTTGAGAGTGCTTCTAAGACTAGGGTTTGCAATCTGAAAGTATGCTAATGAGTGAGATCAGTGCTTTATCTATTGGGCAACAGGGTCAAGAGTTAGTGATGTATGCATCTTTATGTTGGCTTAACTCAAATTACTAGGCACTTATATAAATCTATACCTTGTATAGATGTGCAAGGATGTCAGGTTACAAAGTTCTTTATTATCCCAATGATGTTTCCCTAAATTACTGTGAGAAACTAAAAGGATTTTTAATTCTAGTGAGAAGGAAACCTGACCAAGATTGTTTTGTTTAAAGGGTTTTAACTCCTAGCAGAGACCAATGAACTTAAAGAATTTGGGAGGAATTAAATCAACTTATTACAGAAACCAATCAAATTGATCACACGGAACAACAAATGTACACCGATAAACTAATCATATCCTTGATATATCAGTTTAAATAATTTAGAAAACCATTTTGGAGACAACCATGCAGCCCATAAAATGGAATTTAACACAGCAATTGAACACCAAATATTTTTGATTCACCAAATAACTCTGCTCCTTTGCATTAATTTAGAAATTCAAATTTATATGGAAACATAGTCAAGTATAGATGAATATTTGAAATATTGTTCTGTATTGTATAAATAAAAGTTCTTGCTTTTGTAAATAAGAGATTCTTCCTTTTTTTTCAAATGGCCTTGGTATCCTATTAATAGGATGCAAACAAGCTTCAGGCCCTAAACATTGCATCTTTTCATAATTGCACCTATTAGTAACTAATGCATAATTAGGAAACATAAAGAAAGATAGAAGCACATGCAGCGATCAAATTCTGGCTCCATTAATCACCATAGAGTGACCCATGACCCAAAGTTCTAGCAAGGTCATCCTCATCTCCTTGATACAGATTGATACACCTGCATTTCTTGGCAAAATTGTACTGCACCTACTTCATCATAATGCTCTAGTTATAAACAAATTTATTTGACCAACATGGTCAATGTATTCCTGATCAGCACATGGATCTGTGTCAACTAAATTGTTCATTGTTGACTCTAGAGCAAATATCTTTCCCAAGAATGCATAAGTATTTTCCATCACCTTTTCATCATTGTTTATATTTTCAAGCAGTGGTGGCAGTAACTGATCCATTTCATTCTTCCAGGTGTCCTTGTCTTTTAGGTTATCTTCATCATTGAAAAATTTAGGAAGTGCCAGATCAAGACACTGGTCAAATTCCTTCAAATCCTCTATCAGCACACCATTAAATCTCTCATTCTCTCCAATCAATTCATTATACTGCTTGAGCATTTGTTCTTCAGTGCTAGCTGATGCAGAGGCATCCACACTATAACCTTACAATACAGCATGGACGTCTGCAGCCCATCATCATCATCATGATCATCACCATCATCATCATATTTTGCTTAACACTGTCAGCATCATCATCATATTTCGGACGAGCACAATTATCCTCCTGCCGACTACTGTTCACTTCCTCCGTTTTCCGCCTATCATCATCATCATGATGTTCAACTAGCGCAAACATCCTCCTGTTGCACTGTTCATCGGGCACCAAGCTCCATCGGCATCATCATGATATGCAACACCCCCTTCGTCAGCAGGATATCCAATATCCGGTTGCTCCAAAGATCCTGATGATGATCACCTTCAGCACCTTCCCTTCGATACCCCGATAGCCGACGATACAAGCAACAGCATCATGATATGATTTATCCAGTTCTCTCGAAACCTTCTGATGATGTTAACACAACTTTCTGCCGAGGACTTCCGCCGATACCTAAGCACTTAACGACAGCAGGATAAACTTGCATAGGGGGATATCTCAATATCCTGATGACGATGACGTCATATCCTGATGACGATGACGTCATATCCTGATGACGATGACGTCTCCCAATATCCTGATGACCTCTTCAACACTTAGTCAAAAAAAATGAACTTTCACTCCCGCATCTGCTAGCGATACGCGGATGATGGGCACTCCCGAGAGATGATCCTGACGGCGATATATACGCTGAGTATATATCTGACTTAAAACATCCTGATGCACTTGCAACATGCAAACTTCAACAGTTTCATGACCCGATCTTCTACCTTATGCCGATACGCTCCTCCTCAGCACTTCCTGATGATGATCACCCCGACGCACTTGCACTTCATGCAACTAACCGCATCATGCCGATCTCCTCTTACTCGGATGATGATGCTCAAAACGACTGCAGGACATTCACCAGATTATCCTGATGATGCGGTTTTGACAAACTTTCAGCCTTAGCGGATTTTCACTATTCTGATCCGCCGAATCTCCTGGGATGACTCGATCCACTTCCAGGGTGATCTACCACACTTTATCAGCTCGACCTAGCACATGCCCATGCTAGGGTCTTCAACACCTCTCGACGGCGATCCTGCACACCTGCATGCAAACAAACAAACTAATACCTACCCTACTGTACATAACCATTCCACCGATCAGACGAATCAACCGGTGGAATGGATCAGTGAATCCATACAACCACCAAAACCGCAGATCGATTACACAAAGGAGATCAAACAGAAGATGAAAATAGGATCTTTATTGATTTCAAAGATGCAATACAATATACTGTTTCTCACACAGCACACTCGAACTCCTCTGCTTAATGCAATACTATACTACCGATCGATGATCTACAGTCAACCGATCCTCATGCTTAAATAGATTTGCCTTCGAGTACTACTGACCCGACTCCAAGCGGCTGGGAACTCTCCAGGCGGCTGGGAGATCCAACCGATCATACATCATGACAGCTGTTCTAACAAACTACCTAAAAATAGTAAAATCATGGTCAGCATGATCTTATCATGATCAGCATGACCTTATTACATGCATTTGGTCTTATCAGACCTTCTTGAAAACATAAACAAGACCTAAAACAACTAACTGCCTCATGAAGGCCAGCTGTCAGGTAGGTGCTCCTGCACCACTAGCTTTGGCATCAACCCTTCTTTTGTCTCCAACATCCTCAGATACAACCTTGTATGTTCCTGATACAGTTGATGTGTTCTCTTATGCAAATTCCACACCTTATGACTATTTTTCATCATTTGGCTAAACCTTCTTTGGATTAATTCAAAAGCCGTATTATATTTGACAGTTTTTAATTCAGTTTCTAACTACTCACTTCTCTTTTGAAAATTTTCTATTTTAAGCTTCTAGTAGTTAGCATTTGCCATGGATTTTGTAACCCTTTGATCCACTTCTAGGTATGGTGAATAACCGCTAGATGAAGGCAACTTATCTATGTGAGTAGCAATCTCTTGTCTCAACATGGCATTCTATTTCTTGTATATATCATTATCCTTAATCAATTTTTCAATTTGTGCCTTGGTAAACCTTGCAACATTAATATTTAAATATATCAAATACAATGGCAGAGGCCATATCCCATCTAGGAATCAAAATTACACCTGCTTCTTGTAATAGTGTCCTCCCCCTTTCTGGAGTCATTATCTCTAATTATTTGTCAAATTCCTTCTGAAGCTCCAATAGCACCTCATCCTATATTTCAGAATGATATCTTTCATTCTCTCCCTAGCCTGCTTGCCCTTGTATTCATACAAAAAGGCTTTAAACTCAAGTGTTTTAATGAAATCATCATCTGAAATGAATTTTCTATTGGCTAGGTGTCTTATGTCTCTTGTTAAGTCATTTGGTGCTTCCATAGTGACAACTTCCCTGTCTTCAGGAGGTTCATACCCCTCGATGGTTGGGTCATAGTTTTGTACTCCTTCCTCAGATTCTTCTTCTCCTTCTGCAATGTTAGTATCTGTAGAGAAACTTATGTCAGGAGTGGGATGAGGTGACAAGTGACCCAAGGGAATCTCATATTCAACATGTTCTTTCTTAAGTTGTCTTCCTTTTTCGTCAAATACATAGGGGGACATTTATTATCAATTCTGATGCATGTGTAATCATAGTATCCAACCTTTCAATAGGATCATCAATATCTTGAAAGGCTCTGGTGTAAGTGGGGTTTTTCGCTACCCTCCAAGCCTCTGCTAACATAGTTTTATGGTACAAACTCCTCCTTTCTACTGTTGTGTTTTCATCACAATCTTTGATTAAATCCTCATCAATGAACAGGACATGATGATATCCTTTTAACTTTTATTTTGTTTTTACACTGTTGATAAAGTGTTCAAGATCAAAATTTTCTCTTGCATTTCCAAAAGGTAATATGAATTGCTCTAGTTTCTTGTCAATCAATTGATAACATTTATCAGAAAGAATGGTGAAATCTCCAAAGCATAGAGTTCTAGGCATAAATGACTGTTTGTTGTGGTTCTTAAGGTGCATGAAATCTGAAGAAGCCAATTGCCTGACAATTTTTAAATATGCAACCCTATCTGGGCAAGTTTTTGGTAGAAGGAAGGGTGGTACTTCATATCTAAACACTCTTATCATGGTGTAGTCACTGAAAACATACCAATCACCCTAATTATGGCTAAACTTTCCCTCCTCATGTTTATCTTTTGGCCTCAAAAACTTTTGTATTTCTAGTGAAAATTTGTAATTGCAAGGACGACCGAACAGTTTGTATATAGGTTTCACAAAAAACTCCTCAAAATATAAATAATGTGATCTGTCACATCTGCTATCCTAGATAGCAGTCCACATTTGCACGGGTTTTATATCACCATTGTTGTCTAAATCTCTTACCCTGAGATTCTTATCCCACAAGCACATACTTTGTCCTTCATATAACACCATATGCATAAACAGAGAATAATGTCTGAATTTACTTCCTCCTTTCTTAAGAGATATCAGATCATTTTGCAAGTTATGTGCCAGGTACTTAGCATAATCGAAGTATCGTGCATCATGACTTTGTATGTCTACAGCTAGAACCATGTGTGCAATTTCCATGAACATGGAGGCTTCTATACCCAACACTTGGCAGATAGAGTAGTATGTGTTTTTGAAGTAATCCTCAAACAATTCAACTGAATATGGTGGATCCTCAACTCTAGAAAATACCCTGAGTTTATTGTTTTCATCGTGAGGCCTGTGCAAGGGTAGTTTCCATCTCTTGTAATTGTTACTCATATTATGGTATTCAACCAACAAGTCCTTGATCCTGGATTTTTTTATCTAAACTCGTGTCCAATTGAAACACTATGGCAATATAATCTCTAGTAATGGGAAAGAAAGCAGTCTCATTATCCAATTCAATATAGCAAGTCTTAGGGTTGTATTTTTCTGCAAGGAGTCTTAGGAACTGGACATTCACGAACACATTTGGGACTACTAATTTACCCAAATTTAGCCACTAGGGATTTGAAACGGGTTTATGTCTGTACTCAGCATGTGGGTTCAGTTGGGCATTTCTTCTGGACTTCTTCCCGACCCGGGGCACTGATCTAGTAAATCCTAGTTTAAATGCCTATCTCTTATTTTTTGCCTCTTACTCTTAGGGTTTTGCATTGCTTCCTCCATGTTCTATAAATTATGAATGCAGGCTAATATATGCGAGCCGATCAGAAGTACTTACTTGGCAAATCGCTCTAGTTATGAATTACTATCCAACTACTCCCTGTGATCGCTCCTTACAATGCCCTTCAAAATTCACATTCAATCAACTTAACTCTGTGCAATTAATGGCATCTCGCTTGTGTATCTCATATCATCGAAGGGAATTTAATTTTTTGAATAAAGGACGTTGGATCACCACCATCATGTCTTGTCACTTTATTTCAGGGTGATATGCTTTGAGATCTCATTTATTTTAGTTTTATGCTTGTTCGGGATTTCAGTGTGACCCCAGATGGCGTCTCCCTGATAACATAAGTCTCTTTGAACATGGAGTTAACCTTTTGATGTTTTTATTTCATCACCTTTTCTAAGAGACTAGAAAGACCTTCTCTTCGATATAGTAGAGTCATTCTGAAATACCTCTTACATTGTTCTTTTATCGGCGAGGCTCCTTCTATCGATGGGACTCCAAACCTTATCACCTCAACATCCCGAACTACCTTTGTGAACATTTTTGATGATATCATTTGATTGACGTGACACATTTTGGTGTCTCGCCAAAATGCCTTGTCTGTTTGATGTTCTGGGTATCGATAAGACCGCTGAGTGACTCTTGCCGATATCCCTTGTTTCTTCGATTTCTTTTGTTTCTTCAATTTTGTATAACTTTACTTTTTGTCTTTTATGCCTTTGGGTCATTGAAGAGACTGGATGTTGAGTCTCCCTGATGTAGTATTATCTCACCAATATTGTTTATAACCTTGAAAGCGTAATGATTTTGATCAAATATTTTACGATGGAGGTAAGGAATTTTAGGGTTAATGATGGAACGGTGGTATTTTCAGGTTTGAGTGAAATAACTTATTAGGAATTATGGCGGCAAATGAAAAATTTTAAGGTTTGAAATTTTGATCCAACATGACCCTTAATCCCTTAAACCCTAACCCCTAATCCCTTAACCCCTAATCCCTGCTAGATTAGAACAATTAGGCACTAAAGTAGGTGCTAATTTAGGCGCTAATTTGGGCACTAATTTAGGTGCTAATTTAGGCGCTAATTTGGGCACTAATTTAGGTGCTAATTTGTGCCTAATTTAGTGCCTACTTGCTCTAATCAGTAAAAAAAGCCAAAAAGTAGCGCCATCCCAATAAATAGTGCTGACTTTTTCAAAACAATTGAAGAAAAATACATTAAAACAGTGGGTGGAAGCATAAAATGGAGCAAAAAAGGGAGAAAATCACAGGGATTTGTTGTAGTGTATGTTGATGATCCTGAAACAAAGACAGAGGGTTGGACAAGGGCACTAGCGCCCTAGTCCAACCCTATTTTGGGTCTACCCTAAATTCAAATGTCAGGTTTGTGACCGTTATTTGGTTTCTAGGCTGACATCATAAGTTTCAAATATGAAATTCTTGGAGGGAATATTAGTAGTTGCATATATAAGCATGCTTAGGTTATCATTTACAAACGGAAGAGAAGATAACTAGAAGATATCTAGAAGATGATTGTGAACTTTATGCATACTTGAGATTTTTATGATATCATTGTGTTGCAGAGCATAGCATTGTTCTTGTGTTTGTTTTCGTAGGTTGGATTTCATCTTCTCCTCATGGCATTGAAGAGCATCTTCCTTCCATGAGAGCTTCATCATCAAGGTGACATCTATTATGTTTTATCATCATTATCATTTGGATTTTTGCCTCTATCCCATAAGGATACGCACTCTCTCTCTTTGACAACGGTGTTCAGAAGACTTGAATGTCTCTCCAGGGCTTGACTGAGGCAAGCCTCTAAACACCACAACCCCCTCCCACACTCCTTGTGATTGCAGGTTATAGGTATCGGATCTGGAGAAAGTGGAGTTGCAAGGAGCAGGAGGACACTGTGGAGATTCAGGATCCCGAAGGAGGAGCCTGCTTGGACTAGGGCGCCATCAACCTTGTCCTCCGCATCTGAAGCCACAGAAACAAACTGGACAGTGATCATCAGGGTTTGCAGAGCTTTTGACATACAGAAGAATCTCCCACAATGGACTAGGCACCATCAACATTGTCCTCCACTGTCAGATCATCAGAAACTGAAGATACAGAAGGAATCAGTGTCAGAAGGAGATCAAGATTCTACAGAAAAAGTAGCACATTAGACTTGGGTGCCATCATCATTGTCCATGACATTTCTATTTTCTGCACTGCAAAAAATAGTGAGTTAAGGTTCTCTGCCCTTTGTCTAATTCTAGTAGCATTTGTCGTAATTCGTAGATTTACTTACTGTTTTGCTTAGATTAGGGTTTCAAGAGCATTAAAGCATTAATTAGCAACATTGTGTGATAACTTCTAAATTTTCCAGCAGAAAACCAAGTGGCAACCCAATTTGATAGATGACTCTTCTCTTGATAGGAGAAGCACTCGATTGAAAATCCCTTGGAATGTTTTGTAGAAAGGAGGATTCAAACTAAACCCCCATATAAACAACAACTCTATCACCCTCTTTTCCATATCAAACACAAAGTACAACGTTTTGTGTACATGTTTCATTTCTAGCAAGCCAACCTAGTTTTGAGTTAGATCTTGTTGCGAATATAAATAATTGATGGATTTTGATGTTAATTGATGCGATGCATTAGCGAGTTCATGTGTATGTGATCTAACACCATTTTTGTGATCCAAAAAGTGTAGTAAGAGTGCAGAGGATAGCAGAACAAAATATATGTGAGTAGAGAAAAGAAATAGAGTTATCATTCTGAAGAGCTTTGAAATTATATTTTGAGCTATCAATGGAACTGTATTCCAGCATTCAATAGATGCATTTGTAACAGTTCTTAATTGGTAGTGAGCCTTTCTCTCTTCTCTTTTATCTTTCTTTCTTAGTGGGCAGTGAGTCTACTTGTAGTGAGCATTTCTATGTAATATCTTGTAACCAGTTATAATATATTGTGAGCTAACACTCACCGTGGTTTTTCCCTTTTTGGATTTTCCACGTAAAAATCCTGGTGTCTATGTGTTATGACTTTATGGTTGCTCTTCCTATGTTTATTTTGCTTTCATGTTATTGAATTTGGTAAATGGGTTAAAGAGTATGTGAAAGAATGGTTTTATAGAATACTTATTCAACCCCCTCTCAGTATTCCTCATGTTCAACAATTGGTATCAGAGCAAGGTTCCTTGGAAGAAATCTAACAGCTTGAGGAAGAACTGGGAAATTGAACACATGGAACCTAGAAGATATCCTACTCCTCCATAAACAATTCATTGAGGTAGTGGTAAAATTGATGATTGCATATATGTCAGCAATGAAGAACTGAAAGTTGCTCTTGAAGTCTTGATAAGTCTGAAGCAGATATCTGAGATCTGAAAGAGAATGTCAAGGAAGTTGATGAATGCATCCTAAAGCTAAGGGAGCAAGTCAAGAAATCCAAGGAAAGGAGCAAAGAGCTAAGTGAACAATTGGAAGCAGCAAATGAAACCCTAAATAGTTTATTAATGTTGATTGAAGAGAAAACAAAGGTTGAGAAGCATTTAAATCAAGTTGTGAAAGGCAAGTCTAAGGAATGTGAAAAGTTGGCAAAAGATGTTGTGATTCTGAAACATGATCTGGAATTAGCTAACAATTACAAAGAAAAGTTCAAAATAAGCTCTACAAAGATTGATGAGTTGATTGATAGTCAAAAAAATCTAGATGACAAGAAAGGTTTGGAATTTGAAAAGGATAAAGCTCTAAATGAGGACAAGTTAACATTGCTATGAAGAAAGATAAAGACAACTAGGTCCGGAATCAGAGAAACAGACCTAGAAGATCTTAGGTTAGGCAACCAAATGCTCAAAGGTACCCATCTTTCAATGGCTATTGTTTTAATTGCAATAAGTTTGGTCATAAGGCTACTTGGTGTAGGAGCACAATGAATCAAAATGTTCCATCATTCTCTGGTCAATGTTTCAATTGCAAGAGAATTGGTCATAGAGCAAATGAATGTAGAATTCAGATAAGAAATGGTTTCAATAATGGAAGGAATACTTAATCTTTCAATGGAAATTTCTTTACATGTAATAGATTTGGGCATATGGCTAACTAATGCAGATCAAGAATTAATCCAATCAATGGAAGGAACCAAGGATAGAGGAATGTTGCTTGCTACAATTGCAATAAACCTGGACACATTGCAAATTTCTACAGAAGCAAGAATGTGAAAAGAAATAATCTTATAGAAAAGAGGAAAATAGAGCAGAGAGAAGATAAAGGAAAGAACAAGGTTGATCTGGTAGAAACCAAGAAGGAAATGAGCAAAATCTAGATTAAGAAAGATGTAAATGAGGTCAAGGATGGATCCGAACTAGCCTTTGGTGTAGATACTTCCTCCTAGAAGTAAATTGGGAGCTCTGGCTCAAGGGGAGCTTTCATTGAAAATCTTGATCCCCTAGCCAGATAGTTGGTGCTGAGATACAACACAGGGATATGAGTTAATGAGATATTTGATGAATCTTTTGAAGAAGTTACCAGCAAAAAAAGGTCTAATGTGGTGCATTGCAGAGCAATCTTCATCGATTGTGCTTAACAATGAAGTGTTTGATAGCTTTTCAGAAATTGGCATTTATGGTGATTAGGTTTTGGCAAATAAAGGATAAAAGGCTCACATTCGAAGGAATAATCACTTCACATTCAAGAATTCAAGCATTCAAGAAGATCAAAAGCTAAACCCTAAGTAACTCTAGTGATTTCTAGTGATTCAAAGTAAAGAAACCCTAATTCGGTGAAAAGAGGTATTTATAGTTGAAACTTCTCTGTGAAATTGTTTGAATTATTTTGGAATCATGTTGACCCCACAAGTGATAGACATGAAAGAAAGGCCCCGACCAAAATTTAAGAAACATCCTTTCAAATCAATGGAAGTTGACCCTAGTGGCGCATTCTCATAAGTGTTGTATGGCATAATGCATGAGGAAGATATTAGGGCATACATCCACGTTGCCCTAGAAGAACATAATGATTCCAAACTTACAGATCTATATCTAAAGCATCTGAGCGGTGATGATTTTGAATTGAACGAAGAATACAAGGCATTGGCAGAGAAGAAATTCATACAATATACGTTTGCAAAGGATGATTGGGTCCATTATGTGCTTAGCAGGATTCACGATGAATTTATGTGGCTTGAAGAACCCTTCATGATCACAAAGGAATCAATAAGGGTTGTAACAAGATTGAACTCCACTGGAAATGTGCCAATGCTGAAGGCTGTGAAGAATAACACTATAATGGAGGAAACCGGTGCTCCATTTGAAAAAAGGGCATTGAAAGTGAATTCCATTGAAGACCATGCAGTGAGATTTGCATCCATGGTGGTTAGATACAAAAAATATTTTACTAACTGAGAGAACTATGTCTTTGGTACCGCCATTCACACTATGTATGATATGGTTAAGAAGAACATTGACTACGACCTTTGTGAGTTGCTCCAGCAATAGTTGATGGAAAACTTGAAAAAGACCAAAGAGTCAAAATATCCCTTTAAATTTGGTATGTTGATCATTTGCCTATTCTTCTATTTTATGAAAGAATTGCCCAAAATAAAAATTTGATCTGGTTTGATAGCAAACCTGTTGCCATACAAATTAGAAATCATTTGAACAATTTAGGCAGTCATGATGCACATAATGAAGCCCTGTGGGGCTACTCCAAAAACTTTCAGAAGGCCATGCAATCTAGGGAAAGGATACCTAAAACAATAGTGGAGAAGTACAAAAATGACATGTTTTATTGTGAATAAAGATCGATGTGTAATGGTAGTTGTAGAGCCAAGGACAATATGGGTTCCTTCTATGGGATATGAAGTAACTAAGGATGTGTTGATTGGCTTACCTGAGGTCATGTTGAGCAAATTGAGGGACACCACTGAAGAAAGATTTGAAACTATTTAGGGTAAATTTTGGATAGAGCATTTTTTATTGTTTATATGTATATCCTCCTTTCACCCTAAAGCATTCAAGGACCTCAAGTTGAGTAAGAATCTACTATCAGGCCCTTGGTCACTTAGAATGTAGGGAAAATTTGATTTATGTGATTTGATTGCTTGATTATGCCCAATTATGCTTAAAACCCTAATTATACAAATACAGAAGCAAACAAATGAATTACTGAAAATGCTGCTATAGAAAGATGTAAAATAACAGACAAATGTGTACTAGTTTTTGAAGTTCAGGAAGAGAAACAGTAGGGGACTAATGAGCGGGTGCCCTAGTCCAATGCCATGCTTTTTGTCAGGATTTGTGAACTTTATCTGCAACCTATTCCTACTGTCTCAAAGATTCTTCCATTGCAAGATCCAGAGGACTAACAAACAGGCGCCTAAGTCTAGGTCCCTGTTTTCAGCTCTAATCTACAATTTTGACACTCTACAACACTCTCCTGCAACTCCACTTTTCCTGCTTCTTCAACTTGTAACTTGCAATCACAGAAAAATGGGGAGGGGGTTGTGGTGTTTAGAGGCTTGCCTCAGTCAAGCCCTAGAGAGACATTCAAGTCTTCCGAACACCATTGTCAGATACAGAGTCCGTGCCCTTAGAGGGCATAGGTAAAAACCAAATGATAAATGCTTAAAAACACAAATGCTATCACCTTGTAGTGAAGATCTCATGGAAGGAAGAAGCTCTTCATACCATGAGGAGATGGATGCTCAAATATGTAAATACAAACACATAAACAACACAAATTTTGCTCTTGCCACACAATGAATTCCTTGAATCACCTTTAGAATGCATAAAGTTCACAATAGCCATCTAGTTTACAAATGAATGCCTAAACATGCTTATACATGCAACTACAAACATTTCCGCCAAGAATTTCGTAATTAAAACTTACCGTGTTGGCATAGGACCTAAATAATGGTCACAAACCGACACTTTGAAATTAGGCTTGACCTAAAATAACACACATGCAAGACACCAAACCTCCCAAAATGCAGGAAGCACTCATCGTGCTAGTCTTTAGACTGCATATGGGGCAACAGACACACCAAACAAAGCAAGTGCGCCAAACACACACACTTTGAAGACACAGAGAAAACACGACAGACAAGCGATGGAGTGTCCTTATTTCTAGGTTCATCACCATCTTAGGCACATTATAGGCACACACCGACGATTGGGCTTTGCCACAACAATCACCAAGGACAGGCTTAAGGGTTGAGTTAGTCACAGAACTGCTCCCCGCCTCTCGATGAGGACTTTTGAAAATGACAAGATGGGCACTCTCTGTAAGAGATACACCATCCCTGTCTCTACAGAGGGCTTAAGATGATTGATTGATTGATTGATTGTAAACAAACTCAGAGTGTAGGAGGGACTCATCGCCACCAATCTTTAAACTGCACCTAAGGACAAGCACATTGCTAACATCTACAACAGATAGCTTACCTTATATATGCCCCCACCTTAAGATGGTTGATATCACGCATCGATATCAAGCACATTAAGGTGGGAAGAAAACACACAAGGGAACACAGACTTTCGCAAAGCCCATGCCTCCCGGAGGTGACATGTACTTTACGATCACCAAATCTTCCCACAAACACATCCCTGCAAGAAACATGTTAGTGCTCACATAATCATGATAAACAACAACATTAATGCATATGATTAATCACACAAAGAGCCAAGGTTATACTATGAATTTAGAGATCGAGGATAACCATGGGGCTATATCACAAAAATCTCAGAACCGAGTGTCACCAAGGCAAGATTCAAAGACAAACAAAGTGCACGGAGCAGAAGTATTGTTATGTTTTGTAAGTGAGATAAAAACATCATCAAAATCACTATGGAAAAAGCATGGAGTGCTTCTACTAGCCAAGCGTCAGATAATATATATAAACCCCATTGTTATATTAGGAGCTAAGTCCAAATTTTTATTTCTTGCTAAAGGGATGCTAGGTCTGCATCAGTATAATATGTTTTTCGTCATCCGCCTGCTAGATAGAAACACTAGAGGAAGGGAAACAATAAATCAAGAGAGGAGAAAAAAGTGTCTTTAGGACAGTCATGTAGGAGGGTGCCCCCAAGTCACCAACTGCAACACTATGTCCGTAAGACACCACACAACAATGAAAACAAAGAGAGGCGATATAGAAGAATGTTGATACAAATAGAAGAAGGTCACAACAGAGGCAGTCTCCTAGTATCCCGGACCTTACAAGAGAATCAGGGGTCATCCCAAGAGGCCTAAACAACACATAACACATCATGGGGGAAACACATCACGAGAGATAAAGGGTTAGAAATACTTACCTATTTCATCCCAATGTTAAGAGCATACATATCTAGGATATTTGTCATGTTGTTTTGGTCTTGTTGATATTGCATTAACATTAAGTTTAGGACGACGGGAGGCTTTCTTTTCTTTAAAAGGATTATATCCAATGCCGCTTGAGTAATGTGTTGAAGTGGATTCTATAGGTACTCAAATTCCTTGTTGATTTACACCACATCCCTTACCTAGATAGTCACAATTTTTATAAAGGATTTTAAATCGTCGACCAGAGAGGGATGTCATTCTTTAGGGGATAGTGAAGCCTCATAGGTCTCGTAGTTTGTGGTATAATTTAGAGTATTGTTTTTATTTTCTACCAAGGGAACTTTAGGTTTCTTAGGTGCTTCAAAAGATGGCTTAGGTGAAATCGATGCTACTTTTGACGTGTCAAGGCTATTAATTTTATATTAACCTATACTACAAGGATTAAAATCTATGATGCAAAATACAAGTGCAAAACTATGTATGAACATGACCTAAAAATGTTTGATTTTTTTTTCAACTTTTTCAATGCAAATAAGTGAAAGAAAAGGTGTTGTAAGGAAATTGATCAGGGGCAGAAAATAATATGTCTAATATCAGTCCAATACAGCAATAATATCCTTCACAACACACTTTTGATGCAAATCTAGAATGATGACTAGTCCAAACCTAGTGAAAATACACTGAAATATGCAATTTTTTCACCAAATCTCAATGCAAAAGAGTATGACAAAGGGTGTTGTGAGGAAAATGATGATGGCCATAAAATTATATCAATAATAACAACCACCTAATGCCAAAAATCCGTCACCACACGCTTATAGTGCCACTCAAGATCAAACCCTAGTGAAAATATAGCAAAAATATGCAATTTTTCAATTCCAAGACCTAGCGAAAGGGGTGTTGTAAGGAGTTTTAGGAGATGCAGCAGATTATAGCAATAATATTAGTCACTTAAATCCATAAAACTTGTTACAACATGCTTGGAGTGCAAATCTAGGTCAAACCCTAGGGCAAATATAGCAAAAATATGTAATTTTTCACCAAATGTTTAATACAAGAGCCCAATAAAAAGGTGTTGCAAAGATTTTTAGGAGGGGCATCAAATAATAACCCTGATAACATCCAATTAGTGCAAAAATATTCTTCACAACATGCCTATGGTGCAAATTTAGAGAGTTGATAAGGCCAAATCTAGCGAAAATCAAGGTTTCTCAAGCCCTATGTATGAGGTGTTAATGCAAAATGTTATATGAAGGTTTTGTAATCTGATTTATGATAAAAATTAATCAAACTTAGATTTGAAAATAATTTTCAAACCTTATAATGCAAAATGCAAGTGTAAATCTAATGAGAAATGCTAGTTTTTTGTTGAAATTTTCTATGTAAAAATGCAAATTTTTTAGATCTAAATGCAAATTTACACTGGAAAAATCTGAAACAAGATTTTACCTATAAACCCTAGTTTTTGAAATTACTGGGTTATATGAAAAATTCAAAATTTCTAACAAAACCCTAGCAATTTTATGATGAAAATGTAATGCAATTGATTTATTTTTTGTAATTTTTTGTAATTTAGCTCAAATCTAATGCAAAAATCAGAAATTTAATGAAATTCAAATTAATTGATGAGAACTTTATGAAAATTTAAACCCTAGATTACAATTTTTTTCAAATTTTTCAATTTTTCAATTTATTTTATTTTATTTTTTCAATGCAATAATATGAATGATGATATGAATGAATGAAATCAATGTAAATCTGAAGCAAAACACTCAACAAGGTGCCAAATTCATTTAAACACGGGTTCACCAAAATGTTTAGGGTAAAATTTGGATAGAGGGTTTTTGATGGTTTATATGTATATCCTCCTTTCACCCTAAAGCATTTAGGACCTTGAGTCGAGTAAGAATCTACTATCAGGACCTTGGTCACTTAGAATATAGGGAAAATTGGATTTGTGTGATTTGATTGCTTGATTATGCCCAATTATGTTTAAAAGCCTAATTATGCAAATACAAAAGCAAATGGATGAATTACTGAAAATGCTGCTACATAAAGATGTAAAATAACAGACAAATGTGTACCAATTTTTGAAGTTCAGGAAGCGGAACAGTCGGGGACTAATGAGCGGGTGCCCTAGTCTAGTGCCATGCTTTTTGTCAAGATCTAGGAACTTTATCTACAACCTATTCCTACTGTCTCAAAGATTCTTCCGTTGCGAGATCTGGAGGACTAATGAGTAGGCGCCCAAGTCTAGGTCCCTATTTTCAATTCTGATCTACAATCCTGATACTCTGCAACACTCTCCTGCAACTCCACTTTTCCTGCTTCTTCAACCTGTAACCTACAATCATGGAAAATAGGGAGGGGGTTATGGTGTTTAGAGGCTTGCCTCAGTCAAGCCCCGGAGAGACATTCAAGTCTTCTGAACACTATTGTTAGATAGAGAGTGCATGCCCTTGGAGGACAGAGGCAAAAACCAAATGATAAATGCTTAAAAACACAAATGATATCACCTTGTAGTGAAGATCTCACGAAAGGAAAAGGCTCTTCATACCATGAGGAGATAGATGCTCAAATCTGTAAATGTAAACACATAAACAACACAAAATCTGCCCTTGCCACACAATGAATGCCTTGAATCACCTTTAGAATGCATAAAGTTCATAATAGCCATCTAGTTTACGAATGAATGCCTAAACATGCTTATATATGCAACTACAAACATTCCCATCAAGAATTTCATAATTAAAACTTATCGTGTCGGCATAGGACCTAAATAACAGTCACAAATTGATACTTTGAAATTAGGCCTAATCTAAAATAGGGCAAGACTAGGGCATGGACGCTGAATTCCTCCCCTCTATTTTAGGTAGGGTCTATCTCAAGTGGTCCCCCTAGGTCCCATTTGCCATGACACTTAGGGTTTTCTCATCAGGATGCCAAAATATAATGCAAGATATCTTAAATGTAGATTAAAGACCTGGGAGCTAAACCTTATGAGGGAAAAGCCCCCAAGGGGACATTTTCTGACATTACAGAAACATATGAAGAAATCTTAGTCAAAGTACGTGTTGAATTGAGAAAGCTTGAAAGTGTAAAGAAGGCTAGGAAAGTGGTAGATGAATATGCCCAGAGCAAGGGGTTTACTAAAGAAGAAATTGCAGAAGCAAGAGCAAAATCAGAACCAGTAAAGGCATCTAGAGAAAAGAAGCAAGATGGATCAGAAAAGGCTTCGGATGAGCCTAAGAAGAAAATAGAGAAGCCTACAATACCAAAGAGGAGAACAAGAGGCTCAACCTCTACTGAAACTGCATCTAAGTCCTCTAGTCCCACTTCTTTACTGAGTGTGGAAGCACATACAAAGAAATCCACTAATGAAGGGCATAAAAGAAAGAAAACTAAGGGCAAAAGGATGTATGTGAGTGATGGAAATGATGAAGAGGAGACTGAAATAGATGAAGAAGTAGAGAAAATGAAGGCTAAGGCTAGTAAAGTCTCTGAGAGCAAACATGACAAGCCCTCCAGCAAGGGCATAAGCAAGAAAAATTCAAGGAAATCAGAGTCCAAGGAAGTAGAGGCCATAATAACTTTGGAAGATACCTTGAATGCTATGACAACTCATGGTAATCTTAAGCCTATAGCACAACTATATGATGAGTACAATGATGTAAACAAAAAAATTATTGAAACTACAATGATTAGATTTTTGGAGATGTTTAATAAGGCTCTCCTTGAGGTGATTATAGATTTACCAGATAGATTGGGCAACATTATGTCTACTAGAAAGGAAGCAGCAATGGCTAAAGACTTAGAATTAAGAGAACATGCATTGATAGAGTTGTGTCTGAATATAACTGCTGAAGAGAAAAACAAGGTCACCAAGATACTTGGGAAAAAGTTTGAGATAAAGACAAGGACCAACATTTTGATGTCTAGAGACATAGAGAATTTGGTAGAGGACACAAAAAAGGTTACTCTTGATGTCTTAAGAGAGCTCAACATCCCAACAATTCATGATAAGGAAGAACCAAATGTTGGTGATGATACTTCTCTTCTGGAAGTCAGCTCAGAACATGACTTGAATCAAATAAAGACAACTCCTCCGATAAGCCTGAGAAGAGATGAGGAGATGAAAGAGCAAGAAGAGAACAATACTCCTAAGAATACAGAAGCCCCTCTAGAGCAAAATCATACTAATGATCAGGGAAATCTGGTTGATTAACATGCTAAGGCTAGTCCTGCACCAGAACATAGAACTGATGAGCAAGAAACCATGGATCAAGATCCTCTAGAGAACACTAAAGAAGAAGTTTCTCATGACATGGTAAGAGAGATTGTTGCAGCTTCACATGATCCAATTGATTCAATTAGAGAGTTCTTGGAGAAGTAGCAAGAAGCTTAGATTTTGGATACACCTGAGCTGCTGCAAAGACCAATCAACTTAGCTTCCATGTCCTCGCTGTAGAAATTAAAATTAGGGACAATTTTCCAAGCTAAGGCTCAGGAAGAAATGTTAAAATCTCATATTCAGGTTAGTGAGCTTATTGGTGAGGCATCTGGTGTTTTAGAAAAATTGATACCTGGACTGCAGAAGGACACATCTTTAGCCCTACTAAACAACTCAAAAAGCTAATAAGCTCTGTATGTACAAATTTTGAGTCCTTTGAAAAGGTTGTAGAAAAGAAAGTAAGAGCAAAGATTGATGCTAAAAGGTTAGTAGAGTTAAATAATAAAGCTTCTTAAGATAAAGTATTGTCAGATAAAAGTATAGAGTATGCACAAATGGCAATTAAGGAAGCTAGTGAAATATACCAACATTGTCTCACTTGGCTGGATAAAACAAAGGACATAAAGGAGAAAATAAATGGGCTGGAAGATAAGATTATGAGGATATCTAGGAGCTATGATCTGGTAAAGGATGCCATTGGAACTCAACAAGATAAAGTAGAATCAGTTCACTCTACTATTCAAAAAATGCAAAATCAAAGAGAGGTCATCAAACACAGAATGAACCAGCTCAAGGAGATAGTGAGCTTCAAAATTACATCAATAGCTAGACTAGTAGCAGCTGCAGAGAAAACAAAGCAAATCACTGAAGCCCCTGCTACTCTAAAGAAGGTAGAAGATATGGTGTCCTAGATCAATGGACACATCTTAGTTTTGAGTGATGTCAAAATTTGGTGGGATCAAGATGTAGCTCAGCTAAGACAACTTTATTCTGACATTCTCCCAGCAAAACCGTAAGACTTTTTATTCTTAATTTCACTTGTAAAAATGTGGATAGTAGTATAACAATTTTTTGATACAATTTTGTCACTTGTACATACACCTTTGCCATTGATGTCAAAGGGGGAGAAGAAAAACTAGTGAAAAATAGCTAAATACCTAAGAGGGAGAAGAAAAACTAGATGTACATAGTAAGGGGGAGTAGTATGAACATTTTTCACTAAGTGTTGCCATCAATGCCAAAGGGGGCGATTATTGGCAACATGGTCAAGAGACACTGCTGATATGATTATGATATGGTGTTGTCATTGATGGCAACAATCGGATATGATTGGGAACAGGTCTTGAGACAAGTTTTGTATAGTCTTTGTGGTCTGGAAAGAATGACTTAGCCAAATTGACTAAGTGTTGGCAGCTTATTGAGTTAGTGACAGAGAATGGGTTGGTATTCCTCTGTAGATGTAGACTCTGGTATGCGGTTTTGGTATGTTGCACATAGTTATTTGATGATGCTTCATTCCAAGTCTCGTGTCCTAGAAATCTCCGGAAGCTACACTTTGAATTGCTTAAGTATGGGTTAACAGAGTTTAGGTATGAATAGTGCAGAACACCTTAGTATCTTACTCTACATTTCTCTGCTATTGGTTGTTTCAATTTGTGGTTTGAATGTGTTGTAAACACATGTTAGGAGTATCTAATTCTAGATTTGTGGAGTCTGAGGTTTACCGAATGATTGTCCACAAGCTCTTAAGTATTGACACTTAGATTGACAGTGTTTCACAGTGACAGAGTCATAGTTCAGAGATCCGCACTTTGTCACATAAGAATATCATGACTCACGGTTCTGAAGGTATGTTGGGTAATTCATAATGAGTGTCTGACATGAATTTTAGAGTCCTGTGTGGTCCACATTAGAAGTTGTGATATGATAGTAGATTTGGTTAAGTGTATACTTAAGGATGAAGCTGACATACAAGTTGGATCGATATGTGATAAAGATATATTATTTGGATCATCATTCTAAGTCGTTCTATAATAGGTCCACACCTATATGAAGGTTCTTGAAGGATTGCATTGGTTTGCATAACTTCTTGTGTAAAGACTTCAGGCTGACAAAGTATAACTTTTTGTGTACACATTTCATTCTTTGCAAGCTGACCCAATTTTGAGTTAGATCTTGTTGCAAATATAAATACTTGATGGATTTCGATGTTAATTGATGTGATGCATTAGCAAGTTCATGTGTGTGTGATCTAACACTGTTGTTGTGATCTAAAAAGTGCAGTAAGAGTGTAGACGACAGCAAAACAGAATATATGTGAGCAGAGCAGAGAAACAGAGTTGTCATTCTGAAGAGCTTTGAAATTGTATTTTGAGCTATCAATGGAACTATATTCCAACATTTAATAGATGCATTTGTAACAGTTTTTAATTGGTAGTGAACCTTTCTCTCTTCTCTTCTATCTTTCTTTCTTAGTGGGCAATAAGTCCACTTGGACAGTGAGTCCACCTGTAGTGAGCATTTCTATGTAATATCTTGTAACCGATTATAATATATTGTGAGCTAACACTCACTGTGGTTTTTCCCTTTTTAGTTTTTCCACATAAAAATCTTGGTGTCTATGTGTTATGACTTTATGGTTGCTCTTCCTATGTTTATTTTACTTTCATGTTATTGAATTTGGTAAATGGGTTAAATAGTATGTGAAAGAATAGTTTTATAGAATACTGATTCACCCCCCCTCTTAGTATTCCTTGTGTTCAACAAATGAATGTTGGGGCGAAAGAAAAACACGGTGTTCATTCTGTAGCAATACAGAGCATGACCTATTTTCTTGTGATAGAGCACGACAGTACTTCCAGACTACACCACCACAATCTAAGAGTGATGAATTACATAACCTAAATACACAAAAAAGGGCTAGGATCATAAGAAGGGAACCTAAGGGTCAAGGATCAAGAACTTGCCAGAAGAACAACGGGGAGGAAGTAGACACGTCTTCAACAAAATCTACAGAAGAAGAAGAGTACTACTAGAGAAGCAAGTCAAAACATACAAGAAAAAATAGAAGAAGAATGAATGAGAAAGATGTAGTACTAACAAGACAAGGAACAAATACCAGAATACATTACACCATTGAGATAGAAGAGGGATACAATGAGGAGGAAGAAGAATTTGTTCCTACTAAGAAACAACATGAGGAAGTTATGAAGGAAGCTAAGCAAATAATAATGAAGGAGCAAGAAAAGGGCAAACAATAAAATCAGTTCTTCACCATAGAAGAAGTAGAAGCTCTCAGGCAGTTAGCCCAATTGACAAAACAACATAGATTCATTAAGAAACTAAAGCAATTTTCTAAATACTAAAATAAGGAGCAAGGTCAAAAGAGCCAACTCTAGAGGATGGAAAGGATAAATAGAGAATGGAAGACAAATCTACTAATGGTGAATGATCATATCAATCATAGAAAAGTTTGGAATGTCATGATAGATCTGGGCGCAGATTCAACACACTAACAAAGAAGCTTTGGGAATAGTTAGGAAGACCTAAACTGACAGAGATAACTGACAATATAATCTTGAAAGATGGATCTAATATGCAGACAATGGGAACATGGAATCAAGTAGAAGTTAACCTAATTGGGGTCAAACAAGTCTTAGACTTTATTGTGGTATCCATGAAGGATCAAGGGGAAGCTTTCAATACACTTATGGGCTTGAGATGGTTTATAGATGCAAACAGTATCATAGACTCTCAGAAAGAAGAGCTATCATTTTCTAATGATAACAAAATTGTCAATATTCCTTTAGGATCATCAATGGAAGAAGAATACATAGAAGAAGTCAATCAAGTCGAAGACAGTGAGAATGATTCAAAGAATATCTACACAGTTTCAAGGTTGTAAAAAGAAGAAACAACAGAAGAGCCTAACTCTAAGGGAGAATTAGAGATAGAGGATGGTCACTACAACACATATAGTGAGAAAGTTCTAGAAGCCTGGTTGAGAGAGAAGAACCTGTAGACACCCTAAAATGACCAAGTCGTCGAATCACTTGTATTTCGTCATCTGTCTTATCACCTGCATTTCAAACATTAATTAAATAATCTAATTATTTAATTAATTTCACTAAATTCTTCTAAATCACAAAATTGCGACATTAATTAAATAAATTCTCTAAATTTAATTAATTAAATTAAATTCCTCTATTATTCTTCTACAATTAAATAATTTTAATTATTTAATTTGATCTTTATCCTCTTTCCAAAATTCAAATCCACATTAATTAAATATATCCCATTATTTAATTAATTCATCACAATTCTATCTTATCTACAATTAAATAATTTACATTATTTAATTAAATCAATTGTTCTTCTAAATTTAAATAAATCATGCAAATTTATTTAAATTATCTCAATCCTCTAAAAATAAATAAAATCAAATATTTTATTTATAATCTTCCATTCTTCCAAAATCATGCACAACAATTAAATAAATTTATTTGTTTAATTTGCTTTCAAATCTTCTAAATTAAATAATTCCAATTATTTAATTATTTCTTCCAAAATATCTTCTCTAGATTTAAATAAATCAATTATTTATTTACATTGTTTTTTCTTCTAAATTTGAGTTATCTCTAAAATAACTCAAGCTTTCTATATTTAATAAAGCAAAATATCTTCTTTTCTCATGCAAATCCCTTCTTCTTGTTTTAAATCACTTAACTGATTGTTTTTATTCTTTTGATGGATTTATCTCTTCAGTTAACTCATTCTTCTATTCTTGATAACTCCTCTTATGCAAAAGAAAGCAAGACACATGTCTTCCTCTCATTCGTTGCACGTTCCTCAACTGTTCTCCTCCGTTGATTCTTCTGAATTATCTGGACCGTTGATCGATCTTCCTTGAAACCTATATAAACCCCTCTCATCTCCTTCATTGAGCCTCTCTCTCTTCGATTGTATTCTCAAGCATACTTAACAGAGCTTTGAGCATACAAAACGCGTCAATTGAGCACTCTCACGATCTTTTGACATTGATCTCTTGAGCACACTACTTGCTTGTTGCAGCTATGGCTTCGCAACTTCATTGAGCAATCCACATTCAATCCAAAGGAAACAATACAAATTTTAGTAAAAGTCTTTACTTCATTAATTATTTGTCATGGCTTTTATTTAAATTTGTTTTCTTTATGTTATTGGGTTCTTTGATTTAATTACTTTGATTTGATCGATTTTTCCTCATACACATTCTGGCACGCCCGGTGGAACCCACTAATCCCTTTGTTTCTTTTGAGAAATTGTTTTTTTGAAGTCACAGTACAGTACAGCACAAACGATATTGCACAGCGCTTCTGGCAGTATCTTTGAGCGCTCTTGGAGGCACAGTTAAGCACCCTTGGGGGCACTATGGCGCTTCTGGTAGAACAGGGTGACGCTTTTGGCATAACAAAAAGGTGCTTCTGGCAGTATTCTACAGCACTTTTGGCTAAATTAAGTTTCTGACTTTGTTCGGTGTCTTGCAGGGTTTGTTCGTGTTATCTATCTTATTATTTTGTCTGACAAGCTGTCGTATTTGTCGGTCAAACCCGCTTTTGTGTACTTCCTAAGCTGATTTATTTAGGAGTACCTTCGATTTTTGTGTTAATCTTTGGTGTTGTTACAGCTTCTGAGTTTCCTAGATTGCAGAACACAGATCTCTCAGCTACCACTTCTCAGAACAGTCAATCAATCATGGAATTTTATTTTAGATCTAGTTATTTTGAAAAAATTAACCTTTTTATGATCTGAGACAGCGCAGCGCTTTTGGCTATATTGTATCACGCGTTTGGTAACACAGCTCCACGCTTCGGGTTATTGTTCAGTGCTTCTGGTATTATCGTGTTGGGCTTCTGGTCTTCATCACAGCACCTTCGAAAACACAGTGCAGCGCTTCTGGTTATTTTACAGCGCTTCTGGTAGTATTCTGCAACGCTTCTGGTCGGTGATACAGCGCTCTTGGAAAACAGTAAGTCATGGATGGTAAGATAGTACAGCGCTTTTGGTCAAAGTTGATTTATTTTTGCTAACTTGTAAATTTTTGGTGGAACTAACTCACTTGTTGCAGCTTCTTAGTACTCTCACAGAGCTAATAGGTGTTTTTTTTAACATGTTCATGCAGGACGAGCATTGAAGACCTCTTGATTTATCTCACTAAGTCTTAGAAACACATTGCATGCTTAAAAGGATAATTGAACAAATCTTTTCTTGCAATCTAAGTCTTAGGAACATACTGCTTTTCTTAAGGGACAATGGACATGTATGAACAAACACCTCAATTTTCTAAAGGACAATGGACATGAATGCCAAAACACTTCATTTCATTAAGGACAATTTACAACTACAAACATGTGTGTGCCTAGTTTAGTTGCACCTTATTTTTCTTATAAACGGGACAATTAAACCTTTGTTTGACGTGCTTGCTCTTACTTTTCTGTACTTCCTTTAGAAGGGCCTGCTTTTGGATTGCGCTTCATCCAAAAGGGACGACCCTAAGCAGAGTTTTCCTTTGAACCGCTATATAAGAGGGATAAGGTGAAAGCCAAGTCCTAACCGACGTCAGCCTTACCTTGTGGTGCCAAACTGAAAAGAGGTGTACTAGCTCTTTGTGGAAATGATTTTCACATTGAGCGAAGTGTTTGAAACTCTTAGTAGGATTGGTTAAAGCTTTTAGTAGCTTGTCGCATTGCTCGTAAGGTGTTGGTCCCTCAAAGTCACTAAGAACCATTTTAGATAGAGACTACCCGACCTACCTCCGAACATTGCGGTAATCATCAGTGCAAGGGAAATTGATTTAAACCCTTAAGATACTCACCATTGGCTCCCTTGAGAAGAGAGAGTATTCCCTTGGACATAAAGCTCTTGTGACCTACTTGAGCTTTCCAAGGGGAGGGTGAGATATCCCTACCTATCGTCTCTCGCAAAGATACTAAATATCTGACACCTTTATGGAATGATATTTTTATCGACGGAGTATTAAGCTGTGAGCTGATCTACTGCAATGAAACCTTGTCTCTAGGGATAAAAAGTGCTTGTTATTGATTGCAATTGTCTTATACCTATGGAAACATTGGGCTTGTTTGGAGCCTTGAACATACACTATCTGTTGTGTCAGTCCTTGTGCTTTTTGACCACTTGTTTGCTGTGTTTTCTCTTGCCAAACCAATCCAATCAGAAATAGAAACATTTTGCCTTTGAAAAACATCAGACACTACTTCAATGCCTCTGGTATTACAGCAGCTCGCCTTTGGTAATACAGTAGATCACCTTTGGTACAGCAGTAACCCGCCTCTGGCAAAAACTCTACTTCAGCGCCCTTGGTATAATAGTAGCTCACTTTTGGTCATTGTAGCTCACCTTTGGCATAGCAGTAACTCGCTTCTAGTAGCTCAGTCCATCGCCTTTGGCATCGCAGTAGCACGCTTTTGGTTGCACAGTCCTGCGCCTCTAGTCAAACAGTATAGCGCTTTTGGTCCAGTACTTTGTGCATCAGAGTTTGTCCGTTTCTCAAAGCATCTCACAGAAACCCAGCATTACCTGTCTTGTCCTAGTGTATTCCATGGTAACCACTAGGCTCCAGCAAACTATGAAATCCAAGCAAGTTGTCCCTAAGAAGCGCAAGTCACCTCCTCGCACACCACAATCAGGTCGTCTCAACATTACTCCCAAGGTTACTCCTAGTACCCTCGCGGCAAGACCAATCAGCTCTCCGAACATGCCACACATTGATGAACCAAGCAATCCTCAAGAGGGTAGGGTCCCTTTGGTAAGAACACCTCAATATACCACCAGCTTGCCTCCAGATTTTGTGCCACAAGGATATACTATTGAGCAAAACCCACCTCAAGAGGATAGGATCCCTTTGATGAATGCACCTCAATACACCACGGGCTTGCCTCCAGATTTTGTCCCTCAAGGTTATACTGTAGATTTAGTCCCATCTCAAGAAGAGCGACACTTTGAAATAGGTCAATCCTCTCAAGTAGATGGGCAAGATCTTGATGAAATCATACAAGAGCCTAGAGTCGTGGTTGCCTTTGACAAAATCCTTAGTGAGAACCAAGACCATTTCTTTCGCTTGCTTGCAGAGCAAGGTGCCAAGTTACCTCAAGATTTTGATTTATCCACTCTCAAGGAGAACAACAATGCCCAAGATACCATACAAGCAGTACAAACCATGTCAACAGTGACTACGCCCTTGCCTACACAAGGCTCGCAGTATCAGAATCCCCTTTTTCAAAATCCAACAGGGGAGAGACCCATATCACCACTTCTGACTCCTATGGAGATCTATAAAAACCAACAAGAAACTCTCCAACGTCAAGCAGAGTTAGCTAAGCAATCCACCTTGGCTCGAGCAAATGTACAACCACCTCCTAAAGTGTCCACACCAGTCGCAAGTGGAATCTTGATTACCCCATCACGCGAAGGTTTCCCACCAAATTACAATCCGGGGAACAATTATGTCGCCATGCACCAAGGGTCTCAACAAATGCCACCCCCTATATCATCACACCTTCATGTCTCTCAACCAATTAGAGTCATGCAACCCCAACCACAACATTCTTCTACTCTCATCCTTAAGCAACCCCAACCACAGCATTCTTCTACTCGCATCCTCAATCAACCCCAACCGTTGCAAATCACGTCTACCTATGTCCCTCCTCCACAACATTCATCCTCACTCAACTTCTTTCACACATTGCCTAGCCACTCTCAACATTTCCAACATCAAGTTTCCCAAAGCTATGTGCCTCCATCACAACCTAATCAAACGCACTTTAGCTTTCCTCCACCCCATTCTTTTCTTTAACCATCACAAAGCCAACAGTCTTACCTAGCGCCACCTCCACCTCTACCAAATCAAAACCTCCAATTCCAATCCAATCTGAACCAATCATACAACCCGTATGATCCCAATCAATCTTATGACCCTTATAACACCAGTGTGCATGGCTCACATTATAATCTTCCATATGGGCAACACCAACCACTTTTTGGACAACAGGAGATGTTACCAACCTCTCCCACGACTATGGAGCTAAAGATTGCGGAGGTGCAACAAAAGCTATCTGATCTTACATTTGGCCACACCAAAAAGACCTTCTCTTTAGAGGAAGTGTGTCCTTATCCTTTTGATCGGTCACTACCAATGATCCCTTTTCCTCAAAACTTCACTATTCCGAAGTTCGATAAATACAAAGGAAAAGGTGACCCAAAAGACCATCTTAGGGAATTCTATCTTGCTTGCTTCAAGGTCTCACACAATGACACATATCTTATGCGTCTCTTTCCTCGCAGTCTTGGAGGTCAAGCAATAGAATGGTTCTCACACTTACCCACGGGTATCAAGTCTTTCAATGAGCTAGCAGAGAAGTTTGCCACCCACTTTTCTTATAATGCAGAGCATGAGATTTCCATGACTGATCTATGCAACAATAAACAGAAAAATGGTGAAACTTTCATTTCTTTCCTTCAACGATGGAGACAAATGGCTAGCAAATTCCCTTTCAAGATTCCAGAGAAATAGCTTGTTAGCATATTTGTGCAGAACCTCAACCAAGAGTTAGGTTTCCATTTGCAAATTCTTAGTGCTACAACCTTTGATGAAATCACATACAAGGGAATCAATATTGAGAAGGCCCTCATTGCTAAGGGTGTGGTCAAAATCTTTAAGGAAACGAAAGATAGCACTTCTCATCAACAGTCGAACGATAAACCCAAATATTGGAACAAGAACAAAAACGTGGTCAATGATGGGGTGGTCGATACTAAGCATGTCCAAATGTTGCAAACGCCGCTGCAGCTCTCCAAACCAAGTCAAGCTCCACCTCAACAACAACATCAACAAAGGCAGCATTATCAAAACCAACAGCAACGACAACAAGAGTGGCCCCAACAAGATTACCCTCCGCGACGTCAATTCACTCCCTTGGGAGTGCCCATTGAATCAGTCTTACAACAAGCCTTACAGAAAGGGCTCATCACCTTACCTGATGCTCCTCCTTATGGAGAACTTGTCTACAAAATGGCATGTTACAGAGACAATGAATATTGTGAGTTCCATAGGAGCAAAGGTCATAGAACTGCGTCTTGCATGAAACTTAAGCACCTTATCCAAAACCTCATCGACGGTAATCAAATCACTTTTGAGGATGAATCACCAGTGCAACACACGAACAAGGATCTAGATATGTACAAAGAACCATTCCCTCATCATGGTCCACCTCCTCCTCAGGATAGAGGTAAAGGTATCAATCATGCGTCCACTTCCTTTGATTCCAATGTAGGTCGTTTTGAAGAGAGTCGAGTGTCTACCCTCACAATCAAAGGCAAATCTACGGATTGTGCTGTTACTACTCGTCGTGGTCATGTCACCATCCGTGCACCTACACCTAGGCTTCCAGTTTAGTCTGATTATAATCTTGTCAAACATCTAGGGAGAACACCAACACAGATCTCTATTTTGGACCTTCTACGGTCATCACCTGCACATAGAGTGGTGCTAGAAAAAGCCCTCCAAGAGTCTTCCGTTCCTAACAACATAGCGGTCGCGGATTTCGAAGCTATAGTAGGTAACATTGCTTCACCCTACAATGTGGTCTTCTCTGAGAAAGACCTCCCCTCCCATGATCCTTGTCACAATGATGCCCTGCATATTGAAGTTCTCATCCATAAGCGCAAAATCAAACGTATACTCATAGATGGTGGTGCTGGTCTCAACATCTATTCTTTAAAGTTACTAAAGCAATTGGGATACTCTGAGGATCATGTCAACTCTGATCATAGTATTACAATCAAGGGGTATGATGATGCTGAACGCCGTTCAGAAGGTGTTATTCACTTGCCTATACAACTGGGCCCTGTCATGCTTGAAACCAGGTGTCAAGTCCTTGATATTGAGCTACCTTACAACATTATCCTCGGTCGCCCATGGATCCATGCAATGAAAGCTGTTCCCTCCACGTACCATCAATCTCTAAAGTTCCCATACAATGGTACGGAGATCACTATCTTAGGAGACCCCAATCCTTTCAAATTTTGCCGTGTCTTGCAAGGAAGCTATAAAAATTGCAACCAAGTGCCTAAAAATGACAAAGCCCTTGAATCCCCACTCTATGGTGATCCTAAAACTCTAACACAAGCCTCTACAAGTGAACCTACACCCCTCCCCAAAATCACAGCTCGCATCTGAGATATAGGCTTTGGCACTTGTGATATCTCAGAATCTTGTTGTGTAGGGCGGATGCCTTTATCCCCAAAATCTTACGGCCAACCACCCATTGCCAAAGTAACCAAAAAAGCAGCTATTCCTCCCCCAACATTCCTAACCCAATTCCAACATGGACGGTTATTGGAAGAGGAAACTATTGAGGACATTTCTTCTTGGCTCTATAAGGAGAAAGAACCAGTCACAATACCAGTCAAGCAATATGGCAATGGCTTAAGAATAGTAAAAAATATGGGCTATAAAGGCAAAGGTGGCCTTGGGAAACAGAATCAAGGAACTATGGAGCCCATTGTGGTAACAAAGAAGCTAGACAAGAAAGGATTAGGATTTGGTAAGAAGGTACCACGCGCCTTGGACATCGAGTATATCCTCGACGAGGTAGCTGACACTTTTCCCACTGATTCGATGTCTACAGAGGATATCATCGATGACTCTTCCCTCCACATGACCAACCTATTCACAGAATCCTCCATTTTTACACTATCCTCCGTATCCTTAACCTCCACTACCAACACCCAGAATGTGACACTTGTCTACCCTGAACTTATCGATTGGGACCAACAAGGGGCCCCCGTTATAGATGTATTTCAGAATGATGAGGATTTAGCTGAGTTCATGGGACTTCGGGAAGGTATCCCTCTTGGTGATCACAAAGCAAGTTTTGTAATGGAACTAGAGCCCACGGCTTATTTTGGTGAGAATGCCAAATCCTCCAGTCGCAAAAGTGCAAATAAAGAAAGATCTCTAGGTGAAAACCACACTGTGGCACCTCCTGATCACAAAATAATAAAAACAAAGGACGTATCCAAAGGTGAAAACCCAACAGTGGCACCTGAGGATGGAGGATTTGACCTTCCCCTACCATCTAAGTATCAAGAGAAATCAGCTCTCCTAGTGGAAGATTCTACAGAGATAAACCTGTGCACAGAACAGAATCCAAAGACCACATTCCTAGCAGCATCATTATCTGAAACAGAGCACAGAAATCTTAACAACTTCTTCTTGCAACGAACCATCAACTTTGCATGGACCTATGCAGATATGCCAGGGCTAGACCCTAAGCTGGTAGTTCATTATCTCATAGTTGATCCCAAGGTGAAACCAGTCAAGCAGAAGTTGAGAAAGATGCACCCACAGATAGCTCTCTTGGTGAAGGTGGAAGTACAAAAGTTGTTAGATGCCAAGTTTATACGACCCATTGATTATTCAGATTGGGTCTCAAACATTGTACCTGTGTCTAAACCTAATGGACGCATCCGCATGTGTAATGATTTCAGAGATCTCAACAAGGCATGTCCCAAAGACGACTTTCCACTACCAAACATTGACATTATAGTGGACTTGACAGCAGGTCACGAGATGCTTTCTCTCATGGACGGATTCTCAGGTTACAATCAGATAAGGATAGCTGAAGAAGATCAACATAAAACAACCTTTACTTGTCCTTGGGGGAATTATTGTTGGTGTGTCATGCCGTTTGGTCTGAAGAATGCAGGAGCAACCTATCACAGAGCAATGACAGTGATCTTCCACGATCTGTTTCATCACATCATGGAAGACTATGTTGATGATATACTGGCTAAATCTTCTAGGGCGAATCACATACAGGTTCTAGGACAGATCTTCGACAGGCTCAAAAAATACCAAGTAAGACTCAATCCAAAGAAGTGTGTATTCGGTGTAACATCAGGGAAGCTGTTGGGATACATAGTATCTCGTAGAGGCATCGAAGTCGATCCAGTAAAAGTAAAGGCTATAGTGGAGATGCCTCCACCCAAGAATCTTAAAGCATTAAGGAGCCTTCAGGGAAGGTTGCAGTCCATTCGGCATTTCATATCACAGCTAGCAGATAAATGTCAACCCTTTCAACACTTGATCCGAAAGGATGTCTCATTTCGATGGGACAACAAGTGTCAGGCAGCGTTTGATCAACTTAAAGAGTATCTAGCTACACCTCCTGTATTGGTTCCACCAGTTGCGGACAAACCTTTGATATTGTACATCTCCACTACAAACTCAGCCTTGGGGGCCCTGCTAGCACAAAATGATGACACAGGAAAGGAGCATGCAATTTATTACATTAGTAGAACCTTGGTGGGATATGAGCTCAATTATTCGCCAATGGAAAGGGCTTGTTTAGCAGTAGTGTTTGCCTCCCAAAAGTTGCGGCATTACATGTTGAACCAACATACAAATCTGATAGCCAAGATTGATCCCTTGAAGTATCTACTAGCAAAAGCAGCTCTCACAGGCAGACTAGCTAAGTGGGTCATGATCCTTAGTGAGTTTGATATTGAATATGTGGATCGTAAAGCCATCAAAGGGCAAGCCCTCACTAATCAACTAGCAGAAGCACCTATGAAAGATACACATCCTATGGTAGCAGACTTTCCTGATGAGAATCTCTTCACTCTTGCTACCTCCATAATGTGGAAGTTATACTTTGATGGTTCTTACACACAGCATGGATCAGGAGCCGGCATCTTATTTGTCACACCTCAGAATGACTACATTCCAAAATCATATCGGCTTGCATTCCCTTGCACCAACAACATAGCTGAGTATGAAGCACTCCTTATAGGTCTCAATACAGCAGTTCAATGGGACATCACAGAATTACAAGTATATGGAGACTCACAGCTAGTCATTCGCCAAGTCACAGATGAATACCAAACAAAGGATGAAAAGTTGGTCCCCTACAAACAACTAGTGGATGCCTACAAACCACACTTTTCTCGCATCACATTTGAGCAAATTCCAAGAGAGCATAACAAAGCTGCGGATTCTATGGCTTCTGTAGGGTCACTGATTGACATGCCTGCAAATACACAGAAGTGTGAATTCTTGATCAAGCAATTGTTGATACCAGCCGTCGACGTTCCAGTTACTGAAATCATCTGCGAACTTGTTGGTCCCAATTCCCCATGGTACGAAGATATCTATGAATACCTCAAGAACAAGACCTTTCCCCCTGACCTATCATCCACCCAACGCAAAACCTTTATCCGTCGATCCTCTCGTTACATCATTCTGGGTGATACACTATATCGCCGAAGTCTCAATGGTATCCTCTTACGATGTCTTAACACGGAAGAAGCCGAAGCTACCTTACGAGACATACACGAAGGTGTCTGTGGTGCACATTCTACCGGTCCGAATCTTGCTAAGAAGATACTCAGAACAGGTTATTACTGGCCTACAATAGAGCAAGATGCTGCACAGTTTGCTAAGAAGTGTCTACAATGCCAGCAACATGGAGATTTGATTCACGCACCAGCTCATGAATTACAACCTGTGACAACTCCATGGCCTTTTTCTCAATGGGGTCTCGACCTCGTAGGACAAATCCACCCTTCCTCCTCCAATGGCCACAAGTTTATCATTACCGCCACTGAGTATTTCACGAAGTGGGTGGAAGCCATTCCTATGACCTATATCACCAGTAAGCAAATAGCCAAGTTTATCCTAAACTACCTCATATGCCGGTATGGTATTCCCCAAGCCATTGTCACTGATAATGGGAGACCATTCAAGAACCAAGATGTCCGTGCCCTGTGCACACAATACAATATCCAACATCGCTTTTCCACTCCCTACTATTCACAGAGTAACGGCCAAGCTGAGGCTTCCAATAAGACCATCCTCAAGATCCTCAAGAAAACAGTCAATGAAGCTGGTCGTGATTGGCACTTGCAACTCAATCCCGCCCTATGGGCATACCGCACTAGTATCAGAACACCAACTGGTGCCACACCATATGCCTTGGTTTTTGGCTCTGAAGCCATCCTACCTATAGAGGTCGAGATCCCATCCCTTAGAGTTTCCATGCAGGACCTGATCGGCGGAGACGAGTATTGCACTTCCAGATTAGCTGAGCTTGAACTACTAGATGAGAGGCGCCTTGCCGCACTTAATCATCTCCATGTCTATCAAAACCGTCTCCGGTGTAATTACAACAAAAAGATCAAAGAAAGACGGTTTCAAGTCGGTGATCTTGTACTTAAAGAAAATCAGAGAAATCAAGCAGATCGAGAGAAGAAGGGTAAGTTTGAGCCCAACTGGTTAGGTCCCTTCATTGTGACAGCGGCATATGGATCAGGAGCTTATACTTTAGCTACACCTAACGGCATTCCTCTAGATGAGCCACTTAACAGTGTCCATCTCAAGAAGTTCTATGCCTGATCCTCAGAGTATTCCAAAAAAAAAAAAATCCATCCTCTGGTGAAAACTTGGCAAATAGGCGCCTTGGATAAGTACCATAGTGAAAACCTGGCAAATAGGCGCTATGTGTAGAGTTAGCATCCATCGTCTATCAAGTCCTATCCACGCCTTGTCCAGTTCGCAGTGCCTCTCCATCCATCCATAATAAAACCATTGACCTTGTTTGCATTTCCATCTCCCTATCTAGTATAGCTTGGAAATTTGTCAATGTCCCTCATCGTCATCCCACGTCTTGATCTGTGTCTACAGTTAACACTGTCTTCTCCTAGTTCAAAGCTTTCGGTGTCTTCTTCAGCCGTCACCCCTACAGTTTCCTCTACCAGAATGGGGGCAACTCTTTCCTTAACTTAGGTCTAGGATTGGTTCCTTGTTCGTGGTTCGCAACATACTTCAATCTCTTCTCATTTTCGCAGGTAACACAATTTAATGGACACATCGCTCCTACGATAAGGATGTTATCTTCTCAACACTTTTTCCCACATCATCACTCCAACCAGAACTACATATTATCATCATTTCAATCTTAAGGTACCTTGATCCCATGGATATGGGTATGTAGGCAGTCTGGAATACGAAGGAAGTTTCCAGTACTCAGGTACATAAGATCCCCTCTTTTCACCTCGATCCATCTCATCACTCTATCCAGAACTACATATTTATCATTTCTCATCTTTCATCGTCGTGTGCCTTGATCCCATGGATACAGGGTATGTAGGCAGTCTAGAATACGAAGGATGTATCCAGTACTCAGGCACACACGATCCATCATTCTCCACCCACCCCAATCCATTAGCATTGTCATCCTTCTAGTCTTCTGTTTGTCAAAATCCATTTCGCCTTGACTTGACTAACTCAAGCAGCAAGCTAGCGCATCCTTTCAAAGCAAAAGTCCTTAACAAACTTGAAGCAAAGAGGCCTACTTCCAGAGTCATGTACGGTCCTGCATACCGATTGCCAACATCAGCTAAGTACCGCTTAACCAAGCCCTAGATCCACAAGCTTGTCTTCTGCGAAGTGTTCCATGATCGAGACCAACACACATGTCTCCTGTGACATGTGGCATTTCCTACAGCGAGACATTGTCTTTTGTAGGTAGATAGCACCCTTTAACGGACACAGAGTTCCTACGATAAGGCTATTATCTTTCCTATCCAATCTATCCTGAGCAACCTCTTTGGCAAGAGAATATGTTGGCTGTATGTTTACTTTGTAAGTCAGTCAATTTGTGTTTATGGTTTATTTTTTGTTCCTTTTCCATTACCTATTCAAAGCTACCTTGATTTATCTATAATCTTGGTATGTTGCGATGCAGTACGGATTGGGGGCATAGTCATTGCTTTCTGTGTGCCGTGTTTGAGGAATGATCTTTAGTATCTTTCTTAACATTATATTTATCTTGTGTGTGTTCGGACCTAGCATCTTACATATTAATAATTCTTCTTGCATTTACATGTATTGAAGTTTATTTTATGTTCAAGACTATGGCTTATTCACACGTTCCAACAAGGTTATATTATGTCTAAAAGGATCTAAGTTCAAACATCTTGCTTGCAGAGTCAACGTCCACGCACTCGGATATTACTGCACCTTGGTCTTCTATACCTTGGTGGCGAACTATCTACGTGCTATATCAAAATAAGGATTGCTCTTTATATACAAATGCGAGACGATTGCAACAAGCTCATCTTTCATCCATTCCCACCAACCTTTATATCGCTTTCATGGCGGTAATCGATCAGCAATCTCTGTCTCCATCTCCTCCTGTTCTCCGCTCTGGTGCATATCTGCAAAACCCACATGTCAGATATCACTAGTCATTACATTTATATCATCATACATCTCTATCATCATACATCTATAAGCATCATATAAGCAACATATATCATCACATGAGTCCATAATCATACATACATATCATCACATCCATGACATCAAGGAATGCATACACAAAAGCATGAACAACAGTGAGCTGAATCGATCATCATATATATCATGTAATGGTCATCATAATACAAAATCTCGGTGTCTGCATCAATAATACAAAATGTATATACATCTAAATATACATCAATATAGTACATCAAGGCTATCAAGAGCCCGTGAAATATACATTAGAATGCACGCAGGCATCTGTCCAAAATGATACAATATGATACAGAATACAAAGTCTATGTGCCCTAGTGGTTAGAGCTGCCCTCCTGCTGTGGCCCCTGTCCTCCCCCTGTGCTCGGTGGAGGTCCCCCTGATGGTCCTCCTCCCCCTGGCGGTAAAAGTGGCCCTCTAACTGAGGACACTGACTGCCCTGTCCTCCGGGATCCGGATGCCCCAGACCTGCTCCTGTCTCTGTAGCTCGGTGCCTGCTGAGCTGCTAGCACCGCACCCACATACAGACCCCTGTAGTACTCTACCTCCCTGCCGGCTGATACTAGCTCACCCTGCACTCAGACGAGCTCGCTGTATAAAGTCCTTTGGTCTGCACCCAGTGCACGGCATGCCTCCTCTCTCTCCCGCCTCACTCTAAAGAGTGTGGCCTCTGTAGTCAACCGTAGCTGTACCTCTGCGTCTCTCTCTCTCCTGGCCTGTGCTAGCTCCTCGGTGTCTACTGCTGGTGTGGCTGGCAGCTGCACCTATACCTGTGCCTATGCCTATACCTGGGCTTGTAGCTGTCTATATGCCTGCACCTGGGCCTGTACCTGTGCCTGTACCTGTGCCAGGGTTGTCTGTGCTGCTGAGGCTGCCTGTGTCTGTGCCTGGGCTATGGCCTCTACCTGCCTCGCATCCGCCCGCACTGCATCCCTATCCCTCCTCAGTTGTGCCATCCGGAGCTCTAAACGAGTCCTCTGGGCTATCTCCTCCTGCTCCTCCTGTAGCAGTCGCTCTACTCTCTGCAAATCAGTCTCTACGACCGGGCCCACTGCCTCTGCCATCTCCACATTGGCTTGCTGGCCGCTACCCTCTCCACCTACCTGCTGACCCACTGCCTGCTGCCTGGCTGCCCTGGCCTGCCATCTCATCCTAGCCTCCCCTCCAAGGACCAATACCTCTCCCACTGCCCCTGCTACACTTGATGTAGTCAATCTCATCGGCCTGTGTGTCTACCAGTACTGATCGTACTCTGGCAGCGTCCCTGGGTCTGCTAGCCCAGAGTCCCAATCCCATCTCATGGGGACAAGTCCCCGTACCTCTGCCAATGCTGTAGCCACTGGGATCTCGACGTCCCAGTCTCCAACCTCCCTCTGTGTCCTAGCATGTGTGGCCTCCCCCACGGGTAGTCCCTGCGACAATCCAAATTGCCTGAGAACTCGCTCTGGAAGATATCTCTCTATCATATCTGTCTGTCTACCGAATAGATAGCGAGCCTATCTGCAGTACATGAGTTGCTCATGCTCGTCATCCCACTCCTCACATAGTAACCAGGGCCTCCATATGAATAGGTCCATCTCGTCAATCTGTCGCCTCTAATAGCTCACAGACCCCATCCTCCGATGTGTCATCACCCCGTCATATAAGAATGCATATGGCTCACCTCTGTCTCAATGGCACTGTGCCATGGGTCGGATCACTGGAATATGCTCCCATGCCCATACCTGTAATAAAGTCACCCCTGCTGAGAGGCTCCTGCCTCTCCTGTAAACACAATGGTGCATATCATGATATAACTGTCCTAGCACGCAGGGTCCCCACGCATACTGTCTGCCATGGGTGAACATCCCTGATAGCACTGTCCCCTAGCCAACTCATAGTCCTCTAGATCTCCTGTCTGGACATAGGAAGCCGCCAATCAGTGACGCAACTATCCATCAGATCCTGTCACAGAGTCTCGGGACGTCTGCCCATCGGATCTCCCCGTCATCTATCCACAGGTCATTTGTGCAGAAGACCTCCTCCAAGCCTGCCGCGCCCCGTGTTGGGTTAAAGTCCACTATCTCCCCATCTATCCGAATCCTCAGGATGCGGTATACATCCTCCAGGGTCACTGTAGCCTCCCCTGTCGGAAAGTGGAACGACGATGTCTCGCTGTGGTATCGCTCCACCACTGCAGTCACTAGGGCGAGATTCACCCTAATGTGTGTCAAATGCACCACATGCCACAGTCCCGCATGCTCCAAAAATGCATCCTCCTCCCATGTCAGCTGAACAACCTCGTGTGCTATCGCGTGGTGTCGCTCCCGCGACATCAGTGGTGGCAAGATCCTCTGCATCCATAGCAACTCACTTGTCAGTTTTCATTACTCAATCCCTCAAAACCTATCTACCCATGGGCTATGCTAGGCTACCCCCCACCATCCCTTACCCCTCTTGTCGGCTAGGATGGCCATCCCTATTCTATCCTCCCTATTCTACTTCAAACCTAACTTTTCTACTGTTTAAACAAAAGCGCCTTGTTTTATACAACAGCGCTGTCTTTCTATGCCAACCGCGCTATACTGTTTCTCCATCCGCGCTGTGTTTTTTCACCCAAAAGTGACTTGTTTACCACAAGTGCTTTACCCCCATCCTAACCGCGCCACTCTGTCCTACCAGAAGCGACGCGATTTTCCCACCTACCCACCAATCGCGCTAATCTACCCTGCCAAGTGCGTTGTACCTCTATCCCAAGTGCGCTCCAGGATTTTGCCAAGTGCGTTGCGGCGCTAGCCAATTAACCAACAGTGATGTGATTTTCCCATTAGCGCTGCAAGCGACTACCAGCCGCGCTGCGGCATGCCAAAAGCGCTGCAACCCTTTACCATACACGCTGCAGCTTCCTAAAGCGCTTTTGGCTGACTTGCAACCTCTTTCTAGACCTAGCCCTAATCTACCCTTAAACGACAAATGCAGAGGGGGTTTTCGACCACTTACCGCTGCCGGAGCTCCTGCTGGCCTCCTGTAGGTCCGCACCAGCTCCGCCCGATGGCTGTGCACTGGAATCGGCATCTCTCCCCGCTGTCTGCTCAACTCTCTCTCACCTAGGTTTGAATTCTCTCCTCTCTAAATTTAGAATCTACTAGGGTGCAAATGAGGATTGTGGTCCCCATGGGACCTATTTATAGTGTCCCACCCTTAGTTTTTCTTCCCACCCCTCGCTACTTTTCCTCCTATCTGGTCGCGTCCTCTTCTGGTCAAGCGTCCACCCTGTTCTTCTGCTGCTTCCCCGTCTTCCTGCTCGAGGGGGCATATGCTGGGGCAACTACCTACACTGGGGCAATAAAATTGTATTACATCTTCAACTATCGTTTTCTTTGACGTAATGCTACATGCTGCATTGCATCAAAGAGGGGCAAAATGTAGACACCCTAAAATGACCAAGTCGTCGAATCACTTGCATTTCATCATCTGTCTTATCACCTACATTTCAAACATTAATTAAATAATCTAATTATTTAATTAATTTCACTAAATTCTTCTAAATCACAAAATTGCGACATTAATTAAATAAATTCTCTTTATTTAATTAATTAAATTAAATTCCTCTGTTATTCTTCTACAATTAAATAATTTTAATTATTTAATTTGATCTTTATCCTCTTTCCAAAATTCAAATCCACATTAATTAAATATATCCCATTATTTAATTAATTCATCACAATTCTATCTTATCTACAATTAGATAATTTACATTATTTAATTAAATCAATTGTTCTTCTAAATTTAAATAAATCATGCAAATTTATTTAAATTATCTCAATCCTCTAAAAATAAATAAAATCAAATATTTTATTTATAATCTTCCATTCTTCCAAAATCATGCACAACAATTAAATAAATTTATTTGTTTAATTTGCTTTCAAATCTTCTAAATTAAATAATTCCAATTATTTAATTATTTCTTCCAAAATATCTTCTCTAGATTTAAATAAATCAATTATTTATTTAAATTGTTTTTTCTTCTAAATTTGAGTTATCTCTAAAATAACTCAAGCTTTCTATATTTAATAAAGCAAAATATCTTCTTTTCTCATGCAAATCCCTTCTTCTTGTTTTAAATCACTTAACTGATTGTTTTTATTCTTTTGATGGATTTATCTCTTCAGTTAACTCATTCTTCTATTCTTGATAACTCCTCTCATGCAAAAGAAAGCAAGACACGTCTTCCTCTCATTCGTTGCACGTTCCTCAACTATTCTCCTCCGTTGATTCTTCTGAATTATTTGGACCGTTGATCGATCTTCCTTGAAACCTATATAAACCCCTTTCATCTCCTTCATTGAGCCTCTCTCTCTTCAATCGTATTCTTAAGCATACTTAACAGAGCTTTGAGCATACAAAACGCGTCGATTGAGCACTCTCACGATCTTTTGACATTGATCTCTTGAGCACACTACTTGCTTGTTGCAGCTATGGCTTCGCAACTTTATTGAGCAATCCACATTCAATCCAAAGGAAACAATTCAGATTTCGGTAAAAGTCTTTATTTCATTAATTATTTGTCATGGCTTTTATTTAAATTCGTTTTCTTTATGTTATTGGGTTCTTTGATTTAATTAGTTTGATTTGATCGATTTTTCCTCATACACAGAACCAAAACTAAAAACACAAAAAATGGTTGGTTATCGGAGGATATTCATGGTCAAGATTGGAGAATTAGAGAGGAAGACATACTGCAATCCTCTGCACTTCATCAAAACTCATCAGAGATCACATGCGACACATCTATGGAGGATACGAAAGATGTGGATCAAAAACCTCATCGAGTCACATTTTGAAAGGAATTTCACATATCAAGTTTCCTAGGTTTTCAGGAGTATAAAACCTACATACATATCTATTAGAAATGGAGATAGTTTTTTTTAAATGAAGACATAAGATTACAAGATGCACAACACACATTGGTATGCAATGCCACAAGTTGGTGGAACACACACAAAGACACAATCAATTGATGCCCAACATTCAAAATACTCATCAAAATAAGATATTTGTTGGAGGAAGGAGAATATGACATCATACCCAAATACTCAGGTCAGATCTCACCGTAAGAACATTTATCCATGTGTACAATAGTATGGAGAGAAAGGAATGAATATAATGAGATACCGTATACCCATTTCTTTTATTGAACACTATCACCAATTGCACAGACATGGTATATAAATCAGGAAAGAAGGAAAGAGACTAAATATTGGGAAGAGATGCAAAAGGACTTCACTCACACATTCTCATTCTTTAGTCCAAACAATAACATACACACAACACTCCTCAGAATCTAGGAGATCATCTTTCAACAAGATGCGAAAGAATAAGAAGCAAAATTGAAACAAATTTCACCATCGGCAAGAATAGAAGGCATATGTAAAATCATAGAATGGATGAATAAAGAATCATATCTGGAGAAACACAAATGGTACCAAACAACACAACAAGAGGATGAAGAGAGTAGGGAACCAGAAATAAAGATTGAGCAAGGAGAAAGAAAGCTGGCGGAATCAACAGTTATCAAGGAAAAATACTACAATAAGCCCATCCAGCTACGGGAAGAGAACATTGCCAAAGAAGGAGATCCTAAGCTAGCCAAAATAGGAGACTATTGGGATGAGAAGGTAGTGGCGCAAGTGGCTAAAATTTTGTCTGAGGATGAGGATTTGTTTATGTTGTTATATGGAGCCTAGTCAGACTCAGAGGTTAAATTTACCCCACTTTTATCGGTGTAGTTTCCCCCCAAATTATTTAATGGGATCAAGGGGTAATGCCCCTTGCGGGGTCCAAGGGCAGCACCCCTGGTGCACTCCTTGTCGCGATACAAGGCGAGGTTGAGGGGCAATGCCCTTGTGGGGGTTCGGGGGCAACGCCCCCGAAACCTCCAACAATTTTTTATTATTTTATCAAGGCATTGGGAGTTTTTTTTGGCCGACATAAAAAAACCCTATTTTTGTAACCGACATAAGGCTTGATAAAAGCGGCTAAGGGTTAGGGTTTCTGTGGATGTATTGTAGCATTTTGCAACAGTATTGAGTTGCAAGGATTGCTGGTTGTAATCGGTTTGATTTACTAGATAATAATATTGGACTCTCTGTTGGTGGATGCAGCTCGAGTTTGGGTGAACCATGTTAAAACTTATCTCTCACTATTATTATTTCTATGTATTTTCATTCCTCTGTTTAATCTATATTTGTATTTAATTGATATCTTCTGTCGGCTAACCCTAACAAGTGGTATTAGAGTAGGTTGTGTTCGATTATCATTTGCAGGAAAGTCTCACGGTTGAGTGGGAGCAATGGTGGACGAGGGTAATCTGAAGGTAGATAAATTCATTGGGCAGAACTATAAGTTATGGAAGATGCAGATGGAGGATTATCTCTATCAGAAGGATTTATGGAGGCCATTGGAAGGTGTTAGTGCCTGAATTGACTGGCCGTTTTTGAGCAATTTTCATGCAGGCACTTTCCCTAAGCATCCAAAAAATGTTCTAAGTGTTGGACCTCCTCAGTATTTTTTCAGCTGCAGCATCATATTTTCTTTGAGGAGGAGGTCATCATCATCATATTTTCTTCGATGGTGGTCATCATCATCATGTTTTCTGTCGACGTGTTTTTCATCAGGATCATCATATTTCGATATCGGGTGATGTCTGGATATCATCCTGATCCTGCTGATGAGCTACAGTGCGCCCTGATTTGCTTGTGGGGGTGATTTTTTCAAGTATCCGGTGATCTTCCAATTATCACCTTGCCCAAACATGATGATGATGTTGCCCCGATATTCTGAAGGGGTTATTCTTTGAGTTGTTCGACCTGACTTGTTCTCTCTTAAGGGTCGTCATCATCATCATCATATTTCTAGTTATCACCGTGTTGCTTGCGGGGGTCATCATATTTTCTGCCTTCATGATATCTCGCCGGAGTGATATTTTTATCATCGGGTGATCTTGGTTATGATCATCCTGATGATGTTGTTGAAGAGTTCTAAGTGCGACCCGATATTCACTGGGGTCATCATATTTTGAACGTCAGGATGATCTTAGTCAATATCATCCTGATGATGTTGTATCACTTCATGTTCGTTGTTTTATCATCCTGATGATGCTGACGTCATTCTTATATCAGGGTGATATCTATTTCTCTGCCTATCTGCATCATGATTTTTTCCGAAGGAGAGGGTGATATTTTCATATCACCCGGGTGTATGTTTGTTCCAACGTCATGATGATGCTGATATCAAGGAGATATCCGCCTGCCGGCTTCGTGCATTATCTAGTGGGGGTGATCTTTTCAAGCATCATCATATTCATCTATCGCCCCGATCTTATAGTGGAGCTACAGTGCAACCTGATATTTTGTACATCAGGATGATATTTCCAAATATCCGGTTGTCTTCCGAATATCATCCTGATGTTAATATGATGATGACGTCATCCGGATATGAGGAGGTGCGCAGTAGGTAGATATGATGATGACGTCATCAGGATGTTCATCGGCCAGACTTTTGGTATAAGCTCAGCAGGAGGATGTTCCTCCGATGGATCAGGTTGTGCGGATGAAGGCAATTATCATGCAGGTGGTATTGCGATATGATGCTGACGTCAGGGTGATATTTCGGGCAACAGGATATCATGCTGCTGGAGGATGATGATGATGAAGTCTTATACTAGTGTCGTCAGGAGCAAAAGCACCGACATGATATATGCTCATGACCTAGTATATAAAGTGTTAATGGGGTTGCTGCGGGGTGCATGTGGGATAATTGATATCCTACATTTTCAAATATCATGATGATGAATCTCGGCGGGAAATGGTTGCGATCGACTGTTAGATGTTCTTCCCAAGGCCGCGGGTTGATGCGCCATTAATGGCGAAGGTTGCAGAGGTATGGGCGGATCTGGTACCCGATTGAAGGTGTACATCAGCGGACAGTGGCGCAGGGCTCGAGATATCTTTCTGTCTCCTCCCCTACCTGCTGCATTCATGTTTGGGCGCCAATCTGGTAATGTGTTTGAGCGCCATTTTGCTGATACTGTGTATCTGGCGGGATTTTTGGTCAACCATGTAATTAATTGCTTTGGTACACTACCTGGCTGTTATAAGCAGGAAGTGTTATTCATTTGTGGTTGTTGAAAAGTTGAAGATTTTTGGCTCTGTAATTCATAACAAGCTGATCTGGTTGCTCTATACAGCTTAACCTGTGAGTTTATGTATCTCTTGTTGTATGTTTTTGGCATGAACCCACTGATTTCATGATTAGTCTTATATGAGAAATGCTATCTTAGCATGTGTTGTGTTAATTCTGTCTCCAGTATTGCATGTATTCTTCTTCTGAATCTGGATATTTGGGTAATGTTTAGATTCTAGAGCATAGAATTTCTGTGTTGAATGTCTGATCTTTTAACTTCTGCTCAAGGGGTAGATTAAACTATTTTCAGGTTGAACATTGGGAAGGGTACACTGCAGTAGGGATGCCATAAGTAGAGATAACTTAACACTCTTTATTGGGAGATATCTGTAAGGCAGATATCATGTATATCCCCCTGAAATCCAGTTTTAGCTGTTCATGCTGATCATTCACAGGTGTATGTCTACTGACTCCAGGCCCTGGATAGGCACCAATCTTGCCTTGTGTTTGTGTTACAACCATGTCCAGCTTTGCATCCAAAATTCAAACTAAACCATTTCATACTTCCTCCTGTTAGTTGTAGGAGTAGGATTAGGAACCCCCTGCATGCTCTCATACCCAACCAGACATCATGTCCAAGAATGTTGCCAGCCTTGTGATCTATCATACAGATCTTGGTCCATACATGAGAGTATTATGCCTGTTGTTGTCAAGTTATATCTTTCTATCTTTGAGCTAGTCAAGGTTACATCTTGAGTTATAGGGATACCCCCCTTGGTGCGGCAGAACCAGAAGTGAAGGGGAGGCAGCTCACGCAACCTCCTGTATTTAGTTGGTTGAATCTGCCTGTGCATTAGAAGTGGCAAATCCTAATGCTGATTCAGAAGAAAAACCAACAGAAGGAATAGCCAAGAAACTGGCAATAATGACTAATGAGGATTAGAATCTTCTAGATAGAAAGGCACTGGGAACCATTCGGTTGTGCCTGACACCATATGTGGCGTTCAATATAACAGAAGCGATGACAACAAGTGAACTGATGAAAGTATTGGTTAAATTGTATGAAAAAACCCTCAGCCTCAAATAAGGTATTTCTCATGAAGCGTTTGTTTAATCTGAAAATGATTGAAGGTGGATCTGTGACAGATCATTTAAATGAGTTTAATACAATTACTAGTCAGTTAACTTCTGTAAAAGTGAAATTTGATGAAGAGGTGAGGGCTCTCTTGATATTATGTTCTTTGCCAAAAAACTGCAATAGCTTGGTAATGGTTGTAAGTAACTCTGTCTTTGGTTCAAATACCTTGAAATTTGATGATGTTGTTGGTGCTATCCTTAGCAAGGAAATGATATGAAAAAGCTTAGGAGGGTTCACATCAGGTAGTGTTTTGAATGTAGAAAGCAGGGGCAGATCAAAGGAGATAGGAAAAGGTTCTGGAGGTCATAGGAAGTCACGAGGAAAATCAAAGGACAAGAGGTCCCAATCCAGAGGATAGAAGGATTGCTAGTACTGTGGGAAACCAGGTCATCTAAAGAAAGATTGTTGGTCTTAGAAGAATAAAGGAGACAAACAAGAAGGCAATAAGGAGGCAAATGTGGTAAGTAATAAATATGAAGATGATGCTTTGATTCTTTCCCTAGATAATGCTAATGATTCATGGGTTTTAGATTCAAGGGCCTCATTTCATGCTATGCCCCAAATAAGTTATTTTCTTGATTATGTCCAAGGGGATTTTGGGTTGGTTTATTTGGGAGATAATGAACCCTGTCAGATTGTTGGAAAGGGAAGAATTAAGATTAAGTTACAGAATGGGAATCATTGGCTACTACAAGAGGTAAGGCACGTTCCAAGGCTGAGTAGGAATTTAATTTCAGTAGGGCAGTTAGCTGATGAAGGTTGCATTGTTACATTTACTGATAAAAATTGGAAGGTTTCAAGAGGTTCCTTAATAGTAGCAAAAGGTGTAAAAGTAGGCACCTTATATCTTTGTATAGGTCATACTGTTCCTTCTACTTTAGTTGTTGCAGAGAAAAAACAAACAAGTTCAAGAACAATTGCTACAGGTTCGTAGGAAGAGATTGAAACAGTTGCTGCAGGTTCTGAGACAACACTGTGGCATAATAGACTTCGGCATATGAGTGAAAAAGGTATGAAGGTACTTCATTCTAAGAAAGTTTTACCAGGTCTGAAATGTATTAATATGGATTTCTGTGAAAGTTGTGTGTATGGCAAACAAAAGAGAGTCAGTTTTCTCAAGAATGGGAAGCAAAAGAAAGATGAAAAGTTGGAGCTTGTGCATACAGATGTATGGGGACTAGCTCAGGTATCTTCTCTCAGTGGCTTTCAATATTATGTTACATTCATAGATGATGCAACTAGGAAGGTTTAGATTTATTTCCTTAGGTAGAAATCTGATGTATTTGAAACATTTAAGAAATGGAGAAGCTTGGTTGAGAATGAGACTGGTAAAAGATTAAAATGTCTCAGATCTGATAATGGTGGTGAGTATTGTAGCAAAGAATTTGAGGATTATTATTCCTTTAATAGAATTCATAGATAGAAAATGGTTCTAGGGACTCCATAGGAAAATGGAGTGGTTGAGCACATGAATAGGACAATAATGGAGCATACAAGGACCATGAGATTGCATGTTGGGCTTCCTTTAAACATGTGGGCAAAGGCTGTCAATACTATTATATATTTAATTAATAGAGGCCCTTCAGTTCCTATGGGCTGTGGTATTCCAGATGAAGCATGGACGGGTAAGAAGGTGAGTTATTCTTTTCTCAAAACCTTTGAATGTGAAGCATTTGCACATGTAGACTCTAAAAATAGAACCAAGCTAGATGCAAAATAAAAAAAAATGTACCTTCGTTGGATATGGCATTTATGAATTTGGTTATAGGCTTTGGGATTTTGAAAATCAAAAAATTGTGAGAAGCAGGGATGTATTCAATGAGAAGGTGTTGTACAAAGATCAGTTGCAACAGCATGAGAAGAAAGAAAAGGATTACGTGGTGCTGGATGATACTCTAGATAGTGATGTCTAGTGGTTCCTCATGCTCCACAATAGCAACAAGAAATACCACAATTTCCCGTGAATGTTAGACGATCAACAAGGCTAAGTAGACCTCCTGAAAGGTTTTCTCCCTCTTTGTATTCTATTTTGTTAATAGATGTTGGTGAACCAGTAGGGTATGATGAAGCTATGCAGGTCGATACAAAGGTTCAGTGGGAGCTTGCAATGAAAGAAGAAATGGACTCCTTGCTGAAAAATTAGACTTGGGAATTATGTAAGTTGCATGCAGGTAAAAAGGCTTTACCAAACAAATGGGTTTTGCAAGTAAAAAGGCTTTACGTCCAACAATTTTTTATTATTTTATTAAGGCGTCGAGAGTTATTTTTTGGCCGAGATTAAAAACCATATTTTTGTAACAGGCATAAGGCTTGATAAAAGCGGCTAAGGGTTAGGGTTTCTGTGGATGTATTGTAGCATTTTGCAACGATATTGAGTTGCAAGGATAGCTGGTTGTAATCGGTTTGATTTACTGGATAATAATATTAGACTCTCTATTGGTGGATGTAGCCCGAGTTTGGGTGAACCACGTTAAAACTTGTCTCTCACTATTTTTATTTCTGTGTATTTTCATTCCTCTGTTTAATTTGTATTTGCATTTAATTGATATCTTCTATCGGCTAACCCTAACAGTTTCATAGAAAATTCACAGAGATGAAGGGAATCAAAGAGGAAGCAACAATGAAAATCCAATTAAAAGAAGATAGTAAACCAATTAAGAAAAGGCCGTATAGATTGAATCCAAGCATGAAGAAAAGAGTTGAGTAGAATTTGATAAGATGCTCGAAGTAGGGATTATAAAACTAGTGGAGGAAGCAAAGTGGATCAGTCCAATGGTAGTATAGAATAAGAAAATACGAGAAATCAAGATATGTGAAGACTATAGAGAATTGAATAAAGTTTGTATTCATGATCCTTTCCCTTTCCCTACACCATTCGCAGAGGAGAACTTGGAGTCAATTGTCGGTAGGGAGATTTACCCTTCACTGACAGATTTTTGGGATACCACCATGTAAAAATTAAAGAAGAGGACCAACCTAAAACAATATTTGCCTCTAACCTAAGATCATTCATGTATATTTTTATGCCATTTGGATTGAAAAATATACCTGCAATATTCAATAGAATTATGGTAAATGCATTCAAGGAGTTTATACATGATTTCCTGGAAGTCAATTTGGATGATTGGATTGTATTTGGACTAGTAAAAGATCACACACATACATTAAGGTTGATTGTAGTTAGATACTTTGGGATTTAACTTCTCTTCTATTGCTATTTCTCCTGATGATGGATCATGGAGTGTGATCTGAAATGTTGAGGTATAAACTTGCACACAGTTAAATCCTAAAGTATCTAACTACAATCATTATGGACTATGGAAACTTGATGTCTCTTATTAAGGTTAATGTTGAATAAGTACAAAAGCTTGCAAATCTCCCTGAACTTGAAGAAATATACTTTTGCAGTACCATTTGGAACACTATTGGGTCATATAATATGCAAAGAAGGCTTGATGGTTGATCCCCTAAAAGTTGCAATTATTCAAAACTTACCACCACCAAAAACTGCATCTAATGTCAAAACATTCCTAGGATATACCTGTTACCACCGCAAGTTTATGAAGAGTTATGCAGCCATGTCAACACCTTTAGAAGAACTATTGAAGAAAAAATAGGGCAAAAGTATTACCTGGAATGAGCAGCACCAAAAGGCATTTGACACATTGAAACGGAAGATAGCAGAAGAACCCGTACTCATATTTCCAGATTGGGACAACACATTCCATGTTCATGTTGATGCATCAGGGATTGCAATGGGAGCAATATTGACTCAACCCAAAGTTTCTAAGGATCATCCTATAGCATTTGCAAGTAGAAAATTATCAAAAGCAACGAAAAATTATACCACAACTGAAAGGGAAGCTCTAGCAATGGTATATGCATTACAGAAGTTCAAACATTACCTCTTGTCGAAACCATTTGTATTCTACACTGACCATGAACTATTGAAATATCTACTCAACAAACCAATCATTCAAGGAAGAATTTGTTGATGGCTACTCTTGTTTCAAGAGTTTGAATTCTCAATCATGGTGAAACCGAGAAAGCACAATCAGGGACCAGACTACTTGTCTAGAATTGAGACAAGGGAAGATCCTAAGGTACAAGAAGAAGAACTACTTGACGTAAATATTTTCAGAGTTAATGTGATACCAAAATAACTGAAAGATATAGCATACCTATTGGCTAAAGGTGAACCCCCAACAAAGATGTCAGTACAAGAAAGACAAAACCTAATGCAGAAATCTTTTCTGTATATATTGATTGAATGAGAGCTACATAACTGAGGAAAGGATGATACTATCATAAGGGTAGTATATGAACATGAAAGAGAGGAAATTCTAAGAGAAGCACATAAAGGAATAGCAGGAGGACACAATGTCGGAGAAATGATAGCAAGAAAAATCAAACTAGCTGGGTTATGGTGGCCCACACTTTTCAAGGATGCAAAGAGATATTTTAAGAATTGTGATTTATGTCAAAGAATATGGAGACCTACCGCAAGAGATAAAATTCCATTAAGACCAGTTTCAACACAATTACCTTTCAGAAATGGGCTATTGATTTCATTGGACCTATAGACCCACCGACAGAGCAGTCAAAATCTAGATTCATTATTACTGGAGTGGAATACCTGACTAAGTGGGATGAAGCACAACCAACTAAAGATTGTACTGCAAAAACTACTTCCAAATTCATCTATGAGAATATAATTACCAAATTTGGCTGCCCGTTGAGTATAACTAGCAATCAAGGTAAACATTTTGTAAACAAGATGATTTTAGAACTATTAGACAACTTCCTAATAACACATAATAGGAGTTCACCATAACATCCACAAGAAAACATGGCAAGTGAAGCCTTGAATAAGATCATTGGGGTAGCATTAACAAAGATGTGTAATGGGAACAAGACAGTCTAGGATCTAAAAGTACCTGCAATACTCTGGGCATATAGAACAACTTTCAAAAGAACCACTAAGTTCACTCCCTATGAACTGGTGTATGGAATAGATGCTACAATACTGGTACACTTCATATTGTTGAACTTTCACATAGCAAGAACTCTCAATGTGATTGAAGAAGACTCTCTCAGACAAAGGATTAAAGAATTAGAGAAAAATGGATGAGGACAGATATAATATGAACTTGGAAAGGAAAAGACAGAAAGCCTGGCATGACAGAAACTTGAGGAACAAGACATTCAAGGAAGTTGACTTAGTACTCCTATATACAACAAATTTAAGAAGCAAGGAAAACTAAAAACAAGGTGGCTAGGACCATTTTACACTGAAGAAATTGCAAATTCTGGAGTAGTCAAACTGAAGAATATGGAGGGCCAAATATCATCTGGCTATGTCAATGGTGCTAGAATCAAGAAATATTTTCAAATGGATCAGAACATGTCTTGAGGACAAGACATAGTTTTGAAGGGGGATGATGTTAGTAGGATACAGGACATGGAGCAGAGCCGACCAAAAGCTGGTGCATACATCATGTGGAGGTCCCAAGCTGACCTAAGATGCTAAAGGAAACATCCCTAAATAGATACAATATATATGTAGAATAGGATAAGGAAGATAGGATATGTGATGATATGACAAGGTAGGAGTGATAGTAGAAGTCTGATCGAGTATGCATGTAGGATGATGAGGCAGAGACTTAGACTTGCCAAATAACGAATGTATGGTTGATTGCTATTTATATATATTTGGAGATCTGTCGGTACCGAATAATTCTTTATTGCCTAATTGTTATGATTTGTATGTGATACTCTATCAATATTATTCTTTGTGTTTTGCTATCAATCTCTAACTACTTGACCGAGGTATAAATTGACTACAAAGACTTGGCTGAGGACTGCATCTCCGGACTAGTATCCCTCCCCATTTCTTGCCAACACAAACTTTCAACATCACTTGCACTACCCATGGTCAATGCTCCTAGTTCATACTCTACAAATCCACTAAGATAAAAGACTTGTTCATTGATGGTTAAATATATATCATTATCTCCATTCACATCCACATATCCTTTATGTGAAGTAGTGATATCCAAATGATCATCATAAATGGCCGAGAATTGATTAGGCCTTTCCTCCTCATAGTCAATAAGAGAGTGAGGCTCATCCCTTGGGAAATTATGTTCAAGTCCCTTCATTAGAGTGCTTAAACCTCCATTTTCAATTTGGAATCATCATTAAACATCAATTTGATCTCTGGCTTATCATTTTTATCAGTGTAATCACTAATAATAGAAGCTAGTTCAGTATATTAAATATTTGAACTCACTTCCCTCTCTTGACTCAAGAGTTCACCACAAGGTATAGCTTCACCTCCCTCTACCTCCTTACCATATCCTGTACTTGGATTGTCTTGTCTATAATTTCCACTACTATGCATTTGGCATGTAAAGTGGTTACTGATTATGTTATTTTCATCATAGTATGCCTCTTCATTTTCCACCTTGAATGAGCTTCATTCACATGTGCCAAGTCATCCTTTGTTTTATACAGGGTAACTAAATCAGTACCGTTTTTGGTTGACGATGCAATGTTTTATGCATAATCATGTCTCACCTTTTTAATAGTCATAATCCACTTACATAATTGATTAAGCTTCGTAGGCTTCAATTTTTTGGGTATAGCACTTGAAAACCCAACTCATAAGCCTCACATAATAAGTCAATGCATATGAAGCATTCAGGTTTGTAGCATCTAGGGATTTATGATAAAAAGCCCATAAACCTTGCATAAAATTCAAGTAAAAATTCTTCTTTGTGTCTCTTGATATCTTTCAATGCTTGAAGAGCAGATGTATGATAACCACCCCCGCATGTATCCTATTGCATGGGATGATAAATGACTTATGTCCTGAAATATTAGCGGCATAATACTTAAAAGTATGAGTACCTTCTAAATTATGAAGTTCCTTACAACCTCCCTCTACTGGATCATCTTCATGGCATCCTACCCCATAGTCAACTACATTGCAGTTGGACTCAACCTCTAGTTCACTTCTGAGTTCTCTTTCTTCTATTTCTGATTCATTACTACGTATTTCTATTTCAACTATGAGCCTTTTCTTCACACACTTCCATCGTGACTTTTCAAGACTCAAAGCTTCCTGAGGTGGTTTGATATTAATTGTAGACTTACTTTTGTTGTGACAATCTCTTTCATTCTCCACTCTAGCCATTTCCTTGGCAGAAGGTACCTTAGGATTACCAAGACATACAAACCTAATACCCTTCATCATTGAGAATTTTAGGTTATTCTCACTGTCCTTTGCCACGATACATGCTTGTTGGAGTGATACAAGATTCTTTTTCTCTCAATAAGAAACCCATCTCTTCATTAAATGGACCCAAATATATAACCAGGCACATTGCATCATTAGGACTTATACTTTCTAGGATTTCTCTTACAATCTTCACAAATCTCATATGAAAAATAGGGACCAACTCTTCTTCATTCTTCTAAATGAGAACTAGTTCATTGATTAATGAATTAATATCAATTCTTTCACTAAATTGATCTACAAAATCTATCTTAAAATCCTACCATGGCATAATAGAAAGTGTCGACAAATCAGAGAAATAGTCATGCATCCCCCTTTAGGGACTACATGAATAACTTCATTGTGGTGTCCTCTTCCCTAATCTCATAGTCTCCCATTAGATCACTGAATGATTATAGGTGTTTGACTGCAGATTTAGAGCCTTTAACATTTAGCTTGGGAAAATGGTCTCTGACTCCATTAGGAATAGGATTTGGTTCATTTGGAATATCCACAAAGTTAAGTGACTTATACCTTTCAGTAGAAAAATCTTTCTCTATGGACATGTCTTATGGTGTCTTGCATTATGCATTAATACATTCGAATGTGCAAGGGGATGGCTAGTACAATAATCCATCTTCACATACACTTTTGATGAGAACCAACCTTCATTGTCAACTCTTGTTTACAATCCCTTTCATTTTGACAACATTGTGTGACCACACATCACAACTTCCTATCTCCCATATTTTGGATCATTCTCTTAACACTCGGAATAGCCATATGGGTTATCCTTTAATACATAAGGTTTATAGATCTACAAGAATTCCTTATATGTCTACAATCTATACCTATCTATACGTGAATAACCCTTTGTATTTTCATCTAGAAAAAATTGCAGACTTCACATAGATTCTTTCTCTAATGGACTAACTCACAAATTCTTGTCAAATCTTTGCACCATACGAAACCCTTCTTTAAAAACTTGACAACATAGTCACCATCCCTCAAAAAAGGACAAGACCTTGAAAATAATATTACTATTTAAATTAATCTTTAGGGTTTGAACTTTTAGCAGAGTTTTAAATTTATAATGACCTAGGAAAAGCAACAACTGAGTGTCCCTAGTAGAGTTGCCAATCTGTTGGTTGCTTAACGAGGCAATCCTCCTTGACATGATCTATAAGAGTTTAAAAATTTGTAAACAAGGGATATAATAATTTGTCCACAACTCATAATAAGATGTAATTCTACTTAATTCCCTAGCAGAGTCACCAATTTGTTGGTTCTTTTTCCTACAATCCCTCAATCCTAAGGCCTCTGCTACACTATCTAGACACAAGGATCAAATTAATCTAGACAGAGAGAAGAAACCTATGGTCAAATCAAGGGTAAGGAAAAGCCAATAAATCAGAGGGTGGATAAACCTCCTCTACACTTTGAGCCTTGCCAAGCTTGGGAGGGTGTTCCCAGAGATCTTTGAAAAATGGAGAAAACAAATAGATAAGGAAGATCTCTAATTAAGGCAACTAGGTTAAATAAAGTAATAGGATATGTTAAACTAGTTCATAATCCTTGTAGAGACACTCATTTATGGTTTCTCACAACACCATTAACCCAAAAAATATAGTATGCACACATCCTCTAAAGCTCTGCACTAGTTGCAAGTTCACATAGAATTTAACAAGATTTAAAATACTAGACTTTGTGCATAATGGAAGGACAAAATAACTTATAGATAATTTACGGACACAACCATGATGATTTTCATTTAAAGTTGTGTAGGGTCATCTTCACATGTAAGATTGGTGCCTAATCTTGTAGCAATAGAGTCATATTTGGACAAAACCCATAATGATAAAGAAACCACAACATTCAACTGAGCTTAATTGACTAGGTTTCTGCCTTGCAAAAACATTAGACCCTCAATGGCCCTCCCACTTTCAAAAAATTACATCTATTCATAGTTATCCATAACAAATTTGAAATGCTCCACATATCAGTTATGAAAGCATGCATACTTAATTATTTTAAGCATAACACTTTAGTGTACTCCTTGAATACATACTAACAAAAACATGATATAGAGAATAGCAAATGTAAACCCAGGAATCCCTTGAATTCCTTGAAACATTTAGATGGGTATGGAGACAAAATATAAATATGTCAAATAGAAGTATGGTTTTATATTGATTTGTTGAAAAATTTCTAGTCATTACAGAAATTTTATTCATAAATAAAACTTGTTCACACATTTATTTGAACAACCAAATACATTACAACAAAATATACCCAAATTGACCGTAATAATTTAGACCTTGGTTGAAAGTATATTTTGGAACTAGCCCTTTACAAAGTAAGGACTTCATCCTTATATTAAAAAAATTACAAAGCAAAGCCCATTTAGATGAGTGACATTTGCCACTTTACAACAACTTTTACAAATAACCTTTTCAATTTTCAAAATACACTTTTACACCCAGACACCTTGAATATTGCTTGTCATCCCTCATGTTGTTGAGAGAACAACATAAACACAACATACCTTTTAATCACCAGACCCAGGTGGGTTTTTCAATTGAGATGAGGACCACTTCCTCCTACTACCCATAGTCACAAGATAAATGAATGTGTGGCTTGATGAACATGCGTCATGGGCCTAGGGGAAGAAGAAATGAGAGGATGGGGAGAGGCAACTACCCACAATCTACAAGACATATACATAAGCATCTATCTTGTTGCCAAGATGACTCAAATCCCAATCCAGAGGACCTGCTATATGAGCCACATAGAAGGAGATTCAAGTTGTAATCAAGGAGGGATGAAATTCCCATGATACCTCTTTCTCCATCTCCTGGATATCCCAAATAGTGGAAACAGTACCTCCCTTTGGGATAGTCCTTTTATAGATGAGGTTCTCGTTTCTCTTTTCAACGTGAAAGAGACAACTTCTACCCAGGCATCTACGTCAGGTAGTAGGTAATTACTTTACCATAACTCCCCATGCCTTTTAGCAAAAGCAAGTTATGCTTTTCATCTTGCACTTACTTGGTCCTTCTAGGTACTTGCAACAACCTAGCTGCTCTGTCACCTCATCGGACATCTCCAACAAAAAGGATTGCATTTTAATTGAAAGATTACCAAAATTGGTTAATAGTAAAACTCATAATTAAATGTAAGCTCCATTTTGTGAATCGGTCAAGCTACAAATTACACTTACACAAATTAAAATGAAGAATAAATTGTGAATGATTGCATTGATTACATTGCTTACATTCCTTAGGAATTAGTACAATTTATATAGCAGAAGATGAGCCATCTAGAAAAGCAACTGTCAACTAGAAAAAAAGGCATGTAGCTCCATGCAAGATTTCACAACTAAGCAACAACTTTATGCAAGAGCACAACTATGCAATTGTTATCCTAACAACCTAACAGCTAGAAAACTTATCTAGAGGAATATCCTAGAATAGAAGTTCTACACTAACACCCCCCCTTAAGTGTGGCTAGGTGAAAAGAGAGATATGGGTCTCGACAACCAAGCTTGATCAGGTACCCAATTACAAAGAGGAAAGGAGAAAACCCAGATGGAAAAACTCCTAACAATTTATTTAAACTCAGAAAGAAGAAAGTTGCAGTTGTCGATGAAGAATTGCAGATAAATCTAGCGACATGATATAGATCAGAGTCATAGAAACCATTGCACGAGTACCTCCAGGATACTCTTGAATGCTTGAAATTGTAGTTTAGTATTTAGTTTGCACTTTTCAACTGGATGAGGTTGAATAGACAGACACTTGGTCTCTGGATACAGAAGCTGATCATCAAAAGATTTGATGTTTGCAGAGATGTGCTCCGAATGGTTAATTAGCAAGTTTTATCATTTGTTTATTCAGAAGCATAATGAAAGAAACCTATACTAGATACTTTAAGTAGAAACCCCCATATGGAACTTTATATAAGTTCAATTTTTACAAAGCCTCAAATTTTCCTTGATCTTTATTGTGTGGTGCTGGTAAAGCAAGTACAATTTTAAAGAAACAAAGTTTTTTATAAAGCCCCAAATTTTCCCAGATCTTTATCATGTGGTGCTTGCAAAGCACACACAATTTTTAAAGAATCAAACTAGGAAAAAAAAGCAAGGAGCATGCAAAACAAATAGGGGAAGTAGCATGCATGCATCTAGAAACAAAGGTTTACATCTGTCTCCATGGTGATCAAAATCTTCACAGAAATCTACATGCACCTAGAAACAAAGGTTTACATCTACCTCCATGGTAATAAATTCACACAATATAAAACAAATTTGTACTCAAACTAATCTAGCTCTGATACCATGTAAAATTTGTGAATCAGTCGAGCTGCAAATTACACTTGCAAAAATTAAAATGAAGAATAAATTGTGAATGATTGCATTGCTTACATTACTTACATTGCTTAGGAATTAGTATAATATATATAGCAGAAGATGAGCCATCTAGAAAAGCAACTGCCAACTAGAAAAAAAGGCATGCAACTCCATGCAAGATTGCACAACTAAGCAACAACTGTATGCAAGATTACACAACTAAGCAATCATTATCCTAGCAACCTAATAGCTAGCAAACTTATCTAGAGGAATATCCTAGAATACAAATTCTATACTAGCAAATTGGTTAATAGTAAAACTGATCATTAAATGCAAGCTCCATTATTTTATAACCAAAACCACTTTTGATTAAGCCCTTAATTATGCTTTAATCTGGCTTATCAGAAGTCAAAACTCATTACCTATTCACGAAAATATCACATTCATTCTCCTACCACTCAGGAGATAAATATGACATGCTTAATTATGTCCCTTAGATGCCATATTGTCACCTCACATCAAGCCCAAAACATACTTGAGCACCCAATTCTTAAAATCTTTGTTAGATGGCTAGGGATGCTCCAAGATCTTCGCCACTTTGTTCATGTGGGATTGATAACTAGAATCCAACAATATCTTTGCACCTTTTACAAAGTTGTCAAGTCTTGATTCCATTTTTAGAAGGTTATCCAATTTGGCATTACATAAGACTTAATTTATTTCATCTCCTTGAGTAGATGATGTGACTAAAGCTTGGGTGATGACCTGCAACTTTGATCTCCACAGCTCTAATGATTTTACATCCCCATTGGTCTTTACAGTTGGTAGCATTTGACACTCCTCTAGGGCCTTGAAATTTTCCAACTTTTCCTTGATTGTTGCGTCATATTTTCCTTGATACGAAGATATGTCCCCTAGGAAATTTACCACTTAAAATGTACTTGATGTTTTTTGAGAGCTATTTGGACTGAAACATGCCACACTTAATGGCATTCAAGGAAGACATCCTTGGTATCCATGTACTTAAGATTTTTGTTAATGTGGGATCCTGCCTAATTAGAATATCCCTTTCTTCTCTCAACCTCCCAAAGTATAGCCACATATCATCCACCTTTCCCAGGATCTGAGACAATCTATGATAAAAAAGGCTCTTCACCAAATTAGAGATTTTTTGCACCCCCTCTAACAATGCATCAACTTCTACTTCCCTACTCCTCAATTCTTCTTTCAAACCTTCAACTCCATGGTTGAGGCTGTCAACATCCTATCAAGATGTTATGCCAGATGAGATAAGTGATGGCACCTACTTAGTCATGTAGATCTTAGGTGTATCAACTAATGACTTCATCATATTACATTCTTACATTAACCTTGTATACTTGATCTGTAGCTTGCCATAATTTGCTTATAATTTCTTAGCTACAACCTCGCTAAGCAAGGAAGTAGCCTGTGGAGCTGTTGTATCTTTCAACCTTCTAAAAATCAAATCTCCTCTAAGTTCATTGGTATCCTTAATAACCTAAGGTTTATCATGTTCTAGTGCTAAGGCCCATATGGCCAAAGTTTCATGCTTAGGGTTGGGACCAGACCTAAAGTAGAACTTCTTAGCATGTTCCTCACCTCCCAAGAAATCTCCATCCTAATTCTTCCTTTAGATGGTGTCCAAGATAAAAGAAGCTATATCCCACCATGGTAGCAACAAACATCCACTTTCCTTGACAATCCTCCTACCTTCTTTGGGTGTCATTCTTGATATGTCATATTCAATCTCTTTTTGGAGATCCTAGAGACTTCCCCCCTCATAACCTTCCTACACCCATTGAACCATATCCCTCTTTATTAGCAATTTTTCATTCATATTACCATTTATCAACAATGTCTTAAATTCCTTGGTATTAATAAATGCATCATTAGAGAGGAATTCTTTACAAGACAGGGTTCTAACATCTTGAACCATTTATCCCCTTTTGATAAATTCACAAATGACCTTTCAAATGGGATTACATTTTCAACAACACTTAGAGGGGAGGCAATACTTTTCAACCTCTCCTAATACCCAATTTTCTCCTCTTTAGTGCACTTTGTGATACCATAGTCCATCAAGGGAAAGGAATTTTACCTAGTGGATCAATTTCAATAGGGCATTGTACCTCTATTTTAGGCACCACACTTGCAACTAGGTCCTAGGGTAATGTATGCATGGCAACCTCTGTCTTGTCTATTTGTGCCATAGGTGATGTATCATTAAAAGGCACGACCCCCAAGCTATCTACATGTTTGAGCATTTCCTCCAATCTGGGGGCTGGGTCTTGAATTTCATTGAATTCCCCCTTATAGGTAGGCTCCATTTCCTTCCTCTTGTCTTCATAGGCACTGATCAATGCCCAACGCTCTCTTCGTGAGATAGTTTCACCCCTCTCACAAAAGTTTCTCATTATATCCTTAGCAACAACAAACTAGTAATTATACCTTGCTCTACCCTTTGACCTTCTAATTTGATCAATGATATGCTTGGGGCCATATCTTCTCTTCCCATCAGAGGCCAACCTATAATACATTAGTTTATCCTTTATAAGATAAAATCTTTTCTAGTTGAGATCATGAAGTTAGAGAACCTACCATTTGGAGCTAAAAAGGATCCCTTCTTATTATTCCTCAAATGTAACCTATCAGACTCATTCAATTTCCATAATGCTTCTAAGAAAGCAATTCTTTTTGTGACAACAAAGGGAGAATATGTGGTTCCACTTCAGCCCCATAAATCCTTATCACTGTGATTTCATTATAAAAGAACCAATCCCCAAATTCATGATCTTGATTCTTCCATGAATCAAATTTTAATGGCCTTAATATTTTTCTAAAAGTAAGGGATAACCTATCCTTGTTGCATCCTAGTAAAGACATTACTCATTGTACAGAGTGTTGCTCAAAAATATAATAATTTGATGCTTTGAAATGGAAATCCCATAGAAATGTTCTAAATTAAACATGCATGGGTAAGCCATTTGTTCTTGTGACCACTACTCCCAAATCAGAGTAACACTTATCATCCCCTGCATACAATAATATGTGACACAAGATAGAATACCACTTAAAAATGAGGTTCTATCCTTATTCTTTAAGGACACTAATTGCTTGTGAACTTTCTCTGCAATATAGGAGGTAAAATTAAATCGCTTGTTCACATGCTGGCATTGGATGTCTACAACAATCATCATCATATCGACATGAATTTGTAATTTATAATCCATTCCTAATGCTTGACACAATGCCATAAAAGTGAATCTAAAGTAATCATTTAATGTATCCACACTAAGTGGTTTGGTCTCACTCAAGTGGACCTTTCTATCTTCATATCTATCTCCCAGTCTATGGTTTGGCAACCATTTCACCCTGTAATTGCTTCTATCTTTGTTGTACTAGCTTAGACCAATTTTGACATCTACCTTTGAATTTGTAATTTATAATCCACTCCTAATGCTTGACACAATGCCATATAAGTGAATCTAAAGTAATCATTTAATGTATCCACACTAAGTGGTTCGGTCTCACTCAAGTGGACCTTTCTATCTTCATATCTATCTCCCAGTCTATGGTTTGGCAACCATTTCACCCTGTAATTTCTTCTATCTTTGTTGTACTAGCTTAGACCAATTTTGACATCTACCTTGGGGTTTAGGTTAAGAGCCTCAACTATTGAATTCCAATCTAATGTGAGAAGGAGCTTGCCATTTGGTGTTCTTAGTTGTCTAGTATTTTCATTATATTTGTTATGGAGTAAAAAGTAACCCTAAACCTTTTTACATTCTAGTTTAGCTCCTTGGTCCCCTCATTTACATTATGAAAGATTAACTCTCATCCCGGAGCAATTTCCCCCGAAACCCATGTCAAATGGGGCTTAGGAGCCCATTCTAAACTCTAAGCAAGACTTAAAAAGTGCCTTGGTACTTGGGTGCCCATGCCCAAGTCCAAGTTGATTTGCCAGGATCTAAATTTTAATATGTCAACTTGGGCCCTCTCAAAAGGTTTCCCTCTATCGGCCTTTGCAATTTGAATTACAAAAGTTATGCATATATAAGCAAGTTTATGTATTCATTTTATACCTAGATGGATAATGCAAACTTGTGATATCGAGCTAAGGGATTTCGAGGCATTCATTATGTTGTAGAGTAGAATTGTGTTGTTATTATGTTTGTTTGTTGTAGATTTGGCTTCATCAATCCATCTCCTCATGATTTGAAGGACCTTCATCTCTGAGGGCTTCACCTCTAAGGTGACATTTATTTGTTTTTCAATCAATCTATTTGATCATTTGATTTAGCATATGTCCTCCAAGGACACACACTCTATCTAACAATGGTGTTGAAAGACTTGAATGTCATTCTAGGGCTTGACCGAGGCAATCTCTTAAACACCACAACCCCCAAACTCCTCTCTTTGTGATTGCAAGTTATAGGTGTGAGATTTGGCGAAGTGCAGGTGCAGAGAAGCTATTCAGTGGATAAGGATTCATGATTTAGAGAAAGGTTTCTATAAATCTACCCTACTGGACTAGGGTGCCTGGCTCGTAGTCCTCTCGATAGGATTCATTTTGAACTCAGGAGTCGAACATCATCTGACACTGTTCACTATTCCAAATCTACATAAAATTTACCCTATCAGACTTCGACCCCCACCCTGTTGGTGATAATTTATGTTCAAGGTTTTTTAGCCTGGCTCCTTCCCTAAATATCCAAAAATTTCCTAATTGTTGGACCTCCTCAGCATTTTTTAGCTGCAGCATCATATTTTCTTAAGGAGGGGAGGTCATCATCATCATATTTCCAGACATCACCCTGATGTTGCTTACGAGGGTCATCATATTTTTTGCCTGCACGATCTTTCGCTGGGGTGATATTTTAACATCAGGTGATCTTAGTTAAGATCATCCTGATGATGTTGCTGCAAAGTCCTAAGTATGACCCGATATTCCGTGGGGTCATCATATTTGAACATCGGGTGATTTTAGTTAAGATCATCCTGATGTTGTTTTATCACTTCATGTTTTTTCATTGCCCTAATGCTGTTGACATCATTCTTATGTCAGGGTGATATCCGCTTTTTCTGCCTGTCTGCAGCATGATATTTGTGCATCAGGATGATGTTTCCAAATAACTGGTTATCTTCCGAATATCATCCTGATGCCGACATGTGGTGGTGACGTCATCAAGGTATGGGGGGTCATATTTTAACATCAATCATTTTATGGAAATCCCCCGATGTTGCAAATATGACGATGACGTCATTCAGATATGAGGAGGTGCGCGATAGGCAGATATGCTGATGATGTCAGCAGGATATGACTGTGACGTCATCAGGATTTTCATTGACTAGACATTTGATATCGGCCAGGCAGGAGGATTTTCCTCTGATGCATTAGGTTGTGCCGATGAAGATGATTATCATGCAGGTGATATTGCGATTGTGATGCTGACGTCAGGGTGATATTTTGTGCATCCGGATATCATGTTGCTAGAGGAGGATGATGATGAAGGCTTATAGTAGTGTCGTCGGGAGCAAAAGCGTCGACATCATATATGCTCGCGACCTAGTATATAAAGTGTTAAGAAGGTTGCCGCGGGGTGCATGTGGGATAATTCGGTCCTGCATATTTTCAAATATCATGATGATACATTTTGGCGGGAAAGGTTTGCGATGCACAGTATTCTGCATTTCCCAAGGCCGCAAGTTGGTGCGCCATTAATGGCAGTTGTTGCAGAGGCATGGGTGATGGCGTGGACAGATCCAGTACCTGACTGAAGTTGTACATCCGCGACTGGCGGTGCGTGGCTCGAGAGCCTCTTCTGTCCCCTTTTCCCTCTACTGCATTCAATGCGTTGGGCGCCATTTTTCTGATACTGTGTATCTGGCGGGATTTTTGGTCAACCATGTAATTAATGCCGAGTGCACCTTCCTCATTGTATATAAGGGACTGTGTTGCTCATTTGTAGGTTGTTGAAGCCTGGGGCATTTTTGTGTAAATAATGAAGAACAGCGCATGATCTTGGTTGTTTTATCCCATTTTGGAGTTTATGTGTTGCAGCATGAGTGTATTTTGCACATATTTCAGTTTCAGTGTTGATTTTATATGAGAAATGCTTCATTGCATGTGTTTATCTGCTTGTCTCCATTTGCTGCATGTTATTTTCCTTCTTCTGAATCTGGTTGCTATGGGTTTCTCAGATTCTAGGATATGGTTTTTTGTATCACATGTCTGATCTCTAACTTCCATTCAAGGAGTGGATTAAATTATTTTAGGTTGAGCATGGGGAAGGTTGCATGTCAGCAGGGATATCTATAAGTAGAGGCAGCTAGATACCCTTTCTTGGGTGATGTTTGTAAGGCAAGTATCAAGTCCAACCCCCTGAAGCTTGAGTGAAAGTTGCAAACCATCTACTATATACGTCTAGTTGACTCCTTGCCCAATGGATAGGCACCAGTCTGCTTCTGAGTCAGTAGTTATGAGCCAAAACCCCTTGTCTTGCATCCAGGACATTATGTCCACCCATCTCATCACTTCCACCTGTTAGTTGTAGGAGTAGGATTAGGAACCCCCTGCATGCTCTCATACCTAACCAGACATTATGTCCAAGAATGTTGCCAACCTTGTGATTTGTTACACAAATCTTGGTCCTTACATGAGAGTATTCTGCCTGTTGCTGTCAAGTTATATCTTTCTGTCATTGAGCAAGTCAAGGTTACATCTTTAGTCATAGGGATACCCCCCTTGGTGCGGCAAAACCAGAAGTGAAGGGGAGGCAGCTCACGCGACCTCCTATATTAGTTGGCTGAATCTGCCTATGCATTAGAAGTGGCAAATCCTAATGCTGATTCAGAAGAGAAACCAACACACCCCATAGTCCACAAAGTCTTCACCTTTGAAAATCTAACTTTTGGTGAGTTTCTAATCCTTCCTGAGTGTCTTCCTGTTCGATGATCTGTAGTAGTTTATTCGTCTGTACCCGATTTCATTATAATTAGGGTTTGATAAATCTTTCAATCTAATCATCCTTTCCATATCACTTCTTAGTACATCACCCTATAGTGGCTTGGCTCGGTTGTTGCCCTTGAGTGTTAGTGTGAAAGGAGGGCTTGATTTGATAGATCTTAACACTATCTTTCATCTTCCCACTTTTCACATATAACATTTTGGTGAACCTATGTTTTTACTGAACTTGCATCTTGCTGAGTGTTGTAATCAGTCCTTGCATTCATTCGTATCATATCTATCATCTTGCATTGAAAAATCTTGCATACATTTGATTTAAAAAAAAAAAAGCATTCTAGGCTTGCATTAAGGCATAGTTTTGCATATTTTGTGTTGCATTTCATAAAAAGAATTAATTTTCTGATATTTTCCTTAGATTTTATCTTTATTACAGTAATTCACCATTTATTCATATAAAATCTTTCATTTAAAAGCTTCATTTGCTAGGGTTCTGCTTAAAAAGTTGCATTTTTCATATAACCTAGTCTTAGCAAAAACTAGAATTTGTAGTCAAAATTTCATTTTTTAGATTTTGCTACTCCTTTTCAACATTCATTCAAATCTGATTTTGAAGTGTAGTGTTGGATCATCTTGCATGCTTTTGCATCCTAGATTTGAAACTTTCACTTTTTACAATTACACATTGTGTATTTCAACATACATATCTTAATATCATTAATTGCTTCTTTTATTAGTACATTGTGTGTTATAAAATTTTGCACGAGTGTTGTAACCCGCTGCCCTAAAACAAACACCTTACTAAGAAGAATTCTTAGACTAATGGGTTCTAGTGCTCCCGATAGCAACGGTGTACCAACATTGGAAAATCCACTCTCTCACTACTTCACACAAGGTGAAACAATATCTTATCCAAACACCAACAATTTAAATATGATGGAAGAACAAACATTTCGTGATCTTGAAGAGGCAATTGAAGTGATAGCACATGTACCTGATGAACAAATTAACAAGATAGATATAGAACTAGCTAAATTTCAAGCATTTGTGGAAAAAGAAAGGCTTGCAGAAGAAGTCGTACCTATTGTTCATAATCTAAGAGAGTTATTAAAAGAAGGACAAGACGGTGTTAACTTGCTCCGTGGGATAGCTCGCATAGTGGGTAACAACATTATGCCAACAACTACCTATGCGAATATCATTAACGATGTGTCATCATCGATTCATAGACAGGTTTCAGCTCCTATACCAACTACTGGAATATCCAGTTTTACATCATCAATCCTTACTACTAATGTACAAGCTTATAGTAATGCTACCACTAGCATGGGATTATCTTATGGCACTAATTCACATAATTACAAGGCTATGGGATTCAATTATCAAAACCAAGCACCTCAGGTGTCTTCCTATATGAATAACTATTATCAACAACCTCTCCATTCCACATTCTCAACCACCTCTCACTTACAATTGTTCTCAACCACCTTTCATTACCATTCACAACCAATCACCTCAAAATTTCATGACCACAACTTCTAATTCTTCTCACCAATATATTGCATCACCCAATGATGCCCTTTTAAACCAACTCTTGCAAAGCATGACATCCTTAAGACAAAAGGTAACAAACTTGACTAATTCTTCTTCTCAACCTACTTTACCAACATATCATGCTCGTAGTCCTTTATCTTATACAATCCTAAGAACTCCTATGCCTGAAAATTTTGAGACTCTTCGCTTTGAAAAGTATGGTGGTAAAGGTGATCCTAATACTCATGTCATAGCATTCATAGCGATGTGTTCTTCGAAGAGGACTTACTAGAGAAACTCTTCCCACGATCTCTCAAAGATACCACTTTGGAATGGTTTTGCTCTCTTCCTCCTAATTCAATAAACTCCTTCTCACGGCTAGTTGATCAATTCTTACAACATTTCCAAGTGAACATTGGACCTACCGTCTCTTTGATTAATTTGGTTCATTGTAAACAAGGTTCAAAAGAGAAATTAAGAAAGTTCATCAGTCGATATCAAGGTCTCATATCACACATATAATATCTGATTAAAGATGAAGATCTTCAAAAGGTATTCATTACAAATTTACAACCTAACATCCGTGATAAAATCCTCTTGATGAAGTATAGCTCTTTTCAACATTTATGCATAGCTCTTCGTGATTACCAACTTTCATCTAGTTATTATGAGAATCAAAACTCATCGGCGCAAGTTGGTCAATCCACGACTGGACCATCTCAAAACAATTTTAAGAGGAATAACAAGAGTTTTATCAAGATCAATGGATAACATGTGAATAATTTTCAATCACACATGTCTGCTATCACTAATACTAAATGGGCACAATTTCAATTCACACAACATCGACAATTTACTCCATTATCTCACTCTCTTCAATCAATTATGAATCAAACAATAAGTAACAATCTTTTGAAGCTTCCTCCTGTTAAACCATTTGATAGCAACAAGATACAAGGACCTTCATTTGATGCGAATGCTTACTTCACTATCACCACTCACAAGGACATGACACTGAATGATGTATGCATCTTAAACATAAAATTCAAGACCTTATCGACTCTAATGTAATACAAGGAACTGGTGTGAATGACAATGGAAATAAATTAGTTGCCCCTCTGAATCATAATTTATAGATCTTCACTAATCCTTTTCCTAAGCATAGTGACAACAATATGGTAGAACAAAATATAATGGAGAAGACTGATGACTATCTTGACTATGATGAAATAATTGGCATGATAGAAGTGGATAAGGAAAAGATTGAAGACTCACCTCGTCCATGAGGAAAAGGTATCTATGCTAAGGTTCCTCCATTGTTATCCCTTCAAGGATTGGGAGACAACCAAGATGCACCAAATATGCAATTTGAACAACTTCAACAGGATAACATGAAGCAAGAAAAAGTTATCACGATAGAAAGCATCCCGTTCCATCGCGAGAGACTCCTTCATCAAGCAAATCAGAACAATAAAGCAAAGGATCGGAAAAGAACAAGGTGATTGTCATTAGTGAGAAATAGCAGTGATTCCTCTCCTCGTAAACAACAAAAGATTTTCAACATACAGGGTCTTGAGAAACAATCACCGCATGGTCATTATAGAATTAAGCATCAATCAGGTATGAATTTCTCACAAAATTTGTTACATTTGATGGAGCAACTTTCTAAGATGCTCACAAGTCAGAATTCTACCTATATAAAATGAATATATATATCTATGTGTGTGTTGTGTTGTATTCCCTTGTGTTGTGTTATGTTTAGGTCTCTTAGGATGACCCTTGATACTCTTGTAAGGTCAAGGATACTGGTAGACCACCTCTGTTGTGACCATTCTTCTATTTGTTTCATCATTCTTCTATCCTTCTCTCTATTTTATTATTGTGTGTCATGCCTTAGGGACATAGCGTTGCGGATGATGTCTTGGGGGCATCGTCCTACATGGTGTTCCTAAGGCACTTGTTTCTCCTCTTTCATTTTATTATTTACCTTCTTCAGTGGTTCTACCTAGTCGGCGGATGATGAAAATAAATAAATACTGATACAGACCATGTGTCCCTTCAGCGAGTAAGCAAAAATGGACCCAATCCATATATGAAGATGGGGTTGATATATATATCCGACGCTTGACTGGTAGAATCACTCCGTGTGATGCATAATATTGCCATATCTCTTAACAAATATTTTTACAATACTCTCAATCTGCTTCGTGTGCTTTGGATTGTTTTGTATCTCACCTTGTTGTTACACTCAGTTCTGAGATACCTGCAGTATAAGCCCAACGACTATACTCAGATCCAAACTCGTAAGTGTAGCCTTGGTCTTTGATGTGATCTAATGCATAGCTTTTATGATTTGATTTGGTTTAGAGTAAGATGTTCTAACCTCATCTCTTGTTGATTATCTTATCATATCTTATCAATGTGTTTGTGGAAACATTTGACGATCGTGGTACATGTCACCTCTAGGGGCATAGGCTTTGCAAAAGCTCTTGTTCCCTTGCGTGTTTTCACTCTACCTTAATGTGCTTGATACTGGAAAGTGGGATCAACCACGTTAAGGTGGGGGCATATATAATAGTACATGCTTGATTATTTTGCACTGACAAAGCATGTATTTTCCCTCTCTATGAGGAGGGATGTTGTATCTCCAAAGTGAGTACACATCCTCTTTAAAAATTAAACAACCCTCTTTGTGAGGAGGGATGACGTATCTCTTGAGCTAGTGTGCATCCTTTTATAAAAAGCCCTCATTGCGAGGTGGGATGGTGTATCTCTTGAGCTAGTGCACATCCTTTTATACAAAGTCCTATGTGGAGGTGGGGTTGGATCTTGAGTCATCCTCCCTTAAGCATGTCTATGGCGGTTGTGGTAGTGTAGCTCAACCGTTAGGTGTGTTTGGCGTGTTTTAGATTGTGGGATTTAGCAATAAGCTCCTTCCATCTCTCATGTTTACTATGTATAAGACATATAGTGTGTCTATGACATACTATGTGGCACTCGTGTATTCCGTGTGTCTTCCTTGTGTGTTTGTTGTGTCTTCCCTCGGGTGTGGTCTAAAGGCATGTAGCGATGAGCTCCCTCCACATTCGGGTCTTTGTTTGGCATGTCTTCCCCCTGGTGTGGTCTAAAGGCACATATCGATGAGCTCCCTCTACACTTTAGGTTTTTTTTTGTGTGTTTTTGGCAGTCTAAAGGCGCATAGCGATGAGCTCCCTCCACCCTTAGTTTAGGATTTATTTTAATTGTTAAAATCAACGTATTCTTCGTGTATTGTGTGGCTGCTCTCACATATTCTCTGTGTATTATGTGCTTCCACTTTATTCTCCATGTTTTTCATGCTTCTTACTGACTTCATTGTGTATTGTGTGTCTTCCATGAGTATTCTAGTGCTTACCTGAGATTGGGGGCTAGAAATAGTCCTCCAACCTTTATGTATGCCTTAGCTTATATGCGTGGTGTGTTTGATGTGTTTTCAACCGTACTTTAATGCATGTATGGATCATAAGATCATACATACATTAAAATAGGGGCTAAATTTTATGGAGTAAAAAGTAACCCTAGGCCTTTTTACCTCCTAGTTTAGCTCCTGGGTCCCCTCATTTACATTATGCAAGCTTACCTCTCAGCCTGAAGCAATTTCCCCTAAAACCCATGTCAAATGGGGCTTAGGGGCCCATTCTAAACTCTAAGCAAGACCTAAAAAGTGCCTTGGGACTTGGGCACCTGCGCCCAAGGCCAGGTTGATTTACCAAGATCTAAATTTTAATATGTCAGCTTGGGCCCTCTCAAAAGGTTTCCCTCTATCGGCCTTTGCAATTTGAATTACGAAAGTTAGTGGGAATGCATATATAAGAAAGTTTATGTCTTCATTTTACACCTAGATGGATAATGCAAACTTGTGATATCAAGCTAAGGGATTTCAAGGCATTCATTGTGTTGCATTGTAGAATTGTGTTGTTATTGTGTTTATTTGTTGCAGATTTGGCTTCATCAATCCATCTCACCATGATTTGAAGAATCTTCATCTCCATGAGGGCTTCACCTCTAAGATGACATATATTTGTGTTTCAATCAATCTATTTCATCATTTGATTTGGCCTTTGTCCTCCAAGGACACACACTCTATCTAGCAATGGTGTTGGAAGACTTGAATGTCATTCTGGGGCTTGACTGAGGCAAGCTCCTAAACACCACAACCCCCAAAACCCTCTCTTTGTGATTGCAGGTTACAGGTGCGACATTTGGCAAAGTGCAGGTGTAGAGAAGCTATTTAGAGGGTAAGGATTCAGGATCTGGAGAAAGGTTGCTATAAATCTACCCTACTGGACTAGGGTGCTCGCCTCGTAGTCCTCCCAACAGGATTCATTCCAAACTTAGTAGCCGAACATCATCTGACACTGCTCACTGTTCCAAATCTACATAAAAGTTGCCCTATTAGACTTGGGCGCCTACCCCATAGTTTGTAAAGTCTTCACCTCCAGAAATCCAACTTCTGGTGAGTTTCTAATCCTTCCTGAGTGTTTTCCTATCTGGTGATTTGTAGCAATTTATTCGTTTGTACCTAATTTCATTATTACGTCGAGAGGCGTAACTACAGTGGCAACACGGGCTGAAATGGTGTGAGCATGTTAAAAAAAATAACTTTAAAAACATTAAAAAAAAAAATTAATAGTCGACAAATGCAACATTAAAAATTAAAACACATATAAAACATAAATGTTTGAATGTCTTGAAAAATAACCAAAAATAAAATCACTAATTACAAAACTAGAAGTAGAAAATAAAAACAAGAAGCAACAACATTAAGAATCAACGAAAATCACAGGTATGAATTTGCTAGAATAATGGTGTTAATCGTGTATGCATAAAAAATATTTGTTGGTGATTTGCTTGAATAATAAACATTATTTTTATGGCACTATAGTTTATTAGGTTTAGAATTCACTCAACTATATAGGTTTAGAATTCATGCATCCTCACTTTTAAACAAGATTTTTCTATAATTAAATTTATGAAGTCATAAATTTATAACATAAAATTACAAGTAATTTTAAACCCTAAAATTTATTGGCAACATTTTATAGAGATTATTTTATATTATTGGTGAGTGGAATGTTATTTATCATGTAATAAAATGAAACCCTAATAAAATATAATGTTATAAAATCCATTATTTTATATTATTGGTGAGTGGAATGTTATTTATTGTGTAATAAAATGAAACCCTGATAAAATATAATGTTATAAAATCCAATGAAACAGAAATAAATTAAATTTTATTATGTAGAAAATTAAATTAAATTGATGCCTCCATAGTAAAATCTATAAAATACAACTTCTCTTGTCGAATATAATTTGCTCATTTTTTATTTATATGTTAAAACCCTAATAAAATAACATATTAATTGATTGTGCAGAAAACAAAAGGAAACCCTAATAAAATATAGTGACACATTATTTTTATAAATAAATTAAATTTAAATTAAATTTTATTAAACTATATTTTATTAGGGTTTTATCACATGAAATAAAAAGGAGCAAAGTATATTCAACAATCTTATTCCAATGGTAAGTGCATTATGGTAAGTCATCAATTTAATTATTTTTTTTCGGTATAATAAATTTATTTTAAAAAAATAGCATATCTATATTTAAAAAATATATCTAAAATACGCTGAGAGATATCCTTCTCGAGGCGCCTATTTTTTATCAATTTACCACACATAGGTGGAATAGGCGCCTCGAGAATGATATCTCTCGGCGTATTTTAGATATATTTTTTAAATATAGATATGCTAGTAATTAGGGCTTGAGGCTTATTGAATCTAAGGTTTGACAAATCTTTCAATCTAATCATCCTTTCCATATCATTCCTGAGTACATCAACCTGTAGTTGAGTCCTCTTCATCTATAGTGGCTTGGCTTGATTGCTGTCCTTGAGTGTTAGTGTGAAAGGAGGGCTTTATTTGATAGATCTTAACACTATCTTTCATCTTCCCACTTTTCACATATAACAATATTTCTCATTGATGGCGATACCAGATCGATACAAATATATTAGACACAACCAATTTGCCCACATCATAATACCATATGTTTGAGACAGGCTCCTCCCGCAAGGCACACTTGTGGCAATGCTTAACCAGGTCCCAATCATTAATAGAAATAGTTAGGTCTCTGATGTCCTCCATGACATTTGATAATCCTTTGGAGAAAGTACACATGCCCTGTGTTAATATGTGGTGGTTGATCATGTTGTAGGGGCTGCGGGTACACACAACAAGGTAAATTTTGGTGACTTTGTTAGCTACGGTTTTCCCCTTAAATAATTAATGGGGGAGTGCAGGGGGGCAGTTAGTATATTTAATAATTGGCGTCAATAGTTAGTTTGTTATTGGCTGACATGTAAAATCCCACTTTGTATAACTGCCATAAGGCTTCATAAATAAGTTGTTGGAGAAGATGAAAAGCTATGAGTCATGGTTGAGATTGTAATCACGAGTTTTGCTAGATAATAATACTGGATGGTTGTGTTTGTGGATGTAGCCTAGTTTGGGTGAACCACGTAAAATCTTTGTTGCCAATTTGTGTTATTTTTCTCTATTTATGTGTGTATTTAAATCTGCATTATAATTGCTAATTGGTGTTGCTCTGGTCTGCCATTGAAACCCTAACATAATCCTAACAGCTTGAACTTGTTTACCCTTCTTCATAGAGCCATGTAATAATTGGGTCTCTTTTTGCCCTACTAAACCAAGCCGACCCTTTACTCGTGATGATAACTACAATTCTTTTGCATCAGGATTCTAACAACTAACAAATCTCAGGAACCTTTTCTCAAAATCAAAACTCTACCCAATTTCACTCAAATTGATTGAAATAGCTTTGATTCTTCTTACGTGAAATACTTGTAGAGAGATATAAAATATGTACCTATTGTGCAGTTAAAAACACCAGATTCCTTCGTTCCTTGATTAATTTTCTGTTGAATGCACCAATTATCAGCAGCAAATCTTTCACATAATTCCTCCTCAGCAATTTAGGGCAATCACTTAAAATAGCTTTTGGAAAATCAAGTCTTCTCATGAGAAATACTCCGCTACCCTTCAAATCAATTGCTTGTTCCTGCCTTAGACTTCGTGTGGTGTAGTTATTGTATTTTCGTAATAATTTTAAATTATAGTTGTTGATTTGTTTTTAGATCAACGGTGTACATAATGCTTTGGGTTACCTCAAAAGATGACCGATAGGCATCAAATTTAACCCTTCGCATGGACATGTCTGTCTGCCTAGCCTAGCTAATCTCACATGGTCTAATCAACTTGTAACAACAGGGCTTCGATAACAGGTCCCATTTCACTTTAAATGTCCATCGCATATCGTGTGCATTACCCAGAGGAACATAGTGAAGTATGCAATGCATTAGATCCATGCGATGTAATGGGATAGAGCCATATGTATTCCATGTCAAGAACCAGTAGCTTGTCGGTCATATTTTGCATATCACAAACACTGTGGTGGGCCTATTTCTTAAGTCCACGAAGTTGGAAGAAAGATGCAATGCAATGAGATAACACCACTTGATAGAGATCACTCACTAACAATACACTTGGGATATTACGAGAACATCTTGACACATGTTGCCATTGTGCAAGCTCACAAACTTGGATGGAATTATAAGAAGACACGTATATGTTGACTTGGACCTGCCCAAAGCATTAACACATGAAGCTCAAGAATAATTAAAATATTTTCTACCAGTAGTTCTGTAGGTAATAAATTTGGAGGGGTCTGTAAGCAGGCGGTCACAAGGACTTCGAGAGACAACTTAAACAAACCCAACTGGTTGAGCAAGTCAACAAAAAAATATAATGCACCTTAGCTAATAAGAAAATAATTCCTAAGCACTAAGGGTTTAATACATAATTAGGGATAAAACCTAACATAATGACAACATGAAAAACTTTTGAAAGGTGACTCAGAAGAAAATTTAGGATCATTCCAACATGTCCCAAGCCTCCTTAGGTGTATTACACTTTTACACATAAAATCAGAGATCAAGTGAAACAAATGTACACAAATAGTCAAGAGCTTTGTCATGCTCATAAAGCCATACCCTCTTTTACTTAGCATTTGTTGGTTTTGGTTTAGTTCCCAATATATTCTTACTTTGACCTTCACTCCTTAAGTGATTCCATATCAATGTTTTCCACGATGAATAGTTGTGAGGAGTTAGGTGAGGGATCTCAAGATTTCCCATGGAAAAATTAGAAGAACACCATGCAACCCAAATAATTGAAAGCAAGCATAATCACAGGATTAACCCCCAAATTCACTTAATCAATGAGACCCCCCAACAAATTATGATGATGAAACTTTATACATGGTGCAATTATAGTTGGCACTTGCCAAAACAGTGAAATGGTATTGATCTCAATGTATTGGAAATGCCAAATTAGGCCACTAAGATGAAACTACATTTTTTATGATAAAATGAGATGAATTAAATTTCTCTAATGAGAAGTACATGAAAAATTATGCACTTTCAAAACAGTTGCACCCAAAAATATTATGGTATGAGTCTGAAAAGAACCCCAAAAGTTCCCAAAACGAGAACTATTCAGCAATACCTATAAGAACATGTAATTTCTAGAAAATATAACACCAAATTTTTTTAAAAACATCTATACCACTATGAAGCTCTCAAAAAAATAGCCTAAATAAAAAATTGCTAAAAATGGGAGTTAATATGAGCACAAACGAGGCCTCTAAAGTTTAGGTACCAAATTCAAAACTACATTAGAGAGGGGTCAGGTTGGAAGGGGAAAAGATTGCTGATGTTATGTTGATGTCATGATGACATCATCAATTAGAAAAATCTAACCGATCGAAATATTCCCTATAGGATCTGTATATGCCAATACCATTGTCGATTTTCTCCAAATCCACCTTTTGAGATGAAAGTCACCCAATTTCAAAATTAAAACTATTGTTTGAGTGTAGGAAATTGCCTTTTTATGAAATTCATGGTTTTGATTATGGGGTCGAGCAGGAGTGGCGGAAGGAGGAGGTGGATTGTCCATGGTATTCTATCACCAATGGTGGGTGTTGCTAGTGGTGGTGCGATGCTATCGCACAACCGCTATAGTGCATACTATTTTTTTGTGACTATATGATCCAACGATGGAGGAATTTCTTTCTAACATCTCTAGTTAAATTGTTTTGAATTCAACAATTTGATAGTCAATCTAGAGCTTCTTGGGCCTTCTAAACATGATGGTAGGGTTGAATTTGACCCAAAGTGATCCAAAAGATTAGGTACCTGCTAGATTTGGCATGCACCTCCCAACTTCAAACCCTTGTAGATTTGGCGTCTGATGTTTGATTTGGATGCAATAAAATGAAATTTTTTCTTGGATGTTGTGAATTTAATGGTGAGCTAAGATTTACTCCAAGAATTGCCCAAATCTACTTACAAAATAAAGCCACAAATAAAAAAACCCCCAAAATCTGGTATTTCTATTAAGTTTTTCTAATTCCCCAGGTCATCATTTGATGCAAAAGAAGAGCATACTCAAATTTTCAAGAGCAAACCTAATCTCTAATCATAGATCTTCTAAATGAATAGCTTTAGGTATTCACTTGCCTTAATACCATGTTAGATTTGGCTATGAAAATAGCCACCCAAGATCAAGAGAGCTAAAAGCAAGCACAAAGAGAAGATCAATATGAGTGAATAATACTATTTATTCAAGGATGCAATATACACAAAAGAGATCAAAATTCTATATAAAAATACGTGTTAGGTGAGTGAGTATATATAGACTATGTGAGAGGGAGAAGGTGAAAAGACCATCTAATACGAAGTGTAACTCCTCACTCCACTCACATTAATTACCCACTCTTATTAGCCTAAGCAAGCTTAATTAAAAGTGTACGAAAACCCTATATATGTAATATGCACCCTTCTGTTTGTGTTGCTCTGTGAGTAAGTTTTTGTGTTTTCTGATTTTTTTGTGTGTTTTTTGTGGTTTATTGCTTGCATGTAGGGTTTTGCATGAAATACATAGAAAATGGACAATATACAGAAAACCCAGAAAATCTAAAGAGATAACAACAAACTGATGACTGCTCAGATTGTATTTAGCCAAAATATGAATTATCATAACATACCCAGATGGAGATTTACAACTTCGTCTGGATGCTGTAGCCAGACCAGGAACAAAAGCCGCAGAAATATGCTCACAACTCCAAGAAATGAAGGGATATTGTATTACAATCGGCAACAATAGATTTCCTATCCCTAAGCAACCAATTTGCAAGAAATAGCAACTCTAATTGCGAGATTTTTTATTATTTTCAACACCCACAACCTCCTAGGGCTGTACGGCCTCTATGGCAAGGTATGGCATCACAAAAGGCACTGAAATCTCCTCATAAACCTGATGTAAATGACTGATATTGTTTGCTATTGATAAGCGATCAGATTCAGATGAAGAAACCCTAAAAAATCCTCCTCCAACCCTCCAAAAATATCTCAACAAGTGGTACGGCTTGCAAGTACAGCAGTACGACCTGGTTGTAGATATTTATTGTAGCCAAGAACTCCTCATAAAATGCATTAATCTACCACCTATATTTCTGTCCTCCTTTGCAAACCCTGAACTCATAAGAATATTGCCATTATGTGCTCGAATCTACTCCATAATGTGTCCACTGTATGCACAAATGGAGCTCTTGGATGAAGCCTCCAATAACCTCTCCTAATACGATCTTCCACGCATGAGGAAAGGGATCAATGAAGGTGTTTTCATCCCAACACTATAAAAATCCAAACCCTAGAGCCAAAGCACAATGAAAAACTCCAATAGCTAGAGCAAAAATTCACATAAACTTCGCATGCCAAATGAAGTCACTTTTTGGTCTTTTATTTGCCTTCCTTCTCCAACGCCTAAGGGAGGGAATTTTTTATTTATTTTTTATTTAAAACATCACCTTGTACCACCATGAGGGGCGTCCATCCCTAGGAAGGTCACTTTAAGTCATAACTTAAATAAAGTGACTTTATAACATTACTTTATATTATGTCGGTCTCATAAATAAATATGAATTAAATCTTTAATTTAATTCATATCGCACCAAATGGAGTTTCTAGTCGTATCGAGACCTTGAATTCTCATGCCCTGTCCATCCTGTCTGCCCTGCTAAAAATAGAAACCCTAGCTCTCGAATTACTAAAAATAGTAAGTCACTGAGGTGACTTCCTACACACATCCATTAGCCTACAGAAGTCAATTATAGGCTAATCCTGATCCTTTGGAGTGAGTTAAGTGGGGGACATTACAGTCCGCCCTTCCCAAGATTGCTTGTCCTCAAGCAACCTCAACTATGGATGAGGTAGTATCTGCTCACTCTCCCATCACTCTCCTAGGTGGCGTCCTCTATTGGCAGATTCTTCCACTTGACCAAGTATTCTCTGATAACCTATTTTCTCAGGTCTCTCTCCCAGGTGTCTATGATAGCCTCTGGTACTAGGATCAACTTACCCTCCTCATCCAAGGGTGGAAGCTCTGCAGAGGGAACTATATTGTGTCCAAGAGCTTTCTTCAGTTTGGAAACATGGAACACATTATGCACTCTGCTGTCTGATGGAAGCTCAAGCTCATAAGCCACCTCACCCACTTGTCTGATAATCCTGAAAGAACCATAAAATCTAGGTTTTAACTTCTCTTCTCCACTCTTCTTGAGAGTGGACTGCCTATAGGGTTGGAGCCTCAAATACACCATGTCTCCAACCTCAAAACTCATCTCCACTCGGTGCTAATCAGCATACAACTTTTGTTGATTCTGTGCCTACTGTATGTTCTCCTTAAGCTCCTTGAGAATGTCTTGGCTGTCCTGTAGAAGATCCTTAGCCTTAGGCACCCAACTATCACCAAGCAAGAGATTTGTAAAGCAAGGGGCATCATAACCGTAGAGTGCCCTAAAAGGAGTCATCTAAATGGACATGTGATGTGTGATATTGTAACAATACTCCCCCAAGTGTAGCCATCTGATCCATGCCTTCTGCTGCCCTGATACATAATTTCACAGGTACCCCTCCAACCATTTATTTACCACCTCTATTTTTCCATCCGCCTGCGGGTGGTAGCTAGTGCTAGGAGTCAACATTGTATTGCACAATCTAAATAACTCCTGCCAAAAAATACTCAAGAACTTGCTGTCCCTGTCACTGACTATACTCCTGGGTACCCCATGTAACCTGAATATCTCCCTGAAAAATAAATCAGCCACCTGAGCAGCTGTATAGGTTGCTGAAATGACAAAGAAATGTGCGAATTTAGTGAGTCTATTGACCACCACATATATGCAGTCCTTACCTTGTGCCTTTGGCAACCTTGTAATCATATCCATGGAGATACATTCCCATTTCTAATCGGGAATGGGTAATGGCTGTAGTAGTCCCACTGGAAAGGTATGCTCATGCTTATTCTGTTGGCAAATGGGACACTTATGAACATACTTTTGTACTTCATCCTTCAATCCTTTCTGTTGGTTATTTTCCCAGACTGGATGCTTATTCCCAGTTATCCCTACAAGGTAGCCATCATTGATCAACAGGATTCCCGGGCCAGGGGCCAATAGTATAGGAGATAGACTCTATAAATATCTCTTCTTCTTTAGGCTCTGCAAAACCAGGGGGTATTCCCTACTCAACATCCATGAGATATGTTTGTGGATTGACTGGGATGTTGATACAAAGTAGATAAATCCTCCTTTATGTAGACCAAAATTGTGAGATAAGTGCAAAGGGGCTAGCTTTGGGCCTATATTCAGTTGTGAGACAGAGGATTTTGGTCCTAAACTACTTCTAAAGTCCTAAAGGTTTGATTTAAAATTTAATTTTGATTCTATGTTTGGTTGCAAAACTGAGACTTTGGATTGCAACCTCAATACAAGATTGGATTGGTGCCTATCCAGGGCTCAGAGTCAATAGACATACACATGTGAATGGCCAGCATGAACATATACCAAAGACTGGATATCAAGGGGAGTTCTAGTAACTGCCTTACAAATACTTCCCAAAACTTTGGTGCTTAATCATTCATACTTAATGGTATCCTTGCTGCAACACATTTTCTCAATGATTAACCTAAAACATTTAATTTGTTCCTTGAACAAAAGTAGGAGATTAAAAATTCAATATAGAAAAACTATATTCCTGAACCTTAACAATCTTGATTCAAAAGAAAATATGCCCACAGCTTGGAGACAAATGATTAAACACATGCACAAAGCATTTCTCATATAAGACAATATGAGACCAGTGAACTCATGCATGAAACATACAACATGAGACTCATAAACTTACAAGACGTCAAGAACAGGGCCACCAATGAAGTTGTATTGTGTCACAGCACCAAAATTTGTCCAATTTTCAACAACAACAACAATGAGTAACACAGTTTAGCTTTTTATACCAAAACTATGTACCCAGCAAAAATTAATTACAAAGCAAATAAAAAATTTGCTAGATTCAATGCATGAGGAATGGCGCTCAGAAATATTCAATGCTGCGGAGAGACAAAGAGGAATGAGCAGGTGGAATCGGGATCCGCACTGCCACTCAAGGACTTTCATCTTCAATTGGGTTGTTGACCTGTCAACTCCACCGATCATCCTCTGCAAATCCACCATTAATGCCATAGCTACCCATGGGCCCCTTTGAAATGTAACAACGGACGCATATGTTGTTTTCTCGCTCAAAAATGATTGCAAATACATAGGAAAAACCTTCGCTGTGGGTTTAAAACATGGCCGTCGATCATCTCCTATCGCATGAGATCCGCAGCTCAAAGTACGCAAAAAGCCAAGAGCCAACGATCACATGCCACGTAGGCACCCCATACTTCTATCGCTGACTTTTCCTTTTCCTATTTTGCCCTTTTCGACTTGTATATGCATGCTCAAATGCATATACAAGCGCCACTGTTCACCCTTCAAAACCCTTTGTATATGCAAGAGCAAATGCATATACAACCTTTCAACATATAGGGTGGACGTCAGATGCTATAAAACAAATTAGAATTAAGTTTCGGGTCCAGCTTGTACTTTATCCTTTGCATGTTTCGTATGTATATTTTGTTTGTATGCTAAATATACAAACACAAACATACAAGCAGAGAATCTTTTTAGAATATTCGATATACTTTCTCCCCTTGTATATTGAACATGTACAAACCTGCGGCGAGCCCCACCAATTATACCTTTTCAATGTATAAACTCATTGTATGTCGGACATACATTCATTCCTTCCCGCATATACTTGCAGACCCGACCCACATTTTAGTCCTGCTTCGAACCATTTTTTGAAATCCATAATGTATATTTGGCGTTGTATGTCGAACATACAACAAAACAACATACAACTCACCTGCTTGATACAATGACGGCATCTTCAAGGAATCTTCAATGTATATTCCACCATTGTACATTTTCGCTTGTATACCCAGCACTGTAGCAAATGTATGTCGAGCCTTGCATCTTTTCTCTTGTATATAGCAGTTATATGTTTAAACATACAGTACAATTATGCAAGCAAACTGATATACTCAGGGAATATTCCAAGAATCTTGCGAAAGATTCCCCCAATGTACATGCATCCTTTTGAACCCGATATGCATTTAGAAATGCATACAACTGCAGGATATTCCGAGGGAATCTGTGATAGATTCTCCCTTGTATATGCAACTTGATATGCATTCAGAAATGCATGCAATTCAGTTTTTTCACCATTTTTGGAAACCGATTGAGATTTTGCAAGCCTGCCAACATACATTTACCTTTGCATATACAAAATTTAGCATTTTTCTCAAGTGTGATAGGAAAAAGCAGTAAAACATCATGTGGGGGCTGGTCAACCTATGAACACTAAAGCACAAGGATGAAACCTAATAACCAGTAACCCGCCACAGAAAACCAGCATCAGAATAGGCAGAACAATGCAAAACCCCATGACTTAGAAAATTCAGGGTTTGAATGGGAAAATCTACAAATGTTCAAACCTAAAACCCTAAACATAAATGAGTACTAACACTTTCCATGTAAACCTCTCCTGAATCTATTTGTATGTCTTAAAGAATCTGGGATGGCCAGCCATTGGTGTGTCATGGAAAGTTTTGATAACCTTCTGCTTAAACTGTGAATTAGGCACCAAGAATATCCCGTCTTTGTGCATAATCAAATCACTTACCACAGAATATCTCTCATCTCTGACTGTGCCCTCAGTGACTCCAGTAGCCCAAGAGTCCTTAGCATACTCTGCCATGATCTCCTCTTTCCACTCAGCGGAGATCTCTCCAACCAAACACAAGTGAGGTCGTCTAGACAAGGCATCTGCAACTACATTTTTCTTCCCTTTGACATACTCAATATCAAAGTCATAAGCTAGTAGCCCGCTGACCCACTTTTGTTGTTTGTCATTCAGGTCTTTCTGGTTCATGAAGTATTTGATGTTGTTATGATCTATCTTGATTATGAATCTACCCCCAACCAAATATTGCCTGAATTTGGCCAATGCATGCATAATTGCCAACATCTCTCGGTCATATACCGAGTAGCTCCTCTCCACACCCCAAAGTTTTATGCTCTCAAAGGCTATCAGGTGCTTCTCCTGCATAAGCACAGCCCCGATCCCCTCTCCCAAGGCATCACATTGTAACTCAAATGGTTTAGCAAAGTCAGGGATTGCTAAAACCAAACATGTAGACATCAAGTGCTTGAACCTGTCGAAGCACTGCTAGGCTGTGTCACTCCATTCAAAGGCTCCCTTCTTTGTTAGATTAGTCAATGGTGTTTCTATTTGTGAGAACCCCTTAACAAATCGTCTGTAAAACCCACAAAGCCCAAAAAACCCCTTAAGCTGTGTGAGGTTTGTGGGTGGAGGCCAATCAATTATTGCCTTTATTTTCTCCAGATCCACTCTGACTCCATCTGCATTGATAATGTGGCCAAGGTAAAGTAATTTTATCATCCCAAAATCACATTTAGATTCCTTGGTGTAGAGTGAATTACTCTCCAGGATACTCAGAACCTCCTCTAGATGTCTCAAGTGGTCCTCCCAAGTCTTGCTGAATATTAGAATATCATCAAAGAAGATCAAAACAAATTTCCTGAGCTACTGCCTGAAAATTTGATTCATATAGCTCGAAAAGTAGCAGGTGCATTAGTCAACCTGAAAGGCATGACTAAAAACTCAAAATGATTGTAGTGGCATCTGAAAGCAATCTTCTTAATGTCCTCTGCCCACATCCTAATTTGATGGTATCCCGATCTCAAATCAATCTTAGAAAAATAACAGGCACCATGTATCTCATCTATCAATTCATCTATTCTAGGAATTGGATACCTGTTCTTTATAGTTTTCTTATTCAAGGCCCTGTATTCAATACACATTATGGTTGTCCCATCCTTCTTCTTGACCAATACAATTGCAGAAGCAAATGGGCTTTTGCTAGGCCTAATATGTCCCATCTCCAGAAGCTCCTTGATAGTTTTCTCAATCTCATCCTTAAGCCTCTTTGGGTGGCGGTATGGTGTGATCATGATGGGATTAGTCCCATCCTCCAACTTGATGACGTGCTCTATGCCTCTGTCAAGAGGCACTCCAGGTGGTATATCCCTAAACACCTTACTGTGCTTGGTTAGCAGTTTCTGAATATCAGGGTGGTAGCTATCCTTCTGTTGTGGTGGAGATTCAGGCATAATAAGGCACTCTGTCGCCCACTTAACCTGATCATGTCTCAAGAGTCTCTCCATCCTTTTCAGTGATACAACTCTAGGTCCACCATCTGAGATCCCCCTAAGGCATATTTTCCTCCCGTTATATTCAAATCTCATCTCCATTTTCTTAAGATTTATTGTGAACTCCTCCAATTGGTTCATCCAATGCATGCCAAGAACTACATCTGTTTCCCCTATGCCAACCATGTAGAAGTCATCCACTAGCTCATAATCACCCATGATGATTTTCAGCCCTAAAATCTTCCTGGTACAATGTATTTTGAATCCGTCGGCCACCATTACCTTAAAGCCTTCAAATTCTTCCACTTTCAGCCCCCTATGAGCAACTAACCCCTCATCAATAAAATTGTGAGTGGCTCATGTATCAATAAGGGTGATAATACGCTGCCCACCTAGTACACCACGCACCCTAAATGAACCAACCTTCTGAAAACTTGACAGCTGGGCAATAACACCACCACTATCAGTACTGTGATGTGAAGCTCTCTCATCCCCATTGTCACTATGTTTTGAGTGCTGATCTGACTCTGTATTTGATCCCTCTGAATGCGACTCTTCAACTGAATAGTACTCAATTAGTTTGGCCTTGGCCTTCTATGAGCACTTATGTGAAGGATCTCATGGTTCTTTGCAATGAAAACATAATTTCTTCCTTCGGTACTCATTCAACTGTTCATCTGTCAACTTGTTAGATCTATCCTTGCATTGATCAACATCCTTGTGGAATGGCTTTTTCTCCTTCTCCTTGTCCCTCCTGTGAAAAGATCCCTTAGACTAAAATTTACTCCTCCACATTGATGACTCCATGGCTCGGGCCTTTTTCACGGCCTCTTGGAGTGTAGCAGGGTCAAAACCCTTAACCTAGCCACGAAGTGGGTCTGATAGTCCATTAATGAAGAGAATCACTAATATACGCTCAGATAAATCTAGGACCATGACAGACAGGTCCTGAAACTCAGAAATGTAGGAGTCTAATGATCCAGTTTGCCTCAACTGTGCTAACTCCTTAAACTGCAGTTCTGGGTCCTTCTTGTCAAATCTGTCGATTAGTCGAGCTGTAAATTCTACATATGAAGTAATCTGATCATGCCCAAGTGTGACCTTCCCGTTACTCCACCACTTGTGTGCTACTCCCTCCAAATGCAATGCAACATAAGTGATGGCATCCTCCTCAGGCATGGGACTAATCTGCAAGTAACTATCTAGCTTCTGCACCCAAGCCCTAGTAGTGGTCTTTCTTGATCCGTCAAAATAGGGAAGTGTCATCTTACTCACCTTCTTCTGTAGCTCCTGGTTCTGAGGTCTACCTCCTCTGCGAGGCCTATTCTTCATCCTAATATCAGAGTACTCTGCAAAAATCATCTCTGCACTAGATGCTCTCCAATCCCTTAGAATCTCCTCCTGAAACTCGGCCTGTGTGGGATCCTGTTTAGGAACTTGGTTCCTGGGAGTGAATGTAGGGATGCCAGGTCTGTCACCTGCTGTAAACTATGAAGCCCTCCTATGAGTCACTGAGGCCTTGTCCTCATCACCGCTGAACCTGTGTCTATCACCATTGTGGTTTCTATCTCCATTATTCATGTCCCCCTAGTTCCTGTCACCTTTATGTCTATCACCCACATTATGTCTGTTCCTGTCTCCGTCATTGTTCTGGTTCCTATCACCATTATTGTTTCTCTGTCTATCACCATCATTGTTTCTATTCCTGTCACCGTTGTACCAATTCCTGTCATGGTGATTTTCTCTATTATTCAACCCATCAACCAACTATGCAAGGGAATGTCCTATCTCAGCCTGTGTCTCCATCATCTCTCGCCAAGAATCCCTCAACTCTCTCTCTATTGCCACTGAACTCCTGGTGAGCACATTCAGGATCTCTCGTAAACTAGGCTCCTCAACCTCCCGGTCACCCATTTCTTATGTGTGTTCCGTAACTGGTGGTAACTCTCTTGAAAATGGGTCTGTGTGCGAAACTAAGGAATCTTCGTCAGTAGCTGCAACCACTATCTCTTCCTCAAATGGATCAACTATAGGTACCGGTCGCTCAGGTTCTACTAACTGTGGTATTTCTCTTTCCTGTGTTCCTTGCCTTGCCCCGGTATTTCTAAAAGGATATCTGTCTGTCAATCGCATGTCTCATTTTTCAACTGCATATCATATTGAACCCACATGATGGCAAGATTTTCTACTCTATTACCACTGTAATATGCACCCCCTGTCTGTGTTGCTATGTGAATAAGTTTTTGTGTTTTCTGATTTTTTTTGTGTTTTTTGTGGTTTATTGCTTGCATGTAGGGTTTTGCATGAAATACATAGAAAATGGACAATATATAGAAAACCTAGAAAATCTAAAGAGATAACAACAAACTAATGGCTACCCAGATTATATTTAGCCAAAATATGAATTATCGTAACATACCCAGATGGAGATTTACAACTTCGTCTGGATGCTGTAGCTGAATTAGCAACAAAAGCCACAGAAATATGCTCACAACTCCAAGAAATGAAGGGATATTGTATTACAACCGGCAACAATAGATTTCTTATCCCTAAGCAACCAATTTGCAAGAAATAGCAGCTCCAACTACGAGATTTTTAATTATTTTCAGCACCCACAACCTTCTAGGGTTGTACAGCCTCTATGGCAAGGTATGACATCACAAAAGGCACTGAAATCTCCTCATAAACCTGCTGTAAATGACTGATATTGTTTGCTGCTGATAGGCAATCAGATTCAGATGAAGAAACCCTAAAAAATCCTCCTCCAACCCTCCAAAAATATCTCAACAAGTGGTACGACCTGCAAGTATAGCAGTATGGCCTAGCTGTAAATATTTATTGTAGCCAAGGACTCCTCATAAAATGCATTAATCTGCCACTGATATTTCTGTCCTCCTTTGCAAACCCTGAACTCATAAGAATATTGCCATTATGTGCTCGAATCTACTCCATAATGTGTCCACTGTATGCATAAATGAAGCTCTTGGATGAAACCTCCAATAACCTCTCCTGATACAATCTTCCATGCATGAGGAAAGGGATCAATGAAGGGGTTTTAGTCCCAACACTGTCAAAATCCAAACCCTTGAGCCAAAGCACAATGAAAAACTCCAATAGCTAGAGCAAAAAATCACATAAACTTCACATGCCAAATGAAGTCACTTTTTGGTCTTTTATTTGCCTTCCTTCTCCAATGCCCAAGGGAGGGAATTTTTAATTTATTTTTATTTAAAACATCACCTTGTACCACCATGAGGGGCGTCCATCCCTAGGAAGATCACTTTAAGTCATAACTTAAATAAAGTGACTTTATAACATTACTTTATATTATGTCGGTCTCATAAATAAATATGAACTAAATCTTTAATTTAATTCATTTCGCACCAAATGGAGTTTCTAGTCATATCGAAACCTTGAATTCTCATGCCCTGTCCATCCATGTCTGCCCTGCTAAATAGAGAAACCTTGGCTCCCAACTTACTAAAAATAGTAAGTCACTGAGATGACTTCCTACAAACATCCATTAGCCTGTGGAAGTCAATTATAGGCTAATCCTGATCCTCTGGAGTGAGCTAAGTGGGGGACATTACAATATAATAAAATAAATACCTACACTAACACATTCATGGTGATTTGGAGGAAGAGATCTACATGACACAGTCTTTGAATGATTTGTAGAACTATGTAGAAGAAGGTACATAATCTTTGTTTTATAAGTTGAAATGGTCTCAAATAGTCTCCTAGGATGTGGTACTAGAAGTGTGATTTCTTTGTGTTGGGTTTGGATTTTTTGATATTCAAATCAGATCATTGTATCTATTATAAGATGGACAGTGATTGATTTCTTATTATTGCATTGTATGTTGACGATATGTTATTTTTTAGTAACCATAAGGATGTGATTTGTGACTTTAAGTCTTAACTTTCATCACAATTTGAGATGAAGGACTTAGGGGTTACCATATATATTTTGGGTAGGAGATCAAAAGAGATAGAGTGGATAGAAAGTTTTGATTAGGCCAAAGCAAATTTGTGAACTTAGTGTAGGAGAGATTCAACATGTTAGCTTGTAGAGCATTATGTTCTTATCCTGGTGGGAACCAAATTATCTATAGAGTAGTGTCTAACATTACCTAGTGATATGGAGGACATGGCTTGAGTACTTTATGCTAGTGCTATTGGGAGGTTAATGTATAATATGGTATTAAATATTAGACTATATTTTGCCCAAGCGGTGGGAGTTTTGAGTCGCTTTATAGCTAACCTTAGACAAGATCATTGCAATGTAGTTAAGAGGGTCTTTAGATAGTTGTGGGGTACCTTCGAGTACTCTATTTGTCATCATGGAAATTCTATAGGGGACCAACACTTAGTGAATATTCATGTATTTGTAGATTTAGATTGGGAAGGAGATATCGATAGCAGAAGATCCACTAATGAATATATGCTTAATTTAATTGGTGGTGCTATTAGTTGGATGAGTAAGCGATAGGATACGATCACTTTGTCCAATACAGAGGCTAGCACATGACAGCTACTCATGTCTGTAAGGAGGCCATCTAGCCTAAGAGACATGTTCAGATGGGGGGTTGAGTGTTTTTTGTGATAGTCAGAGTGCCATATGTTTGGCAAAGAACCCAACCTTTCATTTGAGGATGAAACTTGTTGCTGTCTAGTACTATTTTGTTCGTGATATGGTAGAGGATGGGAGGATGATGCTGGAGAAAATTGACATTTTATAAAATGTTGCAAATGCATCGATGAAACCAGTAAGCATAGAGAATTTCACGTTGTGTTATCAGTCTATGGGACTCTTAGCCCCTAGCAATTAGTTGATAGTGTTGGTACTCCCTTTGCTTCTGTAAGGTATTGGTAAGTGAGATAATGTTAAGAAAGATGTATCAACCTTGCATCCTAATATTAAGAACACAAAATATAATTTTTGCTCTATTGAACAATAAAACTCAATTATAGACTATAGAGGTCATTTTTACCCTAAAAAATGTTGAAACGGGTCGTAACTGGAAAGTTAGTTACAAGGTCATAAATTTAAAAAAGGGGGGTCAATTAGTTTCTTAGATTAAAAGTTATGGCCTTCGGAAGTTGGGCCTCCCACATCGGAGATGTAAGAACATTTGACATATAAGAGAGCCATAAGAGGGAGTTATGCTTGTTGACCAACTTATGATATAAGTTATGATACATCATAAGACATCTTTGAATGGAGATAATGGAGTGTCCAAGTTGGTGAGTGGATTATGACGAGATTATGGTAGGTGGAAGGAATATGTTATTTTAAACCATGGATTCATCTTGGAAATTGGGCGTTGGATTTTTAACTAGGAATTTGGGCACCACATTTTGGGTGGTTTTAGCTCATGGTTTTCTAATTACCATTTGATGGTTTCATGTATTGCTTATCTTATTTATTAGGTGCTTGACATGGAGGTTTCATAATGATTTTTTTGTATGTACTATTATCCAAATCTCTTGTTGGTGATACTTCTATAAAGGCTTAGACTTTGAAAGTGTATTGTAACCATTGATTACTGAATAATATATCAAGTTGTTTTGGAGTGAAGTTTTTCTCCCAAAAGGGTTTTCCCTGCGTAAATCATTATGTTATGGTATATTACTTTTGTGTCTATTTCCATGTAATTGTACAATTATCTTAACTTTTGCACATACCTTCTCTCATAGATTAGTGTATGAAGCGTATTTTGCACCTCTACTTCCTTTCAAAGTGTACAAGGACATTTGAGCTAGGTATGTAGATTCATTTGCAACAATTTCTCTACATAATTTATTTAAGAAGAAGATGGTTAAAAAAATTTATTATCAAACTACATAAAAAAAAATCAACATTACAAAAAGATATATTAATTGTCCTATAAACTATCTTTATATTGTAAATCTTCTAATCTACTATTCTATACTATTCTATTCCCTACCATATATGAACATAATAGATGCATTCTAATTGTTATTAATAATAATTTCAAAAAATAAATCAATGTGTATGACAATATCTTTGTTGATTTGAATTCCATAGGATCAATGAATCATCCCTACCCTTTATGCACATGGGTGCATTCTGATTGGTAGATAGCGACTTCCAACAAAAATCAATTCTCATGCTGACATACCTTTACTTTTTTTACGAAGTACCTACTCTTTTTGAAATAATATTCACACGGACGAAGCATACTTATGTTGAGTAGCTTGTAATTAATGAATGAAAGAAAAGACCACTGTTCCATGCCATTTTTTTCCATTTCTTAGCTTTAAGTCAAATTCCAATGATGCAAATTTTCATGGTCTAGAAGGGACCAAATATTCCATGAAATATTCCTTCCGATTAGGTTTTTGATCCTTGCGTACTAAAATATCAAAGAATGGGACTCAGAAGCATATGAAATACCTAGGGTTTATTTGTAGATCTTCGCTTATAAGAAAGAGCATTAGACCAAAGAGTTTTTGCAAAGCAAAATCGTGCGCTCTTTTTAGGTGAATATCGCTACAGATTTCTGCAGAGAGAAGAAAAGATGGAGCAGACATTTATCATGATCAAGCCCGATGGCGTTCAGCGAGGATTGGTGTGTAACATGTTTTTTTTCCTTTCATTTGGATGGTTATGGTGTTGATTTGAGCATTTGAAAGCATGTTTTCCTTTTATTTTTTACCATATTGTGTATATTCTTGTATAATTTTGGGTTACTTTTTTCTTCATTTGGGTGGTAATGTTGTTACCTTGTCTGTGTTATGGTATGTGTTTTTTAATTTTAACTCCCTTGTGTTTTATCCTGTCTGCTAAGTGGATATTATTATTTGAATGGAGTTGATGCATGTTGGGTGGGGTTATGTGGGTCCTTGAGGAAACCCGTATGTACTTCATAGAAGTTTTAGGATCTATTTCTCATTAGTTTTGCTCTTTTTAAAGGTTTTTAGGTCCCCGGCTACCTAGTACATTGGGCCTGAAACTGAAGTTGAAGTTTTACCTTGTTTCTTGCCACACTTTACTATTTAACATTAGATCTTGAAATTTTGACAGATTACACACTGAACTTTATAATCTCTTGGCGCAAGTGATGTTCTAGTTTGCATTTTTGTTGACATCATTGGATCTGGTGTTGGCCCATCTGAAATGATTGATGATATGCCTCTTCTTCTTCTTCTTCTTCTTCTTATTTTTCTGTTCTTAAGCGTCGGTAGATCTAAGCTTGATGATCTAATGTGCCCTTTGTCGACATTCATTAGATCTCATGTAAGATGGAAGATGATGTCTCTTATTGTCATCTGCTGGGCAGATTGTTGTTAGAGATAAAACTCACTATGTGGCCTTGATTTGATGCGTCATTCTTTAGCTGGAATCTTTGGAGTCTCTGTAAGCTCGATCTCCTTTCTTCTCTGGAATTTTTTAATTGACATAGGTATTTGTATTTGTGGATGCTTGAGCTACTGTACTACTGTGCGTTTACATTTGAGCATACACTTTGGCTTTGATGTTGGTGTAAAGTTAAGAGGTTGATAATATTGTGTGCAACACATCAATTATACCCAGATGTGTATTTGTAGATGTTAGAGCTACATTGTTACTGGCTCTTTAGCTCCGATATGGGTGCAAAGTTAAGAGTTTGAAGCTCTTGCATGCAAAATATTTTACCTACGCATCTTTTTGACACATGTAGCTCAAGACATTAAAGGTGAAGGTAGTTTGTTTAGGTCACCATCAAGTGATGCGCCAGTTACACCATACACTTATTTTGCATTGTATTCTATGACTTCTTATTAAGTTATTTGTGGTCAAAGCAATTGCAGAAATGTTCAGGCACCTGATTGTTTGCTTGCAACTGGAATTGGACATAATTTGTCGCTGTGAATGCAATCCTTTATTGTTTGTGATCTGGATCATAGTTTGAGACTCTATGGGCCTTAGAGAAAACATGTTGAGTCCTGAGCCTAGCGAGCCCTTGAAATTCTAGCTGGCTTGGAAGTTTTACACTCAATAATAAGGCACCTAAACATAAAACAATAATAATTTTGAAGCTGGGAAACTGCACCTCTCTCCTCATTTTATCATCTAGATTTCTGTTGTGCACACACAAGAGAAAAGACGGTACCTTTACTAGAGTTTTGTTAAAATTTTGGATGAAAATTGAAATAATATGCCAAGCTCTTCCTGTTGTTTGGCGTTCTTTTGGCAGAGTTGAGCCCTAGCTTAAAATGAGGTAGCTGACTTGCAGTACAAGTCAAGGTTGAGTCTCAATGCTATGGCTTGGATTTTGTTGCCTGTCTGGTAGATTGGCTCCACCCTTTTAGCAATATATTAATATTATGAAGGTTGAGGTGCCTTTAGAGAAGGTGCAAAAGAAAGCCCTCCCCCACCCTCCACATTTGTCTCTCCTCTTGAAAGTTGTAGTTTCCTTTTGTGAAGTTTACAGGATAGACACATGAGGGAGTGCACATTCTGGACATATTTTATGTTTGCTTATTTGTAGTCAAAGTAATGTCTGTAATTGCAGTCCAGACATATGCTTATGTTTTCACTTTGTGTGAGGTTTGTGTTACTGAAGTTGAACCATTTGGTGAGATGGTGATATGAAGATTTATTATAGCACAATATTATCAATTTTCAGGTTCCTTTGGAGTCTGGGATAATTGAAGGTTAAAACCATGCTGAGTTGGCCTCTCCTTTTCAAAGTTGTAGCTGCTATATGTGAATTCTAAAGGCACCATGATTCAATTCCCAATCATACCTGCACAAGCAATATAGATCCTAGGGACTTATGAGCTAAGTTGGCAAATTGGGTGCAGGTTTGGGGTTTGGGTTCTCTGCTATGGGGGGTGTTTTCCCCTGACAGTTGGGTTTGGTCATACAATATGCACATAAAATATTTAAATCATAGTTACCAGGAGATGCAGGGGTGCTGGTACTGGTACAAGGACGGGGACACCAATCAAATTAGGGTATGTGAGTAAATGAATAAGGAGATGGCTATTTTATACTTAAATGAATCATCAGAAATTTTGGGTACGGGGACGGGTATGTTGTTTATGTTCCTATAATGGAGTTTCCTGGCAACTATGTTTAAAATATATAAATATAATATTATTTATTTTTAAAATAATATATTTAATGTAATATAATTTGTAGTCTATGTTGCTGGTTCTGGTACGGGGTTGGGTACTGGGTTCTGGTATGCTGGTACAGCAAATTTTATTTTTCCTTGGGTACGGTATGGCTGGGTATGTCTGTATATATATTATTATATAATATAATGTATATCAATTTATAATATATAATATAGATTATATTACATAGTTTATAGATTTTATTGGTTTGTTTTGTTAATAATGGTGTACCCTGGCCACTCCCGGCCTGCTCCAGTCTTCGGACTGGGACCCGGACCAGTTTGGTATGGGACTGGTGCCGGATAATACAGAACCCGGTAACTTAGTTTATAGTTATGATATATAATGTATAAATTAAAAAAAAAATATAAACAAGGTCATAGCAACAGCCAAGAGAGAAATGACTGATTACAGAGAATAAAATTAACATCCCTGCTTAAATTGTTATCAAACAAGTTGACCTTTCCGAGGGGAAGATTCCAAGTTGGAAAAATGTTACTGGAGAGTGCACAGCTGCCAAGATCGAGTGTGTGCAGTGCCATGCAGTTCTACAGCCATGCTGGAATCTGAACTACTGTTCTCATTGATGCTGAAGTTGAGGTGTCGGAGCAAGGTGGAGATATTTCTCAAGCTGTCTGTGGGAAAGAGCGGAGACAATCCACAGTGGAAAGCTGGGTGATCTGTCTGAGAGAAGAAAATGCAGATGCTCATTCTTTCCTGGCACAGGGTAGTCCACACCATGCAACAACAGTGACAGCGTCCGTATAAATAAAAAAATCTGTTCACACTGCCCCAACATGGGTCCCATCCTGTCCCATCCCAAACCTGCCCTATCAGGTATGGCAATGGGGGCAAAAAATGGAAGACCAGGTAACTTAGGTTAAGAGTACAGGTTTTGGGATTTAGGTCATGCAAGATGGATTATAAAGTCTTTCATGGAATGTTCAAGTATGGTTTTTATGTGCGCAATATCTTCACATATTAGAGTTTCAAATGTAAAGAAGCTTTTCTGTACACCAGTGTTATATTTAAATTCTGTGTTACCATGTTTGCTCAGAACCGGTCAGGTATCCAAACAGGATTGAAGTTTGAAGTTTGATCCAGGTATGGATCTTGTTCTGAATTCTTCCTGGGTTCACCCAGGGTTCTGGCTAGGCCTGTGGATTTGCCCTGGGCATGTCAAGACAGGAGTGCACAACACACACATTTGTTAATTGCCTTCTGCTTGTCACTGGAGTGGTTTCATATTGCAATGTTTGTGTGTTCTGAGTGATATTTTGGGCAGGGTATATCTTGAAATTTCTGCTTGGGAGTTTTAATTTTGGATAGGGGATATCTTGAAACTTCTGCTTGGAAGTTTTAATTTTGGATAGGGGATATCTTGAAACTTATCCTTGGAATATATATTTTTTTTGATGGGTAATGTTTTGTTTTGTTTAGGTATGATAGAATCTCCATATGTAGGGTGTTTAAGAAACTTTATTTGGGTTGTGCTATATGTTTTGTAAGTTTTACTTAGAATACAGGTCAGGAAGGCATCCCTGTTTTGGACAACTGAACAAGGCAGTGCATTCAATTTATTAGCCCTTGCGGTAACAATTTGATTGTTTTTATCATCCCATTCTCCTCAAGCTTCAACCTTGTCTCTCTCTCTCTCTCTCTCTCTCTCTCTCTATATATATATATATATATATATATATATATATATATACAATGACAGTACAATCAAAATATAGGCAGGCCAACAGAGCATGCAACTTCTAATAACTTAGTTGGACCCCCCAACCTCATCTAGTTAGATTAGATCTGGGCGGACAGTATATATATGAGGTCGGCGGGTCCAACTAAGTTATTAGAAGTTGCATGCTCTGTTGGCCTGCCTATATTTTGATTGTCTTCTCCACCAACATGTAGAGAAGTACTGAATTCTTCAGGTAGCTGTAGGACTATTCTTGGGAAGTACCAGCCAATGCTAATCTCTACAATCAAGGAACAAAAGTTATAAATACTTTGACTTCCAAAGCATCGCTGTCTCATACCCTTTTTGGTGGAATAATATACCACCGGAATGGCCCTTTTATTCTGTTTATGTATTACTTTTTAGGAGTGGGTGGTGCATCATTGGTGTGTCTGTTTTCTGAACTGTAATGTCTTTTTATGATATAGTTTGCATGCATCCATTAGCGGGCAGTTAAAATTCATTTTGTGATTAAATTAGTAATATGAATTGGTAATATATTTTCAGTTCAGAGATGTTTAAATATGTTTATTGATGTGTTTGTAATTAATAATGTAGTTTGTGATCTATTTTGCTGTTACCTATTGTTTTTGTTGACTTCAAGTGAAAGTGTTTTGTTTAACTCATTAAGGTTTTATGAAATTCTACATCTGCTAATAGGCTTACATTGTAGAATGTGTTGAACAGCATCACTTCCTTGGTCTGTTAGCATGAATTTGATCCCAAATGAGATGAACTGCCAGTTGTTTACTTTTTATGCCATCTATGTACCATATATATACCATCTTTATTTTGAGTAATATTCTTGGGTGGATAATGGTTCTTTATTTATTATATAGGTGGGTGAAATCATTTCTCGTTTTGAGAAGAAGGGATTTTATCTGAAAGGTAAGAAGCAAACTCTTTTATGTAATCAAAATTACAGAAGTGTAGTATTTTGTTTTGATAGACCACACAGAAAGACTAAGTTATTGTTATTGTTTAATAGTTCTAATATGCATTGAACTTGTTGTTTGTTAGGGCTGAAAATGGTCTCTGTGGAAAGGTCATTTGCTGAGAAACACTATGAGGATCTCTCTGCAAAACCATTCTTTTCTGGGCTGGTAGAGTACATTATTTCTGGTCCAGTGGTTGCTATGGTTTGGGAGGGTAAAAGTGTGGTTGCAACTGGCCGAACACTCATAGGAGCGACAAATCCTTTAGCTTCTGCCCCTGGAACTATTAGAGGCGACTTTGCAATTGAGATAGGAAGGTAAAAGACATAACCTCAAATATAGAGAATTATAATTTGTTGCATATGGTGCTTTATATTGGAGCATAGAAATGTTTAATACTTCAATATCAGAAATCTTTGGATAGGTCAACAGTTCCATCAGAATTGATGAAGAGTTTGGTTCTGAAACATGTTTTTGTTGGATTTTCACTTCATCAATTCTTAATGCACTTTTTCTCCTGGTATGAATACTGCTTATGGTCTCAACCAGAGGAAAGCTTTATGACGTGCCATTTGTATGTCATTGATTAAATTAAAATACTCAGACCATCTCATTCAAGTTTTGCAATGGTGCAGGTTTTTATAGGATGCTATTGTTTCTGTTTTGATAGTGTTAATAACTGGTTGCTTTAAGTGATTGTTGTAAGGGGAATCTGTTTTGTGAAATTTACCCAGGACTTTTACCTAGCATCATCTTCACCCACATTGATGATTTGAACCCAATTTTTTGCAAGTGCTGCGTATGCTGCTCTTTGACTAAGTGATTGTGCTGTAAGGGGCATATCTATGTCATGAAATTTACCCAGGGCTTTGCACCTTGCATCATCTGCATCCACATTGAGGGTTTGAACCCAAATTTTTGGAAGTACTGTGTATGCTTTCCTTTGGCTAGGTGATTGTTGTAAGGGGCATATCTGTGTTGTGAAGTTTACCCAGGACTTCATACCTTGCATCATCTGCACCCACATTAGGAGTTTGAACCTGGGTCAATGCTAATAAAGTCCATCAATTGCAACTTGACACACATGATTGTCTACTTTTTTCTCTTTTTAGGTTTTGTCTGCAGCAAATTTAAGAATAATAGGTTAATGGTTAGATTTTCCTTTGCTAAAGTTCTAATAAAAACTTACCATAAACATTTGTAAATTTGCAATGGACGACACCTAATTAATTAAGTAATAACTTGACACTTTAAGGTGATGCCTAGCGGCAAGTTGCAGGTGGTAAGACTTGTATTAGCAATGAGACAGATGGAAAACCCACCACGTGAATGTGGACAAGGCCAGATGCAAGGCTTGGATGAATTCCACGGCATAGATATGCCTCTTACAGCAGATCCTCTTATATGATGGCTAGTTATGTATGCCCCACTTCTGAAAAATGGGGTAGTAAGTAACTTCAAAACAGGGAAGATTACAAGTGTCATCTGCATCTTAATTCTCAATGACACTTTTGGGGGTCAATTTGATGGCCCCCCCTTAGGTTTTTGTCTTTTTCAAATTTAAGTTATTTGTTTCTATTGTTAGTTTTTCCCCTGCCAAATTTTAATTTGCGAGGTGAACCTGCATTCATGAATGACAAAACCTGAAGGGCACACAGACACATCAAGCAATCATGCTTGAGTAAATACAGGGAGAAGGAAAACTAAATGTAATCAACCTTTTTGCTGGATGTTTGTAAACAAAGAGGTATCCTGTTCCATGTAGAGCAAATCTTTGTTGTTTGGCTGACATAGGAAAGGCTGCGGGTCAAGGTTGATCCGAATTAGGAAACTTGCTATTGGATTGTTTTCAAAAATATCTCTGTATTTTTTAACAATTTCTTAGGTAGTTTTTCTAATAATATGTGTTGCTTGCAGGAATGTCATCCATGGTAGCGATGCAGTTGAAAGTGCAAAGAAAGAAATTGCACTATGGTTTCCTGAAGGTGTGTCAGACTGGCAAAGCAGTCTGCATCCTTGGGTTTATGAGGCTTGAGATTTGTGATCTGTGTTGATGATATTTACTTGCATCTGCAATGTTTTTGGGACCTTACTGAGATAATTTATTTCATCTCAAATCCAAGAGTAAATGCCTCCATTGTTTTTGCTGGAGTCTTCTTTGATCTTGTTGCCTTAATTATGAATACATGGTTCTAAGATTTCCCTGTTTAGGGACTTGGTATTTATGTGATACTGGAAGTTATATGTGTTAGTTGTCACAGATGGAAGTATTGGTACATGTATTCTTATGTTGTCTGGTTTATGGATGCAATATTGTGTCAATAAATTAATTAGTTTGGTTCCCATGAGTTTCACATGCCTATGAATATACAAGGAAATGAGAGACCTATGCGTAGGTCAGAATTTGGAATCTTATTCAACAGCTATGACAAAGTTATTGCCCAGAGTAAATAAGGAAATGTGTAATGCACGTGCATATTGATATGTCAGTGAATAATGGGATGTCTGCAAGAATATATTAATGATTAAGAATTTCTTTTTAGCGATTAAGAAAATTTCCCTGCTAGCAAGGTTAAGAAAATAATGGGATGTCTGCAAGAATATATTAATGACATTTTTTAATTTTATGATTTTTTGACGACTTACCTGTTTCCATTGAAGCAAATATGGCTGAAAGGACCTTCGTTTACATTGGCTGAAGCAAATTTGGTTGAAACTAGCTTATGTTTTAATATTTATTCAGTCAATCTTCCTTTGTAGCGACATAATGGGATGTCTGCAAGAATTTATGTATGTGACATTTTTTTATTTGTGATTTTTTGGTAAATAAGTTGTTATCGGGTGAAGCAAATATGACATGTGATTTGTATGAGGATGCCATGCCCTATACTACTAGACTTCTTAGCAATAAACCAGTATGGACTGGGTCAACTGAAACAAGTGTTGGTAATGATCGCTTATTTTGACAATTGTCTGCAGTTTACATGGGTGCAAGTATTAGGATCCTACATTTTGCAATAATCCCTACCGTAGACAGGTTTTACTAAATAGTAATGACTTGTTTTTGAAAATTGTCTGCAGTTTTCATGGGGTCAAACATCCACATAACATCCTTATCCTGTGTTTTTTGTTCAAAGCTGAATTGTAGAGGTTATCAACATCTGGATGGTTGGATGTTTGATGCTTAAAGCTGAAGTATAGAGGCAATCACCCTCCGGATGATAAGAAGGATGTTTGGTGTAAGAGCTTGTATTAGTCTCATGTTGATGTATGCTCAGTTGAGCAGAATGTTAAAAAAAAAGCAGATCCAAACCTCTTCTGAGCACAACCATGAGACCAATACAAGCTCCTTTCAAGCAATCACTTTGTAGATGGTTGGAAGATAAATCCACTCTTGAGAATTCATTATACCATATTGAGGGAAGCTTTGCAACTTTAACTTATGTTGTTTTATGAGCTAAGAATGCTATAACTAGATCTTCTGTGGGACAAATAAGTATACAATTTATATTATTCTTAAATAAATAAATATAACTATATTGTCTTGTTTAATAATTTTTTTTTATGTAGAGGTGGTTTTGAACTCTCTTCACTTGTATTTATTTTTGTGAAGATATAAACTTCAATTATTTTTTTGAAAAAAAATATAATCAAAACTATATTTCAGCACCAAAACAAAGTTTTAGATCTTCAGATATTTAAATTCTAAATTATTGAATTATTAATTATTATTAAATTTCAATACTAAAATCAAATAATCAAGAATATAAACAGTGCATATCTAATCGGACTCGTAGGAGGAGGACAATTCGTAACCACATGTATCTGATTGGATTTGTAGTCCTTGGACAATTCATAACCATGCATCCTCCTGCAATGTTTATTGATTCTAATAAAACTGATTGCCTACTTTATAACAATCTAGAGCCATGAATCTTGTCCAACCTTGATTGTGAGTGATCAGCACAAGTAGAAACACAGTTTCTAAATCTGCACCTTTATAGGTTGCAAGTTGGAAAGCTTGGTCTACTGGTTGAGTGAGTTTTGTTGTAGATTGGAGGTAGTGGTTATTTGATATGTAGGTGATTGTGTGACCCCATGTTGAGGCACATTTGTGAGAGATTTGGATTTTTTTTGAGACCTGATTTGAAGATTAATGCGTTAGGGTTTGCGCTTGGAAATTCATGAATATCGTGAATTCTTCTGCAAATCTCACTTTATGAATCTTTGTTAGTTTCTTTGTTTCCCAAGTTCTTTTATTGAATGCTCTTCTATCTTTTGACCCCGAGTTCATATTTGTTGTAGAAATAATGTATTCATGATTTTGAATCCATTAAATTTGAACTCAATCTAAAAATCTCATTGAATTATATCATAATTTGACATTGAATGCAAGTCGAAAATTAATATCGGTTGAATCACATGAATGTTTTAGTACTATTGAATAAATTTGACAAATTTATTACCTTGAATTTAAAGTATACCTTACTTTATAAATGCAAAACCATCTCAGATTATTTTTAAACTTTTTGAGAGTTCAATTATGCTAGGGATTAGCTCATCAAGGAGATTGGCTCTAATTTTCTTGAAACTTGAGAAATGGTCTTTGATATCCATTTAGATGCAATCCAATTGTTAAATCTAGCTTTTATTGTTTTATTTGAATTTTCCATGTTACTTAGATGTGATTGGGTTTAACCAAAAAGTTAATAAGATCAAAGTTCTGATTGTATTTAATGTTAAGAGACTTTGACCTTATTTGGGTATAATTGTTAATAAACAAGTTTGAAACCAAAATCAAGGCCTATATAGGTCAAGTTCAAATCATATTCACAATGCAAAAGTAGCTTTGTTATCAGTCTAGATTTGATTCATTATAAATCCAATAATAACTAATTTTTTTTTGGGAGAGCGTAGGGTGTCCTAGAAACCTCTTGCAAATAGGAAAAGTCAATGGTGCTTGAAGAGTGGAAACTACGTGATTTAAGGGATCTCATGTTTTTGAGATGATAAATCATGTGAAAGACTTTCAAAAGCCTTGAATATTTGTGCTTTGATGAAAGTTTAAAATTTGTCATTGTGATTGATGATTAATATTATCCCAGTTGAGCTTAAAATTTCTAAGCTTTTAAAATGACACGAAGTTGATTGACACTAAAGAGAAGAAGAATGATGTTTGTAGTTGTCTATTGCCACATTTAAATTATTTAGTGTATTTGGTTCCTAGCAAATAGCAAGCTCTGTTTAACTACTTATTTAATTGTAGAGTCGTCCAACACAAGACAAAGGTTAGCCACATGTCAAATCTAATCCAAAGAGACCTATTTATTTACTCCTTGTTTTAAATCTAATTTGGTTCCTTGAATTGAAATGGCTATGAGGTCCTTTGATTTATACTAGGTGTACCCTATGTCATACATTTTGTGTCCCCTAATTCGCTCCATACAAGTTTGCTATATTTACATTTCCCTTAAATAAAATGAATTCAATCAATTTTATTGCAGGTTGTGTAAGGGTAAAATGCGGATCAATCAAATGAATTATATAAGACCCAAACATCAACAGAATAGGAGATAACAAGAAAGATTAAATGAAAATAGCAATGAATAACACAAAGCAAACCTTCCTTGAAACCGATGCTTTTGTTGTTTGCCTATTACAACCGTCCTTTTGCAGATGAAGTGAACCCTCAGAGAGTGCACTCTTTTAAGCTGTGTTCGAGGAAGTCGATGGTAAATGGCTGTTGTGATATGCAATGAAGATGAGCTTCAAAGCAAGTACGTGATCTCAAGCTTGTGGATGGTAAAAGGGTGCCAAAGGCGCGCTGGTGATATTTCTGCAGAGTAACGATGTCAAAAGCCTGGATGAATAGAATGGAAGAATGAGGTTTTATTTATAGACTCAGAAGAATGAGAATCAACGGTTGAGAGAAGATATGAAGATCAATGGCTGAGGATGGTTGAGGAATATGCAACCAGTAGAAATGTGACAAGTGTCCCAGCTCCATCATGATAGAGGGGATGTGACATAATTGATTGGAGAGTTAACTCCATTGACTGAACAGTTAACAGACTTGATTGATTAGTTAGAAGAGTGGATTATGGAACTGACTGAATTGATTGAGGGATTGACTCAATTGACAGGTTAGTTAACACTTTTGATTGATTAGTTAACTAACCTCTGATTTGAGAAGAAATAGGCCATGTGGGTGAGGGAAAATAAGGTAATTAAATATTAAATATATTTAATTACATGTGCAACCTGATGAGGTGGAAAAGGTGAGGTGGATTTTTGAATTTAGAACTTAGGATAGAGGAATTTGGATTAATTAAATAATTTATGATTATTTAATTGTGTAGGACATTTGGAAGAATTTTAATTAAATAAATAGATTTTATTTAATTATGGAACAGTGAATCGATTAAATAAATTTAGAATATTTATTTAATTGGTAGAAGAATGGAATAAATATTTAGAATATTTATTTAGGATGATTTGCATCATTTTTAGGCGTATACATTTTGCCCCTCTTTGATGCAATGCACTTTACAGCGTTGTTTCAAAGAAATCGATAGTCTGATAGTGATACATGCCCCAGTTTGCCCCTGGTACAGGCTTACTGACGATAGGATGCCCCCTCGGGAGATTGGACGGAAAAAGGGCGAAAGGATCGGAGACGGACAATCTCATGAAGACGAAGGTGTTAGGATAGGCAAGAGGAAAAAGGACGCGTTTCAAGGAAACGGGAAGAAAACCGGAGGAAAAACGGGCACGGGAAGTAGTCACAGTCATCACCTAGCCAGAATTAGGGTTTGGAGGCTATAAATAGGACCTGGGTCCACAAGAATAGTCATTTGTACACTTGTTTGATCTGGATTGGATTGAGAGAGCTTAGAGCAAACTTGGAGCAGCATGGCAGCCAGAGCAGTAGACATTCCACGCGAGGAGCATCGATTCGAGCGAGTCTGTCGATTCGGGCGACCAGCAGAGGCAGGGCCCCTGGTATGTGCTTCGAAGAAGTTCTCCTAGGGTCGATTTAGGGTGTCATAAATGCATGTAGAAAATAGGGCAAACATATGCGCCGAAATGCAGAATGACGCATATGCCTCGCGAAGCGGCGCTTTTGTCGTTTAGCGACGCATATGCTGAGTTCGGCGGCGCATACGTGAAAACGGCACATATGTACAGTGTAGCTGCGCTTCTGTAGTTAGGCTGCACATGTATGGTTAGGCAGCGCATCTGTTCAATGTAGCGGCGCATCTGTAAAAGTCGCGCATATGCTGAATGTAGCGGTGCTTCCATAATATGGCGGCGCATATGCCGAATGTTTCGGCGCATGCGTTGCATCTGCGCATAGGTGCATTGTAGCTGCGTATATGTGCTTAGGCGGTGCATATGTTGATTTTAGCGGTGCATATATCAAGAAACAGCGCTTTTACCACCTGTAGTGGCGCATTTGCTTGGGATAGCAGATTACTTAGCCAAATTGATTCGATTAGCGTCCTGTTTGACGCGGGAATCAACGAGCTATCTCTAAGATTGCAGGAATCTAGTCAAGAGATGTAGTGTGCTGTTTTGATCAATTTGAGATGCTAAGTTGAGTTGATATGGTTCAGTAGATATGTTGAGTATGGTATATGCCGTTTGAGACTGACGCGTTGCCTTGCTTGCTTGCAGGAGGATATTCGAGACACCATGCAGTCGAGGGAGACGTTTCCCATGCCCCTATTGCAGAGATACATGCTGACAGAGACTGACAGAGTGGCGCTTGGTGCCATGGGTTTGGACTATGTTTGCTTCATGCCCGATGTGCGGGCGAACCGAGGATTGCTGACAGCTGCTGTGGAGAGATTCCACAGCGAGGATGGGACCTTTCACTTTCTGACTGGAGAGATGACTGTGACGTTGGAGGACGTCTACCGGATACTGCACTTACCCGTGGTAGGTGAGTTAGTAGAGTACGATGCACAGCGGGATGCGGGACTCGCCGAGTGCCAGCGAGTGTTCGATGATCCCGAGCTGGTTGGACAGGTCATCCCATGGCAGGATATATACGATTGCTATGACTACTTCCCGGGGATTGTGGTTGGACTGATCGGGGGCGTTGTATGCCCGGACAAGAGATCGCATGGGTTCCCTATTGGATGGGGCAGGATTATGGAGCGGATGCTGACCGAGGGCACCCGATATGCATGGGGAGTCTGCGTACTGGCCCACTTGTATCACGACATGCACCAGGTGGTGTACCACCGCAGCACGAGTCTATCGGCTGGGGTACTATTGCTACAATTTTGGCTGTGGGAGCACATAGCAGTGACTAGGCCGATATGTGTTTTCGCGAGGCAGCGAGGAGAGCCATACAGTTATGGCTATGCAGGAGTGATTTCCCAGCACAGGCTGGGGAAGTTAGAGTATTGGAGGCACACCTTGGATGGGGTAGATGTGGTCGTCTGGCGACCATATTTGGACTGCGAGCCCTGGGATGACGAGGGAGACGAGCTGCCGTATTGCTTTCAGACCAGGTGGCTGATAGGCCATACACGACATATACTGGAGAGGCAGATGGTGGGCCAAGTTTTGAGACAGTTTGACAGGAGGCAGGGCATGCCACAGGGACAGGCACTTTTTGCACGGACACATGCAGAGAGGGTCTGATGGGGGCCGATGGCTTCGTATGAGGAGGCCCTAGCAGAGTTCCATCAGACTCCCTACATGGCATGGGACATGCGGATAGAGATAGCAGACGCAGGGGTGACACAGGATTATGAGGATTGGATGACTGCACATCCGTTCCTGAGATATTCAGGACCTGGCATGCTGGTGCCTCGTATTGATGAGGCAGACTCAGAGGAGGGACAGGTTGGCCTAGGGCGGGGGGGAGCTAGAGGAGGACGAGGATGAGGTGGTAGAGCCAGAGAGAGGCCGAGACAGCGGAGGAGGATAGGCCAGGCTGAGCAGGCAGTGCCAGGACAGGTGGCACAACAGCAGATACCTCAGCAGGCGCAGATGTTGCCACCACAGCAGGTACCACAGCAGCAGGTGCCCCAGCCACAGGGGCCAGGACAGGCAGAGGCAGCACATGGGCTAGTAGAGGTAGAGGTGCATGAGAGGGCCATAGCCAGCCTAAGGGGACAGGTGCGAGCGCTGCAGGCACAACTAAGGAGGGCCGATGGCAGGCGAGAGACAGATGCAGCAGTTTTTGCGGGGTTGACTCGCGAGAGAGACATGGTAGATGCACGGGTACGTATTGTTCGTGTAGAGCGGGACACTGCTGTGGCCACCATGGGGATAGATGCAGTGAGTTCATTTTTGGTCGGGTAGGTGCAGCAGGCATAGGCACAGGTAGGCCAGTTGCAGACGCAGTTGGCACTGGTACAGGCAGAGCTTGCTAGAGCACAGTCACAGGCTCAGTACTATCGGGGATTATACCATGGTGCCATGGCATCGAGTCAGAGGGCAGGGAGCTTCAGGAGTCAGTCTGGGGCTACTCATAGAGCAGGTCCATCACAGTCAGGGGCTTCCGTGATGGGTCCCCAGTAGTCAGAAGTTGGCAGTGGTGGCCCACAACAGCAGGGATAGACACAGACCAGATTTTGTACTTTTGGGACATGTATCACCATCCATTTGGATGTATATTGTATATGACACTTTGATTTTTGAGAGAGATGGTGATATTGTACATTTGGACCTCTTATATGATAGTATATATGATGATGCAGCGTTGTGTATCTATTGCATGCGTTATGAGATGATGACTTACTTCTATTGTATGATGTGATGTATGTGTAGAGTTAGATGGTCTATCCGATGCTATATGAGATGCTTTTTGATATGATGCTATATGATGCCTATATGATTTAATTTTTCGAATGTATGCAAATGTAACAGGATTTCTATGTGATGATGCATCTTTGTGTATGATGTTATGGGATGTCTATATGATCTAATGTTTCAAATGAATGCAAATGTAATATGATTGCTATGTGATGATGCAGCTTTGTATGCGATGCACTTAGCTATGTTGTTTTTTTGGTTTTCTGTGTTTTAAGATGTGATGTAATGCTGATGTGTGGATGACCTAATGCATTGGGTGATGAATTCTACTGACTTAATCACGTTTATGACTAGCCCTACATATGATATGATATGCTCCTATATGCTTTGTTTTTGTGAAGTCCAAATGTATTCTATCGACACAAGTATGACATGATAGATAGAAGAAGGGTTGTGATAGAATGACTTAGAAACTTCATTTGACATTGTTACTCTGCATAGTGTGGATAATGAGGATTGCATGGGATATGGATGCATGGATGTGTATATGGATATAGGATGGATGTTTTGCTTTTAGAGTGCTTTATTTCATCATTGGGCATTTTGTTTTTGGTACATTTTCTGAGATGTTGTAAGTGAATACAAACATCTAGGTATAATTGAACCGAGATGACCTGAGTACCACTTACATGGATTGTGATTTAGCAAGTTAATACAAGTATCTAGTCAAAATTGAATCTAGATGACCTGAGTACCTCTTGCATTTCAACAAACAAGGATTGCCCCCATTCATGTTATACCTTTGATGTCCTCGATGATCTTTTGTTGATCATGTCCTTAGACAAGGCTTCACATTACTAAAGTTTAATCCACAAATAGCAAATAAAGAAAGTAATCATGCCCCCATCATAGCATCTCTAGCTTTTGGCATCCTTGAGTAGCATAGGAAGGTATGATAGCAAAAATCAAGACTCGAACTGTTAACCATGTTTCTGATCTACAAAGCATATTTGCGTTGATATGTGTTTATTTCTTGCCTTAATTTGCATAAAATCATTTAGAAGACCTTGGGTAGTTGCTTTGCATTGGATAGGTTAAGATGCTCACAGTCAAGATTTCTGCTTGAGGTGCAGGGTCTGCTTGCATTTGCTTGTTTGGTGAGAAGATTGCACAATCCTTATTTGGGGAGATGGACCCTAAGGGACTGACCTAGTGCCTCGGGGGCGCATTGCTAAATGGCCTTGCCTACGTGACGACGCAAAGGTAACGTAGTTCGGGGTAAACCCTAATGGACCATGGATGGACTAGAAGAAAGACGACAAGAATGAAGACAAGAAAGGGGATGAATCGAACCATGGAAGAAATGGAAGCCTCGAGGGCGCATTAGTATAATGGCCTTGCCTACGTGACAGCGCAGAGGCAACGTAGTTCACGGACTTGGACCATGGACACTGACAAGAGACCCTATGCTAGGCTCACATTGAGGAGACGGTATGGGACAAAACCTTGGTTGACAAGGCCACAAGGAGAGTATCAAGCCATGATAGGTAACTGTCAAGTGTTTATTTGTCAGATATATATGGGGCGGATGGGGCAAATGGAGAAAGAATGGACTCAAGGTGATTGGATTTTCAAAGATGGAGAAGGTGGTTTATCACAAGTAACGCTTGTTTACCAGGTTTTCATCACTTGCTTTTATTTGCACGAGAAGCTAGAAAGTAAACATGACGCCTGTTTGCCAAGTTTTCATCATGATACCTATCCAAGGCGCCTGTTTGCCAGGTTTTCACCAAAAGACGATTTTTTTTGTATGCTTTCTTTTTTTTTTTCTATTTTTTTTGTATTTTCTCTTTTCAACTTTTTTTGATTTTTTTGATTTTTTGATTTTATTGTGCTCCCTTGCACTGGGGTTCTCCTAGGTATAGAACCGGTGAAGGTGCATGCTGTTGATTGGATCATCGAACAACTCACCCTCTGATGTGGCCAACTGATATGCCCTCGATCCGTAAGCAGCTACAATCACATAAGGCCCAAGCCAGTTAGGTTCGAACTTACCTTTCTTTTCTCTGTCTTGTTGATTGCGAGGGTTTTCTCTGAGGACGAGGTCCCCAACCTTGAAGCATCGTGGGCGAACCTTGTGGTTATAGCTTCTTGACATCATCTGTTGATAGGCTTTAAGATGATCGAAGGCTTTCTGGTGCCTTTCTTCTAGCAGCTCTAGTTCTTGTAACCTGGAGACTCTGTATTCTTCGTCTGATATGAGACCTTTCAACGACACCCTGAGGGATGGTAGTTCGACCTCAATGGGGAGGATGGCTTCTGAACCATAGACAAGGGTGTAGGGTGTAGCACCTGTGGGAGTGCGTATACTGGTTCTGTAGGCCCACAGAGCGGGGTTGAGTTGGACATGCCAATCACGGCCAGCCTCATTGACAGTCTTCTTTAGGATTTTCAGAATGGTTTTATTTGATGCCTCAGCTTGGCCGTTACCCTGGGGGTAGTATGGAGTGGAGAAACGATGTTGGATTTTGAAACGCTCACAGAGTTCCTGGACATCCTAATTTTTGAATGGTCTTCCATTATCCATTATGATGGATGAAGGGATGCCATATCGACAGATAATGTAATTCAGAATGAAAGAGGAAATTTGCTTTCCTGTGACGGTGGTTAGGGGAACGGCTTCAATCCACTTTGTGAAATACTCAGTGGCGGTTATGATGAATTTGTGGCAGTTGGAAGAGGGTGGGTGAATCTTTCCTACAAGGTCAAGTCCCCACTGACAAAAGGGCCAAGGTGTCGTTAAAGGTCTCAACTCTTGAGCAGGTGCATGGATCAGGTTCCCGTGTATTTGGCACTGTTTGCACTTTTTGACAAACTGATAGGAATCCATTTCCATGTTTGGCCAGTAATAACCCAAACGCATGAGTTTCTTGGCTAAGGAAGGACCACTGGAGTGTGTTCCGCATATCCCTTCATGTACGTCTCGCAAGGCAGTTATGGATTCTTCTTATTCCAAACAACGGAGTAGAGTACCATCCAGACCATGTCGGTAAAGGGTATCGACTATGATGGTGTAACGAGAGGCTTGTCGGATGAAAGTTCATTTTTGGTTGGAAGAGAGGTCCGGTGGGAGAATATTGTCCTTGAGGTAAGTGTAAGTCTTACCATACCAAGGTGAATTAGATCCGACTAGGAGGCAAATGGAATGGGTTTTAAGGAGATCATAAGCCGGTTGCCGGATGGTTTCCACTAAGAACTCATACCGTGACTCATATGCAGGAATTTCTAGAAGAGAGGCTATGGTAGCCATTGCATCTGCTACTTTGTTCTCTATCCTGGGTATTTGTTCGAAGGAGATGGTCCCGAAGTGTTCTTTGAGGTCATCGACCATCCGTTTGTATGGGATGAGCTTCTCATCTTTGGTTTGATATTCATTGTTGACCTGATTTATGATAAGCTGAGAATCACCGTAGACACATAGTGCTTGGATTTTCCACTCAGTGGCCATCTTGAGACCAATTACCAAGGCTTCATATTCTGCTATGTTGTTTGTGCATGGAAATAACAACCTGTAGGACTTCAGAATTGTGTCGCCTTGGGGAGTGATAAACAGGATACCTGCCCCCGATCCATGGTTGGTGTAAGATCTGTCAAACTAGAGTTTCCAAGGAGATGTGGACAGAGTGAATAAAGACTCATTGGGAAACTCAAACTGCATTGGTGAAGTGTCTTGTAATGGTGCCTCGGCCAGTTGGTTAGCGATGATTTGTCCTTTGATGGCTTTTCTGTCCACATATTCTATATCATATTCACTAAGAATCATAACCCACTTTGCTAGTCGACCTGTGAGAGCTGCTTTGCTGAGAAGATATTTCAGTGGGTCGATCTTGGCAATGAGTTTGATAGGATGTGCCAACATGTAATGTCGGAGTTTTTGTGAAGCAAAAACTACCGCAAGGCATGACCTTTCTACTTGTGAGTATTGCAACTCGTAGCCCACTAGGGTTCGACTGATGTAGTATACAGCTCTCTCCTTGTTCTCATAATCTTGCTGCGCTAGAAGAGCTCCAAGAGCAGTGGGTGTAGCAGAGATGTAGAGAATTAAAGGTTTTCCTTGGATCGGAGGCATGAGTATGGGAGGATTCATAAGATACTCCTTTAGCTTGTTGAATGCCTCTTCACACCGCTCATCCCATTTAAATGGAATGTTCTTATGTAGAAGGTGGCTGAAAGGTTGGCACTTGTTTGCCAGCTGTGAGATGAACCGGCGGATGGCCTGTAGCTTGCCCTGTAGGGATCTCAACTGAGTTAGAGTCTTGGGGAGTGGCATGTCCATTATAGCTTTAACCTTGGCCGGGTCTACCTCTATTCCGTTTGCCGACACGATGAAGCCTAGCAGCTTGCCTGAAGTTACCCCAAACACACATTTCTTCGAGTTCAGTTTGACTTGGAATTGGTCCAATCTCTGAAAGACTTTTTCTAATATGTCCAGGTGTGAGTCCCTTGTGAGCGATTTTGCTAGGATGTCGTCAACATAGTCTTCCATAGTTACATGCATCATGTCATGGAATATAGTTGTCATGGCCCGCTGATATGTAGCACCTGTGTTTTTCAGCCCAAAAGGCATGACATTCCAGCAAAAGGTACCCCATGGGCAAGTGAAAGCTGTTTTGTGTTGATCCTCTGATGCTATTTTGATTTGATTATACCCTGAAAATCCATCCATGAGTGATAGCATTGTATGTCCTGCAGTAAGGTCCACTATGATATCGATGTTTGGCAATGGAAAGTCATCCTTGCGGCATGCTTTGTTTAAGTCTCGAAAATCATTGCATAGTCGAACTCGGCCATCTGGTTTAGACACTGGCACAATATTAGATATCCATTCTGGGTAATCTATGGCTCTAATGAACCCCACATCTAGCAATTTCTTGAGTTCTTCTTTGACCAAAAGGGCTATATGAGGATGCATCTTTCTTAGCTTCTGCTTTACTGGTTTCACCCCTGGTTCCAATGGCAAATGATGCAGAATTAGGTTTGGGTCCAAACCTGGCATGTCTGCATAGGACTAGGCAAAGCTGCCTCTCTTCTTCTTAAAGAAAGGTACAAACCTGGTTTTCTCTGGTGGTGTGAGAGATTTGGCAAAGTGGATAATCTTGGGCTACTCTTCGGTTCCAATATTCATGGGCTCTGTTGGCTCCACCACAATTTGTGACCTTTCTTGGTACATATCACTAGGGAGAGTGTCAAGCATTCCATCGTCGGGTGCCACAATTGGGTTTTCACTGTCAGATGCGTCCTTTCTTTTTACTTTTTTGGTGCCCACCGTGGGGCCTTTGCCCCTTTATCTCATCAAAATCTGAGCTTTTTTGAAAGTAGGTTCCGTACAGGTCACGCAAAGTCACGCACAGGTTACTTCGGCGCATTTAAACATTTTTTGCGACGCGTATATAGACTGTTACGACGCTTCTATCCTTTCTGTGCATCTGTGTATTTTCGCTGCACTTTTGCACACTGTTACGACACTTTTGATTATATTGCACATATGTTCCTTTTTACTGCGCTTTTGAAGACTGTTACTGCGCATCCATTATTACTGCGCATTTATTCTTTTTAACTGCGCATACATGCAATATTACAGCGCATTCATTATTTTTGCGCTTCTGTTGATTATTTCTGTGCATCTAATCACTGAAGCTGCGTATTTGTAATAGGCTATGGTTTTAGTACTTTCCTAGGAGAATTTGCTAACGCTAACCTTTTCGCAGGTGTTTGCTGGAGCGGTTTTGTAGGATAGGCTTGGGTTTAGTTCCATATAGTTGTATTTAAATAGTTCACATTTCACTTTCCAAGAGATAGTAAAACTGATGTGCATTCAAATCCTCACTTAGCTCTAATTAGGAAAGCAGTAACTGGATCATTTGTTTCTTGCATTGCAACACTTTCCAAGTTATTGCTATCTGGGATTAAAACTGAACTCACCTTTGATTTTGAGGTTAAAAAGAACTATTGCTATATCGTGAGACCAAAACTTCAAAGTTAACTATCTTGTGCTACGCGGTTTAAAATTGAACTCACCATTGATCTTGAGGTTGAAATGAACTATTGCTATATCGAGAGACCAAAACTTTAAAGTTAACTATCTCGTGCTACGCGGTTTAAAATTGAACTCACCACTGCTTTCTGGGGATAAAAACTGAACCACTGCTATATTGCTAAAATCACTTCAAAGTTCTGTGTTTGAATAGATTAGCCCATTTAGTTTTTCACTTTTAACTAGGGTGGATTAATCAGTGTATTCTGTGCTTGCGAATGACAATAGGTTTATGCTCTCCCCTCTTCTGGGTGATCAGAGTGCCAGACTTGTCATTCTATTTGTTTAACCTTTAGGAGGGGCCTGCCCTTGGATGCACGCTTGTCCAAGTGGGAATGACCCTGAGTGGTAACAGGCTAACGCCAAGTCCTACCAAGCCACTTAAAATAAATTGTGCTTGAGGTGAAAATTTCTTGCAACAAGTGCTGTTATGTTACACCGATGGCCAACCTCCCCCAAAACCCTCTCAAGCGCAACCCTTTGAGGCTGAGAGACTCCATAACGGAGAGTAGTGCCGCCGCACGTGTAACCACTTGAACGATTGCCCGCATTAAATACCTCTTGTTCTAGTGGCCCAAATCCCTTATAATCCATTTCTCGCCTAGGATTTTTGTGCTTGCTTTTGTTCAGTTTGGTCTAAAATAGAGTCGAAAAAACTACAAAAACAATGAAAAACTACAAAATATTCTTTGTGCTTGCTGTGTTTTCTTGCTGGTAATTCATAATATCAGATCAGGAAGACCTTTTCCAGCCAAAAAATACCAAAAACAAGAGAAAAATCCAAAACTTTTGCCAAAAAATTAGAGCTGCGCATATACCACTTTCTGCTGCGCATTTGTAGCGACTTGCTGCGCTTTTGTAACGACTTGCTGCACATATATACTGTTGCTGCGCATTTGTACTTAACCAGAGCTGCGCATATACTGCGACTTACAGCGTATTTGTTTCATTCCTGCTCCGCATTTGTTTCGGCACATATGCGACAGTGAGCACTTGCCATAGTTTTGAGAGAATATTTTCACTTGATTGGAGCACCCATTTCAGCCTAGTTTCACTTTCTGAGATCAAATTCTACCTTGCAGTCAGTTTTCATCCGTTTCACCCGAGTCTCTCTTTCGTCTATTGTCCCATTCACTTTCTGTCCAAACGCCTCTTGTCCCAAAGTCAGTTTGTCCCATACCAATTCGACATAGGTCCCTTTTTCGTGTCATTAGTGAATTCACGTAAGCCTAGTAGGTCACCGTACCTTTGCTAGTAGTCTTGTTGAACGACTAAGCCCTACACAGTAAGACTGGTATCAACTACCCTTACTAGCGGCCAACGTCTTGTGTCAACCGTCTTACTTGAAGTCATTGAGCGAGAGAATCCTTTGTCCAAATCTTGTCCTAGGTATCCCATTCACAATAGTCTCAGTCGGCACCTCGCCAAAATTTCTAATCCTGGTCCACTTCATCCCATCCCACCTTGCATGGTTCTTACTCGATCCCAGTACAACAAGCAAATTGAAATGGCCGACTCATCTGATCACCTTGCCCCACCATGTGGTGGTGACGAAGAAATTTCTCATGAAGAATTAGTAGCGCACATCCAAGATAGAAAATTCCAACGCCTGGTAGAGACACAGTCCCACATGCAAATGAGAGAGATACAAAAGATAGAGGCAAGAAATCCATAGATCAAAATGCTCCTATGGAAGACGTGAGACAACAAATCAAAAGTCTAAAGCAAGAAATATCCAACCTTAAGACTGGTACAAGTTCCAAGCAATACTCTTTGGAAGATATAGCTCCGTATCCTTTTGACAAAAGTTTGGTCACGAAACCCTTCCCCTTTCAGTTCGGAGTCCCAAAGTTTGACAAATACAAAGGGAAGGGGGACCCTAGAGATCATATCCGAGAATTCAATGCCGCATGTTTAGAAGTAGCTCACAACGAGACCTACTTGATGAGACTATTCCCAAGATCCTTAGGTGGTCAAGCTATGGAGTGGTTCTCGCGCCTCCCACCAGGAATCAAAACTTTTGATGAACTTGTCAATAAATTCATAACGCACTTCTCTTACAACATAGAACACGAGGTATCTATGCTAGATCTATGCAACACCAAACAAAAGAGTGGTGAGTCATTCACCACCTTCTTACAACGATGGAGACAACTCGCTAGTAAGTGTTTTTATGATATACCTGAGAAGCAACTATTGGAAATGTTTGTCCACAATTTGAATACTGATCTTAGCTATCAAATTCAGATACAATGCCCTACATCATTCCCAAAAGTCATCAAAATGGGCTTATTCATTGAAAAGGCTATGATCACTAAAGGAGCTATCAAGCTATACAAGGACATGCCTAATTCCAATTACACAACGGATAAATCAAAGTTTTGGACCAAGAACAAGAATGTGGTCAACGATGGGGTAGTTGACGCCAAGGCGGCAACTCCTAAACAACAACCCATATTCACTCTTAAGGGGACACAAACAATGGTGCAATCAACAAACCACCCTCTCGAGAGCCTAGACCTTGGTTCAATTCAAACCCAAGGAGAAAATTCACACCGTTAGGTGAGTCTCAAGAATCTGCACTAAGGAAGTTGTTGGCTAACAACGAAATTTCTCTACCGCCAACAAGTGATTACGAGCCTATAGTCAAACCTCCCTACTGGAAGGACACAGACTATTGTGAATATCACCGAGGAAGGGGGCATATAACTAACAACTGCATCCGCCTCAAAAATATCATACAAGATATACTGGATCAGAATCAGGGAGGGACACAACAACATACCTCCAATGAAACTCATGTGGCCTACAGGGATCCACTTCTGAATCATAACAGGCCATATAACAACAATGGCCACAACAACAACAACAATGGCCACAACAACAACGGCAACAACAGCAATGATAACAACAATAATCGCAACTGGCCAAATCAGAACAGCGGGACGAGTAATGCTAACTATGCAAGTGTTCCATTTGACTATACCATAAACTACATTTTTGAACACATTCCACAGGTCAATGTCATCTCACCCAACCAACAACCAGGACCTAACTGAACTGGTTGTAGTATAATTACCCGCAGTGGTAAAGTCACGCTCAATACCGCCCCACGGTGGGCACCAAAAATGTAAGGGTAAAATGCGGATCAATCAAATGAATTATATAAGACCCAAACATCAATAGAATAGGAGATAACAAGAAAGATTAAACGAAAATAGCAATGACTAACACAAAGCAAACCTTTCTTGAAACCGATGCTTCTGTTGTTTGCCTATTACAACCGTCCTTTTGCAGATGAAGTGAACCCTCAGAGAGTGCACTCTTTTAAGTTGTGTTCGAGGAAGTCGATGGTAAATGGCTGTTGTGATATGCAATGAAGATGAGCTTCAAAGCAAGTACGTGATCTCAAGCTTGTGGATGGTAAAAGGGTGCCAAAGGCACGCTGGTGATATTTCTGCAGAGTAACGATGTCAAAAGCCTGGATGAATAGAATGGCAGAATGAGGTTTCATTTATAGACTCAGAAGAATAAGAATCAACGGTTGAGAGAAGATATGAAGATCAATGGCTGAGGATGGTTGAGGAATGTGCAACCAGTAGAAATGTGACAAGTGTCCCAACTCCATCATGAAAGAGGGGATGTGACAGAATTGATTGGAGAGTTAACTCCATTGACTGAACAGTTAACAGACTTGATTGATTAGTTAGAAGAGTGGATTATGGAACTGACTGAATTGATTGAGGGATTGACTCAATTGACAGGTTAGTTAACACTTTTGATTGATTAGTTAACTAACCTCTGATTTGAGAAGAAATAGGCCATGTGGGTGAGGGAAAATAAGGTAATTAAATATTAAATATATTTAATTACATGTGCAACCTGATGAGGTGGACAAGGTGAGGTGGAAAAGGTGAGGTGGATTTTTGAATTTAGAACTTAGGATAGAGGAATTTGGATTAATTAAATAATTTATGATTATTTAATTGTGTAGGACATTTGGAAGAATTTTAATTAAATAAATAGATTTTATTTAATTATGGAACAGTGAATCGATTAAATAAATTTAGAATATTTATTTAATTGGTAGAAGAATGGAATAAATATTTAGAATATTTATTTAGGATGATTTGCGTCATTTTTAGGCATATACAGGTTGAAGTCCAGGTATTTCTTTGGCTTTCAATCTCATAACTTTCGTCTAGTATCTTCGATTTTCAAGATCGAATAAGCGTTGAAAAGGTATTGATGAGCTCTACATAGCCACACATTTGATTTTTCTAGATTCAACTCCAGGTAATTTTATTTAGTTTTTTTTTTTTTCACATTCGATTTGATAACTTGGATATATTGGAACTAGGACAAGTTTTATTTTTTGGGTGGGCTTGATCTATGCTTCTTCATTTTTACATTTATTTTATTGGTTGTAATCATGTCTCCATATTTATGGAAAAAACATCTATGATTATTGTGGAAAGAAAAGGCATACAATAGATGAATGCATGATGAAGGAATTTGATGATTTAAAATTTCTTTATGAACTTCATTAGTTAAAACAACTTTACATTGACAATGGCATTAGTTTGTTAGATTCTTCTAACCCAACATTTGCAGAAACATTTGATGTTCACACTCAACCATCTTGTGTGGACAAATCTCTATCTTTTGTTGATACATGAGAGTCTAGTGTTACTTTTCAGTGGGTTTCTAGTGATTCCTTACAATAGGTCATTTGTAGTCTTCCAGATCCACCTCATTGGGATTCCTACTTATCAGACATTTCATTATTATTTGTGGAGTCTCATATTTTTGATGTGGAGGATACATTAGAGGATATACATTTCCTCTTTGATAGCAGTGATGTCATCAATTCATCTTTTGTGTTTCTAGATACAGTTCACATATAGTCCTCTCTTGGTTCCATTTTTCTAATTGGGCATTTAGTTCTTGTTTTGGAGGAGATATCTTTTTCCAACATGAGTACACTAGAGTTGCATTTCAGAGGCATAGGAACATATTTGGATTTGGATTCCCCTTTCATCTAGATTATGGGAGTTGCTTCTACATTCAGTAGTGGATCTATTTCTTTTGAAGGGGAGGAATGTTGTTTGTAGGTAGTGGATTGTTTTCTGTCTTCAAGCACTCATCATTGGCACACGAGCTACTTCTTTATGGAGGGGATACATTTCATTCATTCACTCTCTCCTATGGGGGTATTCATTATGTATTTGTGATGGACTTGGTTTTGAGTTCACATCACTTGTACATATTTTTAGTTTTCTCCTTTTTGGAGAAGGGTTTTGTCCCATTGGGTTTTGTCCTTTGCTCTTGTTATGAGAGATTCTTTATTTGTAAATGGGTATTTGATTAAACATTGTTGCCAGGATCCATCTTCATCCTTCCTTTTTAGCTTGTGTAACCTTCCTAAGTTGCACTTATAGGGGGTGTTGGTGTAAAATTATATTTACACATTAGCATAAGTTTATTTTCCTAAAACAATATGGTTAGTTCACTCCACTTGTGTACATAAAGACTCAAATCTATACACTCAAGTGTCATCATATCACTATCCTTCACAAAACAAAGGTGTTTTGTAAACACCCGCCCCTAGGGCGTTCATCACAAATGATCATTATTAAAGACTAAAATCTATATTGAAAAATATCTTTAGAGAGTGTTAGCACTCATTTTGACCTGGAGGTTGATTTTTCATGTTTAGGGGGTTTCTTCATTTGAACCCTATATCTTCTTGCCCATTTTCCTAAGTGTTGGACCTCCTCGGCATTTTTCAGCTGCAGCATCATATTTTTTTCGAGGAGGAAGTCATCATCATCATGTTTGCTTCGATGGTGGTCAGCATCATCATGTTTTCTGTCGACTTGTTTTTCATCAGGATCATCATTTTTCAATATCGGGTGATGTTTGGATATCATCCTGATCCTGCTGATGAGCTACAATGTGCCTTAATTTTCTTGCGGAGGGTGATTTTTCAAATATCCGGTGATCTTCCAATTATCACCCTGCCCTTTTATGATGATGACGTCACCCCGATCTTCCGAGGGGGTCATTTTCTAAGTTGTTCAACCCGGCCTATTTTTTCTTAAGGGTCGTCATCATCATGATCATATTTCCAGTTATCGCCGTGTTGCTTGCGAGGGTCATCATATTGTCTACCTGCATGATCTTTCGCTGGGGTGATATTTTAACATCGGGTGATCTTTGTTAAGATCATCCTGATGATGTTGCTGTAAGGTTCTAAGTGTGACCCGATTTTCATCGTGGTCATCATATTTTGGACATCAGGATGATCTTAGTCAATATCATCCTGATGTTGTTGTATCACTTCATGTTCGTTGTTTTATCATCCTGATGATGCTGATATCAAGGAGATATCCGCCTGCCGGCTTCGTGCATTATCTAGTGGGGGGTGATCTTTTCAAATATTTGGCATATTCATCTATCACCCCGATCTTATAGTGGAGCTACAGTGCAGCATGATATTTGTGCATCAGGATGATATTTCCAAATATCCGGTTATCTTCCGAATATCATCCTGATGTCGATATGATGATGACGTCATCCAGATATGAGGAGGTGCGCAGTAGGCAGATATGCTGATGACATCAGCAGGATATGACGATGACGTCATCAGGATGTTCATTGGCTAGACTTTTGGTATCGGCTAAGCAGGAGGATCTTCCTCCGATGGATCAGGTTGTGCCGATGAAGGCAATTATCATGCAGGTTATATTGCGATATAATGCTGACGTCAGGGTGATATTTCAAGCGACAGGATATCATGCTGTTGGAGGATGATGATGAAGTCTTATACTAGTGTCGTCAGGAGCAAAAGCACCGGCATTATATATGCTCGTGGCCTAGTATATAAAGTGTTGAAAAGGTCGCCGCGGGGTGCATGTGGGATAATTGATATCCTGCATATTTGAAATATCATGACGATGAGGTATCTTGGTGGGAAATGGTTGCGATGCACAGTTTGACGTTTTCCCGAGGCCGCGAGTTGGTGCACCATTAATGGCGAAGGTTGCAGAGGTATGGACGGATCTGGTACCCGATTGAAGGTGTACATCAACAGACAGTGGCGCAGGGCTCGAGGTTTCTTCCTGTCTCCTCCCCTACTTGCTGCATTCATGTTTGGGCGCCAATCTGGTAATGCGTTGAGTGCCATTTTTCTGATACTGTGTATCTGGCGGGATTTTTGGTCAACCATATAATTAATTGCTATGGTACACTACCTGGCTGTTATAAGCAGGAAGTGTTACTCATTTTTGGTTGTTGAAAGTTGAAGATTTTCGGCTCTGTAATTCAAAACAAGCTGATCTAGTTGCTCTGTACAGCTAAACTTGTGAGTCTATGTATCTCTTGTTGTATGTTTTGGCACGAACCCACTGATTTCATGATTAATCTTATATGAGAAATGCTATCTTAGCATGTGTTTTGTTAATTCTGTCTCCAGTATTGCATGTATTCTTCTTCTGAATCTGGATATTTGGGTAATGTTTAGATTCTAGAGCATAGAATTCCTATGTTGAATGTCTGATCTTTTAACTTCTGCTCAAGGGGTAGATTAAACTGTTTTCAGGTTGAACATTGGGAAGGGTATACTGCAGTAGGGATGCCATAAGTAGAGATAACTTAACACTCTATATTGGGAGATATCTGTAAGGCAGGTATCACATATATCCCCCTGAAATCCAGTTTTAGCTGTTCATGTTGATCATTCACAGGTGTATGTCTACTGACTCCAGGCCCTGGATAGGCACCAATCTTGCTTTGTGTTTGTGTTACAACCATGTCCAGCTTTGCATCCAAACTTAAAATCCAAATCAAAATCTAAAACAACCATTAGGACATTAGAATTAGTTTTAGGATCCTCAGTCCTCTGTCTACAACTGCAAATAGGCCCAAAGCTAGCCCCTTTGCTCTTATCTTTCAGTTTTGGTCTACTTACAGGAGGACTTATCTGCTTTCTGTCAGCATCCCAGCCTTTGTATGCATATCCTCATGGATGTTGAGTAGGGAATACCCCCCTAGGTTTTGCAGAGCCTGAAGAAGAAGAGGAGATAAAATACAGAGTCTATCTCTTACACTGTTGGCCCCTGGCCTAGAGATCCTGTTGATCACTGATGGCTACCTTGTAGGGAAATCTGGGAATAAGCATCCAGTCTGGGAAAAAGTCAACAGAAATTGGCGACTCCGCTGGGGACTTTGTGAAAGAACCCTGGTTTTCAAAAGAAAACAGTTCCTAGTAATAGGTGGCGACTCCGAAGTAATCTCCCAACCGGTCAAAGTAAAATTTATATGCAGGGGAGAAGATCCCAACAAAATCCTTTATTTAAAGAGTTACCAGTAACAAGAAGAATGATGTACAGAAGAAAGGGAGCTGTCTCAGTTAGTCATGAGGGTTCCCCCAGAAAAGGTGATGATATGCAAGATAACCCTAGGCCATCAAGACAGCATGTGCCTTACTTTTCAAATGCAGAAGCTGATATTCAAGGTACATATGAGAGGCAACAGGGTGGTAGCATGAGAATGAGGTCAGAGGTGTTCCAAGAACGCCCATTTCTAGACCCTAGTGAAAGGTTTGAAGAGGCAGAGTCTCTGAGGGATGATGAAGATGATGACCAGAATGGTATGAGACCATCTACCTCCATGCCTAAGGATGAACAGTTAGCTGAAGAAATCAAAAATCTAAGAGCAGAACTAGAATATCTACAAGCCATGAAAATCAGAGATGATATGAAGCAGAAAGTGCAAGCCTTAAGAACTGCCCAAAATGATTCAGTTCCTACCCTAGAGAATGCAAATGTGCAGAGACATCAGCAAAGAAATGAAGTGCAACATCAGCATAATGATGAGAGACAAAATGTGAATGATGCTAGGATACCACTGAACAATGTAAGAAACCAGAATGCAAACAGAAATGTTAATGTTAATCAGTTAAACAGACAGCCCATGCAGTTAGATAGATTCAGGCAGCTGGTGTTTGATGGTATTCCTGGGTATCCTAACCCCATTGACAAGCATCTGAGGCTACAAGTGCCTAAATTTTCAGGAAACAACACTGTGTCAGGAGAAGATCATCTAAAAGCTTTTCAAAATGTCATGGATAACTTTGAGGTTGAACATGAGGATGTTTTCATGAAGTCATTCATGCAATCCTTAATAGATGAGGCAAGAGAATGGTACAAGAATCTGCCTGACCGGAGTATTTCATCATGGGATGATTTTAAAAGGATGTTCAAGGAGCAATATGGTGACAAAACTGACCCTAGCTTTTTTGTAAATGAGTTCACCAGTATCACTAAAGGGTCAAATGAGCAGGTTGCAGATTTTAATGCAAGATTTACTAAAGTGTTGAACAAATTGCCACATCACATGAGGCCAAATGAACCAATGTGCATAATATTGTATATCAATGCCTTTGATGCAAAAACTGCATATGGATTAAGAGATAAAGGTCCTGCTACTCTCAGGGATGCTTTCAGAATTGCAGTGAATATTGAAAACAACAGGAAAGCATCGGGCAAGACAAATAGAAGGGATGATATAAAAATTCTGCAGAATCCAAACAAGCCTCAGAACACTCAAGGTAATACATCTGCCCCTGAAGATAAGATAGACAAATTGGCAAATGTTGTTAAGGACCTAAGCTATAGATTAGCTAGAAGTGAAAAAGGGATGGGTCCTGATAGGCAAGTCTATCAAAGGCAGGAAAAGAGGCCATCATTGCATGATATGCCTTATAATACCAATTGGCATGATGGTAAGCCTATTTTCCCACGTAACCACACAAATCAGAGGGCTCAACATGTCAAAGAAACTCCTGATCCTCTAAAGAAAGCTATAAATATTGTTGATGATGCTCCATGGTGTATAATTTGTCAGATGCCACATTCACAGTCACAGTGTATGATTGCTCAATCCTTGTATGATAATGCTACATCTTGTAATGAATGCAATGAGCCACATTATGTGCAAGATGATGATGTTAATATGATGTCCATAGGCAATGGATACACTTTTTATGATGCTGATGAGAATACAGATCATCAAATTCAGGCCCGCCAACAGTTCCCATATGATGAAGATAATGAAGATAACTATGTGTATGCTCAGAGCTCACACAATTTTCTGAGTAACTTACAACGACCTTCTGATGAGGAAATTAGAGCCTTCACAGCTGCAGCAGTTGCTCAAGTCAAAAGCAACTACAATCTCAGAGGTAAAAATCAAGTAAGCAGCCCACATCAGCCAGAAGATATTTCTGCAGGTCAGCTAGTGCATGATCATAAAGGAATTGAACCACAAAAAAGGCAGTGGGTAAATAATAAACAGAATTTTAGACATAGAACATGTCATGAATCTCAAGGACCAGAAAACAAAATCCCTCAGGCTGAAGATCAAAGTAAAGGTTCCCAAGACAAGAATGATGATCAGGGAACTATGAAAGTAAAAGCTAAATGAGCTCAGGATAAAAACAAGATTGTGGAGCAAGCTACAACTGTTATACAAAATTATGCTCCATTTGATATAGCTCAGGTCCTCTCTCAGGTAAAAGTCTCTGTTCCACTTATGGAACTCATGAAAGTGGAAGAGATCAAGAATAGGACAGTATCCCTAATTTCAGGGGTGCCCTTTCAAGCTAAACAAAATGTTCAGATCCAGGGTGAAAAACATGTCATGTGTAATGAAGAAGATGAGACTCCTGGAGTCTATTTAGGAGTGACTATGACAAAGTGTCCTTCACAAGTGGAACCATTTTATGTTTCCCTGGTTATAAATGGAAAAATAATTAGAAATTGTATGCTTGACTCTGGAGCATCTACAAATGTCATGCCTTTGGCCATCATGTAACAAGCTGGATTGAAAATTGACAAGGCATGTGGAAAATGTTATGCTATGGATGCCAGAGAGGTACCAGTTATTGGAATCATGAAGGATGTAGATTTCAAACTGGCAGCATTTCCTAAAAAGAGATATAAAATGAATATAACAGTGGTTGACATCAAGCCACAGTATGGTATGTTGTTGTCAAGAAGATGGGCAGCACTAATTGGTGGAAGTATGCAGCTGGACCTGTCATATGCCATGATTCCAATGAATGGCAGGGATGTTAAGCTAATCAGAGAACAAAGATCATCAGAGACAGTAGAAGATCAAGAAGCAGGGGAACAGGTATGCTTTGTAGACACTGACTGTGATAACTTCAAGGTTGTCTCAGATGATACAGAAGATAAAAAGAAAAATGCCTGCATTGAAGAATTGGATAAGCGAGGTTTGTGGACCATGTTTTTTGATGGAGCTTGTGCAAAAGAAGGCTCTGGAGCTGGAGTTATTTTCCTGTCTCCAACTGGTAAGCTCCTCAAATTCTCTTTCTTGCTGAGGTTTGATTGCACAAACAACATTGCAGAATATGAGGCTTTACTCTTAGGCCTAAATATTGCTCTCAAACATGGAATTAAAATGTTAAGAGTATTTGGGGATTCTGAGCTGATTGTATCCCAAATTAGAGATAAGTATGCTTCAAAAAATAAAAGATTGAAACAATACAAGCATGCTGTTTGGGATACTATTGAACTATTTGATGCATTTTCAATAGGCTGGGTAGAGAGGTCAAAGAATGTTATGGTTGATTTCTTAGCCAATGTTGCAATAAGGCCAGATGACATCACTCTGTCAGGTGTTACAAATGTAGAAGTTAAAATTAGGCCTGCAGTACCAGAAAATATATGCAGTTGGCAAGTGTTTAATGATGATAGGGATTTGTTGAAATTTTTGCACTGCATAGATGAATATGAGAATCAAGAAATTGATTTCCAAGCTTTTGTAGAGACTATAGATGGAAAAGAAACTCTTGTGGGAAAAGAGATAATTCAATTGAAGACTAATAAAATCCCTAGAGGGTTGGTAGCTTTGGAAAGAGCTTTTGACAGTAAAGATAAATTGGTCACAAGGACATCTCCCACGAATAAGGAAGATTTAGAAGAGATAAATTTGGGGACATCTCAGGCCCCTCAGAAGGTATACATTGGTAAACAGCTCAAACCACACATTAGGAGTCTGCTGATTGCATTGCTGAAAAAGTATAAACATGTTTTTGCTTGGTCATATGAGGACCTAAAAGCCTATAGGGAAGATTTATTCCAGCATGAGATCCCATTGAAGCCTGGAGCTAAGCCATTTAGACAAAAGCAAAGACCTATTAATCCTACCTTAGCTCCCAAGATGCAAGAAGAACTCAAAAGGCTCAGGGAAGCTGGAATAATTGTGCCAATCAGGCATTCAACTTGGGTGTCTAACCTTGTCCCAGTCAGAAAAAAGAATGGTGATATTAGGCTTTGTGTTGACTTCAGGAACTTGAATGTATCCTCTTTAAAGGATAACTATCCACTGCCTAATATGGAAGCTATGTTGCAGAGAGTGATTGGTTGTGAACTCTTATCCATGATGGATGGATTTTCAGGTTATAATCAGGTGAAGGTAAAGGAATCAGAACAGTATAAGACCGCCTTTACCACTCCATGGGGAACTTATGTGTATGTTAGAATGCCCTTCGGACTAACCAATGCAGGTGCTATATTTCAAAGAGCAATGGATGTTGCTTTTGCAGGGCTGATTGATTCAATCCTGGCTGTATATCAGGATGACTTGACTGCTTACTCAAAGAAAGAAGAGCAGCATTGTTTGCATCTGGAGCAGATTTTCATAAGAGCACTAGAGTATGGTATTTCTTTAAATCCAAAGAAGTGTGCCTTTGGGATAGTTGAAGGAAAGCTCCTGGGACATATTGTTTCCAAGGATGGAGTCAGGATAGATCCAGAGAGAGTGGCTGCTATTGACAGAATTCAAATGCCAAAAACTGTAAAAGGAGTTCAGTCCTTCTTTGGACAGATAAATTTTGTTAGGAGATTTGTTCCCAACTTTGCAGAAACCACAAGGAACATTTCCAAGATGATGAAGAAGGATGCAACTGTCCACTGGGAAAGGGAAGCAATAGAATCATTTCAGAGTATCAAAGAGGCAATCAAGATGGCCCCTGTTCTTAAATCTCCTGATTTTTCTAGGCCATTCCAAGTATTTTCATTTGCTTCCTTTCATACTGTTGCTGCATGTTTGCTATAGAAAAACGAAGATGGTTTTGAACAGCCCATCGCTTTCTTCAGTATGTCCTTGCAGGCCTCTGAGTTGAAGTATGATATTATGGAAAAACAGGCATATGCACTAGTTAGAGCCATCAAAAGTTTCAGACCATACTTGGTAGGATCATATATAATTGCATATGTACCCCATGCAGCAGTTAAAGACATATTCACTCAGCAGGAGGTGACTGGAAGAAGGTGCAGATGGATAAACAAACTGCAAGAGTTTAACATAGACATACAAGTTACCAAGTTGATAAGAGGACAAGGATTAGCCAAGATGATGGCACAGTCAAACTTGGAAGCATGCCAAGTTAATGCAGTTCAAAATAAGAGTGTAAATGTATCAGGATCTGAATGGTACAAGGATATTATCTACTACTTACAAAATCTGAATTGTCCTTCCCATTTCAGTGACAGTCAAAAGAGGACTTTAAAGTTACATGCAATCAGGTATGTTATTGTTCAAGGTGAGCTATACTGGAAAAACCCTGATGGTGTGCTGCTGAGATGTGTGGATGAGGATATGGCTAACAATGTTTTGATTGATATGCATAAAGGATTGTGTGGTGGACATTATACTGCCCAAACAACAGCTCATAAAATTCTCAGAGCGGGATATTGGTGGCCCACTCTCTTTTCAGATGCACAAAAGTTAGTGAGGAGGTGTGATCCTTGCCAAAGATTTTCAGGAAAGCTGAAATATGATGGTGCTTTACCCCTCGGAACTGTAACTGTGGATGCTCCATTTCAGCAATGGGGAATTGACTTCATAGGGGAAATTGCAGACAAATCAAGTGGGGGACACAGTTGGATTTTGGTGGCAACTGATTACTTTACCAAATGGATTGAGGCCATTCCAACTAAGAGAGCTACAAGTAAGGTGGTGACAGATTTCATGCTAGAAAATATTATCATCAGGTTTGGAGTACCATTTAAGATAGTCACTGATAATGCTATGTGCTTCAGATTAGGTGAATTTGTTGATTTTTGCAACAGGTATGGGATAAATCTATCATATACATCACCATATCACCCACAAGGGAATGGTCAAGCAGAATCAAGCAATAAAAGCATCATGAAAATTATCAAGAGGATACTGGACAAGAATAGGAGAGCTTGGGACTCAAAATTGAACTTAGCAATATGGGCTGACAGAGTGACAGTAAAAAGGGCTATTGGGATGTCACCTTTTGAGCTAGTATATGGTGCATCAGCCAGATTGCCCATAAACAATCTCCTACTAGTTTACAGATTCATTCAGGAAAATGATGAGGAGATTGAAGACTCCATGACAAAAAGAGTGAACCAGCTGGTTGCATTGGATGAAAACAGAAGGAAAGCCCACCAGATCAATCTCAAAAGACAACAAGATGTGAAATATCAGTTTGACAGGAGAGCTATAAAAAGGAAGTTCCAAGTCAATGATCTGGTGCTCATTTGGAATGCAAAAGGTCAAGAAAAGGGTAAACATGGTAAATTTTAACCCTTATGGATGGGCCCATATCAGATTTGCAGTACTCATGGGAGGATTCTTATTTCCTCCAGGCCCTAGATGGTGAAGTTCTGGAATTGCCTGTGCATGGCCAATTCCTTAAGTTCTATTTTGCATAAATGACTTGTCGCTGTGCACATTTGTAAAAACATGTATGTAGTGTAAATGTCTTGTGCAGTTCGTGCTTTTTGGTTTTTTGCCTGGTCTGCCCGGAGATCTGGTTCTCGCTGCAGGTTTTCACCTGCACGTCCCCATTCGGAGCCAGTGTTAGCACTCATTTTGACCTGGAGGTTGATTTTTCATGTTTAGGGGGTTTCTTCATTTGAACCCTATATCTTCTTGCCCATTTTCCTAAGTGTTGGACCTCCTCGGCATTTTTCAGCTGCAGCATCATATTTTCTTCGAGGAGGAAGTCATCATCATCATGTTTGCTTCGATGGTGGTCAGCATCATCATGTTTTCTGTCGACTTGTTTTTCATCAGGATCATCATTTTTCAATATCGGGTGATGTTTGGATATCATCCTGATCCTGCTGATGAGCTACAATGTGCCTTAATTTTCTTGCGGAGGGTGATTTTTCAAATATCCGGTGATCTTCCAATTATCACCCTGCCCTTTTATGATGATGACGTCACCCCGATCTTCCGAGGGGGTCATTTTCTAAGTTGTTCAACCCGGCCTATTTTTTCTTAAGGGTCGTCATCATCATGATCATATTTCCAGTTATCGCCGTGTTGCTTGCGAGGGTCATCATATTGTCTACCTGCATGATCTTTCGCTGGGGTGATATTTTAACATCGGGTGATCTTTGTTAAGATCATCCTGATGATGTTGCTGTAAGGTTCTAAGTGTGACCCGATTTTCATCGTGGTCATCATATTTTGGACATCAGGATGATCTTAGTCAATATCATCCTGATGTTGTTGTATCACTTCATGTTCGTTGTTTTATCATCCTGATGATGCTGATATCAAGGAGATATCCGCCTGCCGGCTTCGTGCATTATCTAGTGGGGGGTGATCTTTTCAAATATCTGGCATATTCATCTATCACCCCGATCTTATAGTGGAGCTACAGTGCAGCATGATATTTGTGCATCAGGATGATATTTCCAAATATCCGGTTATCTTCCGAATATCATCCTGATGTCGATATGATGATGACGTCATCCAGATATGAGGAGGTGCGCAGTAGGCAGATATGCTGATGACATCAGCAGGATATGACGATGACGTCATCAGGATGTTCATTGGCCAGACTTTTGGTATCGGCTAAGCAGGAGGATCTTCCTCCGATGGATCAGGTTGTGCCGATGAAGGCGATTATCATGTAGGTTATATTGCGATATAATGCTGACGTCAGGGTGATATTTCAAGCGACAGGATATCATGCTGTTGGAGGATGATGATGAAGTCTTATACTAGTGTCGTCAGGAGCAAAAGAACCGACATTATATATGCTCGTGGCCTAGTATATAAAGTGTTGAAAAGGTCGCCGCGGGGTGCATGTGGGATAATTGATATCCTGCATATTTGAAATATCATGAAGATGAGGTATCTTGGCGGGAAATGGTTGTGATGCATAGTTTGACATTTTCCCGAGGCCGCGGGTTGGTGCGCCATTAATGGCAAAGGTTGCAGAGGTATGGACGGATCTGGTACCCGATTGAAGGTGTACATCAACGGACAGTGGCGCAAGGCTCGAGGTTTCTTCCTGTCTCCTCCCCTACCTGCTGCATTCATGTTTGGGTGCCAATCTGGTAATGCGTTGAGCGCCATTTTTCTGATACTATGTATCTGGCGAGATTTTTGGTCAACCATGTAATTAATTGCTGTGGTACACTACCTGGCTATTATAAGCAGGAAGTGTTACTCATTTTTGGTTGTTGAAAGTTGAAGATTTTCGGCTCTGTAATTCAAAACAAGCTGATCTGGTTGCTCTGTACAGCTAAACCTGTGAGTCTATGTATCTCTTGTTGTATGTTTTGGCACGAACCCACTGATTTCATGATTAATCTTATATGAGAAATGCTATCTTAGCATGTGTTTTGTTAATTCTGTCTCCAGTATTGCATGTATTCTTCTTCTGAATTTGGATATTTGGGTAATGTTTAGATTCTAGAGCATAGAATTCCTATGTTGAATGTCTGATCTTTTAACTTCTGCTCAAGGGGTAGATTAAACTGTTTTCAGGTTGAACATTGGGAAGGGTATACTGCAGTAGGGATGCCATAAGTAGAGATAACTTAACACTCTATATTGGGAGATATCTGTAAGGCAGGTATCACATATATCCCCCTGAAATCTAGTTTTAGCTGTTCATGTTGATCATTCACAGGTGTATGTCTACTGACTCCAGGCCCTGGATAGGCACCAATCTTGCTTTGTGTTTGTGTTACAACCATGTCCAGCTTTGCATCCAAACTTAAAATCCAAATCAAAATCTAAAACAACCATTAGGACATTAGAATTAGTTTTAGGATCCTCAGTCCTTTGTCTACAACTGCAAATAGGCCCAAAGCTAGCCCCTTTGCTCTTATCTTTCAGTTTTGGTCTACTTACAGGAGGACTTATCTGCTTTCTGTCAGCATCCCAGCCTTTGTATGCATATCCTCATGGATGTTGAGTAGGGAATACCCCCCTAGGTTTTGCAGAGCCTGAAGAAGAAGAGGAGATAAAATACAGAGTCTATCTCCTACATTGTTGGCCCTTGGCCCAGAGATCCTGTTGATCACTGATGGCTACCTTGTAGGGAAATCTGGGAATAAGCATCCAGTCTGGGAAAAAGTCAACAGAGAGAATGGCTAGAACATATGAATTTCATTTAAAAAATTTTGAGTAATAAAGAGAAAAACTCAAAATCAAGGCCCAAATAGATTTGAAGCTCTCTGAATCCATCCAAAGGCATTTCTATTGTGTACCAAACAATAGACCAAGAAGTTCGAGGAGAAATTAGATTAAGTCTTCAAAATAAAATTGGCGGCATTCTAAAACCAACGGAAGATTGATTAGATTGAATGATTTGGGGTTTAAGTTGAATCTTGGTGGATAACTCTTTAGATGAGGATCTAAATGAAGTTATGTGCATATGAAGATGCTTTGTAAGACCAAATAATGCAAAGATTGCAAGAGATATAGAGCTAAAATAGTAAATGTATTATTATTTATTTGTCTTATACATGGCATATTCTTGAGAAAGATGTATAACTACTATCTTCTAGTCTATTTATCTACTTCTATGTCTTATGTATATTTGTTGATGTTGTAGATATGTACATATATAGATTGCATGCTATGGAGGCCAAGAATCATTATGGAACTTGAACTATTTTTATATGGAAGTGAAACCATTTTTGTGTATGATTCCTCATCTATTGTCGATTGTGTAGTGTTGAACTATTTGTTGATACGTGTGATGCATTGTGTGAGCCTTAGGAGTGCCATCTAGATTGTCACGTCAACTATACTATTTGATGTTTGAAGTGATGCTCAAAACAACATGGTGATGAGTGATGAGAGTTAAACTTGGTGGTTTGGACTAGAGGTGTGTTTGACCCCATTGAAGCTATGGTAGAAACCGCACAAAGTTTGGCATAAGTTTGGTTACAATAGGAGCATCGCACTCTATGTGGATGCTCTATGCCACTATTGGAATATGTGTGACACTTGTTTGATGGTTTGGCCTAGAGGTGTGTTTGACCCCATTGAAGCTATGGTAGAAACCACACACAAAGTTTGGCATAACTCTGGTTACAATAGGAGTGCCCTACTCTATGTGGATGCTCTATGCCACTACTAGAATATGTGTGACACTTGTTGGAGACAAACGCATGATCCTTGTGTTACTACAAGCATTTGGGAGGTGCTCTAGTGTATTGTAGACCATGGAAGTGGTCCCACAGTTACCGTACACCATCAAAATGGTCTTGGTGTTATTGTAGGAACCAATGTCAATAGATCCTCCTAGATCAGTTGTCCCTCCTTGTGAAGCAATAGTTCCAATTGTTTTAATTGTAGGGAAGCATATGCAAAGCCTTGAATTCTAGTTGTTGCTCAGTGAACCATTTGGCTTATTGTGGGAGTTGCACCACTATGATTACTTTGTATACACTCACAGAGCAATTCCATGTAAATAGGGTTTCTAGAATTTGATCTATCTTTGTTGCTACAGGTAATGCGTTAGTTGGTAGTGAAGTGCCAAAAGTTTAGTAGCCTAGCCATATGGCACAATCTTCTTCAAAGTTGGAACAATATGTGTTAGATAAAATCACTTTAAGAAATTGGTATCTCTTACTACTCATCGACACAATTATGTTGTGAGGATTTGTGTTGTACATACACTTGTGACTACATAGATGTCCAAAGAGCTTATTATAGACCTCCATTGGCACCACATCTCAAACTATCTTATCCTATAATGGATAAATAACACATGAAAAATAATAGTGAATAGTAATGTGTATACCTTTTGTGTTGCAAGCATTGAACCGTCCTAATTTTTAGGGCCTATATATAAGGTTTGGTTAGCAAAATTAGTCACTTCATAGTTACTGCAAAAATTAGGTTCTTCATGTTACTACCATTAATAATGAAGTCCAATGGCTACCATTGCACCCACATCTGTGAATAGAATAATCGCTCAACTTAAGCTTCTATCACTATTATTTGTGCGATGTCAACTAGGATGTTGGGATCTCTGTTAGTAATTCCATCAAAGGTCTTGACATCATCACCCTTTGTTTTGACATGTATAAGCAAAGTTTTCTTAGAATGACACTCAACATTAAAGTGACTTGCTTTTGTGTTTGTTGCATCATTTACTTGGCTTGTATGGCTTGTTCTTGTTTGAAGGTGGTGTTCTCTTTGGTGCAAAGGTTGTCTCTGTTAGTGTAGGTTTTTATTTCCTAGTTGGGTTATTTATTTTTCCCTATATTCCTAGGTTTTTTCTATACTTCTATTAATCTCGCTTAGGTTAATAAAGCATGTCTTATTAGGTGAGTGGTTGCGAGGTGTCACCTTCCTACATGTGAGCATCTATTAGCTATCTTGGGAAGATACTTTGCTATCTTTAGTTCGATAGATGGTTGCTCCTCATTGGTCAGTGTTGCCACCTCCTCCCTCTTCCTAGTCTATATAAGCATGCTACCTGGCTTGTATTTGACATCTTTTGCTTTTGCATCCTCTTAATGCTATTTTGCTTCTAGCATTTGCATTACTCTCTTGGAGACTAACTCTATGTTGCTATTTTGATTTCGTATCATTTGCATTCATAGTTTAGATATCTATTCTTTGCACTAGTTTTCTGGGTTAATAATCTTTTCAGATTCTAACATGGTATCAGAGCTATTCTATGTGCAAGAGTAAATTTTAGTTTCCATATTTGAGAGATTCAGGGGGGCTAATAAATCTTATTACAGTTTTTCAAAAAACCTAGTATGCTTTTCTCTTGCATCTTCGGATGATCTTGAGAATCAGAAAAGTTTGACGGAAACTTTTTTTAATCTCTGGGGTTTGCATATGTGTTTTATGAAATCTGGGTGATTCCAACATTTCTGGTTATACTGGCAGCATTTCTGGCTGTTCCAACGTGTCCAGGAGGCTTAAGAAAGTCAGATTTGGCTTTCGTTTCATCAAAATCAGAGGTCGTCATACACAGTTGCAGAATGGGGTTTCGAGCTCAAATCTGACAACCAGCTTGCATATTTGGTCTTTTGAATCAATATTGCAGGTTTCAGCATCTGATTCAACCTTTACATGTCATTTTTTGGTTGCTGGGGTCATTTTTTGTAGCTAAAGGCGTTCTATTTACATTGGAGCAACATCATCTGTGTATTTGCAAGAAAAACGCCTTCTGGGTTTTGTTCGCAGCACAGAAAAACCATCTGGGTATCTTTTTGTTTTTGCATGCAGTCTGTATATTTTGTAGAAACGCGCTCAGAAAGCTATAACAGGACCCCTCTCCGTTGGCAGCTACAGTTTTGAAGACAGTTTTCAAATGCTCTGTTCTTGCTCATACGGACTCCTTTTCCCACAATTTTTTTTGATTTTGGCTATTTTTTTGTGCTCTATGCACTAGTGCAGTCGTTTTTTGATTTTGATGCCAAGATTTTTTAGAAATTGCAGATTCTCAGTTGTGACATTGCACAGTTCTCATTTTGAGAACTTCAGAGGATCATAACTTTCACATATGACCTCGTATCGAGGTGATTCATTTTTTGAAAGTGCATGATTTTTTGAGTAGATCGCAGTGGTGTTGTTTATTTCTCTGGATATTATGCCAAAGTTGTATTTTCAGCATATGCTCTTCATGAGGGTTTTGTAATGCATTGAAATCAAGACCACTTAGTATTTATTGCTAGTGGTAGTTGTAAATGCACTAATATAAAGTGCCAAATCATATTTTCTTGGGGGGGTTCTTTGATTGAGTGAAAAGGGGGGCGGTTGTCTTGGTTGGGTTCTCTTCTTTTCGACACTTCTTCTCTGCATTTCTTCATCATGGATCAAACAAATCTACCTATCCTAACTCCATACAATTACTTTGAGTGGAAATCATGCATTACAATTCACTTAAAGAAAGCTGGATTAAATAGGATAACTATGGGACTTGAAACTGAACCTGCTAAAGATGAAGATAAGCCTAAGTGGTTTAACAAATGTGATGAGGCATATGGAACATTGTGTTTGTCTGTTTCTCCTGATTTGCTCTTTCACATTGAGTCTTTGAATACACCAAATGAAATCTGAACAAAGTTAGAAACACTATTTGGCACACAAGATTCAATGAGGGGTCATATGTTGGAAAATGAACTAATTAGTTTAAGTTCAGGCAATTTCAACACAATCCAAGATTTCTTCACCAAATTGAAATCACTAAGGCTGTAGTTAAAATAATGTGGAATTGAAAAGAAAGATGAACAAATAATTCTTAGTATTCTCTCTAAGCTAAGTTCAGAATATTATGTGTTTGTTTCTACTTTCTATGCTACTAAGGGTGCACTTGGTACTCAATTCACCATGCCATCTTTAGATGATTTTGCTGTCAATCTCACTCGGGAACAGGACAAGCTAATCCAGATGGGCACTCTTAAGTCCTCTAAGTCACATGCCTTAGCTGCCAACCAAAGCACAAAAGAACAGAAAAGACAAAGTAGTAACAACAATAGTAAGGATAAGAAACAAAAGAATAGCAAAGAGAAGAAGGATCAGATAACGGTTGCTTCAAAAACAACTAATGAGACCCAATATTCCAAGGGCGACAAGCCTAAGAAAGAGAGGGTCCAATGTGCCTATTTTAAAAGACCTGGTCATGATGAACATAAATGTCTGAAGAAACAAATTGATCACTTGACACACATTCTTGAGAAGAATAATATCAGTGTTCCTGAGTCTGTCAAACAAAGTTCTAATGAGGGGTCTAATAAGGCAAAAGAAAATAGCAAGGGGAAAGGAAAGGGCAAGGCCCTTGTTGCAGTTGCTTCTTCACCATCCACTTGGGTTCTTGATTTGGGTGCTTCACACATGGCTTCATCTAAGGAAGAATTTGCATCCTTGGAGCCGTGTACCATGCCTTCTATTTTAATGGGTGATAACACTCCTGTTGAGGTGTGTGAGAGAGGGTCTGTTGATGTGGGGGATGGCACATTCCATGATGTTCTTTGTGTGCCCTCATTATCAACTAATCTCCTATTGGTATACTAGATCACTCACATAGGTTTAGGCAAGCGGGTTGAGTTCACTCCTGATTCAGTGGAGATTCATGAGTTGCACAGTGGTTCTACAGTTGCAGTTGGGAGAGTAGATCATCAATCACGACTCTATCTGTTTTCTCACTTTGTTCCTGATCCTCCTTCGACTGTTTTGCTCACTCATTCTAATGATGTGAGTAGATTATGAAATGAGTGGTTTGGCCATCTTAACTTCCGCTACTTGCAGCAGCTCAACCAGCAGAGCATGGTCACAGGGTTGCCTTCAGTTCAATTTTCAGGTGGTGTTTGCCAAGGTTGCATTCTTGGTAAGCATCCTAAGGAAAAGTTTGACAAAGGTAAGGCATGGAGAGCTTCATAGTTACTGGAGTTAGTTCACAGTGATTTGGCTAGTCCATTTCAGCATCCTTCTTTCAGTAGGGCTAGATATGTCCTCACATTCATTGATGACTTTTCTCGAAATACTTGGGTGTACTTTCTCAAATAGAAGTCAGAGGTATTTGATCATTTTGAGAAGCAATCTGAGAAAGCCATCAAAGTTTTACGCGCTGACAATGGTGGTGAGTATGTCAACCATCAGTTTGAGAGGTTTTGTACTTCAGAGGGGATTGATTTGCAGCACTCAGTTCCATACAATCCTTAGCAGAACGGTGTTGCAGAACGGAAGAATAGGTCCTTGAAGGAAATGGCAAACTGCATGATTCACTCTAGATCTCTTGCACCACAGTATTGGGTAGAGGCCATTAGCTATGCTTGTTATAGCCAGAACTGTGTTCCTCACCGAGCCTTGAAGGGAGTCACTCCTTTTGAAGCTTGGAGCGGTCGGAAACCATCAGTTAAGCACTTTCAAGTTTTTGGTTCTCCTGCATGGGCCCACATTCCTGCAGAGAAACGCAAGGCCTTGGATCCGCAGAGTAGACCTTTTATATTTGTAGGTTATCCTAATGGTTTGAAGGGTTATCGGTTGCTCCACCCTACTACACATGAGTTGTTCATTGAGAGGAGTGTTCAGTTTGAGGAGGGCTCTTCGAGCTCACTTTCTCTCACTTCTCCAACTCCTACTTTGACATTGGAGTCACTTGGGATACATGACAGATCTTCTGATGAGTCATATTCACCTTAGCAGTCTTCCACCTCCACTTCCGATGTAGAGAGTGATTCAGAGGACTCACCTCCTTCCTCTCCTAGTCATCATTCAGAGGTTGATGATTCTCCTCCAAATTCTCCATCTTCCGGTCCACTTTGGGCTAGACAGACCTTGCAGTCTGTAGGTGATTGGGTTGGGGATCCATCAGACACCAGGCGAACTCGTTCACAGTTCCAGGATGCTCCACATGTCTTCATTGCTATTGCCTCAGATCCACAGTCTTTTCATGAGGCTTCTGGTATTCCTGAGTGGGATACAACTATGTAGGAGGAGTATAGTTCCTTGATGAGGAACCACACTTGGGATCTTGTCCCTCTTCCTAAGGGAAGAAAACTTGTTCGATGTAAGTGGATCTATCAGACAAAATTTGCAGCAGATGGGTCGGTTGAAAAGTATAAGGCTCGCTTGGTCGCCAAAGGATTCTCCTAGGTTCCTGGGATTGACTACTCTGAGACTTTTGCGCCAGTTGCTCGAATGAATTCCATCTGACTTGTTCTTGCCATTGCTGCAGCTAATCGTTGGGAAGTACACCAGATGGATGTGAAGAGTGCTTTTCTTCACGGTGACCTTCAGGAGGAGATATACATGGAGCACCCACAGGGATTCCTTCAGAATTCTTCACTTGTGTGTCATCTGTTGCAAGTATGATGTGAACCAGTGTTGTCATTGATGTCAACATACTCATATTACATTGATCAGAAGGATTGGATGAGCTATGTGCTGAGGATATTGAGAAAATTAGTCTCAATCAGGAACAGTGAAGAACAATGATGAGAAGAAGGCAAAAATACTCAATAGGTTGAGATTCAGAGGATGTGGATTAAAGGGTTTGTAGATATGAGTCTTGAGATGATCTAGTTAAGATTTCAGAGGTCTGCATGAAGATGTGAAGAAGTTGTGATCGATCAAGTAGAACTGATTCCGGGAGATGCTCTGGAGTGACAGAGTGTTACAAAAAGGTCCGGTGAGATCCGGAAGTGCATTGTCCTATTCTGCGGATTAGACAGAGTGTTTGGGATGTCCTTGTGATGTGTCATCTCGATTGGTATGTGGTTTGGAGGTCTGGAAGCACCTCTTGCAGTATGACAGTGGCGATAGACTGTGTTCTTGTAGTTTCGGATGAGGAAGAGAAGAGTTTCCAGTGAGCAGAGGAAGTGCGGATGTACCTGGTCATTCAGGCAGGCTTGTGAAGGTTCTTGGATCATGTTGAGGTTGTGTTGTTGGTCCGCATTGATGGTAGAGCCCGGAATTGAAGATATTCTTCCAGATGAAGTTCTTGTTCAGACTAGCCGACTGGATGAGTTGTTCATCCTGCGAATGTTCTTGTGGTGGCCGACCGGATGTTCTTATTCATCTTGCGGATGTTCTTATGGTTGATATCCGACTTAGATGATTGTTCCTAAGTCAATGTCTTGTATAAATAAAGGTTTGTGAGTTTATTTCGAAGTGTGGATGTGGAGTGGGTGAGTGTGGTATAACGACAGAGTGAAAGGCAGAGCAGAAGTGTTTCGGGCTTAAATGGAACTGATCCAGACATGGTGAAGATGTCATTCTCCAATTCAAGGTTGTGATCCTTATCATCTTGTAGACAGTGTGTCTCTTTGTAGGCAGTGTGCCTCCTTGTGAGCAGTGTGCTCGGGCAGTGAGCCCTAATTGGCATGTGCCATTCATTTTTCTTATTCTTCTAACAGAGAATAATCCTTGGGTTAATCACCCCGTGGTTTTTCCCTTAACTGGGTTTTCCACATCAAAAATCTTGGTGTCTAATGTGTTGATGTTTATCTGCTCCAGTGTTTATGCTTTCTGCTTTCATGAATGGTTAATTGATATGCTGCTAACTAATAAAGAAGAATCAAGTGTTTGAAGTAAAAGCAAGTTTTTGCACAACTGATTCACCCCCCCTCTCAGTTGTGTGCCCTAGATCTAACAATTGGTATCAGAGCCAGATTCCTCTGAAAGGAGCTTAACCGCTTGAGGAGATCCAGGATGTCGTCATACAAGAAGGATAGTCCGAAGTTCGATGGAACCAACTTCACTCTCTGGAAAGGTCGCATGAAATGTCATTTAGAATGTATGGGAAAAGCTTACTTGAACATGGTTTCAAAACCATATGTACCTCCACAGGGTGGTCCGTCAACTCTGAATGAAATCACAGATGCTGAAAATAATTTGCGGACCAAAGAAGCTCTTCTAAGCGCATTGAATGACTCAGATCTCCCAAATGTTATTGACCTACTAACTGCTTATGAGATCTGGACTAAACTGGAACTTCTGTATGAAGGAGATGAGTTTGTCAAGATTGCAAGGTTGCAAAGTCTGAAAGGAAAATTTGAAAGATTGAAGATGAGAGATGATGAAATATCTCTACCTTTATGCCAAGAGTGAATGAGCTGGTGTGTGGAATCAGGAATGCTGGTGGAGTTTTGGATGAAAATGAAATTGTTTGCAAAATTCTCAGATCCCTTCCTGTTGCCTACAAAATCAAGGTTGCTGCCATTGATGAATTTAGAGCCCATACAACTGTCACAATAGAGTAATTGGCTGGCAAACTGGCTGCATTTGAAATGACTGAATTTGGAGATGATCCCCCCAAGACTGAATCTGCATTCAAGGCCAGTGCCTATGTGAAAGGCAAACAAAGATTTGATCCAGGAGAGAATTCTTCAAAGAAGCTGTCATGGTATGATCAAGCAAGGAAAGACATGGAAGAGGAAGAAGTAGAAACAACTCAATTTGAAGCCCTCATTGCAAAGAGACTACCAAGAGGATCCGGTAAGTATGAAGGAAAACTACCCTTTAATTGCTTCAACTGCAATAAGATTAGTCATTTTGCTTCAAGATGTCCGGAAAGATCTGTAAGGTCAAATGCTAACATACAAAGGTTTCAAAAGAACTGCTATTATGTTCATGAAGAAGATGATAATGAAGGAGTAACAGATGATGAATCAGAAATGGGAAGCAAATCTGGAAATGAATGGGTGTTTATTGCCATCAAGGAAGAAGATTCTTTATCCTCTGAATCTGTCAATCATAAGCTTGTAGAAAGAGCTTTGGCTGCCCAAGTGGAAGAAAAGGATGATTGGGTCATTGACAGTGGTTGTTCTCACCATATGACAGGTGACAAGAACAAGTTCTTAGAATTTTAAAGGCATGAATGAGGAATGGTAAAGTTTGGTGATAATTCTGTTGGCAGAATCAGAGGTAGAGGAACTATTTCTTTTGATGCAAAGAGCAAAACCGGTAATGTACTATATGTTGAAGGATTGAAGCACAATCTTCTCAGTGTTGGTCAGTTGGTGGACAAAGGTTATGATCTCCAGTTCAAGAATGGAAGATGTAGGATCTTTGAAAGCTTCAGAATTGAGATTGCATCCGGTACTCAAACAAAAGGTAATATCTTTTATCTAGTTGGATATAATAAAAGTTGTCTGTTTGTTCAAGTTGATCAGAGTTGGTTATGGCATAGAAGGATGTGTCATGTGAATTTTGATAACATCATTAAGATAAGCAATACTCAGGGTGTAAGAGATCTTCCTAAATTGGTGAAACCTACAAATAGTTTGTGTAAAGAATGTCAGCTAGGCAAACAGAACAGAGTCTCTTTCAAAAGCAAGGATCAGTCCACTATCAGATTACTGGAATTAGTCCATACTGATCTATGTGGTCTGACTAGAATCAAGAGTATGCAAGGTGATAGATATTTCATGTTACTGATTGATGATCATTCCCAGATGATGTGGGTTACCTTCCTGAAAGAGAAATCAGAAGCCCTTGAGAAGTTCAAAATCTTCAAAGCTATGGTAGAGAATCAAACCGGATTGAAACTAAAATGTCTGAGGTCTGATAGAGGTGGTGAATTCACATCCGGTGAATTCATAGACTTTTGTGAGAAGCATGGCATAAGGAGACAGTTGTTTGCACCTAGAACTCCACAGCAGAATGGAGTTGTTGAGAGAAAGAACCGGACCATCCAGGAAGCTTCCAGGACAATGATGATGGAAGCAAATGTTCCCCAAATGTTTTGGAGAGAAGCTGTCAGCACTGCAGTCTACACTCTTAATCGAGTTCAAATCAGAAGCAATATCGGTAAGACTCCTTATGAACTTTGGTTTGGTGTAACTCCTACTGTGAGATATTTTAGAGTATTTGGTAGCAAGTGTTATATCAAAAGAGATGAAGATCTAGGAAAGTTTGATGCTAGAAGTGATGAAGGAATTTTCTTGGGTTACTCCACTCAAAGCAAAGTATACCAGTGTTACAATAAGAGATTAAGAAAGATAATAGAAAGCACAAATGTGAAGGTTGATGAAGGAATTGAGAAGCCCTCAAGATTCTATGAATGTGATGAAGATGATCAGAATGATTCTCTGGTGGAAAGAGCTCAATCCTCCTCTGAAATTTAGATTCAGACTAATCTGGTAAATCAGGAAGAAGAGGTGTGTCTAAATGAGCCTGATCAAGAAACAATAGTGCAAGAAACTCCCAAAATTCTAAGGTATGTAACTCTAAATCATTTTGAAGACCAGATCATAGGTGACAAAAGCAAAGGGGTACAAACAAGAAGAAGAATTGCTCAAGAGTCAAATGAATGTTGTCTGATTTCAAGGATTGAACCTAAGACAATTAATGAAGCTTGCAATGATGAAAATTGGACCAAAGCAATGGAGGAAGAGTTGATGCAAATTGAGAAAAATCATACTTGGGATCTTGTTCCCAGACCTAGAAACAAGAATGTGATTGGAACCAAATGGGTCTTCTGGAATAAACTAAATGAAGTTGGTGAAGCGATCAGAAACAAAGCTAGATTGGTCTGCAAAGGCTACTCTCAAATAGAAGGAATTGATTTTGAAGAAACTTTTGCTCCGATGGCAAGAATTGAAGCAGTCAGATTATTTCTTGCATTTGCTGCTTTCAAAGACTTCAAGGTATATCAGATGGATGTCAAGTCTGCCTTCCTAAATGGTGATTTGGAAGAAGAAGTTTACATTGAACAACCGGATGGATTTCAATTGTCTGATAATGATGATATGGTCTGCAAGTTGAAGAAAGCATTGTATGGATTGAAGCAAGCCCCAAGAGCATGGTATGAAATGTTGGATAAGCATCTTGTGCAGATTGGATTCAACAAAGGTACTGTTGACAGTAACTTATATTTCAAAATTGATCATGAAAACATTTTGATTGTTGAAGTGTTTATGGATGATATCATTTTTGGAGGAAGAGATAGTATGTGTAAAACTTTTGCAAATCAGATGAAAAGTGAGTTTACACTGTCTATGCTTGGTGAAATGAATTTCTTCTTGGGTCTGCAAATTACTCAAACAAAGAAAGGGATCTTCATTTCTCAAACCAAATATGTGAAAGAATTGTTGAGGAAATTTGGAATGGAAGATTCAAAGCCAATAAACACTCCTATGGCAACCGGATATAAGTTGAGCAAAGATGATGACTCTCCTAAGGTAGATCAGATAAAGTATAGATCAATGATTGGTGGATTGTTGTATCCCACTCAGACTAGACCAGATATAATGCAAGATGTTGGTCTTGTGGCAAGATTTTAGGCTGATCCTAGAGAATCTCATGTTATGGCAATCGAGAGGATTTTTAAATATCTAAAAGGGATAGTGGAGTATGGTTTGTGGTATCCTAGAGATCATGATTTCTCTCTCCATGCATATACAGATGTAGGTTGGGTAGGAGATGTGGATGACCGAAAGAGCACCAGTGATGGAGCATTCTTTTTGGGAAAGAGATTGGTTTCTTGGCTAAGCAAGAAACAAGATGCAATATCTCTGTCTACAACTGAAGCAGAATACATTGCAGCAGCAGGTAGTTGCACTCAAATCTTATGGATGAAGCAGATGCTAAAAGACATTAAAGTAGAATATGAGGAGCCTATCACAATTTTCTGTGATAACTCAAGTGCAATAAATATTTCTAAGAATCCGGTGTTGCACTCTAAGACCAAGCACATATCTATCAAGTTTCACTTCCTGAGAGAGCAAGTGAACAAGGATGAAGTCAGATTGGAGTATGTACCCTCCAAGGATCAGATTGTAGATATCTTTACTAAACCTCTTTCCAAGGACTCTTTTGAGTATCTCAGGGAGAAGTTAGGGGTCATGGCCCCTCCAGAGATGAATTAGGATGCACTGATGTGCATCAGTCCGATGGAAATCACAGTCATATCTTGTGATCTGGATTGATGATGGGGAGCTGCTACTAAGGGGGAGCAGCTGGTATGATTCTGATGTGTTAGAGTTGCAAGTATGAGCCCTTTGCCATTGATGTCAAAGGAGGAGAGAAGACATGTGAAAAACAACTGGTTGATGACTAAAGAGGGAGCAGTAAAGGAAGAGAAGGAAGAGAAGACATGTGAAGAGTTGTTGCTGATAGGGGAAGTTGTGACAGAAAGGAGATCTTGTCTTGATGGTTTTTCACATCATATGTTGCCATTAATGACAAAGGGGGAGATTGTTGGAAGTATGAGGTGAACTAGTGTTGTCATTGATGTCAACATACTCATATTGCATTGATCAGAAGGATTGGATGAGCTATGTGCTGAGGATATTGAGAAAATTAGTCTCAATCAGGAACAATGAAGAACAGTGATGAGAAGAAGGCAAAAGTACTCAACAGGTTGAGATTTAGAGGATGCAGATTAAAGGGTTTGTAGATATGAGTCTTGAGATGATCCAGTTAAGATTTTAGAGGTCCGCATGAAGATGTGAAGAAGTTGTGATCGATCAAGTAGAACCAGTTCCGGGAGATGCTTCGGAGTGACAGAGTGTTACAAAAAGGTCCGGTGAGATCCAGAAGTGTATTGTCCTATTCTGCGGATTGGACAGAGTGTTTGGGATGTCCTTGTGATGTGTCATCTTGATTGGTATGTGGTTTGGAGGTCCGAAAGCACCTCTTACAGTATGACAGTGGCGATAGACTGTGTTCTTGTAGTTCCGGATGAGGAAGAGAAGAGTTTCCAGTGAGCAGAGGAAGTGCGGATGTACCTAGTCATTCAGGCAGGCTTGTGAAGGTTCTTGGATCATGTTGAGGTTGTGTTGTTGGTCTGCATTGATGGTAGAGCCCAGAATTGAAGATATTCTTCCGGATGAAGTTCTTGTTCAGACTAGCTGACCAGATGAGTTGTTCATCCTACGAATGTTCTTGTGGTGGTCGACCGGATGTGTTATTCATCTTGCGGATGTTCTTATGGTTGATAGCCGACTTAGATGATTGTTCCTAAGTCAATGTCTTGTATAAATAAAGGTTTGTGAGTTCATTTCAAAGTGTGGATGTGGAGCAGATGAGTGTGGTATAGCGGAAGAGCGAAAGGCAGAGTAGAAGTGTTTCAGGCTTAAATGGAACTAATCCAGACATGGTGAAGATGTCATTCTCCAGTTCAAGGTTGTGATCCTTATCATATTGTAGACAGTGTGTCTCTTTGTAGGCAGTGTGCCTCCTTGTGAGCAGTGTGCTCGGGCAGTGAGCCCTAATTGGCATGTGCCATTCATTTTTCTTATTCTTCTAACAGAGAATAATCCTTGGGTTAATCACCCTGTGGTTTTTCCCTTAACTGGGTTTTCCACGTCAAAAATCTTGGTGTCTAATGTGTTGATGTTTATCTGCTCCGGTGTTTATGCTTTCTACTTTCATGAATGGTTAATTGATATGCTGCTAACTAATAAAGAAGGATCAAGTGTTTGAAGTAAAAGCAAGTTTTTGCACAACTGATTCACCCACCCCTCTCAGTTGTGTGCCCTAGATCTAACATCATCTTCGAAAGTCTCTCTATGGCCTCAAACAGGCTCCTCGGGCTTGGTATGCTAAGATGGACTCCTTCCTTCTATCAGTTGGGTTCACTCGGTGCCATTCTGATCCCAATGTCTACATTCTGTAGCAGGATGATTCACTCCTATTTTTGGTTCTGTATGTTGATGACTTACTGATCACAGGTAGTTCTTCATCCACCATTGGGGCTGTCAAAACTGCCCTTCATGACAGGTTTTTGATGACTGACTTGGGCTTGTTGCATTACTTTCTCGGGATTGAGATCTACCAATCTGCTTTCGGGATCACCATCAACCAGTCTAAGTATGCTCTAGATTTGCTCTCGAGGTTTCATATGGCTGACTGTAAGCCTGCTTCGACTCCCTTTCTTTTTGGAGTCAAACTTGAGGCTCAGTGTTCTTCTCCACTTGTTGATGGCACTTTGCACCGACAGCTTGTTGGGAGTCTCATTTATCTGACTCATACGAGACCTGACATTTCATATGCTGTAGGCATGGTCTCTCAATTTATGCATGAGCCTCATGAGCTGCACTGGAAAGCTGCCAAGCGGATCCTTCACTACATTCAGGGTTCTCACAGTTTTGGGATTCACTACGCAGCGGGTATTGAGCTTGACTTGATGGGCTACACAGATTCAGATTGGGCAGGCGATTCTCAGGATTGCAAGTCTACTTCAGGTTATAGCTTCTCACTTGGTTCAGGTCCTATTTGTTGGTTGAGCAAGAAGCAATCTGCTATTGCTCTATCTTCTACTGAGGCTGAGTATCAGGGGGCTGTGAATGCCACTACTGAGGCCATTTGGCTTCAAAATCTTTTCACTGAGTTTGGTATCCAGATCAGATGGCCATCAGTCATATTTTGTGACAACCAGAGTGCCATTCAGATCTCACAGAATCCGGTCCATCATCAGCAGACCAAACACATAGAGGTCCACATGCACTACATCCGGGAGTTCATCCACGGCCACGTCATCGACCTTCACTACTGTCCGACATCTGAGCAGGTTGCTGATATCTTCACCAAACCCTTCACTGAGAGCAAGTTCCTTCATTTGCAAGCTTTGCTGGGGGTGCGGGATGCTTCATCTTCTGGGGGGCTTCTTCCTCTCACTCGGAGTCTTGACTCTCTCTACTTTGGGGGGTCTCTTCTCTCTCTATTTTGGGGGGGAATTTTATGTACATGGGTACCTCATCAGGCTTGATTTGCCGGGACCCATTTCTACATCCAACTAAGCTTCGCTTATGGGGGGTGTTAGTGTAGGTTTTTATTTCCTAGTTGGGTTATTTATTTTTCCCTATATTCCTAGGTTTTTTCTACACTTCTATTAATCTCTCTTAGGTTAATAAAGCATGTCTTATTAGGTGAGTGGTTGCGAGGTGTCACCTTCCTACATGTGAGCATCCATTAGCTATCTTGGGAAGATACTTTGCTATCTTTAGTCTGATAGATGGTTGCTCCTCATTGGTCGGTGTTGCCACCTCCTCTATATAAGCATGCTACTCGGCTTGTATTTGACATCTTTTGCTTTTGCATCCTCTTAATGCTATTTTGCTTCTAGCATTTGCATTACTCTCTTGGAGATTAACTCTATGTTGCTATTTTAATTTCGTATCATTTGCATTCATAGTTTAGATATCTATTCTTTGCACTAGTTTTCTGGGTTAATAATCTTTTCAGATTCTAGCAGTCTCTCACTTGCCTTTCTACTTGTACTCCTCAATGGTTGCCACGTAATGATAGGCTTCTCGCATCATCTTGATTTTAACCAAATTTAGTCTAGATTGAATGGATGGTTGTAGGTTGCTATGATACTCGAGAACTCACTGTTGCTCTGACTTAAATGAGCCTAGCCTTGCATAGAGTTTGTGGAAGGCATTGGTGTTGGCTTGGACTGATTGTTCATGAATTTAATACAACATGAATGCTAAATGTAGCAATCATCTTATACATGTTCAGGATAGTATTCATCCTTGAAGGCTTCCAAGAATTGATCCTAGGTTGGCTTAGATTTTCCTCTTGTTGATACACCCTAATCCTATAGGTGCATAGGGTTATGAGTAGTTGACTTGTGGCTACCTTAACTGTTAATTAAGTTATAATAATTAATATAGTCTTATATAGGTAGTTAAGTTAACCTGGGTGACATCCAAGGCATAAGTATGGTATATATAGGAGGTAGAGGTTAGTTATTATTATCATATTGAGTAGTGTGTTCTGATTGAAGACTATTCAAGGTATTCCCCTCAAAGTGGCATATCATTATTAAGTATTTGCAACATATTTCCTATTATATTCTTCTATTGTGCAAGTTGTTTATTACAAGTGGTATTAGAGCATGATCTTGGCAATTAAAGAGCAAGAAACAAGACAACTTTTTTTTTAAAATTTTGGAGGGCAAATTGTGAAGTGCATATCTCTCTAAAAATTTGGCAATTTTTTTCCTTATGTTAAAGGGTTTTTCAAGGATGTTAAAGGGTTTTTCAAGGATATTCAATTTGCTATAGTCTTGATTTGAGGCCTTTTGGAGAAAAAATCAAGGAGTTATTACAGAATTAGGGTTTCCACGAAATTCACTCCCAAGGCTACAAATTAGCAAAATTCCAAGAGATTTTTTTGGGAAGTGAGATCTAGGCCCCAGTAAGTTATAGTAAAATTTTTAGATTGATTGAATTTTTTTTGTGGAATTTATTACAAAATTATTTTGTCTCACCATGGTGGGGGCTTCAACAAGAGGCAAGAGAAGGAATCCCGTCACTCTTAGAAAGACTCCTTATAAAGAGGATCTTGTTGGACCACGATTGCTGTTAGACCAAAACCCACAAGCATTAATCTCCTCTACAATTACCAGAGTTAGGATCCACGAGAGGGGGTTAGCCCATGTTGCAAAACAACATGGGGAACGTTGGACGCACATGCCAACAATCTCCCCCCCAACGTTACCCAGGGAGTTTTGAACTTGAGACCACTGGCTCTGATACCAATTTGTTGGACCACAATTTCCGTTAGACCAAAAACTCATAGGCATTAATCTCCACTACAATCGACAGAGTTAGGATCCATGAGAGGGGGTTAACCCATGTAGCAAAACATCATAGGGAGTGTTGGACACACATGCCAACAAATCCTATTGTAGAGGAGAGGGATACCATAACCTTGGATGATGTAAGGGTAGAGACCAACAAGATGAATGATGAAATATTGACAAGGATGGATGCAAAGATAAAAGAGCTCGTGGAAAGGTTCAAATGAATAACTTCTCACCAAGGTTCTAGAGATTCCAAATTGACAGAGTCACACCACAAGGTTTGGGAAGAAAATGTTTCTTCTAAAGGATATGATGCTTTTGGATTTGACTTAGATCTAAAGAGGGACCATCAACCAAATAATTTAATGGCTAGCACACATATGGGATCTTGGAACTTGTTACTAAAGAATGATATGTAAGAATAAGAAGTAGAAGCAGAAGAAGCAAAAGAAGGAAAAGAAGAAGAAGAATAAGCAACAAAATAAGGAGGAGAAGAAGGAGGAGAAGGAGAAGGATGAGGAGGAGTAGATGGAGGAGGAGGAGGAGAAGAAGTCAAGTTAATAACATGTTTCCATGCATTATCACTACTTGGAGAAATTTGAAAAAGATTGCCTCCTAAAGGAGATCCTAGCTAGACCATTCAATTAATGCTAGGGTATGGTCTACCACTCTTCACCTCTTCATTGGAGGTACTCCAAAAGGTTAGAGAAATGGAAGAACACATTTAGCACTAGCAAGAGGACCCTCTAGTCTCAAGAAGAACAGGGAAAGGGCACATAATAGAATGAAGAGACAACGGTATCAAAGCAAAATTCTAGCACAAACAATGCTACCTAAGCTAGATGCAAAGGGAAGACCTACCTTGGAGCTGGGGTTAATTTTTTAGACATGCACAAAGAAGCTAAGGACTAGGACAATCACAAAATACCTAATTAAATAGAAGTATTTTCTGATTGAAGTTACCACATGTGAAGATGAATATTTTATGCAAAAGCATCCATAATTTATTAGGATTGAGGACAATGCTTGTTTGAAGAGAGGGTGCATGCTACACCCTTAATCCTATAGGTGCATACGATAATGAGTAGTCATCTTGTGGCTACCTTAACTCTCAATTAAGTTATATAATCATTAATATAGTCTTAGATAGGTAGCTAAGTTGGCTTGGGTGACATCCAAGGCATAAGACATATATAGGAGTCATAGGTTAGTTATTATCATCATATCGAGTATTGTGTTCTTATTAAAGACTATTGGAGGTATCCCCCTCGAAGTGGTTTAGGACGTTTCTCCCTCGATGGTATATTATTATTAAATTTTTGTAGCATATTTCCTATTATATTCTTCTAGTATGTAAGTTGTTTCATTACACTTGTCTTATCTTCCTCCCGAAGTGCATGGGCTTGCCACCACTTCTTGATGAGCGAAGAGACTTTCAAGAGTTCAATATTGTTCTTCTCTTCATTATAAAAGTCATTCATGGAAAAATATCACTGTAATTGATCTATCTAGTTATCTACAACATCAACATTAATATTACCCTCGAACACATGAATTCCTAGGTTTACTTGAAATCTAGGGGGCACTCGACCACCAAAAGATTTACCTAATGATGAGGTTGATGGAATAATCCATGTAAGGACTTCTACAAACTTGTTGAACATAAATTTTCATTGGTTCATGAGTTCTTCAATTTCACTCTTGATCATAATGTGTATTGCCTCTTGTGTTGGTTTGGCCATGTAAGAGTTGGTATAAAATTCTCTATACCATGCAAGATTTGGCTATGGAGGTAGCTACCCAAGGTTTAGGAGCTTCAATGAAAGTACAAGAGAGATCCAACATTAAAGAATAATTCTATTCTATCAATGGATGCAAATATGCATGTACAATATGTACATCAATATACATGAATTAGAAATTACAATGAGAAGCCCTTGGTTATATAGGCCAACGTAAAACATAGAACAACATAAGATTATGACAAGTGTCTTAATCTTATGACTTGAGACACAAAAAAATAACTATCCTAAGTGTGCCTTAAGTATGCCCTAAGTAACTTAACTAGACAAGTGTGAATATGACCTAATATAGAACCAAATAGGTAATATATACCATTCACACCAAGAAACCATCTTGAAATGAGTCGGTAGGTAGTTTAATGGTTCTTGCATCATACATTGAGGCTTATATACTTAGATCATAATGCCTCTAGCATTTGTGCCTTGTTTGTATGTTGACTTTTGCCTTGGTTCAACTACTATTATTAGCAATGATGTTTTGTATTGCCCTCAATGTGTTCTCAATGAGGTTTTGTATTGACATCTAGATTTCTAACTATGTATTATTAGATGCATATGATATGCCATTATAAGTTTGGATTATTACAATGTTTCCACTTCACTATTTTTATAGGTGTGACTATTATATTTGATATGGCATTCTAGATTACTATTGATTGTTGCATCTCTATGGTTGGGTAATGTTCATCGTAAATGATTCCTGCTAGATGTGATGCTTTATTGATTCATATGATATTATGCCATGTTGGGTGTTTATGGTTTTTTTTGACTATTCTATATGGTGCATGTATGTTTGATGTTTCACTTGAGTGTGTAGGCACAAGGTTTCCCCAACAATGGTTAATTTAGAGATAATTGCATCAAGGGTAAAACATGATTGTTGGTATCTATCTCACTCGAGTTGAGTGTGAGATGAGTCTTGTGTATCCCTGTGTGAATCTAGATCCAAGTTGGTGGCAATTCTAGAATTTTTATGTTTTGTGCAAACTCGTGAAGTGAGTGGTCCTTTGTGTATGGTTGTGTCATTTTGTCCCATTGCATTTTAATTATTTTGATATACGTGTTTGCCGCATTCACAAAATATCAAATACTTTGAATAGAAACATAACTAATTGCACCTTAAGGGAACAATGTTATTGAGTTATTTTATTACTAGAGGAAGAAAAGTAAAGTGGTTTTAATGATCCTTTCGAAATAAAATATTAGCTTTGGAAAACATCAAATTTAAATCCATTGTGTAAATGCATTAGGTTTAATTTTATGATTGTGCAATGTGATTTAATTGTTGGATGAAAGAAAAGAACTAATGTCTTAAGTATGGAAAATACTTCTATTAAAAAAAACTTTATTGGAATATCTTTTTTTGGTGGGACGTATAAAAGGGAAGGAATGAGCTTTTGCTTGTTATGACTTTTTTTTTGTATTTTTCTTGAAACCCTCTTTTGGCTTCATGGAAAAATAAATTTTAGAAGAAGTGTCCTCTCACCTCTTGCTTAGATTCAAAAGGGATTCGAGAAATAGAACTTGTTGAGAGTTTAATCAAGTGATAGCTTAAATTACATTGGGGATAATTACACCATGTGCTTAAATAAGATATCTACACAATGTTTCAAATGTCTAGAAAGGAATTGGACTTGGATGTATAGGACATGTCACAACTCATGGAAATTGGTGAATGTTGTTGAGTAACCTCATGCGAGGTAGGATTTCTACTTGACCTTCTACATGTCCATTAGGCTATTGTATTGACACTCCTTGGACTACTTCTAGGACCCTCATCCCATCCTATCATCAGATTTTGTATCTGATATGAGTTGTACCTTCTTGTAAGTACGTGGATGACTTGTTATACACTCTTACATGCATGGTGTGTGATGTGTTTTATGCATGATTTATTGATGCTGTGTTGCCATATCTTCCTTATTTTATATGAGTATGATTTGTATCTATGCAATTGTCTCCTAGGATAGTGGGGTGTGCCTAAGGGTTCCACATGGTTGGGTAGCATTGAGCTACTACCGAGGACTTATGGATCCTATGGAGTAGTTTGGGATCGTATGGAAAACTAAAATTCACCTCTCTTTTGTTGTAATTTCTGATTCAAACAATTTAGAGAAAAAAATATAACTCATGACGTTGGTTTCCTCATATGTAATCATTTAATTATTATTTGATTCTCCATGTTGATGGAATGTAATCCGTCCATGTAAGGGGCTAATGCTCTATCATTACTTTTAGTACATCTTGATGCTAGTGTTGAACATGCATGGCATTTTAGATGGTTTTAATCATTTTTGCTATGTGGTGTAAAATAAAATAGATCACTTAATTTGTCATTTAGGATAAAATGAACCTACTTTCTTAGTAGTTGAATAACATGTTTGTTTAAAGTAAGGAAATGAATTAAATCAAACTGTCTTTTATGTAATTTCTAGGGTGGTTATGCCCCTAGCTTGATTTCCATCCTTGATGTGTAAGAATAGGTGTGTGCCTCTAGAGTTCATTAAAATCTTGTGAATATTTCAATAGTAACACCTTGAGTTTCAAGTGTTGGTTGTGTTGTCTTTGAGTGATGGACACTCTATTGTGTCTTGTATAGTATCCTTCTCCTAGATGTATAGTCTTGTTTGAATAGGTTGTCATGTCATGTTTTCGAGCTAAGGAAATAACTTAATAATTTAACTTAAGTTGTTCAAAAATAATTTTATGTTATATTTTAAAAAGGAAACTTATGTTTTATTATTAAAAAGTTATTTTGAAAGATGGGTCCAAAGTAATAAAGTGTTGCTAGGACTGAAGTCCAAAAGTGAAGGAGCTTCCTAGACACTTTTAAAATTAAGTTGGAGGGCAAAAGGAAGAAAAAAGAAAATAATATTTTATTTCCTAAAAAGTACCTATATAAAGAGTTGTGCACATAAGAAGAATTCTAGCTTATTATCAATTTCTTATTACTTGAGAATGAACAAGAATTCTTCTTTGTTACCTTAGGATGAAAACCTTTTAGTAAGATGGTTTCAAGGATGAAAACCCTCCAAGCCATTTGAGTAATTCCATCTAGGGATTACCTGTGCATTGCAAGTTTGAATTTGGAGATGAAAACCCTCAATTCCTGTAGAGCGATTTCATGTAGGAATCACCAGTGAGATAAATGTTACTTGTCGCTTTGGGGTTTGATGTTTTTGTGTTGTAGTTTTTGGATTTGAATATTTACCAAAGCTGAATGCTTGTATTTTTTCTAGTTTAGTCAGTATTCAAAGATTTCCTGGTTGGTATATATTATCTTGTAGATTTATGAAATAAGATTTGATATCATTTATTCTGTTGCAACAACAAATCTTTTTATCATATGGACTCTTTTGATCATATCTCAACTCCCATGTCAGCTCCTCTTGCTCCGGGTCAGACTACTACTTCTTTAGTTCTTGCTTCTTCTTCAGTTTTGCCTACTTCTGGCTTGACATCCCTGCATGCAAATTCTATGGGTATGGCATCTACTGAGGTTATCCATGAGACCTCTTTGGTTGCGACCTTGGGGGAGGATCCCCTCTCTCCTTGTTCTACAGATTTTGACTCTAAGCTTTCCTAGACGGTAGTTTAGTGAAAGAAGAAAGGAAAAGAAGAAAGGACTTCCTAATTCTGTGGCTTCTTTGCACCCTAGAGTCAAGGGAGTAAGGTTTGCTAGGTCAGGACCTGGTGTTGTGTAGTTCCTTTTTATTGGTTTTTCAACTAGGCTACTATGCTTGTACTGTCGTTCTACTGTTTCTAATCTGTTTGGACTTGCTCGTTCTATCTTGAGGGCTTTCATGTAAAGGGATCATGACCCTTTTTCCTACTTATCTTAATCAAAAACAAATATTTTTATCTTTGTGTGAGGCTTATGTTGGACCCATATTGTGTGAGTTGTACCAAATACAAAGAGAGCTTAGCATTTTAATATTCCCTATGAAGTCATATATGATGGTGGTTGTACATTGAAATGTTACTGAATATTAAGGAATTGTCTACAATGAAGATGGAACCACCTAGGATGAGCTAATTATCCTAATTAACTATCCATTCCAAATCTAAGGGACCTCAAGATTAAACTAACTACAAGTGCACAATTAAACTACTTTGCACCCTATATCTATGCACTAATAGTGATATGTCCTCGATATGCTGTACTAAACTATGTAATTTGCCTAATTAGCTTAATTGTTAGTGCTCAAAGTGATAGAATTTCCTTGCATACAAATTGCTTATGGGAAATGGAGGGGAATGCCTTAATTTATAGATTTTTGGGGATGAGAATGGAGAGGAATGCCTCAATTTATAGATTTTTGGGGATGAGAATGGAGGGTTAGGATTGAATTGAAGGATCAAGGGCTGAGATTGCTTGAGGATCCTCAAGCAAGGAGAATTGGACAAGTGGCATGAGTAGGCTGGATGAGAGAATAGCTACAAGATACAAGGGATGATCAGTGGATGAGATTGAGTGGTTGAATGGATGTATGGCTAGGATTGGGCAGGTGTATGACATGTAAGGTCTAATTTATGGAAAGACATGGCTTGGATTTTGTGAGGAATTAAAAATTATGAGGAGAGGACAAATGAAACTTAAAATTGAGTGAATAGTGGATGAATAATGCCACATGGAATTTAAAATTCCATTAATAGTGACACTTGGAGTGGGGTAGAAGAAATAGGACAAATGTACACTTTTATGGAAGATTTGTCCATGCTTCCAAAGTACTTCTTGTAATTTACATGTATGTACATTGAATGACAAGTGGACTTCTAGAAACATGAGGAGTTGTAATTGTGAATTAATTAAAACTAATTCATGTGAACATGTTTTAGAAGAAAATAATGATGATTACTAAAAGTAATCAAAAGTGGATAAAATAGGGAATTAAATAAATATTGATATTTATTTAACTTTTTTAGGAATGGGATAGAACTATAATTGTCAAAACATTTAATTTTTGAACTATAGTAGAGGAAATTAGAATTTTGATAAAGGGGAAAGGTGAAGAAAATATTAATTAAATAATAAGAAATTATTTAATTAATATGTGCATTGGATGAGATGATATGACTTGTCAGGTTTGGAATGCAAAAGATGGATGAAAGTGGTTGTGATCATTTTCAGGGGTCTATAATTTGCCCCTCTTTGATATGGTGTCATTATTGTCAAGGTTGACAAGATATCAAAGAATTTTTGAATGATAATTATGCCCTAGTCGGTTGATGGGAGAAGAATGGATAGCGAGGTGATGCCCCCTTGAGAGATTGACAGAAAAAATAAAATTTTTGATGATGTCTCAAAAGAGGTAGGGAGACTGGATAGGAAGATAAAGGGATACACGGGGAATCAGGGATGGGGTGGGGGAGGAAAAAATGGGGACATGGGATGAAATAGGGGGTCCAGGAGAAGAAATTAGTGTAGACATTTTGATTGTACATGTATTATGTTTTGACAGGTCCTCAGGACTTGATTATACCATGGTCATTTTGTGTGAATATATATGAGACTGGAAGTTGGTTCGATGGACTGTGTACATTTATTGATGTGTATGGATATGTGATGATTTTATGATATGGCTTATGATATTTATTCATGATGATGTGGATATGTCTTATGATATTTATGTATGGTGATACTGATGACTATGGATTTAAGAGATTTTATGATGATTATGCAGGTGACGAATGTTATGGATTGACATATGTGTGATGCAGGATGATGACATGGATGATATGATACATGTATATATGTGGTTTTTTTGTTTATTGATGTTATGGTGTATAGATCATCTTATGTTTATTGTGATTGTTGTCACATGAAATTGCACCCTGCTTGAATGGGACTCCAAGCATTCCAATGATACAATGGGATTGATCTCTAAGTGTGGGACTTTGCTAAATGAGATCAAACCTCCAGAGAAGGCCAGCTTCCTTGTCTAGTTATCACCTAAAACTACTGTATTTTTGGGTGAAAAGAGGAAAAAATGTGCTGAAATGAAAGATAAATCAACAATACTTAAAAACATGAAAGGGTGATGCACCAGACAGTTTTAAAGAACCTTTGTAAAACTGAAGTGTGCACAACACAACCAGATACAACAAGTAAATATACACAGAATAGATGATTCTAACAGAAGTAAGAAGCAAGATGATTGAGAGGAACAAGAGATATTCACAGACAACCATATGCAGATTCACACAGAGATAGAGAAATCAACAAAAGGCATGATAGCTTACATATATCTAATGAAAGGCAAGGTTACAACATGAAAAGTTTTGTTTGGAAATAGGGAGAATAGGATGCTCCAAAGATTTTCCAACCCTTCTTACATCATAAGCCTCAGCTTATATAACATTTCAAAACTAACCTAGGTCAGTTACAAAATCTACTCAGAGAGCTGCAATCAAAATATCTTCCTGAAGGGACATCCACTTGCTAGGAGTAATGGTGGCAAAAGATCTAGAACAGGGGCAGGTGAGGAGATATTTAGAATCATTAATGCGAGCAGCTCTGTCATCGATCTGATCCTCAGAATGGCGGAGGATAACCTAGCATTGAATGTGAGCAGTTGCTTCTGACAGTAATAAATGTAAAAAATATCTGCACCAACTCAAAAAGGTTGTCGCTAAAAAAGTCCACTCAACTGACATGTAGGTCTGGATCCAAAACAACCTCCTAAAGAATTCCTGCCAAAAGGTCATCATCCTGATATTTTTAAATTTTTGCAGGACATCATTATCCCACATGCACCCGGAGGAGACGCTTCCATCACTTTATAAGCTAAGTCATGAGCATATATGATGTCGATGATTTTGCTCCTGATGGCATCATCATGAGCCTCATCATCATCCTCCTGCTCATCATGTCCCATCGGTAAGACTCCTTATATCGGTGAGCCATCTGCACGTTAGCCCGATATAGAATGTCACCCCAATATGAAATATCCTCCTGATGCGAAATATCCTCCTGTCGGAAGTAACATGATATAAAATATCACCCTAATGTTTGAAAATCTGGATGAGGTCAAATGCTAACTGGTGTTAAGGAAAATATGACCCCTTGCGGATTATGACAACATCATCATGATATTCGAGGCAGGATGATATTTGGAAATATCACCCCCTGCAAAATATCAGGTTGCATTGTAGCCTCATTGTAAGATCGGGGTGATCTTTGGAATATGACTGATATTTGGAAATATCACCCCCTGCAGAAAAACATGAAACTATGAAGAAAGCGGATATCACCCTGACATAGAAATGACGTCAGTAGCATCAGGATGATCTAGATGATCATGAGGTGAAAACATAACATCAGGATGATTTTTAACTAAGATCACCTGATATTCAAATGTGATGACCCCTCAGAAGATTGGGCCATACTTAGAAACTTTGTAGCACCAACATCAGGATGATCTTCAGCTAAGATCACCCGATGTTAAAATATTACCTTGATATGAAAGATCGGGTTGGCAGAAATATGATGACCCCACATAACTTCCTTCTTTTAGTGAATATCAGGTGATGTAAAAAAGCAAACTTGCCTATTTTTTCAAGCTCTTTCACATGGTAAGCTTCCTCAGGCAAGATTCAGATTTTTAAATTAGGTTAAGACCTCAGGATCACAAATATGGCTTTATGGGGATATGCATACTGATTGATCCTGCTTGGATTATTTTGACTCCTGCTAGAGGAAAAATAGGTCAACAGTGATGACGATCGTGATCATGGTATGTAGGATGTAGTATGTTTTTGATGTTATGATGGATATATCATGTATGTGTGAAAATATGGACATATTATGAATGTATATGTGAAATGTGATGATATGTAACATGCCAATGTAATGATGCATAATGGTAAATGGATGATTGTAAATATGCTTAGATTAATAAATATATATTATGGATGGATAATGACAATGCAAAGTGATGAAATGGATAATATATGCTCAAGTTAATAAACATATATTAATGAATGGATATTGAAAAAGCAATGAAATGGATAATTTATGCTTAGATTAATAAACATATATTAATGAATGGACTAATGAAAATGCAAAATGATGAAATGGAATATATATGCTTAGACTAATAAACATATATTATGAATGGACTAATGAAAATGCAAAGTGATGAAATGGATAATATATGCTCATATTAATAAACATATATTATGAATGGACTAATGAACTGACACATGATAAATGATTAATGCAACGATATGGTTATGAGGTGTTGTGATTGACTTTGTTGATCATGATACCAAGTCCCTGAAAATGGTCACGGGAAGGGGAAAGAAAATAGTCAAAGTGGGTAGAAGTTAGATGAGGAGGAAGTTTGGTCTGATGAAACTTGGAGCAATACATATGAGATGGGTTGATGGTGATAGGGATGCATATGTAGGATAAAGGGATGATAGCATGTATTTGGAAATTCTCTAAACAAATATGAGCACTACTGTTGATATAGCATAAGACGTTATGCACTAGGGTATGTGGAACCAAGGTGACAAAGCATTGATGTATAGGACTTGACAAGTTACAAACAATAGGATGAACCCATGCATGCCCATGATAGTACAACCTTGTCTAGATGAATGAGGGAGATCCAAAGCATAAGCCTTTAGTACACAAAAGGTATGAGAAACCTTAGATGCAAAAGGGGAATAGTATGCTAGAACTGACCCTACTACTCATAAGATATGAATACTATAGCGGAGTAATGAGAACCCCCCAAAAGCACAACATATGAAAGTAAAGACTATGCTCTATTATGGATCATTTGCCACATACCATGATATAATGAGATCAAGGAAGCTTTGAAATTATTATGGAGTAAAAAGTGGCCACATGCCTTTTTACCTCCTAGTTTAGCTCCTAGGTCCTATTTGCTTCATTATACATTCTAATTGATCATCCCTAAGGAAATTCCTTGACACCCATGACATTTTGGACCCTTGCGACCTCCTTTATCTTATTCTTGACCTAATTTAGGCTCCTCAACTTGGGCACCAACCACCCAAGTCTCCCTTGATTAGTCGGGGCTATCTAATGGCATGCTGGCTTGGGCCCTTCCAAAATGTTTCTCCTTGTCAGTTTTTGTGATTCAAATTCATAAATGTTAGTGGGAAAGTATATATAAGTGTGTTTTTGACTTCATTTTAAACCTAGATGGATAACATGAACTTATGATATTGGAGCAAAGAGCATTCAAGGCATTCATTGTGTTATTGTTGCAGATTTGTGTTTGTATTTGAGTATTTGTTGCAAATATGGCATCATCATCCATCTCCTTATGAGTTGAAGAGATTTCATCCTCCTAAGGACTTCACCTCTGAGGTGACATCATTGCTATTTGAATCATTTCATCATTTGGATTATCTTTAGCCTTTGTCTTGTAAGGGCACACTCTCTCATTAACAATAGTGTTGGGAAAGCTTGAATGCTAACCCAAGATTTGACTAAGGCAAATCCCTAAAGACCACAACCCCTAAACCCCTCTCTTGTCCTCTTGTGTGTAGGTTATAGGTACAGGTTTCAGGAAAACTAGAGCTACAGGAAGGTAGTGTAAGAATTATAGTTTTGAGATCTGGAAATAGTTCCAGAATTTTCCTTTGATTGGACTTGGGTGGTTGCTACCCTAGTCCATAGGGCCTCAAGCTTCTGGATCTGATCTTTGAGCATCATTTGCAGCATTTTATCAATTTTGACCTCTTACAGAATCTTACTTCTGGACTTGGGCATTTGCTGAATTTATCCTCCAACACCTCTGCTTCCGGGAGAGAGGTTCTGACATCTTACTGATCCTCTTTGTACTTTTGGTTTCCAGCTTTTTGTTGTTGATCATATGTTTGAAGCTAATTATCTTATAACTAGGGTTTCATGCTTACTTAGCCTAGGATTGGATAAAAAACTTGGTTGAATCTTATCTTTCCTTGACAAACAAGAGCACAAAATCTATAGCTGAGCCCTCTTTCATCTTGTAGTGGCTTAAGCTCAGTTTTGTCCTTGTTCATGTTATAGTGAAAGGAGGGTTTGATCTAGTGTACTCACACATTCCATTCATCCCCCTTTTACCACTTGACAAAAATAATCCAAGAACATGACACAAGATAAAAATCAAAAACCAAAAGATCAACTAACCAATACATACAACCATTATATCTCTTGCCAAAATGGATGGGGGATTGGTGATTTTTCTCATTGTAGGAAGGATGCATCTGTAAGGTAGGAATCGATGGATGATTAGGATAAACTAAAGGATAAGTGGGGGAATATGGGCCATAAGTTGTGGTGAAGCTAATTTGGTAGCTGATGATTTTTGTGAAAGTGTTATGCTTTCATGGTATGCGTAGCGAGTATATTGTATGTAGATCAAGTGTAATCAACAAGCTCAGGAGAGTGGGACCATCCAAACAGGGTTGGATGGGTGCATCTTATGTACCTGCATGCTAGATACTTCCTTCATATTCAAGACTGCCTACATACCATGTATCCACATTATCAAGACACGTTAAGATGCGGGTGATGATGATATGTAGTTCTAGCAAACTTGATGAAATGGGGATAGGGATAGAGTCATGTGGATGGATGGTTTTTGGTTTAGAGGATGGGATTGTCAGTTTTCCAGACCATATCATGGTATAAAAACCATGATAAGGATGGGTGATAGTGGTCGAGAGGGAGGAAGGGTCACTTTTTAGATTGTACCATGTATTAAACCACAGTAAGGATGGATGGGATAGATAGGGTGGTTGGTTAGATGAAGTGATGAGGATGGTGATGGAACGGAATGAGCTGTATGGTCATGGGAGTGGGTAAGTGTTACTTTTTTGCTAGACGTAATAAAAAAGTGTGGAAGGATAGGGATAGATGATATGAGGTGTGGATGTAGGGTTGGGGCGTTATGGTGGGGGATAGAGTGCTCAGACCATATTCAAACTATTAAAGTCACAATCTGGAGGAGGATAGGATGGGCAAGGGTGGTATATGTGGATAAGAGAGGTAGGGTAATGAGCTAGGTGACATGGCGGTGTAAGATGTGATGTTTATGCAAAAACCATGAAAGGGACTAGGGTCAAGGGAGGCTTAGGTGGATGAGGGGTTGTGGTAGGTGAGAATTCTACTTTTCTGTTGCTCAATTTCTTGTGCAACACTTGTAGGATGGATATTTTGGGAATGATGGATAATTGGATTCATGGAATGATTGGAAGCTCAGGTAATATGATTGTTCTGAAGCTCAGGTAACGAGATTGTTGGATAATGGATGAAGTGGATGAAACATATGAGATGGATGAAATGATGTTGAGAGGGTGATTTGGGCAATGGATTTGGATTTGAACCTACAGATGACGCCGATAAGCAGGTTTTCATCATGGTACTTGCCCAAGGCACCACGATAAGTGGTTTTCACCATAGGACATATTATTTAGCTTTACTTTTTTGATTTTTTATATTTTTTTTATATTTTTGACTTAGGATATCGAACGGACTAACTGTGAAACCGCTTCAAGTGAATGATGTTCATGTTGGGAAGAGACACTGTTCTGATGATTGAATGTTGTCATTGATGGAAACAAAGGAAAGAGACTCCACCGGTATGACAAAGAGACTTTACTTTGGAAGCATAAATGACTAAGTATGAATAGTATACATTATACAGAGTAAGTAACAATGTTTGGGATGGTATGCCTCCATAGTAAAAGATTAGTATATGCAGATCCGGTATGTTGTTCATAGCTATTTAGTGATGATTTTTTTTCCAATGCTCAAGTCTTGACTTCCTCCATAAGTCAAATGGTAGAATACTTAAGTCCGGGTGAACACAGTTAAGTCAGGAACAGTGCATAGTGCTAGAGAAAAGGGTCCGCATTCCTCTGCAGTTGTATATTTTGTTCTGCGGTTCTAAAGGTATGCTAAGAGATCCAAAATGATTGTTGGTTATGCATCTTAGAGTCTCATATGGTCCGCAATAGGATTTATAATGTGACAAATGAGTTGATCAAGTATACCCTTAAGGAACAAGCCAACAAACATGTTAGATTCTTATGCGGAGAAGTTATATTGTCTGAATAGTTAATCTAAGTGATGGTATGATTGAAGTTGAGATTTATGAAGACTTTTTGTATGGTTGTCTAAGTCCGCATTGCAGATTGTACACAAGTTCAAGCCGACAAGATGTAGTATTTATGTACACGGTTTATGTTTTGCTTTCCGACCTGATTATGAGATAAATCTTGTAGTGAATATATATACCTAGTGGAATTTGATGTTGGCATGAGTGTAGATGTATGAGGTGTTATGTGAATTCAAAGTGTGAAGGATTATGAGTAGAGTGCAGAGTAGAAAAAGTTGAACAAGGACATAAAACATAATATATGTAGTTAAGTTGAGAAGTAGGGCAGAACAAATGAAGACCTTTGAATATGTCTATTAAACCTATGGAACTGTGATCTAGCATGTGGTAGATGCATTTACAATAGTTCATCTTCTGGTAGTGAGCGAATCCTTCTTCTTTCTTCTTTTCTCTTAGCAGTGAGCCTTTGTGCAGTGAGCGCTTCTTCATAGGGCAATGAGCCTTGGGCAGTGAGCCCTAAGGTAGTGAGCCTTCTTGTAATCCGATATTGAGCTATCGTAATATATTTGGGTTTTCCACATAAAAATCTTGGTGTCCATGTGTTATGTCTTTATAGTTGTTGTTCTTATGGTTATTCTATTTTCATGTTATTGATTTTGGAAATTGGATTAATAAACTAGTTGAGAAGTGGTTTTGTGGAATACTGATTCACCCCCCCTCTTAGTATTCCTTATATTCAACAATTGGTATCAAAGCAAGGTTCCTTTCAAGAAGCCTAACAACTTGAGGAAGATCTGGGAGAGTTCACTCATGGCAGCCAGAAGATTTGGAAACTTCTCAAACAATGTTGAATTGGAAGCAACTGTTGCCGATCTTGAAAAATCTAAAGCAGAAATCAGGGATTTAAAAAATAACATTCAAGAAGCTGATGAGCGCATTTTAAAGTTGAAAGAACAAGTCAATAAATTCAAAGAAAAATATAGAGATGTTAGTGACCAATTGATATCAGCAAATGAGAACCTGGATGATTTGAAAGTGGAAGTTATTAAAAGAGCTAAAGCAGAAGAAGATCGAAATATGATGGTAAATAGCAAGATAGAAGAATGTGTCAAATTGGAAGAAGAAGTTGTGAGCCTAAAAATAGACTTGGAAAAAGCTAAGAGCTATGAAAAAAAGTTCAAGATAAGTTTTGCAAAACTTGATGAGATGATTGCTAGTCAAAAGAGTTTAGATGATAAGCAAGGCTTAGGATTTGAGAAAGGAGAAAGTTCAAAATCAAGTCAAGGAAACTTTCAGTTGAAGCAAAAACAAAGGCAGCCAGTTCAAGAATCAAAGAAGGCGGCCTAGAATGTAGGAGTTCGGACAACACTGAGAGGGGGGGTGAATCAGTGTTGTATTAATTCTTACAATTTTACAACTTTTTGCAAGCTTTCTCTTACAGAACTGATGGAAAGGAATACATTAATGATTTGTTGAGTTTATATGCACAAGACTTATAATAACAGATGTAAACAAAACATGATCAAACTAATAATATGCACACACATAGAAGAAATCAAGACACAACCTTTTTACCGAGTGGAAAACCCTCAAGGGTAGAAAAACCACTCATGAAGTGCCTCACTGGCTTAACTGAAAAACATGCCTCACTGGCAATACAAATTGTCTCACTGACAAATATAGAGGTCTCACTAACCACAAGCCTCATAGGCATACTGTGCCTCACTGGCAAACACAATCACTATAAACAAAACATCAAACTTTGTGTGCAAGACATGATTGCTGTTCAATCAGATTTGCACCATTGTATACAACCTTATATCTCCTGTTTGATTTTCAAATCAAAACAAGCTCCATATACAAATCTCTATAAACAATTTTCTCTGCAAATTAATCAGATCCATTCAACAACACTGCATATCAATCTTGTATTCTAATCCTCCATTCAACAACACTGCATATCAATTTTGTATTCTAATCCATTCAATAACACTGCATTTCAATCCTGTATTCTGATATGCTCAACAACACTACTTTACTCTGTATGTTTCATCTCTGTCTTGCAAGTACTTCAATCAATGCACCTGAAAAACTATTATATGCAAATTGGATGTATTTTCACCTTTCATATTCTGCACAGTCATTTGCTCTCACTGAAGATCATTTTGTCCTTTCATCTTCACTTTTTAATGTCTTCAGAAACAATACATCTTATATATTGTCACCTGCAAAAATAAAAGAACATATATCTAATCCAAAACCTTTCACATTCTTCAGATTCACGAAACCAAAAAAAAATTTATATTTCCTTTTAAAGATGAAAGAATGTCTTTTCATATTTGAGACCCTTCATTTCAATTTCTTCATTTCTCTGCAAATAAACTCTTTATCTGATTATCTGCAAATTCCTCCAAACAAATTTTCATTATTCTCTTCAAATTCTTCTCCAAAATAATATCTTCAAAAACATTTAAAAAATCTTCAAGCTATATAAAAATGGCTCCCATTAAAAACAATCCTCTCAAAATAATTCTCAAAAAAAATCTTCTCAATCTGTCTTAAAAAAATACCTTCATTGATTCCAATCTCACCATTAAGAAACTCCTTATAAAGATTTTCTTCTCATTTAGAAAAGGCAAAAATAATCTCCTTATAAAAACTCAGATATAAGGGACCGATCAAAAGAATTTAAAAGAAAGTTTCTAAGTTTCAAAAGAAAACTAAATGTCATTTTTCTCGGGCTCTCCAAACTCCACAAAAATCCTTTATACTCGGGTTCAACTTCCACATTGAAGGAAACATTCTAAATAAAACCTTAAACTATGCAGACTTCACACTTATGACGTCCTAAGGACCGTCAAAAGTGAAACAAGTAAGAGCGGACTTCATTTTGAACCGCAGCCTTTGATTTTATTTTGCCGCTCAACATAACTTTAAACGTATACCATTGATGAAGTTTTGGCGCTCAAGCGCTCAAAGTCTATACCGAAGATGTTGGTTAAACTTAGAAAGGGGCCGGTCACCGCCATGTGTGAGAAACCCTCTAGCAGGTAAAACTTAAGTTGCAAACTTTCATTTGTAAGTCACTTTTCAAACATAAGAAAAGTGTAATATGCATTAGACGGTTAAGACTAGCTTTAGACTTTGACAAGTTTGTGAATAACACAACAGCCTTATGCAATAAAAACTTCTCCAAATATTAATCATATATTTTGGACCTGTGAACTTGATTAAAGCTTTGTCAAGACCAAAAATAATATGTGAATTCAACCCAAGCAGACAATATGACTTTAATATGTTGATCCACCTTGAGACAAACTTGAAGTCATCTAGATTGAGGTTTGAATCAAACTCAAAAACTTATCATGATTATCATCATCTGTGAAGAAAACTTAAATGAAAGTTCTAACTACCTTTGATAAGGAGTAACAATACCCATGACATAAAGAATGAGTGAAGCATCAACTTCAACATGTCACATTCTTCAACACAAATATGAAACTCTTGAACAAGAATGATATTTTGAACTCCTGAAAAGAACTTCTGACATGAAGACCATACCAACATCCAGAAGACCATTCTGTGCTATTTGTATCAACCACTGTCTCTTGCTCCTGAGACACTTATGTCAGATGAGATGATGTCTCTTGCTCCTGTCAACAACAATACACAACTTTTGATGAACACACATATCTCTGCATCAACCTTTTGTACTTACCTCCTGAATGGTGACCTTTGAAGATATGAATCTGCATCAACCTTTTACACTTACCTCCTGAATGGTGACCTTTGAAGATATGAATCTGCATCAACCTTTTACACTTACCTCTTGAATGGTGACCTTTGAAGATATGAACCAATATACACACTAAACATGAGAATCCATCCTGAGAACCTGTTAAAACCAACTAAAGGATATTATGGAGACCAAACTCCCTGATTTCAACATTTGTTTGTATACTGAGATCAACTCACAACTTCAATTGATATATGCATCTGTAAAGACAAATTTAACAACACACAAGATAATGTAATCCTGCAACAACACATTTGACATCAATGACAACCTGTTACCATCATAGAAGACCTCCAGTTAGACAACAAAATGCTCAAAGGTACCCATCTTTCAATGGCCATTGTTTTAATTGCAAAAAGTTTAGTCATAAAGCTACCCAGTGTAGTAGAATAAATCATAATGTTCCATCATTCTCTGGTCAATGTTTCAATTGCAAGAAAATTGGTCATAGATCAAATGAATGCAGAAGTCTGGTAAGAAATGGCTTTCACAATTCAAGGAATACTCAATATTTAATGCAAGATGTTTTGCTTGCAATAGATTTGGACACATGGCTAATCAATGCAAATAAAGGATAAATTCATTCAGAGGAATGAATCAAGGATAGGGAAACATTGTGTGCTACAATTGCAACAAGTTTGGACATGTTGCAAGATTTTGCAGAAGCAAGAATGTGAAAAGAAACTACTATGCTGAAAAAAGGAAAACATAGCAGAGGAATGATAAGGGAAAAGAAAAAGTTGATCTGGTTGAAACTAAGAAAGAAATGGACAAGATCTGGATCAAGAAAGAAGTAATTGAAGTCAAGGATGGATTCGCACCAACATCTGGTGCAGATACTTCCTTCGGGAAGTAAATTGGGAGCTCTGGCTTAGGGGGAACTGTGTTGAAAATCTAAAACCCCCAGCCAGAAAGTTAGTGCTGAAATTTGACACTAAGGTATGTTGTGAAGAACTCTATGACAAAGCCTCTGAAATAAATTCCGGTAGAGAAAGATCTAATGCGGAGCATTGTAGAGCAATTTGGATTGACTATGGCTGACTGAGAAGTGTTTGACATCTTTTTGAAAGACCGCATTTATGATGATTAAGTTAAGACTTCAAGGGGTTTAAAGGCTTGGATTCATAAAAAATTAATCACTTTGCATTCAATCTTTCAAGTGTTTAAGGTGATCTGAAGCTAAAATCCAAGCAACTCAAAGTTTTCCAAAATGATTCAAGTCAAAATTGACCTCAGGTGAAGGAAACCCTAATTGGCAAAATGAGGTATTTTTTATATTCGAAACCTACTATTAATTTATTTAAAATGGCAACACCACATGTGATTGATATAATTGAGAGGCCAAGGCCAAAATTCAAGAAACATCCTTTCAAATCAACATAAGTAGATCCAATAGGTGCATTTTCTGACATACCATATGGAGTTATGCATGCGGAGGATGTTAGGGCTTATATTCATGTTTCCTTAGAAGAACATGGAAAAGGTAAACTCACATATTTATTCCTAAATCATTTGTGCAGTAAGGATTATGATTTAAAGAATGAATATAAGGCATTGGAAACAAAGAAATTCATTCAGTACATTGATTTCCCAACATTCGTTGAGGATGAATGGACTTAATATATTCTGAGCAAAGTACATGATGAATTTATATGGCTAGAAAAACCATTCATGATAACTAAGGATGCCATAAGGGTAGTGACAAGGGTCATTGTACCTCGACATTTAATCATATTTTCATGTGTCAAATCCAGGGCTGTGTCCTTGGCTATTTGCAATTAGGAATCCTATAGTTGCCAGTCTACTTAACTAACTCTAATGATCTTTACTGATTAAAGAAACTAATACTACTGATCTATCTACTATGAAGATGAATTCTAGAAATACTAGAAACATAGTTGAAACAATGAATTGCAAATGTAGATCTATACTATTCCATACAATTGAAACTGATGAAGGGGGTAAATCATAAAACACACAACAACAAAAATAGGACACAACAAATAGAATATTTATTTATTAATCTGGGCAACTCATTACATTACAGAAGCTCAATTACAAACAGAGGAATCAATCCTCCACAGGCTGCAACACACTACAGCTACACATCACCAAGCTCTAGAATCTTCAGCCTTTTGCAACCCCAAATCAGTTAGGGTTTCTGTTTTCCTACCTATTCTTGACTCTAAACTTTCCCCCTTAACTCTACTACTGCCCAGGATTCCCAAAATAGTCATAAATAGCACTTTTTGGCGGCCTCCAACTAAATTTTGAAATTTACAACTCCCTCCAAAAGTAGGTCAACTTCCAAGAAGCATAACTTTTGATCAGGGTGTCTGATTGACGAACCATTTTTAGCGCTGGAAATCTCGTGATGTGAACTATCACGCTAGAAATGCGTAAATGGATTTCTATCAACATGTTGGGACATTATGGGATGTTTTAGTGCCTCATATCTCATTTTAGAAATTTTCAGGGGCTTTTCAGAAAACAAAAACTTTAATATCTTTTAGGTCACAAATGATCTTTGCCTGATTCCTTTGCCAAAGGTCTTATATTTCTGTTATGTAACTTTCTGCAGATTTTCTCTTCGATCCGTGCCCAAATGCAAACTTTCCTAAAATAGTAGGTACACTTTCCAAAACAGGCAGGTTGCTATTTTTAGCAGTTTTGGAAAAACTGAAAGTCCTACATTATTCTGGATATTATGGAACCAGAAACACTAATTATGGAAAGAAATGAAAACAACTACAATGATTTTGAATTAACTTCTTTTTGGGTGATGCAAGATTGCCCTTACACCATTGGATGCTCCTGCATCAGAAACATACATTTATCTATGAGAAAACATTAACTATTTTCTTAAGTAGAATCTGAAATAGAACAACAAATAATAGAATCTAAAACAAAATAATAAACAACAATACTAGCCTTCTGCCTTGGTGGTGGGAGTGGGCCCTTGCTCCACACCCTTAGGGCTAAAGACCAAAGCAATGAATCAGAACAAGAAGATAATATCACAACTCACTTTCAATCCAATTCCATCAGCTTTTGTATTAAGAAAAATGTCTATATCAAAATGAGATTACAATAACAATAAATTATCCACTGTCTATTCTTCTGCTACCTTTGTAAGTTTATATTTAATCCAGTGAGGAGATATCACTTACCCTAACTACTAGTTCATCTGTGAGATAGTACCAATCTCTTATTCTACTAAATGTTTAACTACAGAGTAAACATTCATATAATTGAAATAGATTTAGTGGAACACTAGTCTCACTAAATTTGAGTCTTAGTTTCAAATACAACTGGACAGTGTGTTGGGACTTAAATTTGGTTCCAATTTTAGTCAAAATTTTATGCTCCCATCATAAAAAGTTTGATTGCTGCACCAGTAAAAGACCAAGATAAAGTGCTATAGAACATCGTTCCAAGACTAAATAGACCTAGTTCAATGGACATAATGGTGGAGATAACACATGGGGTATCAAGTTAATTGTTACCACTGAAAGAGGGCAAAGATAACATATCAGCGTGATCATTGTTATCGGTGAAGATAATTTAATTTATACCGATCTTATACCTCTCACCGACGGAGCTTCGAGAAATACACAAAAGGAAGTAAGTATCGGTGTAAGGTTGATCATCGGGAAGAAAATCTCAAAGGTTACCGATGAACTAAGTGATACCGATGAATTTCGTCGGAAGGATAGTTACCAAGTCACGCCGATCGGTATGAGATATTAATATCAGTGAATGCTTTACAAGACCCCCCGACAGTGTAGATCATATCGATGGAGTATTTCAGGGAAACTCTCGCCGAAGCATCCTATGGAATCGAAGGAGATAATAAGCATTGGCAGGACATGAGTGTCGGAGTAAACATTTAATAGGTCTCCAATACTCCGGTGTCTTGGTGAAACAACAAAAGGTGCTTTCTGTATGAGTCACACTGATACACATATCTATCAGCATAACTTGACACATCGGACGAAGCAATTATGTTTTGCCGATTCCCTAGTCACAGCGATGAAAAGGCTGTCGGTGACACTTCGGCAAATTCTCTTCGATGAAAAATACTAAGTGGCTATCAGGGAGATAAACATTGTCGGGTGTCTTGAAAAAGGTTACCCCGATGGTATATATTACTCTGATAGACATGAGGATTACACACATTTATAAGAAGTCTCACAAATAATGATATCGGTAAAACATTAAGAAAGTCCTTCCGATAAAAGATATAAAGTGGCCATCGGGAAGACAATGATGATTGGATAAACATAGATATGTTATCCCGATGGCATAAATTACCCCGATGATAATTGTCATCACACATATATCGGTAAGACTTTCACCAATAGTTATATCGGGGAGATAATTGTGATCGGGTGATCTGAAAAGGATTACCCCGATGGTATGACTAACTTTGATAAAATGAAGATTGTGTATTGGTAACACATTACGAAGGTCTTTTCGATCCAGTATACAAAGGGCTATCGGGAAGATAATAACGCTCGGGTAGACATAAATATGTTATCCCGATGGCATAAATCACCCCGATAACAATTGTCGTCACACATATTGATAAGACTCTCACCGATAGTTATATTGGTACAACTAAATAGATCAGAATGAAATATATATGTCTGACTGATTCATAGGTTATAGCGATAAAATCGTCGGTGACACTTCGGGAGGTCCTCTCCAATGAAAGATATAATGCAGCCATCAGGGAGATAAATAGGATCGGGTGACTTGAAAAAGGTTACCCCGATGGAATATCTCACTCTGACGGAAAGTGTAAAGAAAGGCTATCAGGGAGATAACCACTGTCGGGTGACTTAAAATAAGTCACTCCGATCACGCATCTTATTCTGATAGAAACACATTTGCCAACAAATATATCGGTGAGAGAGATGAATCGGGATAAAACCTGCCAATCTCGCCGACACGATAGTCACAACGATGTCGGGGACATGTTGTGAAAGGTCTTGCCGATGCAAAATACAGGAACCCTAAAAACAACATTTAAATTTGAAAGGTTAAATATACTCTTCTAACATTTGAAAAATGGGTTTTATGTAGGATATTCATAGCGGGGATCAAACCATAAAACACCTGTGAAAGGAGTTTGAGCGACTAACAAATCGTTGATAAAGGGAGAAATTACTTGAATAAACACATTTGTTCAAATAAATCTATTTGGATTGTTTGATCATACATTAATTTGTGTTTTATCTGGTCTTTGTAGGATAATAAAGGAATCCTTGAAGGAGATTAAGCAGAATTACAGTTGAAGATCTTTGTTTGATTCTGAGATGGTTATCCATCTGATGATTAAGACGACTGTTAATCTTTCTGAATTTGTTTGTTTAAACAAATATTGTTGTCCAGTTATCAACCGTCACAACCATTGTAACTGGTTTGAAGCTTGTTGCATCTCTTTAAATAGAGATCCTAGGACCCGGAATAGAAGAGTTAGAATTAGATTAGAAATAGATATTTTTACATAAAGACAATTGAAACATTTTAGGATTAGATTAGGTTAGATTTGATGCAATCTGATGCAAATTTGATCCTTCTATGCAATTTCATTTTGAGAAAGACTATGGTGCATGATACATACTGAGGCAGTAGTTGAGGATTCAAATTTGAAATACATTGTGACGGTATCATCTATTTGTTGTTTTTTATTCAATCAATTTAATTATCTCCATGTCATTCATTTTCTAATTATTCAATTTGAATGTGTTAAGGATATGTTCAAATTGTCTGATTACATTTGCTAATCCAGTATAGTTGATTTGATTGGTTTCTCAGAGAGAATTAAATCCTTTCTCATCAATTATAGTAATCTTAGAATGTTGAATGGATTACTAGGTATGATTAATTGATTAGGGGTATTAATTTGTCTCCAGAGTTGATCTAATTTATTATTTTGCAAAGTTAAATTGGTTCTTTCTGAAAAGATTAAAATCCTTTTGATATTTTGCATTTAATACAATTATGTCCTTTGGATTATTAAGAATGAATTAATAATTTCTTCCTTGCACGTTTGTACAAGTTGCAAATAGTTATATGTGCCAATCAGATCGAGTTATTACCTGATACAAGTTATTTGTTTCTGACATCCCGACTCTGTTGCCCAAATGGACAAAGCACCAGTCTAACTATTGATTCATCTTATATTTAAAATCTTTACTCTATTTTTTTGTTATAGTTTAGATTCATTTCATGTTATTTGTTATTTATTTCTGTTAGAATTTAGATTAAATCATTTGCTTTCTTTAGAATTAGTTTACAATATCTTATCTGATTTACAAGTATGCCATTATAATTGGATAAACTAGCAGCAAACTAACATTGATTTAATCATACAACCTGCTTTGATAATCAAAGGTTCACCCACCTAGGTTGTAGCAGGACCTAAAGTGTAGGGAGAAGTTGATCGTTAAGGTCAAACTCTAGTCATTGGATCAAAAACGTTGTAGATTTGACCATAGGGTTTGGCATTCCCTTAGAATCCACAACCTGCATTTTTGAGACCCAACACAGCAAGGCCCTGAAATATAGGTATTTAATTATTCTGTTGAGAACTCGTGCAAAATAAAAAAAGAAAGATAAAACTTCCAGCAGTTAACTACAATCTTCATTCGATTACTTAGGTGCTAATTGATTAATATCTAGAGCACCCCAATTACCACTGGAAGTGTTGACTGGCAGTGGCACTAGAAATCTACATTTGTGTTGAGGAGACTCAGGAGGTGTGTGCTTCTGTCTGCAGCTCTAGAGATATGCTCATGACTTTAGTTTAGCTCCAGAGATGATTCACCCCCTTCAAAATCTCTCCAATCATATTGGAAAATATTGGAGACTAGTGCGGTATCCATATGTCAGCTCCGGAGATTATTAGGACCATCTCCAAAGATGACCAAAATTGTCTTTGCCCAAACATCTGCACCTGTAGATTCAAAAAGAGAGAATTTCTGCATATTTCCATGAATTCAATGCACAATAGTCCTTCAATCATAAATCATGATTTTAAGTAATTCATCTCTCATTAAACATAATTAGAACAATCTTGTTAATCTATTTTGGTGGAGTCATCAGGACAATAGAATAAGAAGGAAAAAGAGAGGTAAAAAGGTCTATTTCATGGGTGCTACCTGGCACTCATCATCCCCCCGTATTTAAAGGTTAGCAGGTCCTCTTGCGTCTTACAATCTTGACTTATTTAGGTGGAATATTCTATCAGTCAAGTTGTAGTCCTTTGCATAAGTAGTCCAAGTGGTGCGGTCTGTATTACCATTTCCTCTGAACTGATTAACCTACTTCATCCATTCCTACAATTTATCATCTTCCATGTGTTCAGCCCAGATAGGTTGTGGCTCAATGATGAGAGGAGGTATGAAACAACCACCTATCCACTCCAGTTGGTATTTATCCATCATTTTGGACACTAACCTAGCCTTCCTCATAAACAACCTGAGGTTGGCAGGGGACACCACTTCCCTCATCTTCTATTCTGTAGTCAAGTGTTGCACCTTTCATTTGCCACTGGAAGCATTTGATTAGATAAACTGTTTATGAGGAGACCAAAATCAATGGAGCATTCCTGCAGATGTTTTAGATATAGAGGCAAAATCCTAGTCTTACTGTCTGGGTGGTAAATGTATGCCCTGAACTGGATCTTAAAGGCATTGGTATTTGGACATTCCTTTCTGATAAAAAGACTTGTTTCTGCATCCTTCTTTAGATAGGCCTCCATCCTTTCATTCCAAATCTGATGATTTTTCATCAGTGACATGAATGCCCTGAGTTGACATTCTCCTACATAATAGTTGATAATGAAGGTAATATCATCAATGCAGAAACCATGCAAATACAACTCACACATAAAATCTTTGTCCTCATCAGAAATTCTCATGTATGCTTCCATGAACCCCATCCCTGTTTCTGTATCCTCAGTCAAATTTGACAGAACCAAAGATATTTTCCTCTGTAGGATTCTTTCTTGTAGAAATAGAGCATAACTTCCACTTGGGGGTCTCCAAGATAGGATCTTAGATGAAATGGAATCTACCTGAAGGACCTTTTGTTCCAAAGTTTGTACTCTTTTTGACATGGCAGTTACTGCCCTTTGTAATTGCAGCATAGGCTTAGAAGCCTCATATTCCCTACATCTTCTTTCCCAATGGAACAGGACTTTAACAATATCTATTGGAATTGGGCCTAAGTATGGATCTATTTGCACCCCCTGTTCCATGGTTGCCCTTGGGCCAATCAACTCTTGAATGTACTCTTCTTGATCATCTATCTTATTGTTGGCCCATGTTAATTGTCTCGCTTGGCTTTGTACTTTCTCAACAAGTGCTACAATTATTGTGAGACTATTGTTTCGAGCCTTTGTAAGGTTAGAGATATTTTGTGCTGCCTCTGCCTCCTTCTCGTTGATGCTTTGGGCTGCCTCTACCTCCTTTTCCTTAATGCTTTGGACTACCTCTATTTCTTTTCCTCTAAATTTTGCCTCTTTCTCAAATTATTTTCTGTTTATTCTGGAGCTCTACTTGCAGTCCTTCAATTACCTATTTTTGCTCCATTTCTTTTTCTCTCATGACCTTCTTGAGGTCAGTAATAACTAGGTTCTTCCCCCATAATAATCTTTTCAGATTATCTATTTCCTCTAACATCTGTTGTTCCCTTGAAATCTCAATATCCTCCTGATCAGAGGGGTGAGGATAAGTCCCTATTTCTTCTTTTGTCTGTTCCACTTCAAGGTTTTCCATAGCTCTTTGGTCTTCACTGCCAGCTACATCCACTTGCCCTGTTTCAACTTCCCTTGCAATCTCCTTATCCTGAGCTTCTTATTGATCTCTCTCTTCAATTATTGGTTCTGATGAAGGCCCAACCTCATCTACAGAAGTTCTGAAACCCAAGAGAACTTCAGCCAGAAGAGTAGTATCCTTTTCAGCTTGGGTGAGTTGCCTTCTTCTCTTGCTTCTCCATAGCATAGGTGAAGTAGGTACCTCTGTAGAAGGTATATCATCCTCAGAGTCTGAGGAAATAGTCAAAGTGTCTCTCTGTTCTAACTCTGGAGCAGGGGAATGTTGTGAAGTTGGACTTTGGGAATCTGGATGAATAGATGGTTCTGGGGAAATTTCTCTTTGTTTCTTCTTTCTCACTAGAGGAATTTCATCTGAATCATGAGATGCTTCCTTAGCCTAGTAGTGTATTATGGAATCAATTTTATTTAAAGTTGTTTTTGTTTTCTGATCCTGCCTTGTCTTCTTCTTTTGCTTCTTGGGGTCAGAAGTCTGGGTGGAGGTCTACTCTATGACAATTGTTTCCCCTGTTTGTTTAACTAGAGTAGACTGTTTACTGCAATATGGTGTGTTTCACAGAATATGAAGTAAACAAAATTAAGTAGTATAGTGCATAACACAGAGCATGAAATTATAACAGCATTGCACAGAATAAAGCATTGTTCCCATTCATTGAATATATCAGTATTACACTACAATGTTACAATGCTGTGGGGTCCCCCCAACTACAAAGTATTAAGCCAATATATAACTTGGCCAAGGTTGGTTGAGATACCAACCGTTGGCAATGACTCTATAACTATCCAACCGTCGGGGTTAATTCCTGATAACACTCCTAACATAACAACACTAATTAATTTATGATTATTTACTTGGCCAACTACGACTGACTACAATTATGACAGACTACATCATCCCCCCACAAAATTAGTCATCTTCTAGATGACAGAAAACCATCAAGTGACATTAAGTAAGCTTTTGCCGACAACAATGCTGAAGTAGGAGCTGTGTAAAAGTAGAACCAACACATTTGGAACACCTACCAGTAGACCCACCAACCAAGGGACCCAATCTGATAACACACTGAATGCTGTGAATGTTGCACCCCATTGCTCACTGAATCAAGATAGTACCGATTTAATGGGGGTTTGGGGGCAACGCCCCCAACGGGGTTGAGGGGTAGCGCCCCTCGCAGGGGTTTGGGGGCAACGCCCCCAGCGGGGTTGAGGGGCAGTGCCCCTCGCGGGGTCCGGGGGTAGCGCCCCTAGCGCGCTCCCTATTGCGATACAGGGTGGGGTCGAGGGGTAACGCCCCTGCCGCCAAGCCCAAATTAACACTTTCAAAACCATTCAGACCTTCATGGCGCACATCATTTTTCTGACAAAATCAAACGCTCATCTGCAATCTAAAAACTCATATAGTCGTGTCTCCTGGCTTGAATTTGTTGTACGGCCTTAGCAAAAACTTCTTTCTTATCTGGCATTTTCTTTTAACTCCCTATCTATTGGTTTTCATTGTTGAAATGAACTTGCATGGCGGGGTGGTTGGCCGTACGACGTACGTCATACGACTTAGCCGTACGTCATATGATTTGGTCATACGTCGTACGACCCAGTCGTACGTCGTACGGTCTGGTCGTACGTCATACGACCTGCTGTCTTCTCTCTCTATTTTTTTATTTTCTTTTAGGCCATACACCGTACGGCCCAAGTTGTACACCGTACGACTCATGTCGTTCGTCATACGACCTGCTTTTTTTTCCTCTATTTTTTACGTTTTTTCTAATTTTTTAAAATTTTTCTGACATTTTATTTTTTTCATCTTTTCCATGTCAAACTGAATTTGATTTGTCTATTTTTCTTCGACGGGTTCCACGTTCGATCTACAATTCTGACTAGAATTGTTGTCTTCAAAAAAATAAAACTATCTGACTTTTGAACATTATTTTTTCTCTGTTGATTGTCACTGATCGCCAAAACATTGCAAGTCAATAGAAATACTCTATAGTCTTTATTCTTTCTGTATGGTCTCTTTCTAGCTGGAGTTTTCAATGTCGTGTTCCCGTCATTAGTTTCATCACCCCGTTTCACCTTGCTTGCCAATGGCTCCTCATACCTGATCACCTTGTCTGGTTCAAATTTATGTGCAAGTGTATTATTTATCTTCACTTCACCCTCTGTATATTCTTTCTATGCCTCTCCTGGTCGACATGTCTGTTCTGGTCGACTTGTCTCTGCCACTATTTGCTCTGTTACTTTCAGCTGATTATTGCCTTCCTCCCCTTTGTCATTCATTACTGGTTCCTTCTTACCAAGTGGTCAAGTGTTTGTCAATCCATCAAGTGCTTCATTCATGAACAATGTTTCACTCGTCAGCCTAGAGGTGCCCAGACTTTCATTCGTCGGCCGAGAGTTGCTGAGACTTTCATAGTTGCTGAGTGTTTCACTCTTCGACCAAGTTTTGCCAAGAATTGCACTGCCATGACTTACATTGCCAGGACTTGCACTACGAGGACTTGCATTGTTCATCAGAGAGCTCTCGCTGACTTCTTTTATTGAAATCATATTACATTCTAGTTGAAAGAACTCGTAATCTTCCATCTATCAATGGAAGAGCCCACTAAAGGAATTAGTTTCATCCTCAGAATATTCTTGCAATTTTAATACTCCTTCCTCATCAAGTTCCATTGGCCCTCTATCAACTGACTCCCCTCTGTCTGAATCAGAATCCGATGCTAGTTCCTCACTTATAGCCTGTGTTCTCAAATCTATGACAATCTTTTTACCTTTGTTTTCTATTGACAACGTGTTCCTTTTCCAGTTATGGTTGGCCTTGGCGGCTATCAGCCACCCTCGGTTGAGTAATGCATTGTACGACGTATTTTGTGTTGTTATGACTACAAAGTTTAATTGAAAAAGTTGGGTGCCAATCCTTACTTTCTGAGCCATTAGCACTCCCAACGCTTTAATTCTGTGCTGGTCTGCACCCAATAACTAAAAATTTTGTGGCCATAGTGTAGGTTTCCCCAAGCACTTCCACGTATCTTCTGTCAGCACATTCACTCCCGATCCACCGTCGATTATTGTGTTTGTTAGATGACATCCATCGATTTCCATGTGCCCGACGGCTAGATTCTTGCCATTGTTTATTGCCAATAGTCTCAGGTCAATGACTTGTTCTCCCTCAAGCGGTGGCTCCACTATGATGTCTTCCTCCTTTGTTTGCCTGTTTGGTTCCCCTTCCATCACCTTTGAGATTGCCATTCTCAATTGCAACATGCTTTGTAAAAGATCCACTATCTTAATTGATACCGTGGTTTGTAGCACCTGATTCACAATGCTCTTGTCTGACTCTGGTTGTGTGGTAGTTATTTTTCTGTTCTTCCCTTCTATTTCCATTGCAATCTCTACTTCCTTTCTCGCCTCCCGAAGTCTCTCCTTCTTGGTTCGAGGATCTGGATACGTCGCTTTTTTCCATTGTGCTCGAGTGACCGCCAGGATCTCTTCATCATTCCCCTTGAAACTGATCATGTTCACCCCTTTTTGCTTCAGGTAATCTTTTTCTTCGTGATTTCCAGGCCCACACCACTTGCATAATGCATTTATTGTGTTCTGATTATTGTTTGGGCATTCTCTGGCAAAGTGACCCCATTCATTGCACTTTCTACATTGTATCATGGGCCTCCCCTTACTGTCATACTGTATTCTATTCCTTGGGCTATTATTACTTTTGTAACCTCCAGGGGATGCATTTCTATTGTACTGGGACTTTGGTGGTGTGTTTGGCGGTGTTGACGGTTCTCCTTGAGTGAAGAGTACTTGCGTACCCCTTGCTTTTAGATTGTATGGGCATTCCTTAATGGAATGCCCCATCACTTGGCAGATATCAGAGAATAACTTCTTTGGGCAGTATGCCTTTGCGTGACCTTCCCCCTTGCAATCCATACACCATAGTTCTCTGGCTTCCCTCATACTCTCCTTGTCGGCCTTCAATTCTTTCATCATTCTCATCATGTCCTTCCTGAGTGCTTGTACGGTCTTGGACTCACTGTCGCTGCTGTCGTCCGTACTCTCCTTGTCGTTCGTCTTCATTTTTCCTCGAAAGGATATTTTATTTTCACTCTCTATATCCATTGCTCGATTGTATGCTTCATCGTATGATGACAGAGGCACGACTTTCATTTTCTTTCTCAGCGATGGACGTAACCCTTCGATGAACCATCGCTTCTTCAGCCTGTCGGCTGGCTGAGTCTCTAGTTTTCCCAACAATTCTTTCAGTCTCTGGTTGTAGGTTCGCACATTCTCATGCTTCCCTTGCTTCGTATTGTAGATCTCTGCTACAATTTCACTATCATCCCTCAGAAGTTTGGATTCGTCTTGAAATGCCTTCTTAAGTAATCTCCATGATGCCCTGTGTGCTTGGGCCAACTCTGTGTACCAGTCGATGGCACTATCTCTCAGTGTCGCTAGAAATACTTTCAGCTAGTAGTCCACATCATCTTGCCCATTGGCTATCCAAATTGTCTTGCACGTCTTACAGTGTCGTACCGGATCTTCTGACCCATCCCCCATAAATTTTGGCAGCTTCTGCCTCTCGACTAGCAGAGTCACCATCCTTCCCCGATGCCCTCCTTATGCATTGGACCTGGCTGGACTGGTTCTCTCGCAATGTCCTGGTGCGTCACTTGCACTCTCGGCCACGTTCGAGTCTTCCCCGTGTCCTCTATCAGCGTCCTCTACACCTTGAGTCTCTTCGAGTTCGTTCTGATACTCCCTTTGCCCTGGGGTCTTAGGCTCAGATCTTCCAACTCTCAGCCCTTCGTTGTCCGATATGGATAACTCTCTGATGCGGCATATGTTGTTTTCAATTTCTTCTATCAATTCATTTTCATTCCCTTTTTCTTTATTTGTCAGCGGTGTCTTGAAAATTCCTTCATCGGCATGATGATGTTCATTGACAATTTGTTTATGTTTTCCTTTGTTCTTCTTGTTCCTTTAATCTCAATGATGTTCGTGTTCTTTCCTCTGGTGTTTCATGCCCACTTGGTACTCAGTTCTTATCCTTATTGAGTTATATGGGCATTAATTACTACTCGGGTGAGGAGATGGCCGACCTCTTGGTCGATGTGCAATTGATCCCAGATGACCGACTGAGGGATCTCTCGTCTGAGAGCATCTTCATGATCCTCGTTTGCTTGTACTGGCTCTTCGGTCGGCTGCCTATCATGACGCCATCTTCATTGTGTTTTTTTTATCGACCCTGGTTACACCCAATGGTTTGCTTGTTTCTGACGATGCCACTTGTCTGATGGTTTCTGACGACTCAACTTGTCATCGATAGCCAACTTGTCATCCGATGGTCTCAACTTGTCATCAACTTGTCACTCGATGGCATCGGACGACTCAACTTGTCACCTGATGGCATCGGATGACTCAACTTGTCATCGACTTGTCACCCTTGACCTGTTTTCGAACTGGCAATGGTGCCAAATGTTTACCGCAATATGGTGTGTTTCACAGAATATGAAGTAAATAGAATTAAGTAGTACAGTGCATAACACAAAGCATGAAATTACAACAACATTGCACAGAATAAAGCATTGTTTCCATTCATTGAATATATCAGTATTACACTACAATGTTACAATGCTGTGGGGTCCCCCCGACTACAAAGTATTAAGCCAATATATAACTTGGCCAAGGTTGGTTGAGATACCAATCGTTGGCAATGACTCTATAACTATCCAACCATCAGGGTTAATTCCTGATAACACTCCTAACATAACAACACTAATTAATTTATGATTATTTACTTGGCTGACTACAGCCGACTACAATTATGACCAACTACATAGACTCCTCAGCCAAGGTCATCTTCCGCCTTGTTGAGCAAATCAAATATGGGGTTTGTTCTATAACAGGTTCAACAACTTCTTTCCCTTTCCTCTTTCTTCTAGAAACAGGGGCAACAGATGAAGTTGCTGTTAGTTTCAAGATAGACAACTGAGAGGGGGGGTGAATCCCTTCTTGTAATTCAGCAGCATAATAATAAATCAATCATGGGAACATAATACAACAATTTAAGAGTAGAAACACATTAACACATATGACACCAAGATTTTAACGTGGAAAACCTGGTTAAGGGAAAAACCATGATGTGACTAACCCAAGATTGTATTCTCTATTAAAAGAATAAGAAGAATAAAATGACACATGCCAATTAGGGCTCACTACCCGAGCACACTGCTTATAAGAGGTCCACTGCCTATAAGAGACACACTGTCTACAAAATGATACATATTACATACTTGAACTGAAGAATAACATCTTCACCGTGCTTGAGTTAGTTCTATTTAATCCCAACACTTCTACTCTACCTTTTGCTCTTCTCCTCTCTACCACACTCTCATCTCCACCAAGATGCTTTCAAAATGACTTCACAACTTCTTATTTATACAAGACATTGAATTTGGGATAATCATCCAAGTCAACATACTTTACAGAGCAAATACACAAATACAACTTGACTAATTACAAAAGACTTCATGCGAATCACCACACTGTCGGCTACACAGATTTGGGACTTCAATCTTCTTTGAGGAACACACCATGCTTCGCAGAACATCTTCAGGATCATCCGCAAGATGTGTAACTCATCCGGTCAGCCAAGTTTAGGAAGAACATCATCATCTAGAAGTAATTCTTCAATTAAAAGCTCAATCTTCAATGTGGACCACCAACACAAACTAGACATAATTCAGAGACCTCCACAAGCTTGCTTGAATCACCAAGAACATCCACACTACTTCTGCTTACTAAAATTATTCTCTCCTTCATCCAGAACCTCAAGAACATAGTTTGTCATCACTGTAATATTGGAATAGATGCTTGCGGACCTCCAGACCACAAACCAATTGAGTTGTCAATTCACATTGACTTCCCAAACACTCCACCAAATCCGCAGAACAAGATATTTCATTTCTGGATCTCACTGGACCTATTTGTGTCACTGTCACCTCTGAACATTTGCCAGAACCAGTTTTGATCATATGGCTATAACTTCTTCAAATTTTCATGTGGACCTCTCAAATCTTTACTGGATCACCTTTAGACACATATCTACAAACCCTTTGATGCACATCCTTTGATCTTCATCTTAGCTGGGATCTTTGCTTCACTGTTCTTCTCTATTCCTGATAGGACTACTTTTCTCAATATCCTCAGCATACAACTCATCCAATCCTTGATATCAATGCAACAGGAGTATGTTGACATCAATGAAAACACCGGTTAGGCCCATACTTGCAACAATCTCTCCCTTTGTCATTGATGGCAACATATGATGTGAAAAACTATTTTAACCATCAAGACAAGAATTTCTCCTCACTGACTGACACAACTCCCCCTGTCAACAACAACCATTCACATGTCTTCTCTTCCTTTACTGCTCCCCCTTTGATCAGCAACCACTTTTTGTTTTTCACATGTCTTCTCTCCCCCTTTAACATCAATGGCAAAGGGCACATACTTGCATCACTCAGAATCATAAAGACTGCTCCCCCTGAGTAGCAGCTTCCCATCATCAATCTGGACCACAAGATATGATTGTGAGATCCACCGGACTGATGCACATCAGTGCACCTTAATTCAGAACTGGAGGGGTAATAACCCCTAACTTCTCCCTGAGATACTCAAAAGAATCCTTAGGTAGAGGTTTAGTAAAAATATCTGCAATCTGATCTTTGGAGGGTACAAACTCCAATTTGGCTTCATTTTTGTTCACTTGCTCTCTCAAAAAGTGAAACTTGATAGATATATGTTTTGTCTTTGAATGTAACACCAGATTTTTTGATATATTTATTGCACTTGAATTATCACAGAAGATTGTGATGGGTTTCTCATACTCCACTCTGATGTCTCTTAGCATTTGCTTCATCCACAATACTTGAGTGCAACTACCTGTTGCTGCAATATATTTTGCTTCTGCAATGGACAAAGATATTGCCTCTTGTTTCTTGCTCAGCCAAGAAACCAATCTTTTCCCTAAAAAGAATGCTCCACCACTGGTACTCTTCCGGTCATCCACATCTCTTGCCCAATCTGCATCTGTATATGCATGAAGAGAGAAATCATGATCTCTAGGATACCATAAACCATACTCAACTATTCCTTTTAGATATCTACGAATCCTCTTGATTGCCATGACATGAGATTCTCTAGGATCAGCTTGGAATCTAGCAACAAGACCAACAACATTCATAATGTCAGGTTTAATTTGAATAAGATACAGTAGTCCTCCAATCATTGACTTGTACTTTTTTTGATTAGCTTTAGGAGAGTCATCATCTTTGCTCAATTTACATCCAGTTGCCATGGAAGTATTCATTGGTTTTGAGTCTTCCATCCCAAATTTCTTCAACAATTCTTTCACATATTTGGTCTGTGAAATGAAGATTCCTTTCTTTGTTTGAATGATTTATAGACCCAAGAAGAAATTCATTTCCCTAAACATGGACATCTCAAATTCACTTGATTTGCAAAAGTTTTGCACATACTATCTCTTCCTCCAAAAATGATATCATCAACAAATACTTCAACAATCAAGATATTTTCATGATCAATTTTGAAGTACAAGTTACTGTCAACAATACCTTTGTTGAAACCAATCTTTAAAAGATGTTTATCCAGTCTTTCATACTAGGCTCTTGGGGCTTGTTTGAGTCCATACAGTGCTTTCTTCAACTTACAGACCATATCACCATGATCACACAATTGAAATCCATCTGGTTGCTCAATGTATACTTCTTCTTCCAAGTCACCATTCAGGAAGGCAGACTTGACATCCATCTGATATACTTTGAAGTCCTTAAAGGTAGCAAAGGCAAGAAATAATCTGACTGCTTCAATTCTTGCCACTGGAGCAAAAGTTTCTTCAAAATCAACTCCTACTTGAGAATAACCCTTGCAGACCAATCTAACTTTGTTTCTAACTACTTCACCATCTTCATTTAGTTTATTTCTGAAGACCCATTTGGTTCCAATCACATTTTTGTTTCTAGGTCTAGGAACAAGATCCCAAGTGTGATTTTTCTCAATTTGCATCAGCTCTTCCTTCATTGCTTTAGTCCAGCTTTCATCATTGCATGCTTCACTCACAATTTTTGGTTCAAACTTTGAAATTAGACAATACTTTTCTGAGTCTTGAGAAATCTTTCTTCTTGTTTGAACACCTTTGCTTTTATCACCTATGATCTGATCTTTAGAGTGATTCAGTCTTACATACCTAGGAGTTTTGGAAATTTCTTGCACTTCTATTTCTTGACCAGGTTCATCCAAACTTATCTCTTCTTCCTGATTTTCTGGATCAGTCTGGATCTGAATTTCAGAAGGAGCTTGGACTTCTTGGACCAAAACATCATTCTGATCATCTTCATCATATTCATAAAACTTTGAGGGTTTTTCAATACCTTCATCAACCTTCAAATTTGTACTTTCTATAATCTTTCTCAATTTCTTGTTATAACACCGATATGCTTTGCTTTGAGTAGAATAACCCGAGAATATTCCTTCATCACTTCTAGCATCAAATTTTCCAAGGTGTTCATCTCTTTTAATGTAACATTTGCTACCAAAGACTGAAATACTTCACAGTGGGAGTGATGCCAAACCATAGTTCATAAGGGGTCTTACTAGTATTGCTTCTGATTTGTACTCGATTAAGAGTATAGACAACATCACTTACAACTTCTCTCCAGTAGATTTGGGGAACATTTGCTTCCATCATCATGGTTCTATATGCTTCTTGGATGGTCCGGTTCTTTCTCTCCACTACTCCATTTTTCTGTGGAGTCCTTAGAGCAGATAACTGTCTTTTTATCCCATGTTTCTCACAGAATTGTATGAACTCTCTGGATGTGAATTCTCCACCTCTATCAGACCTGAGATATTTTATGTTTAATCTAGTTTCATTCTCTACCATAGCCTTGAATATTTTGAATTTTTGAAGAGCCTCAGATTTCTCTTTCAGAAAAGTTACCCACATCATCCAGGAGTGATCATCAATTAACAACATGAAGTATCTATCACCTTGCAAACTCCTGATTCTTGCTGGTCCACATAGATCAGTATGAACTAAGTCCAACAATCTGGTAGAAGATTATTCCTTACTTTTAAATGTGACTCTGCTCTGCTTACCCAACTGACATTCTTTGTACAAACTATTGGTAGGTTTCACCAGTCTTGGAAGATCTCTTACAGCCTGAGTGTTGCTTATCTTGATGATATTATCAAAATTCACATGACACATTCTCCTATGCCACAACCAACTCTGATAAATTTGAACAAATAAACAACTTTTACCAGTACCAACCAAATGGAAGATGTTACCTTTTGTTTGAGTATCGGATGCAATCTCTGTTCTGAAACTTTCAAAAATCTTGCATTTTCTATTTTTGAATCAGAGATCATAGCCTTTGTCCACCAACTGTCCAACATTGAGAAGATTGTGCTTTAGACCTTCAACATACAGTACATTACTGGCTTTGTTCTTTCCATCAAAAGAAATAGTTCCTCTACCTCTGATTCTGCTAGCAGAATTATCACCAAATTTTACCACTCCTCTTTCATATCTTTCCAAATCTATGAACTTATTTTTGTCACCTGTCATATGGTGGGAGCATCCACTCTTAATGACCCAGTCATCCTTTTCTTCAACTTGGGCAGCCATAACTCTTTCTACCATTTTATGATTGACAGATTCAGAGGGTATTGATTCTTCTTCCTTGATGGCAATAAACACCCAGTCACTTCCGGATTTGTTTCCTGTCTCTGATTCATCATCTATTACTCCATCATCATCATCTTCATGAACATAGTAACATTTCTTTTAGAATCTTGATCTGTTTGGATTTGCCCTTGAAAATCTTTCTAGACACCTTAAGGCAAAATGACCAATCTTATTGTAGTTGAAACATTTGAAGGGCAATTTTCCTTCATACTTACCGGATCCTCTTGGCAGTCTTTTTGCAATAAGGGCTTCAAGTTGAGCAGCTTCTGCTTCATCTTCTTCCAGATCGTTTCTTGCTTTTTCATGCCATGAGAGTTTCTTTGAGGAATTCTCTCTTGGATCAAACTTTTGTTTACCTTTTACAGAGGCACTAGCTTTGAATGCAGATTTAGTCTTGGGGGTGCATCTCCAAACTCGGCCAATTCAAATGCAGCTAATTTTCCAACCAATTGATCTCTTGTGATATTTGAAAAAAATCTAAATTCTTCAATAGCAAGAACCTTGTATTTGTAAGTAGGAGGTAGGGATCTGGGAACTTTGGCAACAATCTCATCTTCATCCAAGATTCCACCAGCACACCTAATGCCACAAACAAGCCCATTTAATTTTGGCATAAAAGTAGTGATATTCTCATCTTCATTCATCTTCAGGTTTTCAGATTTTCCTTTTAGACTCTGTAGGTTGGCACATTTAACATATTTGTCTCCTTCATGCAGAAGTTCCAGTTTTTCCCAAATCTCATATGTAGTTTTTAAATCTATAACATTTGTCAGCTCTGAATCAGATAAGGCACTTAGTAGAGCTTCTTTAGCCCGAAGATTTCTCTTCAGCATCTTTGATTTCATCTACAGTTCTCAAACCATTCTGTAGAGGAACATACTTCTTTGAAGCCATGATCCAATATTCATTCCCATACATTGCAAGTGACATTCCATGCGGCTTTTCCAAAGAGTGTAATTGGTTCCATCAAACCTTAGACTATCCTTTTTGTAGGAAGACATCCTGGATCTCCTCAAGCGGTTAAGCTCTTTTGGAGGAACTTAGCTCTGATACCAATTGTTAGTTTCAAGATAGACAACTGAGAGGGGGGGTGAATCAGTTGTCCCAAAACTTTCTTTATTAACCACTTAAATCCTTCTTGTAATTCAGTAGCATAATAATAAATCAATCGTGGGAACACAATGCAACAATTCAAGAGCAAAAACACATTAACACATATGACACCAAGATTTTAATGTAGAAAACCCAGTTAAGGAAAAAACCATGGGGTGACTAACCCAAGATTGTATTCTCTATTAAAAGAATAAGAAGAACAAAATGGCACATGCCAATTAGGGCTCACTGCCTGAGCACACTGCTCACAAGAGGCCCACTGCCTACAAGAGACACATTGTCTACAAAATGATAAATATTACATACTTGAACTGAAGAATAGCATCTTCACCATGCTTGAGTTAGTTCTATGTAAGCCCAACACTTTTGCTCTGCCTTTCGCTCTTCTCCTCTCTACCACACTCTCATCTCCACCAAGATGCTTTGGAAATGACTTCACAACTTTTTATTTATAAAAGACATTGACTTTGGGATAATCATCCAAGTCGGCATACTTTACAGAGCAAATACACAAATACAACTTGACTAATTACAAAAGACTTCATGTGAATCACTACACTATCAGCTACACAGATTTGGGACTTCAATCTTCTTTGAGGAACACACCATGCTTCTCAGAACATCTTTAAGATCATCTGCAAGATGTGTAACTCATCCGGTCGGCCAAGTTTAGGAAGAACATCATCATCCGGAAGTAATTATTCAATTACGAGCTCGATCTTCAATGTGGACCACCAACACGGACTAGTAAGGGATTTTGACCTTTACTTCTCTTAGTAGCTAGAGAGGAAGTTGAAGACTCTACCTCCTCTTCCTGCTGGGTAGAGGAAGCCTCATCTATTTTCTGTGCCCTCTCTGGTGTTCTATCTGTTGGTGCCTGAATTGGCTCTCAGTTTTGGAGCAATTTTCATGCAGGCACCTTCCCAAAAAATCCAAAAACGTTTAAGTTTTGGCACCCCTTCAGTGTTTTTCAGCATCTGCATCATAGTTTTTGAGGAGGTGGTCTTTGTGTTTTCTCCATCGACATGAGTTCATTTTTGTGTCTTCGACATTTCGGTTTGAACTTGAACCCCTTTTCTCAAAGTTCAATAGTTCAACGGTTCAAGGTTCAATGGTTCGAAGCTTTGTTGCCAATGGAGTATTATTTTGGAGGTTTGAACCTCGCCGGCGTACCTCAGTATTGAACCTCGCCATTGAACTGGTTCATCGGTTCAATGGGTTCATGGGGTTGCTTTTATGTTGTCGATAGAGTTGGTATCGGTGTTGAACCTCTCGGTTGAACCTCTCATTTGAACCATTGGGTTGAATCGGTTCAAGGTTCAATGGTTCAAAGCTTTATGTTTTTGGTCTTATCGGAGGCGTTGGCATCATCAGCGAAGGATTTTTGAGTTGGGCCGACAGTTGGGAGTCTGGTCGATGGTGGAGTTGATGTTTGGCATATCAGGGTGACGAGGGAGTGTGTCTTGGTGACAGGAGGACCGTCGGCGAGACTATTGCTATCGGTAGAGGGGTTTTGGTCTCTGCTGATATCGTTACTCAGGCCGATGGGGATTTGGGCATGTGTGTGGTCGCCAAGACCTTGATCTATCGGCGAAGGAATTTGTGGTCTTCCCGATAGTTTTGGTCATACCGATGGAGGAGGAAGGTGGACTGGTAGAGGCTAAGGGGAATGTGGAGTTTGCGGTCGGTGAGACCATTGAGATCGGCAGGAGGAATTTCATGGTGGCCGATGGTGTCGGTCACACTGACAGGGTAGTTTGGAGTAGCGATCAGAGAGACTCATGCTATCAATGGAGGTCTAGAGAGTTGGCCCGATGGTTCATCTCTGGCCGATGATGGGGTATGCGATGTAGGCGTCAGCGAGACAACGGAGGTCGGCAAGAGTTTTTTTGGGGTTGGCCGATGGCTTAGGTCATAGCGATGGGCTTTGGAGGAGGACCATGGGTCGAGCACGACAAAAGCGCTCAACATTTGATATGCATGCAACCACGCTTATAAAGTGCTAGACGGGTCTCTGTGGCATGCATGTGGGATTAATTTCCCTACATTTTTGAACCTACGGTGAAACACGTTTTGGCGGGAAGTTCTTTTTTGAGTGCTGCGACTATTTTCTCAGTGGCTGCGGGTGGTTGAGCCATAAATTGCAACTGTAGCAAGGGTATGGGCGATGGTACAAGCAATTAAACTACCTGATTGTGAATGAAGACTTCCAGATGGCAGCATAGGGCTTGAGGCCACCCTTGTCTACTTTCTGTCTAATGCAGCAATAACTTCTGAGCACCATTCCTTCTGAGGACTGTATCTGGTGGTTTTTTTTGTCAAATCAGGTAATTAATTGCTAGAGGTACACTTTCTGGTCGATATAGGCAGACTGTGTTACCATTTTTTAGGTTGTTGAAAGTTAAACATTTTGGCTCTGTAATGCAATACAGCTGATTTGGTTGCTTTGTGCAGCAAAACTTGTGAGTTTATGTATCTCTTGTTGTACATTTTTGCATGAATTCACTAATTTCATGGTTAATCCTATATGAGTAATACTATGTTTGCATGTGTTGTACTAATTTTGTCTCCAGTGTTGCATGTATCTTTCTTCTGAGTCTAGGTATTCAAGGAATGTCTAAGATTCTAGAACATAGAATTCCTATTTGAATGTTTAATCTCTTAACTTCTGCTCAAGGGGTAGATTAAATTGTTCTCAGATTAAATATTGGGAAGGATATACTGCAGTAGGGATGCCATAAGTATAGATAGCTTAACACTCTGTATTGGGAGATATCTGTAAGGCAGATATCACATGTGTCCCCCTAAAATCCAGTTTTAGTTGTTCATGCATATCATTCACAGGTTTATGTCTACTGACTCCAGGCCCTGGATAGGCACCAATCTTGCTTTGTGTTAGTGTTATATACCATGTCCAGCTTTGCATCCAAATATAAAATCATAATCAAAACTCCAAAACAACCATTAGGACATTAGAATTAGTTTTAGGATCCAAGTCCTTTGTCTACAACTGCAAATAGGCCCAAAGCCAGCCCCTTTGCTCTTATCTTATAGTTTTGGTCTACTTACAGGAGGACTTATCTGCTTTCTGTCAGCATCCCAGCCTTTATATGCATATCCTCATAGATGTTGAGTAGGGAATACCCCCTAGGTTTTGCAGAGCCTAAAGAAGAAGAGGAGATAAAATATAGAGTCTATCTCCTACACTGTTGGCCCCTGGCCCAGAGATCCTGTTGATCATTGATGGCTACCTTGTAGGGAAATCTAGGAGTAAACATCCAATCTGGGAAAAAACCAATAGAAATTGGCAACTCTACTGGGGAGAATTAGAAAAGAAAAAAGAGAAGCAGTACCTTTGTGGCCCATCCGAATCGCAACAGAAATTGGCGACTCTACTGGGGAGATCAATGTCATATCCATGAAAGTTTGAGTCTACAAGATTGAAGAATTAGGCCTGGATGTGTTTGTTGCAGCAGAGAAAAAGGTTATATATGTGACTCTGCTGGTGGATGGCCCAGAAAGAAAGAAATCAATTTGCAGCTTCAGCTTGTTTGAAGCTCATTCCTCTTCAAGGAGGTGGTGACTCTGCATCAAAGAACTTGATAAAAGAACAAAATCAGTCAGAGAAGAATTTGCAGCTCCTGCAACATATCCAAGTATTTCATATTGTTTGACAGACTCCCTATTTGGTGAGATAGCACTGGTTAAAAGGGAAACATTTGTGAAAGCAGAGCTTGCATGCTTCTATTAGAACTTACTCTGTATTTCAAAGGGCATGCAATGTTGTTCAAAAGACTCATTTAAAGGACTTTAGGAAAGTTTGAAAAAATAGTCTAAATTTTGAGTGCCTAAAGTCATTATTTGTAGAAAATCTGAGTAGAGAGGAGGGTTGCAAAAACATAAAGGATGTATTATCAGCCCATGCACCCTTGTGAGTGAAGAGAACTTGTGTCTCAAATTACTACTTGAACCTCTTAGTTGAACCTATGCATTGCACTTAGTTGAACCTCTTGTTTGAACCTCTTTGTTGAACCTTTCTAGAGTTCATTTGGTAGGTTCAATGAATTTTAGTCCAACTGTTCCTTGGTTCATTGGTTTGAGGATATGCGATGTTGGCATCGCTGTGACGAAGTACTATCGGCAGGACCGTGTTGAAGACCATTGGCATCGATGAGACAAGGGCCGTCGGAATAAGCATCGAAGGTTTGTCCGATGCTGAGTGTCACCCCGATGGAAGCATTCAACCGTCGGCAAGACAAGGCCTATCGGCCAAACTTTGTGGAGTTACTCCGACAGGAGTAGTCACTCCAACGAAGGTTACGGGTTGGTCGTCAGCGAGACAAGGCCTATCGGCCAAACTTTGTGGAGTTACTCCGACGAAGGTTATGGGTTAGCCATCGGTGAGACAAGGCCTATCGGCCAAACTCTGTAGAGTTACTCCGACAGGAGTAGTCACTCCGATGGCGTATGTCTATCGGCAAGAGAATACCCGTCGGCATAGCCTAAAGGTGTTGGGCCGATGTACTGCGGTCATTCCGATGGAGGTATCGGTGAGACAAACCACTGTCGGAGCGAGGGCTAGATCTTTTGCCGATGGAGAGTGTCATACCGATGGTACCATTGGTGATCGGGGAGACTATGCTCATCGATGGAGGGTGAAGTCTGTGGGCTGATGGTAGTTGTTATGCTGATAGACTTGGAGGCTTGGAGGCTTGGTATTGTCGGCAACAAAATTGCCGACAATAGCCTTTGGTTCGTTGGCATTTATAAACTGCGATGTCATTGGCGACTTGGTATATGTGGGACTAAATGTCTCACTGAAATATGAACCGTTGCGACGGTTAGATGGCAACGATGTATGAGGAATTTGTTCTATCAGTTAGAGCAGAAGTGTGTAACAACTTTTGTTCTTGCAGACTGGAAATAGAATGATATGTCTACAGGTGTCGTTGGTATTATGATGATGAGACTTGAATAAAGGTTCGTTCTGTAAATGTACAGAGTAGTGAACTATGTATGAGGTCGAGAATCAAACACCAGAGCAAGAAGCTGAGTTCTTTATTGTAACTGTATATCTTACTGTAATAAAGATTATTTTCTTGTGGTGGTGGGTTTTTTACCCATAAGGGTTTTCCCACGTAATTCTGTGTGTCTGTGTTCTGAATATTGTCTATTTGGTTTCTCTCATGTACTTATCTGTGTTATTTAGTTTTTAAAAGTGACTTGTCTGCATCGTCCCCTTGGAATTAACATTAGGGAAGCTGTCTTCCGCACCTGTGCTTTCCTTACAAGTGGTATCAGAGCCTGTCCCGTTGTGTTATCCTTGTCGGTAGTTTGGGTTTTTTGTGTTAATTCTGTTGTGTGGGAGTTCTGTAGAGAGTTATTTTTAAATTAAATAGAGATGGCAAGTACATCAGACAAAATAGACATTGAGAAATTCAATGGCACAAACTTTGAGTTGTGGAAACTTAAAGTTGAAGACATGTTAGTCTATAGAGATCTTTGGGTTGCTGTGTCTGGAGTTCAACCTACAGGCATGAAGCAAGAAGATTGGGAACTGATATGCAGAAAAGCCAAAGGACTGATAAGACTGAGTTTATTTGACTCTGTTCTATTGAACATCCATGAGGAGAAATCTGCAAGTGATTTGTGGAAAAAGTTGAATAATATTTATCAGGGCAAGTCCTTGGTAAATAAACTTTTCATCAGAAAGAAATTGTATTCTCTGAAGATGGATGAAGGTGCATCTGTAGCAGAACATCTGAGTGCATTTAATACGATTGTTGCTCAGTTGACATCTATAGGTGTAAAAATAGAAGAGGAAGATCGCTGTATGCTTCTGTTATGTTCCTTACCTGACTCGTGGGACCATCTGGTGATGGCTATTGGAAGTACAACAACTACGTTTTCTCAGGAAACTGTTGTTGCCTCTTTGTTGTCTGAAGAGATGCGGAGGAAATCTTCTAGAATGGCCAAAGAGGCTCTGTCAGTTCGTGGTAGATCAAAGGAAAGAGGCAAGAAGAAGGACAAGAAGTCTAAGTCCAAATTAGAGGGGAAATCAAAATCTCCTGGCAAGAAGTCCAAGGTGAAGTGCTGGAATTGTGGGCAGAAAGGTCATGTCAAGAAAGACTGCAAAGAGGAGAAAAAGAAGAAGAAGAACTTCTCTGACTCTGAGTCTTCACACAGTGATGCTGATGCTTTCATTGCTGCTCTGGCAACACCTGCTTCTGAAGATGTTTGGCTGATTGATTCAGGAGCATCTTTTCATATGACATCTCATAGAGAGTGGTTCATGAAGTATGAACCCTATGCTGGTGGCAAGGTGTTCCTGGCTAGTGATTCAATGCTGGAAATTGTTGGCCAAGGTCGAGTCAGAATCCAGTTCCCGGATGGCAGAATAAAGGGAATGAATGAAGTTCTTCATATACCAGGTCTGGCTCGAAATTTACTTTCTGTTAGTAAGCTTAATGATGTTGGAGTGCAAGTTACTTTTGTGAATGGTGGCTGTAAGATGACTAGAGGTTCTATTGTTCTGGCAAAAGGTGAACGCATTGGAACTCTGTATAGGTTAGATGCTAAACCAGTGTGCTGTAATAATGTCTCTGCAAAATCTGAAAAAGCTACTATTGTAACACATGACGTAAATTCTATGGAAGTTAAACTTCCTGCAGAGAAAACAATGCTCTGGCATCATAGACTTGGTCACATAGGTGAGAAAGGTTTAAAAACCTTGAAAAACAAAAATCTGGTAGATGGGTTGATTGATTGTAATCTGGAGTTCTATTTCTGTGAACATTGTATATATGGAAAGCAAAACCGTGTTTCATTTTACTTTAGTTCTCATAAATCTTCTGGTGTTCTGGACTATGTGCATTCTGATGTTTTTGGTCCAGTTGATGTTCCTTCTTTATCTAAATCAAGATACTATGTATCGTTCATTGATGATTATTCAAGAAGGGCATTTGTATATTTTTTGAAAAACAAATCAGAAGTGTTCAGTCGATTTAAAGAATTTAAAACTCTTGTGGAAAATTAGACTGGTAGAAAACTAAAATGCTTGAGAACAGATAACGGTGGTGAATATTGCAATGCGGATTTTGATAAGTATTGTGTAGACCATGGAATTAAAAGGCATAAAACTACACCTTATACTCCACAACAGAATGGAGTTGTTGAAAGGTTAAATCGATCGTTGATGGAGAAAGCAAGAAGTATGTTGAGTTATGCTGGTCTTGAACAGAAGTTCTGGGCTGAGGCAGTTGCTACAGCTTGTTACTTGCTGAATCATTCTCCTACATCAGCATTGGTTGATAAGACACCTATGGAAGCATGGTCTGGTAAGAAGCCCTCTCTAAGACATATTCGAGTCTTTGGCTGTGAGGCATATGCTCATATTCCTGAAGTTAAAAGATCTAAGTTGGATAACAAGGCAGTTAAATGTATCTTTGTTGGCTATGGAGTCGGTATTAAAGGATACAAGCTTTGGAATCCTGAAACTGAAAAGGTAATCTACAGCAGGAATGTAATTTTCAGAGAGCTGAAACCATTGGTTGTTGATCCTCAGCCAGAAAAGACAGAAGGAAAGAAAGAAAAGAGTGTTGTGAATGTTCCTCTGACCCCTGTAAAAGAGGAACAACAAGCACCAAGTGTAGATGGTTCAGATGAGAGTTCAAGTAGCTCCGAAGATTCTGATCCAGAGCAAGAACCTGAACCTGCACCTCAACTTTTGAGGAGATCTACACGTGAAAGAAGACAACCAAATAGGTATGGATTTTCAATACTTGATTCAACTTGTGCCTATGCTTTACTTACTAATACTGATGAACCTAGGACTGTGAAAGAAGCTATTAGTGTACCTGATTCAGATTCTTGGTTGGAAGCCATGCATAGTGAAATGACATCATTGGAGAAGAATGGAACCTGGGATCTGGTGCCCTTGCCTGAAGGAAGAAAACCTGTAGGCTGTAAGTGGGTATTTAAGAAGAAATATGGTCCAGATGGTAGTATTGAGAAGTACAAGGCAAGACTGGTTGCTAAGGGGTATTCCCAAAAGGAAGGTATTGATTATGGAGAAATTTTTTCTCCTGTAGCTAAGCTGACATCCATTAGATTTCTGTTGTCACTTGCAGCAGCATATGATTTTGAAATTGAGCAGATGGATGTGACAACAACGTTTCTTCATGGAGACCTTGAAGAAGAAATTTATATGTCCCAGCCAGAGCATTTTGTGGAAAAAGGTAAAGAACATCTGGTATGTAAACTTAAAAAGTCTCTTTATGGTTTGAAACAGTCTCCCAGAATGTGGTATCAAAAGTTTGATACGTATGTTTTATCCTTGGGGTATGTGAGATCTAAATCTGATCATTATGTCTATTATAAAACTGAAGGTGACCAGATTCTTATAATTGCGCTATATGTGGATGACATGTTGTTCATTGGCAATGGTAAGGGGATGATCTCAGAATTAAAATCTCAGTTGTCCTTGAAATTTGAAATGAAAAATCTGGGGGCAGCAAAGTACATTCTGGGAATGGAGATCAAAAGGGACAGATCTAAGAGAAAAATTTGGCTCAGCCAGAGGAAGTATATTACCAATGTTCTTGATAAGTTTCATATGTCTGATTCTAAACAGTTAGTTGTTCCAGTTTTGCAGGGAACGAAATTATCTGTTGAAGATTGTCCAGAATCTTCAAATGAAATTGATGACATGAAGAGAGTACCTTATGCAAGTGCTGTTGGCAGTTTAATGTATGCAATGGTTTGTACCAGACCAGACATTGCCCAAGCAGTGGGAGTTTTGAGCCGGTTTATGGCGAATCTAGGCAGATCACATTGGGATGCTGTGAAAAGAGTTATGAGGTATTTGAAGGGAACTTCTGACTATGCTATTTGTTATCATGGAAACTCAGAAGGGTCTAAGAGATCTATCAGTATTCAGGGATATGTTGATTCTGATTGGGCAGGGGACATTGACAGTCGGAGATCCACCAGTGGATACATGTTCACGTTACATGGTGGTGCTATCAGTTGGATGAGCAAGCGACAGGCTGTAGTCGCTTTGTCCACAACAGAGGCAGAGTACATGGCAGCCACTCGTGCATGCCAAGAAGCTGTTTGGTTGAAGAGGTTGTGTTCTGATGTTGGTTTTAATGCAGGGCAAATACAAATTCATTGTGACAGTCAAAGTGCCATATGTTTGGCAAAGAATCCTACATTTCATGCTAGGACAAAACATATTGATGTCCAATATCACTTTGTTCGTGATATGGTGGAAGACAGGAAGGTGAAGCTGGAAAAAGTTGACACTTTGGAAAATGTTGCTGATGCCTTAACTAAACCAGTGAACACAGCCAAGTTCAAATGGTGCTCAGATGAAATGGGTCTTCGGGCCCATAGTTCTCAATAATCGAATGAGGACTAAGAGGTAGCAGTAATGTCTTCGACAAGTGGGAGATTGAAGAGAACTTGTGTCTCAAATTACTACTTGAACCTCTTAGTTGAACCTATGCATTGCACTTAGTTGAACCTCTTGTTTGAACCTCTTTGTTGAACCTTTCTAGAGTTCATTTGGTAGGTTCAATGAATTTTAGTTCAACTGTTCCTTGGTTCATTGGTTTGAGGATATGCGATGTTGGCATCACTGTGACGAAGTACTATTGGCAGGACCGTGTTGAAGACCATTGGCATCGATGAGACAAGGGCCGTCGGAATAAGCATCAAAGGTTTGTCCGATGCTGAGTGTCACCCCGATGGAAGCATTCAACCGTCGGCAAGACAAGGCCTATCGGCCAAACTTTGTGGAGTTACTCCGATAGGAGTAGTCACTCCGACGAAGGTTACGGGTTGGTCGTCAGTGAGACAAGGCCTATCGGCCAAACTTTGTGGAGTTACTCTGACGAAGGTTATGGGTTGGCCATCAGCGAGACAAGGCCTATCGGCCAAACTCTGTAGAGTTACTCCGACAGGAGTAGTCACTCCGATGGCGTATGTCTATCGGCAAGAGAATACCCGTCGTCATAGCCTAAAGGTGTTGGGCAGATGTACTGCGATCATTCCGATGGAGGTATCAGTGAGACAAACCACTGTCGGAGTGAGGGCTAGATCTTTTGCTGATGGAGAGTGTCATACCGATGGTACCATTGGTGATCGGGGAGACTATGCTCATCGGTGGAGGGTGAAGTCTGTGGGCCGATGGTAGTTGTTATGCCGATAGACTTGGAGGCTTGGTATTGTCGGCAACAAAATTGCCGATAATAGCCTTTGGTTCGTTGGCATTTATAAACTGCGATGTCATTGGTGACTTGGTATATGTGGGACTAAATGTCTCACTGAAATATGAACCGTTGCGACGGTTAGATGGCAGCGACGTAAATTTGTTCTATCAGTTAGAGCAGAAGTGTGTAACGACTTTTGTTCTTGCAAACTGGAAATAGAATGATATGTCTACAGGTGTCGTTGGTATTATGATGATGAGACTTGAATAAAGGTTCGTTCTGTAAATGTACAGAGTAGTGAACTGTGTATGAGGTCGAGAATCAAACACCAGAGCAAGAAGCTGAGTTCTTTATTGTAACTGTATATCTTACTGTAATAAAGATTATTTTCTTGTGGTGGTGGGTTTTTTACCCGTAAGGGTTTTCCCACGTAATTCTGTGTGTCTGTGTTCTGAATATTGTCTATTTGGTTTCTCTCATGTACTTATCTGTGTTATTTAGTTTTTAAAAGTGACTTGTCTGCATCGTCCCCTTGGAATTAACATTAGGGAAGCTGTCTTCCGCACCTGTGCTTTCCTTACAGTGAGGTGTCAAGTGCAAAAATGTATAATAGTCAATCCCAACCATGTAATAAAAGAAGTTTCAACATAGATAGATATAAGCCCATAAATTTCAGTGGCATTTGTGGCTACCCAAATGCTTTTCCACCTAAAATCAGAAAGTATTTGCCTAAATTTAGTGGTGCAAAGGATGAATCGGCTGAGAGACACTTGCAACAGTTTCTAAATGTGATAGATGACTTTGAGATTGACCACAAGGACGTGGTTATGAGATTATTTGTTCAATCTCTAGATGAAGATGCAAGGAACTAGTTTTCCTACCTTCCAGCTCACTCTATCAGCTCTTGGCATGGTTTTAAATCTGCATTTCTAGTACAATATGGTGAAAGAATTTCTGAATATGCAATTATTAGTGACTTCATGTACATCCATATTGAAGAAGATGAGTTGATCCCAGCCTTTAACCTCAGATTTATGAGGGCATTGAATAGAATTCCAGAATGCATGAGACCTAATGATGCACTGTGCTTAGTTATCTATTTGGGAGCCTTTGATAAGAAAATGAGTTATAGATTGAGAGATAAGGAGCCCACCACATTACATCAGGCACATCAGTTTGCAATAGATATTGAAAACAATTGGAGGTATGGAATACAAAAGGGTTATTTTTCTAAAAAAAGTTGTTGTCCTGCAGCCCCCAATGTTAATGAAAGTTTTAATTCAGATGTTGACAGTGAATGTCAAAGTAATCACACCCCTGCTATCCCAGTTTTTGCATCATTCCAAGTTGATGATGTTTCTGTTATAGAGGAGGATGTCCTGATTTGCCTAGTAAATGAAGTTGAAAATAATAATTTTTCAAGTAGTATTTACATGCCAGCTCCTATCAAAGAATATTCATGTTTAAATGATCCAGTTGTACAAATTTATGATCATGTGGATCAATAGTCAGTATCAGTTTCATCAGGAAGTATTAGAGGGCTGGAAAATGATGCAGATAGCTCAACTTCAGAATGCATTGAAGTAGCAGAAATCTTGTATGTGGGGCAATCAGATGATAAAAATGATATCCGTGACCAGTGCATAGATCAGGTTTGTTCTTCTTATGACTCTGGATCTGACAATACTGAAGAAGAATTGGATTGTCATGAAGAAGAAGCAAAGACCTTTATAATGAGCATGAATCCCCTTTATGATGAGCCTCTGGATGCATTTGGTGTTGTGAGTCCTGACTTTTAGTGGTGCAAGATTAATCCTCTTTTTGAGGATGATGATGAATATAAAGAGACAGTTGACCTAGGTGATGCATCCGTTTGTGAGGGGGGGATATGAATTAAGTATCTTCAGTTCTTGTGAAGATAGTATGGATTTGCAAACTGTGAATAATGTATGTTCATCATCACTTGATCCAGACATGTGCAACATTGGGTGTGTGGATTAGGATTTGTTTTCAATATCAATAGATATTGGGGGTCTCATTTTTTCTGAGTATTTTGAGTTTTTGGATCAGCTGGATGAGTGCCTGATGGTATGCAGCAACCAGCTAAATGATGAAGATTGCCAAGAGCACTATGATGTACTGTCTGAGGAATATAACATACATATGTTACTTAATGCTGAAGAATATTATGATGAGTATGGTTATATGTCTGACTTTGAAATCCAAGATGACAGAGGTAAAAATGATAGTGGCAAGCTTTGAAAAGTGGTGGAATACCTAATTGAGCAAATGACCTTATGGGCAGATTATGCCAATCTTTTCAACTGGGATTGGGAGCTTTTAGTTTGGAATCAGGCATTTGATAAGAAACAAATTATGGTTCTTCCTTTTTGGCCGCCCTGGGCCACCAAAATAATGTTTAAAAAATAATGTGATTGGTGATGCAGATCATTGTAGCTTCATGACTTTGTTGCCCAATGGATAGGGACTGGTCTGCATCCCAGAGATTTGGTTCTCGCTGTAGTTTTGCACCTACACGTCCCCAGACAGAGCCACTATTGGTGCCTAAATTGGCTCTCAGTTTTGGAGCAATTTTCATGCAGGCACCTTCCCAAAAAATCCAAAAAAAGTTTAAGTTTTGGCACCCCTTCAGTGTTTTTCAGCATCTGCATCATAGTTTTTGAGGAGGTGGTCTTCGTGTTTTCTCCATCGGCATGAGTTCATTTTTGTGTCTTCGACATTTTGGTTTGAACTTGAACCCCTTTTCTCAAAGTTCAATAGTTCAACGATTCAAGGTTCAATGGTTCGAAGCTTTGTTGCCAATGGAGTATTGTTTTGGAGGTCTGAACCTCACCAGCATACCTCAGTATTGAACCTCGCCATTGAACTGGTTCATCGGTTCATCGGTTCAATGGGTTCGTGGGGTTGCTTTTATGTTGCCGACAGAGTTGGTATCAGCGTTGAACTTCTTGGTTGAACCTCTCATTTGAACCATCAGGTTGAACTGGTTCAAGGTTCAATGGTTCAAAGCTTTATGTTTTTGGTCTTATCAGAGGCGTCGGCATCATCGGCAAAGGATTTTTGAGTTGGGCTGACAGTTGGGAGTCTGGCCGATGGTGGAGTTGATGTTTGGCATATCGGGGTGATGAGGGAGTGTGTCTTGGCGACAGGAGGACCGTCGGCGAGACTATTGCTATCGGCAGAGGGGTTTTGGTCTCTGCCGATATCGTTACTCAGGCCGATGGGGATTTGGGCATGTGTGTGGTCGCCAAGACCTTGATCTATCGGTGAAGGAATTTGTGGTCTTCCCGATAGTTTTGGTCATACCGATGGAGGAGGAAGGTGGACTGGTAGCCGCTAAAGGGAATGTGGAGTTTACGGTCAGCGAGACCATTGAGATCGGCAGGAGGAATTTCATAGTGGCCGATGGTGTCAGTCACACCGACAGGGTAGTTTGGAGTAGCGATCAGAGAGACTCATGCTATCAGTGGAGGTCTGGAGAGTTGGCTCGATGGTTCATCTCTGGCCGATGATGGGGTATGCAATGTAAGCGTCGGCGAGACAACGGAGGTCGGCTAGAGTTTTTTGGGGTTGGCCGATGGCTTAGGTCATAGCGATGGGCTTTGGAGGAGGACTGTGGGTCGAGTGCGGCAAAAGCGCTCGACATTTGATATGCATGCGACCACGCTTATAAAGTGCTAGAAGGGTCTCTGTGGCATGCATGTGGGATTAATTTCCCTACATTTTTGAACCTGCGGTGAAACACATTTTGGCGGGAAGTTCTTTTTTGAGTGCTGCGACTGTTTTCTTGGTGGCTACATGTGGTTGAGCCATAAATCACAACTGTAGCAAGGGTATGGGCGATGGTACAAGAAATTAAACTGCCTAATTGTGAATGAAGACTTCCAGATGGCCGCACAGGGCTCGAGGCCACCCTTGTCTACTTTCTGTCTGATGCAGCAATAACTTCTAAGCGCCATTCCTTCTGAGGACTGTATCTGGCAATTTTTTTTGTCAAATTAGGTAATTAATTGCTAGGGGTACACTTTCTGGCTGATATAGGCAGATTGTGTTACCATTTTTTAGGTTGTTGTTGAAAGTTGAACATTTTGGCTCTGTAATGCAATACAGCTGATTTGGTTGCTTTGTGCAGCAAAACTTGTGAGTTTATGTATCTCCTGTTGTACGTTTTTGCATGAATCCACTGATTTCATGGTTAATCCTATATGAGTAATGCTATGTTTGCATGTGTTGTGCTAATTCTATCTCCAGTGTTGCATGTATCTTTCTTCTGAGTCTAGGTATTCAAGGAATGTCTAAGATTCTAGAACATAGAATTCCTATGTTGAATATTTAATCTCTTAACTTCTACTCAAGGGGTAGATTAAATTGTTCTCAGATTGAATATTGGGAAGGATATACTATAGTATGGATGCCATAAGTATAGATAGCTTAACACTTTGTATTGGGAGATATCTGTAAGGCAGATATCACATGTGTCCCCCTGAAATCTAGTTTTAGTTGTTCATGCATATCATTCACAGGTGTATGTCTACTGACTCCAAGCCCTGGATAGGCACCAATCTACTTTGTGTTAGTGTTATATACCATGTCCAACTTTGCATCCAAATATAAAATCATAATCAAAACTCCAAAACAACCATTAGGACATTAGAATTAGTTTTAGGATCCAAGTCCTCTATCTACAACTGCAAATAGGCCCAAACCTAGCCCCTTTGCTCTTATCTTACAGTTTTGGTCTACTTACAGGAGGACTTATCTACTTTCTGTCAGCATCCCAGCCTTTATATGCATATCCTCATGGATGTTGAGTAGGGAATATCCCCCTAGGTTTTGTAGAGCCTGAAGAAGAAGAGGAGATAAAATATAGAGTCTATCTCCTACACTGTTGGCCCCTGGCCCAGAGATCTTGTTGATCATTGATGGCTACCTTGTAGGGAAATTTGGGAGTAAGCATCCAGTGTGGAAAAAAACCAACACTATCCTGGGGTTTATTATCTAAAAATGTTTGCCATAATGTTTCCCCATCAGCTTGAGACAAAAAGTGATGTTTCACAATCAGAAAAATGAGGCCATGGTGTTTCATAGGACCTTTCCCTTATTGATATTTGTCTATAGATGATTTAATTTTAGAGTACATAAAGTTTGGAAGGTTTATGCTAAATTATGGGTGTGCATTTCCATGCCTCAGAAAAATTAACATTTTCATTATTGGTCCTAGAACTATAGAAAATTGGCCATCACATGTAAAGTATTTCATCAACTATAATGCTAAAGAATGCCAGGGGTTTGGAAGTTAAGACCTAACAATTCCTTTAACCTTATTTTTACTTAGATGTAATTGTATTGCAGGTTCACCTTCTCCAGAGAAATTTTTAATTAAATCGACATATAGGGTTTTCAAATGGTAAAACCTCTCAGCTTGTTCTGGTAATATGGAGATATGACTGAAGATGGTGGCAGAGATATTGACCTGAACCCCTCTCAGAATGGTTTGATTATCTCTCAGGTTACGTAGGAATTCATCAACAATATCCTCCTGAAAACCTTCAAATTTCTCTCGGAACTCTAACCACCCTACATTCCTTAGAATGTCTACCACAACTTCATCCTTCAGCATGCCTAATATATTCTCTAGCTCTGATTTCTTCTTGACATCCATCTCTCTATCCTATTCTACCTCTCTGTAGCTAAAATTCTTGCTGCTTCTCTCTGTAGTCTATTTTTTTCTCTTTTCACTCCGGAGGATTGTGTTAGTAGACTTGAATTTTACACTCAAATATTTCTAGAGAATTCTACAATCTTGAGTGAAGGTTGATATGTCATTTTGTTTTACTACTCATATTATGGGAAAGGAGGTTGAGAGTGGTTTAGCATGTTTATGCAGTCATAATTGTAGGAGAGTGATGGGACACTTTGTAGATAGGTCGACAGTGTGGCAAATATGGTGGCATGCATGAGCTAAGAAGGGAAATAATGGCAGGGAGATGTGGCACGATAACGACATGCAAAAATAGAATTGACCAGAGATTTACTAAGTTAATTAAAGAGAATTACCTAAATCAATCTTAATGATGACGATCTGATGTACTTGGCTACAACGTCGTGACCTTGATGAGACTTGATGCGACCTAGCACGTGAGCAGCTCCTGCATGGCTTTGAAATGGCGTCAGCATCCCTATCGTCACATTCTACAATTATTCCTGCTAAGTGGTCTGGGAATGCCATGTTGTCAAGTGATGTCAGTGTAGCAATTGGTGATGACTCGCGCATGCGAGAGTGATGGCTTTTTCGACTGCTGACGATATGCATGCTGACTTCATCTTTATTTTTATCATAAAGTGGAGGATGAGTCATGCTGACCTCATCAAGAGACATCTCCACTTTATTACCTGGAGAGGTAGGTCCCTTCCTTATTTATTCTATTTAAGAATGGCTCTTTATTGGTGGAGCGCCGGAGGTGCTCCTAGTTTGTGAAGCGCTGGAGGTGCCCCTAGTTTGTTACAGAGATGTGTTTTAGTAACTCTTGGCACCTGATTACCTTCGTAGCTTGATTATTCCTATTTGGCAAGAAGAAGGGAACCACCATTTACTGGTTTTCAATCCCCTTGGTCGAGAAAGACAACCATTTACTGGTTTTCCATCTTTTTTTTTTCAAGAAGGCGCCATTTGCTGGTTTTCAACCTTCTCTTTTTTATTTTATTTTATTCATATATATATTTTTTAGTCCAAATTTGTGACAGAGGATGTGTCCCCTGTAACCAAGCACAAATCTTTGATGAATTCTTCTTTAGTTGATGGCCTTTTATAGAGTCTAATTCTATGGCCATTCACTAAGCATGTATCTGTGCTTCAATCAATGGGTGCTAGAAAAATTGTTCCGTTCTCAAAAACTTCCTTTATTTGATAAGGACCCATCCAATGAGTTTGTATCTTTCCTTCGAACTCCTTGAACTTAGAATCATATAGGAGAACCCAATCACCTTGCTAAAATGTCCTCCTTTTGATGTGCTGGTCATGCCATTGCTTCTTTTGATATTGAACAAGTTCTGTTTGCTGTATGGCCTCTGTACGGATTTCATCCAATTCGTTGAGCTGAAGAATTCTGTTCTGTTGTGCTATAGACAATGGTAGATCGATATCTAATGAAGTTTTGAGTGTTTGCAATTCAAATTCTATAGATAGGATGGGTTTCTTTCCATAAACCAATTCATTTGGTGAGAATTTGGTTGTGGACTTCCAAGTGGTATTGTAAGCTCAAACTGCCTCAGGTAATCTATTAGCCCAATCCTTTCTATTCATGGCCATCGTCCTTGTCAGAATATTCTCTAGTTCTCTATTAGTCACCTCCACCTGCCCATTAGCTTGGGGATGGTAGGGTGAAGATTTCTTGTGCTTAACTTGTTACAAGTCTGTGAATGGTCTGATTACTTGGGAAGTGAATTGAGGTCCTTTGTCTGAAACTACTGATCTTGGAGCTCCAAATCTTAAGAAAATTCTGTTATACAGGATATCAACAACTTTCTCTTCTCTTGCAAATTGCAATGCTTGAACTTCAGCCCATTTAGTCATATAGTTTGTGCATACCATAATATACTCTTTGCCTGATGATGGTGGAGATATTGGTCCCACAAAGTCTAGACCCCATTGCTCAAATGGTTCTAACATTACTTGAGGATGAAGTGACATTTCCTGGGTGAAAGTTGGTTGTCCCATCCTTTGGCACTGATCACACTACTGCACATATTTCTTAGTATCCTTATGAATAGAGGGCCAGTAGTAACCAGCTCCCATAATTTTGTGGATCATTCTGTGTGAAGAATAGTGCGCACTGGATGGTTCGTCATGTCATGCCCTTAAGACATCAAAAATTTCATTAGCTTTTAGACACCAGCGTAAAATGAAATCAGGATCACATTTAAACAATAAACCATTTAACCATTTGTAGGATAAGCTTTCCTTAAGTAAGCATTTCTTCTGTTTTGAGGTAAAATGGGATGGAAACAAGCCTGTAGCTAAGAGATTAGCTATGTCTGCAAACCAAGGTGCAGTAGAGGAGATAGCAAAAAGATGTTTATCTAGAAATCTGTCGTCCACTGGCTAGTTCTCTCCACCTGTATGCAATCTTGACAGAAAGTCAGCAACCAATTTAAATTTGCCTGGATTATCAACTTTGGTAATGTCAAATTCCTGCAATAGCAATAACCACCTGATTATCCTTGCACCCACTACTGGCTTATTCATTAAGTATTTGATGGCTGTATGATCAGTATGTACAAATATTTTATATCCAGTGATACAATGCCTGAATTTGCTTATAGTATATATGACTGCCAAGAATTCTTTTTTAGTTGTGGTGTAGTTTATTTCTGTAGAGGTAAGGTTTTTACTGATGTAGTAAATGGCATGCATACCTTCTCCCTCCTCTTTCTGTCCTAAGACTGATCCAATAGACTCATTTGAAGCATCAGTTTGTTTTTGAAATGGTAGAGTCCAATTAGGTCCTCTTAAAATAGGTGTGACAGTAAGTTTCTCCTTAAGGGTTTCAAATGCTGATTGACAATCCTCTGTCCATAAGAATTCCGTGTCTTTGTTAAGTAGGGTAAACAGAGGAGCAACTATTTTGCTAAAATTTTCTATGAATCTCCTATAATAGCCTACATGACCCAAAAAACTTCTAACATCTATCTGATTTTTAGGTGAAGGTAACTGTTTGATCACTTCTATTTTGTTTTGGTCCACTTTGATCCCATTTGTTGAAATTTGATGTCCCAATACAATTCCTTTCTCTACCATCATGAAGCACTTTTCATGGCTTAGGGATAGTCAATTTTTTTCACAGCATTTTAATACCTTTTCTAAGTTTATGAGAGCTTCTTCAAAGTTGTCCCCATACATAGTAAATTCATCCATATAGACTTCCATGCACTCATTAGCTAATTCAGCAAAAATGGCTAAAACAAGCCTCTGAAATGTAGCTAGAGCGTTACATAGTCCAAATGGAATAACTTTGTAGGCAAAAGTTCCCCAAGAACAAGTGAAAGTAGTTTTATCCTAATCTTTAAGTGCTACTTGGATTTGGTTATATCCACTGAACCCATCTAGGAAAGAAAAGTACTTCCTCCCTACAAGGTTGTCCAACACTTGATCAATGAATGGTAAGGGAAAGTAGTCCTTCTTTGTTGCTTTGTTTAACTCTCTATAGTCAATACACACTCTCCACTTCCCATTTGTTTTAGGCACTATGACTAAGGGTGAGACCCATTGACTATCTAAGATTGGATATTTAAACCCTGCTTGCAGCAATTTTTCTATTTCAATCTTAACAATGTCTTTTAAAGTATGATTTAATCTTCTCTGGGGTTGTCTGATAGGTTTGACTTCTTCAGTGTATATATGATGAGTATAGATCTCAAGAGGAATGCCCTTCATATCTTGGTATTCCCAAGCAAAAGTTGCTGAATGGGAAATTAGGAGTTTGATAAGTTCTTCCTATTTTTCTACTAATTAGGTATTGATATTCAGTGTTTTCGCAGGTAAAATCATAACTTGTTTTGTGATCTGATCCATAGATGTATTCAATCCATAACCTGGAGTCATGGTATTGAGGGGGCAAGAATGTGGAAGCAACATGTGAAATGTGGCTAAGTCTCTGTAAAAGGTTTCTCCACAAGGAATGATATTTGCTATGGTACAATGAGCTGAAGTGAGAAGTTCTCTCCTTGAATCTTGGGCTAGCTCCACTATATCCTCATTAATGAGAATGTGGGTGATATCTTCCATTGTGTCATAGTGGATTTCTTCTTCCAACTCACCCAAATGTTCTTTAATGGTAACCATAGCTACTAAGTCACTATTTTCCATGTTATCAGGCTCATCTACCCATACTCTTCCTGAATAATGTATTGATGGTTTAGCTAGAGGATACAAAGATATTTTATTCAAATCTATTCCATTAGAAATGACCATATCCCCAGTTTGACAATCAATAGATGCTACTGTTGTAGTCAGCCATGGTCTCCCTAATATCAATGGATAAGCATTTCTCTGGTTTCTTGGTTCTAATACCAGGAAGTCTACTGGGAATTCCCATGATTCTATCACAATTGGCACATCAATAATTACCCCTTTTGGAATAGCTACTGACTGGTCAACAAGTTGAAGGATTGTAGATGTGGATGGGATACCTATTAGGGCCAATTTATCCATTGTATGAACTGTCATTACATTTATTGCTGCTCCCAAATCAACCAAAACATTTGAAATTTCTACCCCTAAGATGTAAACTATTATGACAGGATTTCTAGGATCTCCATATTTTGGGAGGAGCAATTCTCCCATTAGGAGGTCTACTACTTTTCCTTCCACCTAGATGGTGGAAAGAAAGTTTTTCTTCCTGCCCTGGGTCTTAACACAGTGTTGTTTGATGAATTGGTTCAGTTCAGGCACAACCCTAATTGCTTGTAGGAGTGGAATTTCAATGTTCAATTGTCTAATTTCTTGTAAAATTTCTGATTCTAGGGTAGATTGGACTTGTTTTTGTAAAAGCTTTTTCTGGGGAACATGTTGTTTGAGATGTTCTGGGTATGGTGCTAGTTTTTCTATCTCTGGAGCATCTCCGGAGTTCTTATCAGAAATGTTTCTAGGGGTGTCCTCCAGAGTCATTCTTTTAGGAGGAACTCCAAAGTTATCCAAGGATGATTCTTTTAGCATTGTTTCTATAGTAGTCTCCTCTGGAAGCTAAGTGGATGGATTTTCAGGTTCCTCATCATTGGTTACTTCAACTATAGTTGGAGGAGATGGTCTTGGAAGTGCTTTCCCAGAACGTAACTAGAGATTATTGAATATATGGTATTAATACCAGCCATGTTTTCTTGTTCTGACATGTAAACAGCCGCTCCCTGCTTATTCCGTGGGTTTGGTATAGGTTGAGATGGTAAGGGTGGTTAGCTAACTGGCTTGTTTTGTGACTATCCTTGTGTGTTGGGGGTCCAGTTAGCAATGCTTGTTGTTGAGGTTGGAAACATCGAGGTTGTTCCTCGTATTGTTGATTATATCCCTGTTGAGGACCCCAATGAGGTTGCATGTTTTGTGATCCAAATTGTTGCGGCCACTGTTGATTCCCCCAGGGCTGATTTTGCCAATGTTGGTTCTGCCATTGTTGGTTTGGCCAATCTTGTTGTCCCCAAGGAGGATTATTCTGAGGCCCATGCCAAGTTGGATTCTATTGATTATTTCCCCAATTAGAAGGACCCTTATAAGAAGCATGGTTTGGATACTGATTATAAGGAAAATTCCTAGCTTGTTTTTGTCCTACATAGTTCAACTCCTCTTCTATAATGGCATTCTTTTTACTTAGCCTTTTTAAGGCTGGGAGTTGACTGCATTGACTGGTTGGGTGTTCCTTGTCACAGATCTGATAGATCTTTGATTTATCTAAAGGGCATTCTCTCAACAGATGTTTGATTCTACACCTAGGACAATAGATGGAGAGTGGTTCAGTTGTTCTGTCTTGATCATTTGTTCTAGTTTTTACCTGAATCCCATCTAATGTGGTATTCAACTGGACTAGAATATCTATTTTGAGATTTGCAATTTCCTCCATTAACTGTCCTATTTCATTCTTCCCTTTGAAAGATTTGGGTGTTCTCACTCCATATTGGGTTCTGGAATAGTTCTTGTAGAGTTCTTCTATAGCAGGCATATCCATTTTATTGATATTCCCTTTTCCCATTAGATCCAGTGCCTATTTTGATTCTTTGTCTAATCCTTTTACAAATAGGGTTCTGGCTAAAGAGTGATTTATAGGGTTGCCATACCTTCTCAAAGCAAAGTTGAACCTATCCACATAATCCTTTAAGGTCTCTTCCTCTCTCTATTTAATTTTGAATAATTCCTCATTCTTATCACTGACTCTAAAGTAGTCCTAGTATTTTCCCAAGAATTCTGTCTCCATCTGATCCCAGGAATGGATGGAGTTTTGGGGCAAACCCATGAACCATCTCATTGCAGAATCTTTCAGAGTTGAGGGGAACAATTTGAGTTTCTGATTATCTAATCCATAATCATAAGTTTGGCCTACCACTTTGAATTCAAACAAAAACTAATCTAGATCCTCAGAAGCAAGACCCCTAAAATTTGGTAGGTGGGCAGGTGAAATATTTTTCATAGGGGCGTTATCTCCAGCAGCCAGAACAATGCGATATGAGAAGGTTCTTGGAGCTTGATTATCCTCATCTTCATGATTATTATCCATGTCTGATATTGGTTGAGGTTCTGAAGAATTAGTTTTTGTGGAATTAGTTTCTATCAAAGGATCTACCTGGAATTTCTGTTGTAATTCTTGGATATAGTCAGCGAGTGGAAGATTTGGAGGATTAAGGGGATTATTGAATTGAGTTGCAGTTTCCAAGGTAGGTTCTAGGTGTCTCTCTTCAACAAGATCTTGTGCCACCCCACTGCTTTCTCCTATAGTTTGTTGATGGGGTGTCTGTTTTATGTATCTTCCTTTTGAATCTCTAGCTCTAACCATACAGATTCAATCTATCCTAAAACTATTTAACTAAGTTTCCCTAATTAACACAGAGGTCCCCATCAACGGTGCTAAAAATGACAAGGGTCGTTGTACCTTGACATTTAATCATATTTTCATGTGTCAAATCTAGGGTTGTGTCCTTGGCTATTTACAATTAGGAATCCTATAGTTGCTAGTCTACTTAACTAACTCTAATGATCTCTACTGATTAAAGAAAATAATACTACTAATCTATCTACTATGAAGATGAATTCTAGAAATGCTGGAAACATAGTTGAAACAATGAGTTGCTAATGTAGATCTATACTATTCCATACAATTGAAATATACATTTATTTATGAGAAAGCAATAACTATTTTCTTGAGTAGAATCTGAAACAAAACAACAAACAAAATCTGAAACAAAATAATAAACAACAATACTAGCCTTCTGCCTTGGTGGTGGGAGTGGGCCCTTGCTCCACACCCTTAGGGCTGAAAACCAAAGCAATGAATTAGCACAAGAAGATAATATCACAACTCACTTTCAGTCCAATTCCACCAGCTTTTGTATTCAGAAAGAATGTCTATATCAAAATGAGATTACAATAACAATAAATTATCCACTGTCTATTCTGCTGCTACCTTTGTAAGTTTATATCTAATCTAGTGAGGAGATATCACTTACCCTAACTACTAGTTCATTTTTGAGATAGTACCAATCTCTTATTCTACTAACTATTTAACTACATAGTAAACATTCATGCAATTGAAATAGATTTAGTGGAACAACAGTCTCACTAAATCTGAGTCTTAGTTTCAAATACAACTGGGCAGCGAGGCCCTGAAGTATAGGTATTTAATCAGTTTGTTGAGAACTTATGCAAAATCAAAAAGAAAGATAAAACTTCCAATAGTTAACTATGGTCTTCATTCGATTACTTAGGTGCTGATTGAGTAATATCTGGAGCACCCCAATTACCACTGGAAGTGTTGACTGGCAGCGGCACTGGAAATCTGCATTTGTGTTGAGGAGACTTCGGAGGTGTGTGCTTCTATTTGTAGCTCCAAAGATATGCTTATGACTTCAGTTCAGCTCCGGAGATGATTCACCCCCTTCAAAATCTCTCCAATCATATTGAAAAATATTGGAGAATAGTGCAGTATCCATATGTTAACTCTGGAGATTATTAGGACCATCTCCAGAGATGACCAAAATTGTCTTTGCCCGAACATCTGCACCTATAGATTCAAAAAGGGAGAATTTCTGCATATTTCCATGAATTCAATGCACATTAGTCCTTCAATCAGAAATCATGATTTTAAGTAATTCATCTCTCATTATACATAATTAGAACAATCTTGTTAATCTACTTTGGTGTAGTCATCAGGACAATGGAATAAGAAGGAAGGAAAAAGAGGGGTTAAAAGGTGTATTTCATGGGTGCTACCTGACACTCATCAGGTAGTTATTGGATTAAATTCCACCAGTGCAGTTCCTGTATTGAAGGCAGTAAAGAATGATACTGTAATGAAAGCCATCGGAGCTAAGTTTGACAAAAGAGCACTAACAATCAATGACATTGAAGACCATGCAGTAAGATTTGCGTCCATGGTTATTGGATACAAAGTTTATTTCTCAAATCGGGAGAATTCAGTCTCTGGTACTACAATCTACACAACATTTGATATGATTAAAGAAGATGCAGAATATGATCTGTGTGAACTGCTCTGACAATAGTTAATGGAGAACCTAAAGAAGACAAAAGAAACCAAATATCCCTTCAAGTTCGGTACATTGATTTTGTGCTTATTATTCTACTTTATACAAGAGTTACCAGGCATGAAGAATCTATTTTGGACTGGAGACAAACCTGTTGCAGTACATATCAAAAACCATTTGAGCAGCATAGGAAATATTAAGGCACAAAACTCAGCCCTATGGGGCTATTTCAAAAATTTCTAGAAGTTAATGCAATTCAGGGAAAGGATTCCTAGATCAGTTGTTGAAAAATACAAGGACATTATCTGCTTTATTGTAACAAAAGATCAATGCTTGATGGAGGCCGTTGAGCCTAGAATAATATGGGTTATGCCAATGGGCTATGAGGTAGATGGAGGAATATTGGAAAATTATGTACAACACATGTTAAGCAAGTCCCAGGACCCCAAAGAAGAAAGGTTTGGAACGTATGAAGAGTTGTCTGCTAAACTTCATGTTGAAGTAAGAAAACCTAAAATCTCCAGAAAAATGCGGAGAGTGGCAGAGGATTTCACCCTGAAACAAGGTTTCACAAAAGAACAAGTAAAAGAAGTAAGGGAAAAAGCACAAGATGAAAAGGCAGCATAAGAAAAGGAAGAAAATGAACCAGTCAAGGCTCCATAAGAGCCTAAGAAGAAACCAGAGAGGCCTGAAGCATCAAAAAGAACAAGAGGTTCAACATCTGCATCCTTCGGTCAAACACAATCTGTAAGTATGGAGGCATCTAGATAGAAAAGGGTGAAAAACAAAGCAAAAAGGATGCATGCAAGTATAAGTGTTGATAAAGAAGAAACAAAAACAAATGAAGAAGTAAAGAAGATGAAAACTAAGGCTACAAAAGCTTCCAGGATCAACAAAAAGAAACCCTCTGGCAAGAGTAGACCGAAGAAAAGGTTAAGACAAGAAAAGTATCAGATAGAAGAAGCAACTATAAGCCTTGAAGATGTTCTTAAGGCCATAACAATTGATGGTAATCTGAGACCCTTTGCACAATTGTATGATGAATATAATGATTCAGATAAGAGGATCATTGAGACTGCTATTGTAGAATACCTAAACATCTACAACAAGGCCCTAATTGAGATAATAACTGATCTTCTAGACAATCTGAGTAGTATAATGTCTGCTAGAAAAGAGGCTGTAATGGCAAAAGACATTGAACTCAGAGAATATACTTTGATAAAACTATGTCCAGAGATTTCATCAGAAGAAAAAACAAACATCTCCAAAGCACTTAGCAAGGAGTTCAGGACGAAGAAAAGAATGAATACTCTCATGTCAGATGACATCGAGAAAGTAATGAAGGAGACATAGGAAATCATTTTAAGAGTGTTGAAGGAACATCATCTTCTAACCATTTATGATAAAGAAGAAACAAATATTGGAGATAATACATCTATCCCGGAGGTTAGCATACATCAAGGCTTAGAACAAACTGATACTATTCCTCTGACAATGGAAGAACATGAGGAAGAGAAAATCCCTGAAAAAGCTAAGGAGAGGCCTGCACCAGAGAAAAGTATTGGCCAACAGGAGAACACAGACATGGATTCTCCAAAATAAAACCAAGAAGAAGTCTCTGGTATAGCAAGAGGCATTGCAGAGTCAATTAAAGAATTTTTGGAGAAAGAGAAACAGGTCCTAGATGAACCTAAATTTTTGCAAGGACCAATAAATCTAGACTTGATGTCCCCTATACAGAAATTCAAATTGGTATCAATTGTGCATGCAAAGGCACAAGAAGAAATTTTGAAGTCTCACACATAGGACAGTGAACTGATTGATGAGGCATCTAGTATTTTGGAGAAGTTGATGCCATCATATCAGAAGGACACCTCTTTATCTTCCATAAGTCAACTAAAAGAACTCATAAATTTTGTAAGTGAGCATTTTGAATCTTTTGAGAAATCTGCTAAGACAAAAGTGAGACAAGAGTTTGATGAGAAAAGGTTAAATGAGCTGAAGACTAAGATAATGAATGACAAAGCTCTACTAGACAATAAAATGAAAGGCATACAGAGTGCCATCAAAGAAGCAAGTGACCCATACAAATTGTGCCTATATTGGTCGGTAGCCACAAAAGAGCTAAAAGAAAAGATAAAGGATCAGAAACTGCAGCTAATAAATATTTCCAAAACATTTGATCTAGTAGCTGAATCGGTAAGAAACAAAGAAATACAAGTAATTAATATTCATGAAGAGTTAAGTAATCTTATGAATAAGAGGGATTAGATGAAAAATAAAATGTGTTAGTTAAGAAGACTAATTAGTCCTAAGATAGATTCAATGATTAGTATTGCAGCAGAAGCATAGGCAACTTCACAAATTGGCACAAATTTTGATGTGCAAAAGACAAAAGAATCAATCTTTATAATAAATGGTCACATTCAAATTTTGGAAAGAGCTAAAATTCGATGGGATGAAGAGAATACACAATTAAAGATTGTGTATAAGGATATTCTTTCACCAGCAACTAATTGAGTTGAAGTATTGTATGTGTACATATGCGGCAGAGTATGAAGATTTTTGTAGTTTTGGTTCAGTTTTGACTCTTGTACATACACCTTTGCCATTGATGTCAAAGGGGGAGAAGAAGATCAGTGAAAAATGGGCAAACATTTTTACCGACAACTAATTGAGTTGAAGTATTGTATGTGTACATATGCGGCAGAGTATGAAGATTTTTATAGTTTTGGTTCAATTTTGACTCTTGTACATACACCTTTGCCATTGATGTCAAAGGGGGAGAAGAAGATCAGTGAAAAATGGGCAAACATTTTATGGGGAAAAGAAACACAGAGTAAGGGGGAGCAGATGCACATTTTTCACTAAGTGTTGCCATCAATGCCAAAGGGGTAGATTGTTGGCAAGAGACACTGTTTTGATGATCGAATGTTGTCATTGATGGAAACAATGGAAAGAGACTCCATCGGTATGACAAAGAGACTTTACTCTGGAAGAAGCAATGACTAAGTATGAACAGTATACATTATACAGAGTAAGTAACAATGTTTGGGATGGTATGCCTTCACAGTAAAAGATCAGTATATGTGGATCAGGTATGTTGTTCATAGCTATTTAGTGATGATTTGTTTCAGTGCTCAAGTCTTGACTTCCTCTGGAAGTCACATGGTAAAATACTTAAGTCCGGGTGAACACAGTTAAGTCAGGAACAATGCGTAGTGCTAGAGAAAAGGGTCTGCATTCCTTCGCAGTAGTATATTTTGTTTTGCAGTTCTAAAGGTATGCTAAGAGATCTAGAATGATTGTTGGTTATGCATCTTAGAGTCTCATATGGTCCATAGTGGGATTTATGATGTGACAGATGAGTTGATCAAGTATACTCTTAAGGAACAAGCCGACAGACATGTTAGATTCTTATGCAGAGAAATTATATTGTCTTAATAGTCAATCTAAGTGATGGTATGATTGAAGCTAACCTTTATGAAGACTTTTTGTATGTTTGTCTAAGTCCACATTGCAGATTGTACACAAGTTCAAGCCGACAAGATGTAGTATTTATGTACATGGTTTATGTTTTGCTTGCCGACTTGATTATGAGATAAATCTTGTAGTGAATATATATACCCGGTGGAATTTGATGTTGGTGTGAGTGTAGATGTATGAGGTGTCTTGTAGTGAATATATATACCCGGTGGAATTTGATGTTGGTGTGAGTGTAGATGTATGAGGTGTTATGCGAATTTGAAGTGTGAAGGATTATGAGCAGAGTGCAGAGAAGAAAAAGTTGAACAAGGATAGAAAACAAAATATATGTAGTTAAGTTGAGAAGCAGGGCAGAACAAATGAAGACCCTTGAATCTGTATATTGAACCTTTAATGGAACTGTGATCCAGCATGTGGTAGATGCATTTACAATAGTTCATCTTCTGGTAGTGAGCCAATCCTTCTTCTTTCTTCTTTTCTCTTGGCAGCGAGCCTTTGTACAGTGAGCACTTCTTCATAGGGCAGTGAGCCTTCTTGTAATCCGGTATTGAGATATCATAATATATTGTGAGCTAACACTCACTGTGGTTTTTCCCTTTTTGGGATTTCCACATAAAAATCCTGGTGTCCATGTGTTATGTCTTTATAGTTGCTTTTCTTATGCTTATTCTATTTTCATGTTATTAATTTTGGAAATTGGATTAATAAACTAGTTGAGAAGTGGTTTTGTGGAATACTGATTCATTGCCCCCTCTTAGTATTCCTTATATTCAATAGTTCATAGGTTCATCAAGCTCTTCTCTTTCAAGGGTGGAGAGGTTATATGTTGCTGAACTGTACTTAGCAATGACGATGTAGGGACCCAACCAATTAAGCTCAAACTTCCCTTTCTTGTCTCGTTTTGAAAGATTCCTTTGATTTTCTTTTAGGACCAAGTCCCTTACTGCAAACTCTCTAACATAGATTTTATTGTTGTAGGATCTGTAAAGACGATTCTGATATGCTTGGAGATGATTCAAGGTGTTGTGACGTGTCGTTCATCCAATAGCTCTAACTCTTGGAGGCGTGCAATACAATATTCTTCATTAGTGATTACATTACATAAGGAGATGCGTAATGAGGGCAATTTGATCTCGATTGGTAGGATGACCTTAGTTCCAAAGATAAGAGATTATGGAGTGGCTCCTATAGGAGTGCAAATTCTAGTGAGGTAGGCCTAAAGGGCAGGATGGATGTGGAAATTCTAGTCACAACCAGTTTGATTGACAACTTTCTTGAGTATTTTGAGCAAGGTTTTATTAGTTGCCTTAGTTTGGCCATTACCTTGGGGATAGTATGGGGTGGACCAATGATGTTGAATGTGGAATTTCTCACAAAGGGTACAAACATCATGGTTTTTAAATGGATTTCCATTATCTGTGACAAGGATGGATGGGATACCATAATGACAGATGATATGGTAAGGGATGAATTTGGTGATTTGATTTCCTGTGGTGAAAGGGAGAGGAACAACTTCAACCAACTTCGTGAAGTATTTTGTGGCGGTGATGATGAATTTATGTCTGTCAGAGGAGCGTGGATAGATTTTTCCATCGAGATCTAGGCCCCACTGAGAAAAGGGCCATGGTGTTATTATTGGTTGCAATTCCTGAGAAGGAGTGTGTATGAGATCTCCATGTTGCTGACAATGTTTAAATTTCTTTACATACTCACATGCGTCATGCTCCATGGTAGGCCAATAATATCTTGTATGTAAGAGCTTCTTGGCTAGGATGATATCGCTTGTGTGAGCACCATCGATACCTGTGTGGACTTCGTGTAGTGCAAGGGAAGCTTCTTCCATGTTTAAGCATTGTAAGAGAGTGCCATTATAGCTTCAAAGATAGAGGGTGTCTACAAAAGGCTCCACAGATGAGTGATTGCTATTGTTTACGAGTGGATTCAGGAGCAGAAGTATGATGTTTGAGGTAGGTGTAGATGTCATGATACCAAGGATTTTTAGGACCAAAAATCTCACTTATGAATTCTGACTCAGCGACACAATATGCTAGCATAAGGAGTTGCTCCACAAGAAACTCACACTAGTGACTATCATGAGGCATATCCATGAGGGAACCGATAGTGGCCATGGAGTTAGCTGCTTTATTATGAAGACGGGGTACCTATTCAAACTGGATGTATGTGAAGAGTAACTTGTATTCATCAACCATTTGCTTGTAGGGTACTAGTTTGTTGTCTTTAGTGAGGTATTCACCATTAACTTGATTGATAACCAATTGGGAGTCTCCATAAACTTGTAGTTGCTAGATGTTCCAATAAATTGTTGTTTTGAGACCAATGATCAAAGCTTCGCATTCGGCCACATTGTTTGTGCATGGGAAAGGAAGCCCGTATGCTTTGGGGATATATTCACCTTACAGAGTTACCAATATTATTCCTTCCCTTGAATCGTGATTAGTGAAGGATCCATCAAAGTATAGTTTCCAATTTGTTGATTCTATCATAGTCAAGATGGATTCATCTGGGAAATCAATGGAGAGCGGTTGATGATCTGTGAGGGGTGCTTTATCCAATTGATTTGTGACTACTTGTCCTTTGATTTCTTTTCGATCAACATACTCAATGTCAAACTCGCTAAGTAGCATTACCCATTTTTCCATTCTTCCTGTGATTATGGTCCTGGAAAGCAGGTACTTGAGAGGGTCGACTTTAGAGATGAGCTTGATAGAATGACTTTGCATGTAGTGTCGTAACTTTTGAGAATAGAAAATGACATTTAGACATGCTCTTTTCATGGGTGTGTAGTTAAGCTCATAGCCGACAAGGGTATTGTTGATATCGTATATAGCCCTCTCACGGCCAGTGTCATCATGTTGTGCTAAAAGTGCCCCCAGTGCTATTGAAGTCATTGATATGTACAATAGTAGGGGTTTTCCAGGGATAGGTGCCATTAGGACTGGCAGTGAAGCTAGATATTCCTTGATTTGGTCAAATGGTTGCTGGCAATTTTTGTCCCATTTAAAATGTACATCCTTACAAAGCAAATGGGAGAAGGGTTGACACTTATCTACAAGTTGGGCAATGAATCTGCTGATAGCCTGGAGCTTGCCTTGGAGACTGCATAGTTGTTTGAGAGTCTTAGGTGGTGGAATTTATGTTATAGCAGTGACTTTAGTAGGATCCACTTCAATACCTCTATGGGAAACAATGAACCCCAAGAGTTTTCCTGATGTGACACCAAAGACACATTTTTTGGGATTGAGATGAAGATTGTATTCCCTAAGGTGTTCAAATATCTGTTGTAGAACCTTAGGGTGTCCTCTTAATTGTTTTTGATTTCCCAAGGAGGTTTGTAATGCCCACCCTAGTTTGTGCCTTGTGTGCTTTTTGATTCATGTGTTATATGATGTTCTAAGTGTGTATCAGTGTATATGTGATTATTAGGCTTTGATGCATTGCACCGAACTTGCCGATGAGGTCTATGGTGTCATCGATGGGTTTTGAGGGTGTATTTTGCATGACCATCGAGGTGTTTCTGATGGGGTTGTGCTTTGTTATTTGGTTTCCAACTATGCATTATGGGATGCATACGTTGTGATTGTGCATGTTAGATTATTCCAGTGCTTCAGCTTCGCTATTTTTACTATACTTGTTATAGTTGTGATTGTCATATTATTCTTGCATTGTGAAATGTTTTCGTTATGTGATTATTTTATATCATGTGTGATTATACCACGTTGGAGTGGATTATGTTACTTCGGCTATTATATGTGGAGTAGGTATGCCTGATGGTTGACTTGAGTGTGCAGGTAATTATAGGTGTTAACTAATGTGGGAAATGTGGAGAAGGTTGACATGGGATGCTAATCCATCTCACCCTTATCCTTGTATTGTGGAAACCTGTGATGTGTGTTTGGAATCATTTGCATATGTTTCCTTAGCCATTTTGCACTTTATTTTAAAATGGTTTGAAAAATGTGTTTTCATGTTTTTGGATTAAATTAATGATTTTAATTTGGAAATTCCTATTTCTACTTTAGTGAAAATGTTTGTTGCATCATTATATGCCTGTGGAACAAATTTGAGTGATTTCAGTTTAATTTTGAAATTTGATATTTTTCCGTAAAAAGGTAGAAATTGCATTAAATGAGAAAACTGAATGCCTAGTATGGCGTGTTTGTACTTTTCAGAATGAGACTGAGTTATATGGCAATAACTTGTTTGGAATAGTTGAGTTTGTTTGACTAACTATTTCCCTGTTGATTTGAGTGAATTAATTAGACGTTATTAGTGAAATGGAATTATTAATGTGTTATTTTATATGCCTATTTGATTTGCTAAAGAGACATTCAATTATTTAATTGTTGAATTAAATAGTTTAATGATGCAAATTCTATAATTTTGAATTGATTGATTAAATCACTTAAAAGATTATTTTATTATCAAAAAAAGAATAGTGTCTTTGGAGGAATAAAAAGGAAAAAGACATGTATTTTGCATTATTCTTTTTCTCCCCAAAATTTGCTCTCTCCTTTGTTTGAAACCCTCTTGCTTGAAAACTGGATATCCGATTGCTTGGAAGGGAGTTTTGCTTGGAATTGCTTGGAGTTTGGATTGGATTTAGGAGCTTGGTGGTTGCTTGTTGTGTGTGGATCGAATCTGACATTCAACCTCATTCTTTTCCTTGGATTGGAAGGTAAGTTTCTCCAATTTTCTCATTTAAATTGTTTTATTTTGTTTCTTTCATGCCAAACCATCTAGAATGGTTGAAGATGGCTTTTCTTAGTTGTAGGAAACTTAGAAAATTTATTTCAGCTGGTGATGTATTTATTTCATGTATTTTCAATTTTTGGAAACATAGAAATATAGACAAAACCCTGTTAAATTTTCTGTGGAAATCCCTAACTCATTTTTATTGCATATATTGGTTGTTGGGCATTTTATATATGATGGGTAGTTGTCAGATCATCCATAGCTATTGAAAAACAAAAGTTAGAAAATTGGTCAAACTTTGGTCAAGGTGCCAAAGAGAGCTCCAATGGAGTTTTTAGGGCCTTATGATTATTTTGCACTTTTTAGAAAACATGAAAACTAAATTCTATGCATTTCCTTTATGATTTTCTGTGAGGGATGAGTTGACTCCTTCATAGTATGTGATTCTGCATCTTGTGAGACTATGTTATTTTTTGAGACATTTTGGTGCATTGATATCCGTGCCACTTATTTCTCTATTTTTGAAAACCTAAAAATTGCTTTATATGCATTTCCTTTATGTTTTAGTTTGTGGGATGAGTTGTCTCCCAATTAGAATGGTATTTTACATCTTTTGAGAATATGGTGTGTTTTTGTCAAAATTGTGATTTTGTCACCTCGAAATCCGTGCCATGCCCAATTGGTCAAATTGGTGCTATGGGTGTTTAGGAAGAGGTCTAGGGGTAGGAAAGGAGTGGCTTCCATCGTGCACCACAACCCAAAGAGGTCTTTGGAATTTATCGAATGGAAGTTTTAATCAAGAATAACATTTAAACACATTGGGTAATAAAATTTAATAATAAGATCATCTACACCAAACTGCATGTGCTGGTGAAGTGTTTGCCTTACTTGGGTTTGGGTGTAAAGAGCAATCTTTGGTGTAGTGTCCAGTTGCTATGAGGAGGTTATGCCCTCATGTTCTACCGCAAGGTGAGTATTGCCCTTGTTTGACACTCCTTGTCCTAACTACCTAGGTCTCTCTTCCTTCTTCCACCGTTAGAGTTTAACTCCACGTGTGATGTTTGCCATGTGATTGCATGTGCATTGTGATGCCTGATTCATGCTTGTATGTGTCTATGATGGACTATGATTTATGCCTCATTTGACGTACATTAAAGGTGTGAATGTTGTGATGTCATTCTATTATGCTTTGGCAAGTGTGTCATATGTTACTTAAATGCAATTGGATGGTAGTTGTACTGTGTTGTTTATATGCATTGTATTGGCAGTTGTGCCATGTGTGTTGTATGCATTGATTGGTGTGTATGCCATATGTTGCTTGTATACCCTGGATGTGTGAGATGCTCTTAGCAGGTTTGCCATGATCACCTTCTCCATAGCTTGGGGGTTGCCTAGAGTTGCGTAGACATCTATTACACTCGAAGATGGCAATATGGTTGGGAGGTGAGCAACATTTGCCCATTGGTCCTTCATGATGATTGTTAGGTGTTGGATGGATTCCTTGATCTTTTTGCAGGTGGTTTACCTTGTTCTTTGTTCCTTGTTGCACCTTGGAGAGCATGTTGGTTTTGGGTGGTTTATGCACTTGTATTTTATCATTATTGATTATTGTAACCTTTGTAATGTAAGTCTTTTGAGACCCTTGTAATAAGATGCAATTAATACTTTGAGTTGATTTATGATGTTGGCTATGATTCATCTATGTTTAGGATGAAGCCCTTCGAATATTGTAATTATTGGATATCGTCTCGTATTTTCCACGCTTCGGTTTGTGAGGACATTGGCATGTTTTGATAGATTTTACGTGTTAGAATCTAGCTATGTTAGCATGTTTAGGCTTAGTTATTTGATGTTTATGGATATGTTTGTGTTGGATTGTATTCATCCCACATAGGTGGTGGGGATCCTATCTTTGCTTTTGGCATGTGTCGACATTGGTGTTGAACATGTGTAGCCTTTTGTATCGCTTTTGTCCTTTTTGACATGTGGACATAATTGGTTCAACACCTTAATGTTTTTGGTTAAAATGAATCCTCTTTGGCATTGATTACTATTTTTAGCCTCGTAGGTGTTTGGTGTCATTTCCATGATGTGATATGCACTCTTGGATTATTCCCTCCTTTGCATTGGGAAGCATGCCTTTACACGGGTTTGACTAGTGACCATTCCAATTGGTTGAGGAATCGTACCTCCTAGTTGGACTATCCCATGGGTGAGCATTACCCTTGTGTTTGGGATGTCTTGTCTCATCATGGAATGGGTTGAGGTGGATGTCACCCTCATCCTACTCCATGTGTTCGCGAGGGAGCGATGTTGTGGACATGTATCTGATCCTCGTCATGGAGTGAGCTCCACCTCTCTCTTAGTCATCGTGGTGAGTTGTCACATGATGGGTGAAGTCTTTCACTTGTGCCACATTGCATTGTGCAATGGTGATATCTTTTTAGGTGTTGTACATGTTGCAACACCTTGTGTGTGAGTGAGTGCAATGCGACATGTAAATGTCACACTTGCAAACACAAAAAATTTGTTGGTTCGGTGTTTGTTCAGCTAATGTCCTGTGTGAAAGCTTGGGGCATTACAAGGTCATCCACATAGTCCTCCATGATTTTATGTAGCATGTCATGAAAAATAGTAGTCATGACTCGTTGATAGGTTGCTCCAGCGTTCTTTAGATTGAAGGGCATGACTTGCCAGCAATAGGTACCCCAAGGATAAGTGAAAGTCATTTTATGTTGATCTTTAGGGGCAATGCTAATTTGGTTATACCTAGAGAAACCATCCATGAGGGAGAGCATCTCATGTCCAGCTGTGAGATCCATAATGATATCAATGTTTGGGAGTGGAAAGTCATCCTTTGGACATGCTTTGTTGAGGTCACAGAAATTTGTGCATACTCGGATGCTCCCAGGTTTCTTAGCAACTGGGACAATGTTGGAGACCCATTCTAGGTAGTCTATAGGGTGGATAAAGATGACTTCTAAGTGTTTATTCAATTCTTCTTTGACAAGCAAGGCGACCTGAGGATTCATCTTGCAGAGTTTCTGTTTGACCGATCGTGCTTCTGGATGCACCACAAGATGATGAACTACCAAGGAGGGATCCAACCCTGTGTTAGGATTAAGGTGCCATCAACCTTGTAAATCCTATGTAATTAATTACTCCTAATATTGTTTATAAATCACCCGTAAGGGATGAAAGGTTTCACCAACAACGATCTTGTTTCTGCCATATGTTTATATCTGGTACACGACGTTCACCCATCTGTGACGGGGGGTTGCAGGGGGGTTTCCTCCCTACGAGGGGTCTAGGAGGATCCCCCCGATGGGGGGTTCGGAAGCAGCGCCCCTGAAACCTCATTTTATTTATATTTTATCATTGTGAATCTAGACCATTCGTCATTAGGTCATAGATTTGACGGTCGATATTTTGTCGGTTATCTTGCCTTAGAAGGCAACCCCCTTTTATAAGGATATTTGTACTACGTTTTTATCGGATTGGAGAGTAACAGGCGTTGTTGGATTGAAGGACTGAAGAAATAGAGGAAGTGCATGTATTGTAATGTCATCTTTGAAGATAATACAACTTGGAGCCCCTTTTCTTGGTGGAGTTTTTACCCGAAAGGGTTTTCTCCACGTTACATACTGTGTTATTTCTATGTAATGGGTTTTATTTCTGTTGTAATCTCCATTGATTCTACATTATTTTGAGGATAATAAGGTTTGAATCAGATTTCCATTGTGTTGTTTGCACCTTCATTTCTAACACCTTCGCTGTCTGCGTATGACCAAGCAAAGACATCAGGAGCTTTGTGGAGGACTATTGAAAGATTAGATTTTTCTTGCTTAGAAAGACTTTTCGCAATATGTGTGAACTTGGGTTGTTCCTGTGCGCCGAGGTTGATTTCTTGGGTGCCTTCAATTAGAATGTTGGAGTGTTCCTGCTAGTAGGATGACATAGGGGGAAGATGAATATCCTCATCTCCTAACACGAGCTTAGAGGTTTTCATCAAGAGATACGTCTTTATTTTTCTCTTTTGTGTTTGAAAGTGCCTCAGGTTTTCACCAGGGGACTTTTTTCTATTTTTTTGATTTTTTCTTTGGACTAAGGTTCTCCTCTTCCCAAAAGTAGGCATCCATATGGAAGCAAATGTTGTACCGTGAGGTGTTGCAGAGTTCTAGGAATGAAGAGAGGGCCTCATCATGTGGGAAATGTCGAGAGGTGGTGGTCCTTGATAATATCAGGCAATGAGTTCGTGGTGAATGAGGGGAAGATCAATGACAAAGATGGCGTTATCGAGGAAGATGCATGAAAGGTCAAGATCTTTGCATGAAGCTATAATGACACTCGGAGTAATATTTTCAACAATAGAAGAGGATTCAGTCACCTCTACCGAAGTTTTAGTGGGTCCACAGATGACCATAGTAGGTGGTGCGTATCCTAAACCAAATTGTTTGGCATATTGCTTTGGAGATGTGGGATCAATCGGGATAGGTTTTGTAGTGTGTTGTTCATCAATGCCAAGCCCTTTTCCGTGATAGGGCATTTTAGTGCATATTTGAAATGGTATAGGATATTTCTCCTTAAAATATTCAATGTCTGCTGGCACTAGAGGGGTTTCATCATGGTAAAACCAATCAGTCAAAGTTGTTTCTTCAGCTTCTTCTTCTTTAGAGATCTATGCTGGGACAAAGGAAATCGTATAATTAATCCTATGTTGTTCTTGAGCCTTTTTCTATAGACGACGACCATGGGAGCGAGGGGACAAAGGTAGTTGTCCCACATGGAAGGCATTATGAAGCTCATATTCACCACACCCTTTGTCTATGATCTTAACCTAGGACACTTGAGGAGTTGGGGTGGAGGATGACGTGGAAGCATGTGATGGGTCAATGGAGATGTGTGAAGTGGATGGTGATGTGGATGGTATGGATGAGGGGTCTTTGAGATGTTCCTCATAAGTGCTTAGGCAAGGAGATTGCCTATCATAGACAACCTCCAAGGCCTTACAATATTCAAATGGTTGTTGATCGGCGGGGATAGTGACTTCCGTGCCATTATGAGGAAACTTAAGACAATGATGGTAAGTGGAGGGAATGACTTGCATGACATGCAACCATGGTCGGCCTAGAAGGAGATTGTATGGTAGGTCAAGATCGACCAAATGACATAGGGTGGGTAGGGTGAGTGGGCCCACCTTGATAGGGAGGCATATGGTGCCTTCTGATTCTCTTTCTGTGTTGTCGTATGCTTTGATGGAAATGACCAAAGAATCCAAGTCAGCTACTGAATACCCCAAGAGTTTAATGAACTTTAATGTACATATATTCAAACTGGATCCATTATCCAAGAGGACCCTCTTGATTTTGTGATTGGTGATTTGGACTTCGATATGGAGTGCTTTGTTATGAGTGGGATTGATAGGTGGCATGTCGGATTGGCTGAAAGTGAGATGGTAGGATGAGGACAATTGAGCCTCTAGATTTTGGAATTGCACGGGAGAAGTATTGGAGGGGATGTGGGATTCTTGGAGAGCCTTGTTGAGGATTTCGCGGTGGATGGTGGATGTCTTAAGGAGCTCTAAGATGGAGATTTGTGCGGGGGTCTTCCTAAGATGGTCAAGGAGGTTATACTTGAAAGTGGTAGTGGTGGAAGGTGGTGATGGTCCCTTTATGGTTACGTCCACATCAGGTAGTAACGACACATTCAGGAGTGGTGATTTTGATTTTGATGGTGGTGACACGAGTAGAGTCGAAATCAATTTGACCCACTACATTATCATAAGGAGGTGGAACTGTGTTATAGTTGATGTTGGTTTGGTTATTGGGACTGGTGTTGAAGGATGATGGTTAGGATGCGAATTGGTTGTTACAGTTGGGGAGAGGATCTTGGTAGACTTCTAGACCATCGTTAGGTGAGGCATTATTGTTTCCTTCCACTTGGATGTCGCCACGATTGACGAGATCTTGGATGTAGTTTTTCAACTTCATATTTACCTGTGGCATGATCTTTGATGCAATGAAAGTCACAGTATTCATTTTCTTTATACCATGCGGGTTTAGGTTGGTTCTCATCAAATGGTTTCGTTGTGGGAAATTCAACCATGTTTGCTTGGACTAGTTTTTGAAACACAACCTCAAGTGGCTCACCCAAGGGAGTGTACTTGCATTTTAGATTATTGGGGGATTTCATTTTGGTGGAGCGGATGGGACTGAGACATTGTTTGAAACGTTTTGTACCACATTTGTCTCTTTAGGTTTAGGAGCGACTATTTCGATATACTTGGAATCAGTAGCGCCATCTCCTATGGTGTTTTTGTTCTTAGTCCAAAACTTAGGTTTGTCATTGGATGATTTTTCGTTGTCATTCTTATTGTAAATTTTGACCTAACCTTTCGCAATGAGGGCCTTCTCAATGGTGACAACTTTTTCTATGATTTCATTGAAGGTGGATGCACAATGCACTTGTAAGTGGAAGGCCATTTCTTGGTTCAAGCTTTGGATAAAAATGTGGACAAGTTGTTTTTCAGGTGTTGTCCAAGGTAGCCTACTAGCAAGGGCTCTCCATCTTTGTAGGTATGCGGAAAAACTTTCACCACTTCGTTGTTTGGTGTTGCAAAGATTGAGCACAGTGATCTCATGCTCTACATTGTATGAGAAGTGGACGACAATTTTTTCTGAAAGAGCGGCGAAGGTCAAGATGGAGCCATAAGGCAAGTGCATGAACCATTCTAGGGCTTGTCCTCGTAAGCTTTGTGGGAAAAGATGAAGGAGGAATTGATCATCATAGGCTACATCTTGGCATGCGATGAAGAATTTCTTGATGTGGTCACGGGGGTCTCCTTTTCCTTTGTACTTGTCAAATTTAGGCACTTCAAAGTGTTGAGGAAAAGGTATGGTTGTCATGTTTTGATCAAATGGATAGGGACATAAATCTTCAAACTTATAATGTTTCTTTTGGGTCCCTAGTTGGATTTTTTGAAGTGTGCTTTTCATCTCTTGCCATTCTTGATTGAAAGGATTAACAAGAGGGGGTTGTGACATGGATTGAAGTGGAGGTTGTTGTGATGATGATTGTTGTTTTTGAGGGGTGATGTATTGTTTTTGGACATATGGGGGTAGACCTATGGTTTGTGAATAAACATGAGACCCATAGGTTTGATGTTGTGGGATGGTTTGTGTGGATGTGTGGTATGCATGTTGTGTTTGCAATGGTGGTTGTTATTGTTGGGTGGCGTATTGATATTGCATGGAAGATCCATGGGGAGATTGTTGATGTGTGGGTGAATGGTATGTTTGTGTGGGATTAGTATAGCTCATTAAGGGATTTTTTGGTTGATTATGTGGTTGGGATGTAAATGGATTGTTTGTTTGAAGGGGTGTTTGTGAAGGTATCATTGGGTGTAATGTTGTTTGGGTGATGACTGACCTTTGAAGAATATTCAAAGGAGGGAGAGATTGTGGAATGAGATTAACGTTGGAAGCATCTTGGGGGACATTGGAAAGAGGTGGTACGGTAGGTATGGTGATGTTGGTTGGTATCGCGAAAACAGGCACATCGGAGGGTAGCATACTATAAGGTAATCCAAAAGGAGGGTCTGATCCTTGTGTTTGTGGAATATTTCTAACCCTCACATGTTGGCCTATGGTGTGGATGATGTTGATATTTGAGGTGTAGTTAGCCCATGGATTTTCATAGACGGGATCGTTGGGATTAGTGACACATCTCCATGGTTGGTCACAAATGGGTTATGGTGGTTTGTCATGGAAAATAGCCTTGAGTTTTTCATGGTCATATGAATAAGGGAGGCACGTACCATGTTCAATGAGGTGTTCAAGGAATTCATCCTTATGATTGTTAAGGAATTGGTCAAATTTTTGATGGAGTCCTCTTTCATTGATGAAATCAATGAAGGTGGGGGAGTTGACATTATGATGCATGGATGTTTCACCCACTTCGGGTTGGTTGACATACCCTCCCATATTACTCGTGGTAGTCCTATGGAGAGAGGGGTTGATAATGGGCGTCCATCTTTCTCTTAGCTTGTGATTGCGTGATGGGAGGCATAAAAGGAGAACTTTGATAATGGGCGTCAAAATCTAGATCAATATAGTTGAGGATCAAATATTATCCCTATGTACTTAGGGTGGACAAAGAGCCTAAGCAAAGAGATAATAGGATTATCTTACTTGGGGTAGACAAGACACACCAAGCAAGATGGGATTTCTTGGAGTCCACTAACTTAGGAGTTGTCTAAGCTCCCAAGCTAATTTATCGAAGGGGTTATGATTTTGAGTTTATACTAAACTTAAGATAGACAAATTCTTAAGCCTAATATAAACAAGAGGATGATTTGATCTAGATATTAACCTTAGAAAATTTGGATTTGGCATAGGATGGATAGTTGATTGATTTTGGATGAAGTTTGATTGGATTTTGATTTGATTTGAGGATGATGGTTGATTTGATTTGATTTCTTGGATAATGTTTGATTATAAGGTAAGGGTCAAAAGGACATGGATGATGACAAAATGGATAGATGCGGAGCTGAAATGATGTTGGATAATGTGGGCAAAGTGACCTTGACAATCAAAATGATAAATACCTTGATTTTTGTGGGTTTCTAAATGTGGGCGCTAAAACAGGCAGTTTAGGCACCAACAGAAAGGGAGTGGGCGCTAACAGATGTGGAAATGGGCATTGAATCAGGTGACTAGGTATTGAATGGACTGGTCAGGCACTAACAAAAGCCGACTAGGCGCTGACAGGGATTGGTTGGACGTTGAATGGAGGTAGACGATGAATGAGGACTAGGGTTTGACTAGACATTGATAGAGGCCAGATAGGCGATGATGAGGATGGACTAGGCGCTAAGATGAAAAGTGGGTGCTGATTTGATGTTAGTGGAATGATGATCAGGACCAATTTGAGCGCTAACATAGACAAGTTAGGCACTAACATAAAGATACTAGGTGATGATTTGTGGGAAATGGGCGCTGATGTGGATTGATTTGATTTGGAAAGTGTTTATTTTGGGAATTTCGACAAGATTTACAAACATCAAACACAATGGCTGATTGGACTGACTTGGAATTGGGTGTGAGAGGTTAGCCTTCGCAGATTATAAATGGCTTGTATGGGTATATTACATGGAAGAAACACCAAACACTTTTATACAACCCAGAAACTATTCAAGTGGGTGTGACATATCTTGTGGATCTCACAAAATGGTCGTGAGTCAATCTCAACTCAAAATAGAACCGAGATTCCCACCCCCATTAATAGGATAATGCTATACCTTGGATAGATAGGGAAAATAAGATCATGGACCTTACCCCCCTTACCTTGGAGACTTTCATCTTGCCAAAAGTAGACTCTATCTCAAGTATAGCAGTACGCTGAGCATCTTCCTCTCCTATTGTACTGGTGTACCACAAGATATGACAACCGAAGGTCTTAACTAGGCTTCACAAAGCTTCTAGGGGATGTTCCAATATACATGAGGTACGAGGGACGAGTCCGTGAATGGGAGTGTCCCAAATTCTGACCTTGCGCAAACCAAATCAAGTCTTGGCAGACCAAGGATCTCGAGGCTTTTGCTTGGCAAGAAGGGGTCCTTCCTTTAAAGTGAGTTTTTCAATTCTCACAATATTTATATCCCGCACCGGAACATGCAATTGAGATCATCCCTAGGGAGATGAAATCTCCTAGCAGGCCTCCTAAGAAGAAACTACTTCCCACTTTTGATCACCCAAGATCGCACAAAGCACAAGGGGAGAGCATACATGGAAAAGTATTCCCTTCGGAATACAAAGAAAACAAGAAAGTTTGCAAATGCACTTTTGATCCCTAAGATCACCCTAAGGCACGAGGGGAGAGCATACGTCCAAAAGCAAACCAAAGACATGACAAACAAAATTAATTTCCCCTACTTTAACCTTAATGTGCAACTAAACTAGTGGAAAAAAGTATCTTTGACCGCAGGGCTGCACAAAATATGTTAGTAGTTTGGTGCTAAGGTCTTGGACCAACGTAAAATGCTAGAAAACAGATGTTAGACCAAGCACAAAGCCTAAAAATATGAAAATTGCTTTCAATAGAGATTGGGCACTAAAATAGTCTGTTCAGGCATTGAAAGGACTGAGCACTGAACAAGAGAGTTTAAGTGCTACGATGAGAGACTTAGGCACTAATGTAGGAAAAATAGGTGCTAAAACAAAGAAAATTATACCTCAGGTTTTAGTGCTGATATAGAGGGTTTGGGTGCGACTGTGTAATCTCCAGGCGCTGAACTGATAGAGGGGATGTTATGGCTTGAAACCTGATGTTTTCCTGTACTTGTAGAGGACTAAAACATCCAAGAACATTGTCAAGGGTTAGTAGATCATCAAATCCACAATTTTACTGATAAACCCTTAAAGATGATAGAAATTTGAGTTAGTTAACCTCTAGCAGATTGGGCGCTAAACTGTGCAAACTGGGCACTAAAGCCTGTAATCTAGGCACTGAAATGATTTAGGAAGCATGCCCACCTGTACCTGTGTGTTTTTCTTCAAAACGAAGAGCTACAAGTGCCAAAAACATTGTTAGGAAGGTCAATTAACACATGTTCATTCACTAGATTTTGCAAAATGATAAAAATTGATCAAAAAACACGTTATACCTTCACTGGTGTTGGGCGCTAATGCAGGAGACTAGGCGCTAAAGAGTTGAACGCTGAAAGGCCGAAACTGTGCATTGAAAAAGGAACTGGCCACCTGTAGATTTGGGTGCCGAAATAGAGCTGATGGGCATTGACAGAGGGTACTTCGGCACTGTTCTACGAAATTTAGGTGCCAATCCGACTTGCAAGGGCAAAAACCATGCAAAATGCAACACAAAAAGATGGTTAAAAGGGGTGGGGGTCTCACCAGGCGTGCTAAAAATGTCTACAATGAAGATGGAACCACCTAGGATGAGCTAATTATCCTAATTAACTATCCATTCCAAATCCAAGGGACCTTAAGATTAGACTAACTACATGTGCACAATTAAACTACTTTGCACCCTATATCTATGCACTAATAGTGATATGTACTAGATATGTTATACTAAACTATGTAATTTGCCTACTTAGCTTAATTGCGAGTGTTCAAAGTGACAAAATTTCTTTGCATACAAATTGCTTATGGGAAACGGAGGGGAAGGCCTCAATTTATAGATTTTTGGGGATGGGAATGGAGGGTTAGGATTGAATTGAAGGATCAAGGGCTGAGATTGCTTGAGGATCCTCACGCAAGGAGAATTGGACAAGTGGCATGAGGAGGTTGGATGAGAGAATTGTTTCAAGATTCAAGGGATGATCAATGGATGAGATTGAGTGGTTGAATGGATGGATGGCTAGGATTGGGTAGGTGTATGACATGTAAGGTCTCATTTATGGAAAAATATTGATTGGATTTTGTAAGGAATTAAAAATTATGAGGAGATGACAAATAGAACTTAAAATTGGATGAATAGTGCCAGATGGAATTTAAAATTCCATGAATAGTGACACTTGGAGTGGGGTAGAAGAAATAGGACAAATGTACACTTTTATGGAATACTTGTCCATGCGTCCAAAGTACCACTTGTCATGTACGTGCATGTACATTGAATGACAAGTGGACTTCTAGAAACATGGGGAGTTGTAATTGTGAATTAATTAAAATTAATTCATGTGCACATGTTTTAGAAGAAAATAATGATGATTACTAAAAGTAATCAAAAGTGGATAAAATAGGGAATTAAATAAATATGGATATTTATTTATTTTTTTTAGGAATGGGATATGAACTATAGTTGTCAAAATATTTAATTTTTGAACTATAATAGAGGAAATTAGATTTTTGATAAAGGGGAAAGACGAAGAAAATATTAATTAAATAATTAGAAATTATTTAATTAATATGTGCATTGGATGAGATGATATGAATTGTCGGGTTTGGAATGCGAAAGATGGATGAAAGTGGTTGTGACCATTTTTAGGTGCCTACAGGAATCACCTTTTATGATAGTTGTACCTCTCCCAAGAGGAATCACGATTCCTTTTGAATGATATTTAATGCCATAATATTGAAGTCAATTACCATCTATTATATTTCATTTGCTTAGTACTTAACTATTGTACAAATGGGACAATATTTGACATGTTAATTCATGGTCTGCTTTTCCTTTCCAATTGTAGCCTTAGAGAGGATTACATAACATTTGAAACTATTTTGAAGTGTTGTACAAAGTTAAAGGTTAAGAGTCTATTGAAAGGAAAAATGAGACAAATCTGGTAGGATCAACTTTATAATATAAATAAGCTTTTTTGACAGAAAAATCAACTTTAAGGACAAAACCAACTTTATTGGGTGCTACCAGAACATATCCATCTTTGATGTAACATTTTCTCTGAGTATTGTTTCAATTTGCATTTCGGGGCTATCAAAACCTTCATTTTTAGGCATAACCTTTTGTTTGCAACAACTTCTAGATTGTTATATTAGTATTATCTGGCTGCCACACTCAACAATTAATCTTTGTCAGTATACAATTCAATTAGTACCAATTTTTAGCTATACTTGGTGATTGGTCTATTTGGGTGATTAATTTTTTCTTTCATTTGATTGTGTTTGGCTATAGTCATTTTAGTATAATCACTGCTACTGCTAACAATTTTTGAGATTATATTACTTTGATAACAAGCTGAATATTGAGCAATATCTATATTTTCTAGATTTAATATTTTGTTACTGTGTAGTTTGTGTGGTTCTTTACCAAATTGATGCAAATATGATATTGTAAGTTTTCAATGGACTTTGGAAGGCATAGTCGTCAGATAGTAATTGCATTGATATTGTAAAAGGACCTTGGAAGGTTTATCGCCATATCCTACTTTATTTGCATTTCATTATAGGCCAATTCCAAATCCGTATAATATAGTCTGCTAGTTTGGCATTGACATCAGATCTGCTTGTTATTTGGCATTGATCAAACTTGTATATTTTAATCTGCCATTTTCACATTGATCGGATGTGTAGTGCATTCTCTACCAGTTTGATATTGTTGTAAATTGTATGGCTTGCCGCTAGTGAGTTGCATTAGTTTGCTTATTGTCCACATCCTAGCTTTCATATGCTCTCACCTTGCCCATATTGGGAACTTGGTGATTAAAAAAATTCAAATTTGTGTTGATTTTAAAAATTTGGTGAAATTGAGCTAATAGTCTGGTTAAGGACATTACATTAGTATCAGAATTGTGATCTTGCCAGCCTATAGGGAAGTTAGCAATTTGTTGCAGATTCTATCACATGCATGCTAGTATGAGAGATAAAAAGATATATTCTCTGCTTGAATCCCTTAAACAAAGATAGAAAGAATTGGCCAAGACTATGAGAGAGATCATGGAAGATTTAAATTAGAACAAAAGTCCTTTGACTAGTAATCGATTTGTGGTCAGTTCCACTCCCAATCTTTTTTAGTCGATGTTTTTGTAGAATGAAGAGGATACAAATCCTAGTCACAAGGCATTAATGAAAATACAGAGGAACATAAAAGAGTTAAATCAAGATTTAGAAGATGAAAATCCCAACAACAATTCAGAATTGATTATGACGTCTATTGTGAAGAATATTATAATTTAAGTCTGAAATTTCAAACTAAAATGACCCTCTGAGATTTCCGTGACTTAAAAAGGAGGCATGAGCCAAGAAGAAGAGGACGGATCACTCAAAATTATTTGAACAAGATTCCCACATATGATGAAAGGTCAGATCTTACCTTTGAAGAATACTTGAAGATGTTCAATGAGGAGAAGAAAGAAAAGCAGTGGGAACTAAAAACTTAGAAGATTGCTAAGAAGGAGATCAAGGAGGAAGAGCCTAAGGAATCATTCCTAAAGAAAGAAGAAGAAGCATGCACGAAGAGATCAAGTTTGAAGGATCAATTATTGGAACAGTTTGCTATCAATTTTAAATCTTTAAATTCATTTAGCGACAATTAACATAAAGGTCCTATTCAAAGAAGATGGTTAGAAGAGTAGTGTGAGAGTGATGAATGTAAGTTTCTTGCTTTTGATGAATATGATCAAAATCTTGTCAATTACAAATCTAATGTTACTTTTGGAGAATACTTGGAAATATTCCAAGAAAATAGAAATAGAAGAAAAATGGAGAAGACGAAAAGTTTAGAACCTAAACTTCAAGAATCTACCAAGGAGCACAAACCAAAGGAAATATTGTTGAAGGAAGAAGGATCGCGAGAAGTTACATTGTGAAGCAAGAACCCATGAAAACATTCCTGAAGGTAGAAGAAATGCGAGAGCTAGAGTCTTCAGTGCCTTGGATCAAGACACTTCCTCCCAGCCAACAAAAGAATAATTCTTATTGCAAGAAAGAAAGTTGATAGTAGAAACAAACTTAGAAGAGAGAATCTTTGCTTCTTATGCAAAGAATCATGGGAGCCAAGCCATAAATGTTGGAGCAAAGAGGAGATGATGCTAGATAAGAAATTAGATAAAGAGCCAGGAAAGAAGATAGAGGATCCAAAAACTGTGACATTAGAGCATGTAAAAGAAAAAATTCAAATTTGCAAGAAGGTGAAAGGAAGCAAGCATTGGAGGAATTCACCATTTAGGTGAAAGGTGTGGAATATAATATAGAAAAAGTTATTTTATTGACTTCTGAGTTTACAGATCAACAAAAGAATTATCTTAATGAAGTCAAGGAGAAAACATCACTTGTTGAATGCACAAGTGTTTAAGTTGTTCCTGTTCAGTTCACAATCATCAATCCTCCAATAATTGAGTCCACGTTGGATAAGAAGGTTTTGCTTGATAATTGTAAGAATGAAAATGAGAAGAATCTTTTGAGTCACCAGATTGTTGATGATTTATTTGAAGCATCAACAAAGTATGATAAACACTTGAATCAGTTCAGTGATGTTAGTTCAAAATATGAGAGGGATGTTCTAGTTCAAGAAACTTATCAAATTGACTTTAAAAAAGAATCTATTGAGAAGCATGTTATAGAGAAGAATGCTGATTTTGAGCTTGCTAAACTTTTTAGATCAACAACTACTGGAAACTAGATTGACTATCTCATGATTATAGCTTAAGGCAAGAAAGTATTGACGTTAATAGAGTTTGATGACATGGAAAAACTCTTGTCATCATAGAAAGTACCATAAGAATGGAGAGAAGGTGAAGAGCATAACTTGTAGCAAGGAACATGGAAATTCCTTCGCTAAAATTCAAAATTGTTTATACATAAGAGTATGGGATCCAAGTGATACTTTGAGACACCCGATACTAAAGTTTGAGATGGAGTAGGCAATGGGTTCTCATCTAATGCCTCATTTTTTTAGTTCACTCCATGTTCATGGTGCTGTTATTCCTTTTACTTGAGGAGTTTGCAAGGCAACTCACAAGAATGTGAAAGAGGAAATTTGAAAGGAGGTAGTTGATGGTCAAACATTTGATGTTTGTGAAGTTGTAAATTCACAAGTAGTGTAGTCACCATAAAAGTGAGTCCAAGTCTTATGATTCAAGGTCTTCTTGGGATGATCAATTGTAATGGAGCACATGATATTGCATCTACATCTATTCAAGAAGCAACAATTGATGAGAAATTTGCAACATCCAAGTTTCATCAACTAGGATATGTAGATCACTCTCACAAAGGGAAAAGTATCTTAATAAGTCTTAAAGATCACATTGCATCTACAAGCAATTTTCTTTCTATCAATGGAAATAATTCATTATGTAGAGATATTGGAGTTTGCAACCAAAAGTAAGCAAATAAAAGTCATTTTTTAGAAATTAAGCAGAGGCCCAAAGAGTTGCATGAATTGAAAAAATAATGATTGGTAGCAAAAAAGAAAGAGGTGCAAGTCTTAATAGAGTTGGATAGCACGAAAACACTCATTGAAGATCTAACCTAGTTTGAAAAGTGCTCAAAGTGAGGAGAAGAAGAAAGGCACAAAAGGTGAAGTTAGTGTTGATAGGACTAAGCATACATTCACTCTTGTAGATTTGCAAGTAGCAAAGAATGCATTGGAAACAATGAAATCAAGATATCTGTATTTGGTAAAAGATAGAGACAATGCCATCATATTTGCAGAAGAGGCCTTTAATGAATCTAAGGAAATGGAAGAAAAAGTTGATGAACTCTCTTTTAAGCTTAGTTCGGCCTATTTTTTTCTTCATAAAGTAGAAGACCGGCTTGTTGTTGCAACAATTTTCAGGGAGCAAGAGACTAAAGCAAGGGCTAAGGAAGTTAAGCAAGCAATTGAAGAACTTGATAGACTTTAAGAGGAATTTGATTTGGTTCAAGCAAAGCAACTTGAGGCTGCCACAACTAGTTGGGAATCAACAATAATGGCTACATGGGACAATTGCATGATGTTAGGCCTGCATGAAGTGTGGTCTAGACATAGATTTGATTTTTAAGTTGAAGACAGATAGTTTTCAAACTTATTCTAGATCCCAATTGATTCATGATTCAACTATCATGGAGGGAAACTCAGAGGATTCACTCAATGAGATAGTTGAAGAATCATCATCTAGTGTAGGGCTTTTGATTCCTAATTATATCAGAGTGGTGTGGGAGAAGCCAATTGCATCCCACAAAGGTTCGGTACTGGAAACTCAATATTAATTTGGGACCCTGGTATTTGCAAAAAGATTTAGTTGAAAGGAGTTGGAAGGTTGAATCAACTTTGCTTGAGGACAAATAATTTCGAGAAGAGTGAATTGTCATGTCCTTTTTTTTTTGAGCTAAGAAAATAACTTAATAATTTAACTTAAGTTGTCCAAAAAGTAACATTATGTTATATTTTAAAAAGACAACTTATGTTTTATTATTAAAAAGTTATTTTAAAATAAGAGTCCAAAGTAATAAAGTGTCGCTAGGATTGGAGTTCAAAAGTGAAGGAGCTTTCTAGACACTATAAATTAAGTTGGAGGGAAAAAAGAAACAAATATTTTATTTCCTCAAAAGTGTATATAAAGAGGGGTTGTTTTATTATCAATTTCTTATTTCTCAAGAATGAACGAGTTTTCCCTAGAACGAAAACCCTTTGGCAAGATGGTTTAGCCATTTGAATAATTCCATCTAGCGATTACATGTGCATTGCAAGTTTAAATTTGGGGACGAAAACTGTTAAATCCTTTAGAGTGATTTCATACAAGAATCACCTGTGAGCTAAATATTACTAGTCCCTTTGGTGTTTCGTGTTTTGGTGTTGTAGTTTTCAAATTTAGAGATTTATCAAGGCTGAACGCTTGTATTTTTTCCAATTTCAATCAATATTCGAAGATTTCTTGGCTGGTATATATATTATTTTGCAAATATATGAAATAATATTTGATATCATTTATTACTGTTGCAACAACAAATATCTTTGTGTGAGGGTTATGTTGGACCCATATTGTGTGAGCTATACCAAATACAAAGAGAGCTCAACATTTTAATATTCCCTATGGAGCCACATATGATGGTGTTTGCACATTGAAATGGTATTGAATAACAAGGAATCACATCTTATGATAGTTGTACCTCTCACAAGAGGAATTGTGGCTCCTTTAGAATGATATTTGATGCCGTACTATTGAAGTCAGCTACCATCTATTATATTTCATTTGCTTAGTACTTAGCTGCTATACAAATGGGACAATATTTGACAATTTTCTGACATGTTAATTCCTGGTCCGCTGTTCCTTTCCAATCATAGTCCAAGAGAGGATTACATAAAATTTGAAAAATATTATGAAGTGCCATACAAAGTTAAATGTTAAGAGTCTATTGAAAGGAAAAATGAGACAAAATCTGATAGGATCAACTTTATAATATAAATAAGCTTTTGTGATAGAAAAAACAGCTTTTAAGGACAAAATCAATTTTATTGGGTGCTACTGCAACATATTCATCTTTGCTGTAGCATTTTTCTGAGTATTGTTTCAATCTACATGTTGGGGTTGTCAAAACCTTCATTTCTGGGCATAGCATTCTGTTTGCAACAACTTCTGGATTGTTATATCAATATTATCTGGCTGCCACACTCAACAATTAATCTCTATCAGTATACAGTTCAGTTCCTACCAATTTTCAGCTATACTTGGTGAGTGGTCTATTTGGGTGATTCACTTGTTCTTTCAGCTGATTGTGTTTGGTTATTTCAGGATCATCACTGCTGCAGCTAACAATTTCTGGGATTAAATTACTTTGATAACAAACTGAATATTGAGGAATATCTATATTTGTTAAATTTAATATTTTGTTATTGTAAAGTTTGTGTGGTTTTCTGCCAAACTGATGGAAATATTGATATTGTAAGTTTTCAATGGACTCTGGAAGGCATAGCCACCAGATAGTAATTGCAATGATATTGTAAAAGGATCTTGGAAGGTTTATCGCTAGATACTACTTTATTTGCATTTCATTATTGGCCAGTTTGACTTTTATCCAAATGCGTATAATAGTTTGCCAGTTTGACATTGACATCAGATCTGCTTGTTATCTGTCAATTTAGCATTGACAGATTAGTAAATTATAATCTGCCATTTTGGCATTGATTGGATGTGTCGTGCATTCTCTACCAGTTTGATATTGTTGTAAACTGTGTGGCTTTCCACAATGAGTTGAATTAGTTTGCTTATTGTCCACATCTTAGCTTTCGTATACTCTCACCTTGCCCACATTGGGAACTTGGTGATCAGAAAGAGCTCGTGTTTGTGTTAGTTTTGAAAATCTAGTGAAATTGAGCTAATAGTCTGGTTAGGGACATTACAATGTTCTTGGTTTCTCCCTCCTCTCTAGTGATCTTAACCCTTGTACTTTGTTCCACTTGATGACCTCCTCCCTATTTGGAGTGTCATCCATCAAATGTGTTGTTTGGGTCTTGGGCAAGTTGGAGGCCTTATGCTTGACTCCTAGAATTTGTTCAATTTTCTAGGGGTTCACAAGTGGCCTAGGGATGGAGTTTTTGATAGGAGAACCCTTGTTGAAGTCCGAGTAAAAGTTTTCAGCAAAGAATTTTTTAAAATTCTCATGTTTAGACACTTTACAAGACAACATTGCAAATTTAGGACACTACCACAATTTTAGGAATTGAGTGTAGATGTGGGACTATAGCGCATTGCGTTGGAGTCCCTTTGGCGCTGGAGTTTATTTTTGCATTGTCGCCCTTTGGTTGTCAACAACGGGCACTTCTTGAAATTTCTTGAAGAAACTTTCTAAAAAAAGTTGTCCCCCCTGGTCCATCGAGTCTTCCCATATTGATGCTTTGTTAGCAAGTTTCGTATTGTGGAAGTTATTCCCTCTTTTGCATTGGGAAGTGTGCTTTAGTTTGAAATTGACAAAGTGTTGATTCAATTGGTTGAGACTAGGGTCTCCTGGTTGTTATACCTCTTGTATAAGGGTTTTCTTAGTGTTTGTGTATCATTTTGGTATCTTGTTTGGGTATGATGAGGGTATCACTCTCATCCTACCTCTTGTGTTTGCAAAAGAACATAATCGAGGTCTAGCAACTAGTCTTCTTTGTGGAGGTAGTTCCACCCTCTTTGTTTGGTCGTCATGGTGACTTGTGCCATGTCTTGTGAAGTCTTCTGCTTTTGTTTGCAAGAGAACATAATCGAGGTCTAGCAATTGGTCTTCTTTGTGGAGGTAGTTCCACGCTGTTGTTTGGTTGTCATGGTGACTTGTGCCATGTCTTGTGAAGTCTTCTGCTTGTGCCACTGTGCATTGGTGATGGTAGTCTTAAGTGTCATTGTGCTTAATCACGACACTTGGCGTGAGCATTGGTGGGCAATGTGACTTTGAAATAGGCCACCCTTGTTTGTTCTTTGATTATTTATATTCGTGTTATTTTTATTAGATTTGTGATCTTTCAAAACTAGACGGAAGATGCAAAAGGGGTTTTTAGTTTTGCATGTGATGTTTTTTCATTGTAATACAGATATATAAGCATGCAATAGAAACCCAGAAAATCTATGATAGATATGAACAAAGTAAATAAGACCCAGATCATAAAATGGTTCGAAACTAATTACAGTGACATACCCAGTTCATATTCTTGACTTTGCACTTCTACTGTAGGTGAACTAGCAACATACAAATTGGATAAATCATATACAATGCATCATTGATAAGAAATCTCGGCACAATAATATCAGCTGCTCATATGGACTGAGTCAACCCCAAACAAATGAAGAAAATCTGCAATGACAACCACAAATGATGCCCTCCAAAGGTACAACCAAGTCTGCAACAGTACGGCCAGCATAAGGGAGTGTATGGCCCAGCAAAAGGAAGGAAAGTGCAGTCCAAAACCCTCCTTAAATCTACAATAAATCAGTCACTTCAATACTTCTCTCAGCTGCACCAAAAACTGTAACGATATAGCCTCTCCAAAACTCCGTCAAAAGTGTATCAACTAAAGCACAATTGCAACCACTGTGTATGGCTACCCAATAGCCTCCTTGGGTGGTCTCTCACACTTGCGGATCGCTGAAACTAATGATGGTTTCCGTCACCAAAAGCCATGATTGGATGTTTTCCCCCAAACCCTCATTTGCAGAGCAAATAGCAAGTGAAATATGTTGTTGTGAATGAATACTTTTTTTTCTTTCATTTAACCCTTATATCTCCTTCATGAGGGTCAATCCCTTTTGGGGGAAAAATATAACATTTTAAATTTACTTTATTCCTCTTGGGGTGGCGTCCAAGTCCTTATTGACTTTTGTATTTTATACTTTTTCCCTAGTCACTGACATTATAATATAAAGTACCATTATTAAGTATGAATTATAATTTACGGACTTTAAAATGGAATAGCAAACGGACTTGGAATCCCATGAACAATAGACCGTTGGAAAGGTCTCATCAAAACGTTCCACCTTCAACCTTGAATTTCCCTAAACGGCACAAACCCTAACTTACTAAAAATAGTAAGTCCTAGCCAAGGTGTCCAAAAACAGCGAAACAAACTCCCAAATTTCCCTAACCACATTGGTTAGTCTACGAGAACTAAGTATAGACTCCCTCCCTCTAAAAAAGGGGACATTACAAACTTTCACATGTTGCATTTACAACGTGAAAAAATTATTTGTCCAGTGTTAGTTTAGTTAGTGTTTTGGGCGAAAGCTTGGGGCATTACATAAATTGAGTTTGATAGGTTGTGTAGGATGAAGGTTAAGTGCTTTGATACAACTAATCCAAAGCCCAAGTTGAATCCCAATGGACAACTCTCTAGATGAAGTTATGTGCATATGCAAAAAGCTTTGTGAGACAGAATAATGCAAAGATTGATAAAGATACAGAATTGAAACAAGAATTCTATTATTATTATTATATATTTGCTTGTCTGGTACATGGCATACTCTTTAGAAAGATGTATACTTGCTATCTTCTTATCTATTTACTTATTTGTCTAATTCTATGTATTATGTACATTTGTTGATGTTACAAATATGTACATATATAGATTAAATGTCGTGAGGGCCAAAAGTCATTATGTAAATGAACCGTTTCCCTATGGAAATGAAACCATTTTTATGTATGACTCATCTCTCAACAGTTACACGGTGTTGAACCGTTTGTTGGTAGGTGTGCAATGTGTTGGTGGATAGCTTGGCATAGCATGAGTCTCATGAGTGCACCCTGGATTACTCTGTTGACTATAATGTTCAATGTCTAAAGTGTGATGCTCAGAATAGTGCAGTGAGAAGTGATGACAGTTAGACTTTGCGGTTTGACTTGGAGGTGTGTTTGACCCTGCTAAAACCATGGTAGAAATTCCAGAAGGTTTAGCAAAAGTTTGGTTACTGCAGGAGTTCCAACCTTGTGCAGAGTGCTCTGTAGCACTTGCTGGAGATGTATGGATGATCCTTGTGTTACTGTGAGCATCTGGGAGGTGCTTTGGTGTACTGCAAACCATGGAAGTGTTCCCATAGTTACTGCAAACCATGAAAATGGTTTTGGCATTACCATAGGCACCAACGTTCGTATCATCCTGGATCATCCAAGCATAAATAGTGAGGTTTATGATATTTATTGCTCATGCAATTGCCTATATATTAGGTAATAGGACAAACATTCCAACAAAGAATCAAGTACATTGTTTAGACATTAACTGTGACAACATCAAAAGCTCAGCCTTTTACATAATACCACACATGATATACTTACTTCATAAAGCTCATACACTAGAGATGTACTTCAAAAAGCCAAGCTATGTGAGGCCCAGCACCAGCATAGTCACTCCACATAAATTGGATAAAGAAATGTAAAGAGTTGAGAACTAACAGATAGATAGCTCTCGTCTACAATGTTAAAGTGTCCTTAAACTTGATCAATAATATTCACAGTGGCTGGGAACAAGTCAAGGATGTGCTCTTCCATATGGATTCTTAGTTAAAGCTCTTTACCCTGTCCAGACATGGTTGTATATGTAGATAAAAATTTAAGAAGATCAATGACTCTGCCACTACCACTATCTTGGACATGCCTATTGCTCTTTTACCATTCAAGGTTAAAGACTATCAAATATTAGTATCAGAAACCTGATCATCTCTCCAAATTGTCATGCTCTGACTCAAGGTCATCCTAAGCTCTAGCCAAGTTAAATTGTGAGCAGAACACATGCACCGTCTGACATTCCACTGAGCGGCTTGACACTCCAAGAAAGGGTGTTTTTGCCTGTTTCAGTAGCAATCAGTCTGAAGAATGATGTGATTGCCTGTGACCTGAAATGTATCTTTATAAGTTTCCTCTTATGGAAAAGAGCTCCAGAAGACACAGTGTTCAGGTAACTAACGAATGGAGATAGGGAACCTCTGGAGTCACCAAAAGACAGTTATACCTGTCCCTGATCTTATGATTGACAGTGCATGAGAATACAAAATCTTCTTCAGATTCATCTCCAATGTAGCATATCAATTTGATGTTCTTGTGCAATTCCAAGTTGTTACAACAGAACAGATCATTATAATTTATTATTGCCAGCATAGTCAAGAGAGTTGATCTTTCATCTGTATTTCATAAGATCATATAATCTTCTCATTTAAATTTTGCACAAGTTAATCGCCAGTACAGAGAGGAATGTGTTTCCTGCATTTTCATTTCATTTTTTTCCTATTTGAAGAACCAGGCTCTGCCAAATTTCAATAGAATATTTACCTGAAACCGACCGAAGTAAATGCTAACCCACAGGCAGCCTGAAAGAATACACATGACAACAAAACGGATACAATATAACTACTCCCTTAAGAGTATGTTGCCAGGGTTCATATACAGGTCTTTCTGAACCATGTCTCCAGTTACATAGCATGTGAAAAAGATGAGACAATTATACCTAAATCACATCTGTGCCAAATTGTACGAAGTTGAAATAAATGAATAGTCAATGTCTTGCAGTGTGAGTTGGCCTGAGAACAAATATTTGCTGTGTACTGCACAAAGTGGTAGGCACTTTTTGTCTAAAGCTTCATGAATAGCACCCAACCTGAAAACCCACTTTTTTTGGTCACATGGATTTATATTCTGCCGAATTTGAAGGAGGCGTATGCGATATAACACAATATCAGTCTTATCACAGCATTGAGCCCAACACCTGGAATATACTCCATCAGAAAGCATTCTGACAAATGCCATACAGAGAAGACCATCAACAGGTCTGGGATCAGCAAGGTGCTGGTCACCCATCATTTTTATCTTGTTTTCTAGGGGAAAGTATATTTCCTCAAGACCATTCATATCAGCAAGTTTGAGATCTTTGGTATAATGCCTTATGGCTTCATGTTTTGCAGTTTCATGTTTTTCTGCCAAAGTAAGGATGCAAGAAAACCTCAAGTGATAATTTACAAATTTTTTCACCATTTTGAAATTATGGCAACAACAAAAATAATTTAGCCATCTGGTTCCCAAGCCAGCATACCATTGTATTATCTCCTCATCTTCTAGAGGAATGAGTAACTTTATAGGTTGCGGTTGTCCCATGGAGTTTATCAATCCACCCAGCCTAAGGGCCTGTCTTACCAGCTCTATTGGTGCATGAATTTTTATGCATAATTTTGTCAGATCCTTGATTGTCTGCTGTGCATTATTTTTATCCTCTGGTTGTGTTTGTCTTTCTGCTTCTATAATTGAGCTTCTTATATCAATGTTAAGATATTTGTCTACCTTCTCCTGAAATTGGTCATAGGCATCCAGTAGCTCCTGGGGCAATTGGTCACGAACTGCCTCAATAGTCAGAAATCTACCACTAGCGAACCGTCGATGCCAAGACCAACGGTCTTCAGTTGACTGTAAAAATGTTTTCACTACTTCCTGTGCCCAAACTTTGAAGTTGCTGTTGATTTGTGGCACTATAGGGGTCTGAGGGTCCCGAAGACTAGCATTCTTCAACTTCTTCAGTACTCGTGAAAGTATTTTCATACCTGTGTGCTTAAGCATGGTCTCCCGAGCATTCCTTTTTTCTTGAGCCCGGGCCTGACGGCGTTTTATGAGTTTCTTCCATGCTCGAATTGCATTATCTGACATTGGAGGAAATAATTTAGAATGAGTAACAGCCTGGAGTTCCATTCCTAGAAACTCTATCTTCTCTTCAATGGCATTGTGTAGGGCTGTCTTTGATTGATTCACCCTCAATTTCAGATTTCCTTCTAGCAATTCAACTACTTTATTTTTTAGTTCGAATGTAAGTTCTTTGGATCCTGAAGAAGCTATTAGAATCTCATCCAGATAGCGACAGGCATAAACCTTGATAGGCTTATAAAAGAAGATAGGTAAACCTTCTGGATTCTGCTGCACTATTTTCTTTTGCACCCATATCCTAAGTGAAGACACAGATTCGGTCATTTGCATGTCATCCAACAAACATTCCCTGAGCAAATCTGGTGAATTAGGATCGCCAGGTTTACTGCCATGCCTTCTCTCTGGATTTTCTTCATCAACTTTTCTCCTAACATTCTCAATCTCTCTATCAAAGACATCCAAATAAATATTAATTACAATAGAACACAGACTATTTTCTTGAGGGAAACCACGTCCCAGAGAAAACCCTCCAAATTCTATGTTCAAAACATTAGTTTGAAAGAAACTGCATATGAGATCAATGAGCAATTTATCTTCTATCTTCTTCTCCAAAATGGAAGCAAGTATCCGTACCCTTTCTGAATTAAACTTCTCTTTCTCAAATGCAACAGTGAACCACCAAGTTGGATTGGTCACATAATTCTTGATGTATCGCAGAGCAGTATGTCGCCCCATCCCAACTCGCCCACCATATGCAAAATTCATAAAGCGAGGCTCATATACTGCCTCCAAGGCCATTCTCACCGCCTCCATTACCACTTTGAGCTTCAAATTAGGAAGAACCAATGGCTCCCCTTTTCGCCTGAGTGGCATCAGTTCTACACAGCAGCCCTTCACATCAAAGCTCCCTTCTTTGAGCTGTCTTGAAGCATTTTTCAGCCATAGACAATCAATGCCATCATTGGCTGCCCTGGCTACTACATCATCCACCTTTGTACTAGAATCGACACTCAGCTTCTCATAGGCAGTCAACAACACTTCTGGCCTGGCTATTACTTTTTCAACCAGGTTTCGCCACTTTCGATATCTGACCCTTCTGAGGACAAGTTTTTGGAATTTATCTTGGCTCAGGGTTTTCAGTACAATGTCCTTGTCCGGTGAAACCATGGTGGTATTTGGTCTTCTAAATTGAAAATACATTTGGTTACCCAGATGTGCCCTAAAAGCTGATGTTCTAAAGGCAGTAAAATGAAGCAAACCCCTCTCTGAAAATAAAAAATATTAGGTGAATAAGGTGTAGATTTAATGATTCGGAACTATTAGAAAAAATAGTTTTCAGAGCACTATACCTTGTTTGTTTGAGATGGGCTTTCTCAATCTGTAGATTATAAAACCACCCAGAGTTCCCATTCTCTGTTTTCCTTCTGTTTCCTGCCCTGGTCAGGAGTTCGACTCTTGCTGCATCGCAGAAGAAATTCTGACGGTCATATGTTTTGAATTTGATATGTTGTTGCCCATGCCTTAAATCTTTATTAATTTGCTGGGTAATTATTACAACCCTTTTTCCTCCTCCTCTTCTTTAATTATGAATAGTATACTTCTATATTAATATTAATAGAATATAAGATATTTAAAATACATTATTTAATTTTACTTTATAATTGTTTTATTTACTACATGCAATATATAAATTTTAATTTTTAGTTAACAATTATTAGTCCTTGCCTTATATGTGAGAGATTAATTCGTTGCACTCGTCTCTATTAATGCTATGGGAATCGTGCCACTAATGTTAACAATATAGTCTGTGGCGTTGATTTATTAAAAGGGAATTTTCATTTTTTTTGCAATTTTGTCATTGGTTGTCTATAATTTCCTCAGGGTTTTTTGTTTTTCTAATTGCAAAAAATTGCAAAATAATTTCGGAGCAAGTAAGACAAAAATGTAATCGTTTCCTAATGTTTTGACGGTATTGGAAATATTTCATGACTTTCTAATGTTCTTTGATATAGTCGTGTCTTCATGCCCAGTGTTTGTGTCGACGCGTGGCATTTGAAGAGGACATTGTGCATTTATTAGTTCTTTATTTTCATTTATTGTGAATAGACTGAACTACAAGCAGCATTAATGGCTTATGGTGTGAGGTTTTTAGTCTGTCGAGCAAAAGATTATTTGCGTTGTTTATTCATTTGATCAGATTGTTTGATGAGGGTGAAGTCTGTGTCTGTTGAGAGGGTTTCCATCCATCGTATTGGAAGCAAAAAAGGAGGCGTTTTAGACAGTCATTTTTGCATTATTTATTCATTTGGTCAGATTGTTTAATGAGGGTGAAATCTGTGTCTGTTGAGAGGGTTTATGTGTATTGCATTTGAAGCGAAAAATGAGGCATTTGTAAGCTCCTATATCTTTTACAGTGTCATTTTATAGTTGTTTGCATTTATGCATTTTATGGGTAAATGTCTATTGTTTGTTGTTGTCTACATTTTATGGGTTAATGTCTATTCTTCCCTATCTTTCAGTGCTTTTATGGGTTAGTCTCTGTTGTTGAGTTAACTTTTCTACTAGCCATGATTAAGAATGGAATTAATCTTTTCTTTGCATGCATGCATGCCAACTGCTCTCCAATCTATAAAATGAAAATGAAAATTAGGTCTGAATAAATTCAAAATATCTTGGTGTAAAATTATTTCATGGATTGGTAATGTTTTGTTGCTATTGGAAATATTTCATGGATTTATAATTTGTTCTTTGATATTGTTTTGTTTGATGAGGGTGAAACCCGTGTTTGTTCAGGGGGTTTATATCTATTGTATTGGAAGCGAAAAAGGAGACATTTGTAAGTTTGTATATCTTTTGCACTGTCATTTTTACGTTGTTTATTCATTTCTTCAGAGTGTCTGTTGGGAGGGGTTATGTCTATGGTATTGGAAGCGAAAAACTAAGCCTTTGAAAGTTCCTATGTTTTTTACAATGTCATTTTATCGTTTTTTTCATCTCGGCATTTTATGGGTTAATGTCTATTGTTTGTTGTTGTCTTCATTTTATGTGTTGACGTGTGGCCTTCCCTATCTTTGAGTGCTTCTATGGGTTAGTCTATGTTGTTGAGTTAAAGACTTAACACCATAATTCATTAATGTCAACTTTTGTGCTGGCCACGATTAAGAATGGAACTAATCTTTTCTCTGCACGTATGAATGTGAAGTGCACTTGGATGTATTAAATGAAAATGAAAATTAGGTCTAAATAAGTGACCAATGTTTTCGGTGCGGTCATGTCTATTAATGCATTGGTCAAAAATCGTGCTGCTAATGTTTATGCTATACTTTGTGGGATTAAATTATTTTATTATAAGGGAATTTTCACTTTTTTTTGGCAATTCTATCGTTGGTTGTTGGTATTTTCCTCGGGCTTTTGTGTTTTTCTAATTGCAAGATAGTGGGAAAATAATTTTGGGGCAAGAAAGGGAAAAATTTAATCGATTCCTAATGTTTTATCGCTATTGGAAATATTTCATGGCTTTCTAATGTTCTTTCATATAGTCGTGTCTTCGCGCCTAGTGTTTCTGTCTACACGTGGCATTTTAAGAGGACATTGTGCATTTATCAGTCTCTTATTTTCGTTTATTGTGAATAGACCGAAGTGCTAGCGGCATTAATGACTTATGATGTAAGGTTTTTAGTCTGTCGAGCAAAGGATTATTTGCGTTGTTTATTCATTTGCTTAGATTGTTTGATGGGGGTGAAATCTGTGTTTGTTGAGAGGGTTTGTGTCTATCGTATTGGAAGCGAAAAAGGAGGCATATGTGAGTTCCTATATCTTTTACACAGTCATTTTTGGGTTGTTTATTCATTTGCTTAGATTGTTTGATGAGGATGAGATTTGTGTCTGTTGAGAGGGTTTATGTCTATCGTATTGGAAGCAAAAAATGAGGCATCTGTAAGATCCTATATCTTTTACAGTGTCGTTTATAGTTTTTTGCATCTCTGCATTTTATGGGTTAATGTCTATTGTTTGTTGTTCTCTACATTTTATGGGTTAATGTCTACTCTTCCCTATGTTTGAGTAGTTTTATGGGTCAGTCTTTGTTGTTGACTTAAAGACTTAACACCATAATTCATTAGTGTTGACTTCTCTAGTGGCCAAGATTAAGAATGGAAGTAATCTTTTCTTTGCATGCATGGATGCCAACTGTACTTCAATCTATTAAATGAAAATGAAGATTAGGTCTAGATAAGTACAAAATGTCTCGGTAAAAATCATTTCATCAATTGGTGATGTTTTCTTGCTATTGGAAATATTTGATGCCTTTGTAATGTTCTTTGATATGGTTAGGTCTTTGTGGCAAGTATTTCTGTCAACGCGTAGCATTTTAATGAGGGCATTTAGCATTTGTGAGTCCCTAATAGGATTTTGTTGTCAATAGATTGAAGTGCACAAGGCGTCTATTCCTTGCTACGAAATTATTTTGCAATTAGAACTTCTTTTTGCGATTGTCTCATTGGCATTTGATATTTTGCTTGTGGTTTTGAATTGACCCATATGCAAATGATATCTTGTTGTGGCATGCCTGTGATTAGGGTGGAATTTGAGCTATACTCTTGCAATTTCCTGATTGGGTTTTGATACTTTGATCGTGGTTTTGTATTTTTTCAATTCAAATTAATTGTGTGTTCATGAAACAGTGATACGCATTGAGAGATGTCTATCTGTTCGAGATATATCTGATATGGCATGGATGTTTTGATGCATCTACATCACGTATATCCTAAACAAATAAGACTTCTCATCAAGATGTGTATATTGAGCTGTTGCAATGGAGTTTGTGCTATTTTTTTGCTATTTTCTAGTGGGTTGTTGATACTTTATTCCTGGTTTTGTATTTCCCCAATTGCAAGTCTTTGTTTGGAGCAAAGAAGCAAAAAAAAATTATCAATCCCTGGTGCTTTGATGTTATACATGTGTCCTTGGTGCGATTGTTTCTAAGGGCACATGGCATTGTTGATAATGGTGCATGTGCCTTTTGTGTATGGCCGCATTTTGCCTTTATTTGGATCTAATTTTCACTTGTTGTAAATAGATTCAAGTGCAGTCGCCATTAATGGATTATGGTGTTAAGTTTTATGGCTGTAAAACAAAAGGTTCTTGTGTGAACGAGCACATTTTGTATTTACTTAGATACGATTTTCATTCATTGTGAATAGATTCGAGTGCAGTCGCCATTAATGGATTATGGTGTTGAGTTTTGAGTCTATCAAGCACATGATTATTTGCATTGCTTGTTTATTTGCTCAGGGCATTGAATCATTGTGTGGATTTTTTTTTCGCAATTTTGTCATTGGCTGTTGGTATTTTCCTCAGGATTTTTTTCCCCCTCATTGCAAAAAAAAGCAAAATAATTTCGGGACAAGTAAGGCAAAAATCTAATCGTTTCCTAATGTTTTGGCGGTATGGGAAATATTTCATGGCTTTCTAATGTTCTTTGATATAGTCATCACTTCGTGCCTAGTGTTTGTGTCGACATGTGGCATTTTAAGAGGACATTGTGCATTTATCAGTTCTTTATTTTCATTTATTGTGAATGGATTGAAGCGCAGTCAACATTAATGGCTTATGGTGTGAGGTTTTTAGTCTGTGGAGCAAAGGATTATTTGCGTTGTTTATTAATTTGCTTAGATTGTTGCTAAAGACTTAACACCATAATTCATTAATGTCAAGCTCTCCATTAGCCGACATTAACAACGCAATTAGTGTTTTGTATGCCATGCATGGATGTCAACTGCAGTTGAATGTATTAAAACAAAATCACAAGTTCATGTTTGCACTGCTTGATATACTATGTATATATGTATGCATATGTGTATGTATCTATGTATATATATAGGTGCATAAAAATCTATATATATATACACACACACATGGATATGTGTGTGTAGGGCGAAGGTATGAACCTGCCATTAATGCATAGTTACATGAAACAAATATTGAATAGTATTAGCCGTTGAAACAAAGAAACTGTATGCAAAGTTGTTTCAGAAGATGTTACATAAAACCAGTGCACAATGTATATTGTCTATAGCCACATGTCACATACAGATGCATTGTTGAAGGCACATTTATTTAGAGGCATGGCACATAGTGTTTTGCATCGGTCCTTGATTTCGTAGGTGGTTATGCATTTGCTACTAGAACAATGTGAAAAGGTATGTTCTGAACCAGTTTATGTAATTGTGGGTCCTTTGGCATGGTATTTGAAAGAGAGAGAGCATAATATTTTCTGCACAATGATTGTTCTAATAGCTTTAACAATTACATTGATAGTAAGTATACAAGATACTTCATTTCAAAAGTTTAAAATCAATTATTTGTGCTTCAAGCTTAGCTTTTTTTATGGTGTCATTCGCTTTGTAGGCTTGTCGAATTGTGCCATGCATTTGTTTTTCCAATATATGATGCATCAGTTTTATATCTTGTAATTTGATTTATCTTTGGATTATGTTTTATTTTGCTTGTTGTCTTGGTGTTGCACAAATCAGGTTGCCACAATTACTGTCATTTTTCATATGCTTGTGTGCTAAAGACAATGCGTCTATTGGGACACTATTCTATTTGTGTGTCAATCTATGTTCGCAACACTCATAGTCATCATGGCATCTTATATCATGGTACCTAACAGTAAGTGCCACAACAAAATGAAGGCACGTTGAAGCCAGTTTTGTGGCTGGTCACAGATAGAGAAACTAGAATTGCACAAGGATTTGCATATGTGACAATGTCCACTGGTAAGGAAGTAAGGATAAGCATTGAAAAGTTCAACTAGTATGTGAGTAACATTTTTATTATTCTGTCTTGCATATTAATTTTTAAATGTTTCTTGAATTGTATGGAGTATGAACATTAAGATTAAAGCCAAAAAGAACAATGCAATATGTTTTTGCCATTTCTTGCTCATTCACTCTTTTTATGCTTCTTACAAGATTGTGAATGTAGTATCACAAACCTGCAATTTATCTAATGAAGCTTTGTAGATTTTTTGAATGCATGGATTCAGTATTGCATTTCAATTCATGTTTATTTCCGATCATATTCTATGATTAGAATACAATTCATACTTATTATCTATTATGGATTTATGCTTGTTAGCTGTTATGTAATGAAATTGATGCTATTTGTGTGGAGTGCAGCAGACATTGTTTCAATTTTTATTCTATTGTTGGCTGACTATTGGCGAGTAATCATGGATGCAAGACACAATGTGTTACCTCATTCACCAGTTGTTGCTGCTTTTGGACTCATAGTTATGACACTGCTACATACTATGAGACATATTTTTGCTGCTGGCATGAATCTAGTTGTTAGTGTTGCTTCCTCAAACATTAGCAAACTCTACCTTAAACAGGTAACAAAAATGTTTCTATTATCAAGGCACCTATCAATATTAATATTAAATAGAATCTATGTGAAGATGCATTCCAATTTCTGAGCAGACATGTCAAGTTGTAGCATCAACAATGCGACCTTCCCGCCAGAGAAATGCAGAGAACAACAAACAATAGACATCAACCCAAAACAAAGGCCAAATTTCATTTCAATAGATTGAAATAGACATCTTGAATAGAAGTTTAATTTGTTCAAGATATGGATCATGTCCATGGATCAAAAGATACATGGAACATCAGATATATCTTGAATAGATAGACATGTTTGAATGACTATCACTATTTCATGGACACACAATTAATATGGATTGCAAAAATACAAAGCCATGAGAGAAATACCAAGAGTCAACAAGAGAATTGCAAAAATAAGCCTGAACTCCCTTTTAATAAAATAATTCCAGAAACCATAGGATAATAATTAGGAGCACAGTTTTGGGCAAATGCATGAATAGGCAACAGTGCAGAGAAAACATTAGTCTTTGCATCGATAATTGTTACAAATGCCATGAGCAAATTATGAAAATCATTCCAAGACCGAAAACGTGTTTAAAATAGAGCAAGTGCTTCAAAATGATGTAGATAGGTCTGTTACAGTATACATACCAATAGCAGATATTGTTAGTTGACATTAATGGATTGTGGGCTTAAGCCTTTAACTGACTAGCAGAGCCCAAGACATAAAAGCACAACGTATGAAACACAAACGCTAAACTATGACCGTATTATTTGCAATGTAAACCGTAGGGAAACATAAATCCTAAACTATGACTTTCATATTTGCAATATGGAGACTACTGCATAGGTTGACATTTGTCTTTCCCTAGGGTTTATATTGGCAATATAAACCCTATGGAGAGATAAATGCCAACCTATGAATGTAATAGCTTTAATGAAGAACAATATAAACTGTGCAAATGGAAAACAGTAAGAGGTATACCTGGTATTTTTAATATTTATATTCTTCCCTATCATTGAGTGTTTTTATTATTTAATGTCTGTGAAAAAATCTCTGTACTTATACAAACATTTGATGATGGGAAATAAGAGAAATTAGGCCATTGCAGAGATCAAAAAATTGGAGAAAGAATTATGATGTAAAACAAACAACAGAGATTACGCCATCAAAGGGACTCAAAAAAAAAAGAAATGACAATGTAAAAGATATAGGAACTTTCAAACGCGTTGTTCTTCACTTCCAACACAATATATATAGGAACATTAGATCTAATTTTCATTTATTGTGAATACACTCAAGTACAACCATCATTAATGCATTATATATTGTTCCCTATCATTGAGTGCTTTTATGGATTAATCTATGTTGTTGAGTTAAAGACTTAAAACCCTCTGAACAGACATAGTTTTCACCCTCATCAAACAATCTGAACAAATGAATAAACAACACAAAAATGACTGTGTAAAAGATATAAGAAATTACAAATGCTTTATTTTTTGACAAATTTCACTGTCATAAAAGAATCTGAGCAAATGAATAAATGATGCAAATAATCTTTTGCTCGACAGTCTTAAAACTTGACACCACAATCCATTAATGGCGACTGCACTTTAGTCAATTCACAATAAATGACATTGATGAGTTGTGGGCCAAAGTCTTTGACTCAACAACAAAGACCAATGCATGGAAGCACTCAAAGATAAGAAAGAGTACATAGCAATGCATAAAATGTAGAATAGAACAAAAAACAGACATTAACCCATTAAATCACAGTGCAAAAGATGTAAGTTACAGACACCTCCTTTTCCGCTTCCAATATGATAGATATAAACCTTCTCAAGAGACACATATTTCACCCTCATGCAACAATCTCTACAAAAGAATCGACAATGCAAATAATTTTTTGCTTGACAGACTTAAACCTTCACAACATAAGCCATTAATGACACTTGCACTTCATTCTATTCACAATAAATGAAAATTAGGGATTGATGAATGCTAAATGTCCTTGTTCAGATGCTGCGTTGACAGAAACACTGGGTGCGAATACATGAATGACTAAAACAAAGAACATCACAAAGTTATGAAATATTTGCAATAGCAACAAAACATTAGGAATTGATGGAATTTTTGCCTTCCTTGCTCGGAAGAGTAACTTGCAACTAGGAAAATATAGAAGCATGAGCAAGAACACACCATAAACCATTAATGTCGCCTATGTTGGATCTAGGGCATACAACTGAGAGGGGGGGGGTGAATCAGTTGTATAAAACTTCTTCTCATTCAAACACTTAACTCACTGTTGTTAGTTAGCAGCATATCAAATAATCATCCATGGAAGCATAATACATAAACACAAGAGCAGATAAGCATCAACACATTGAACACCAAGATTTTGACGTGGAAAACCCGGTTAAGGGAAAAACCACGGGGTGATTAACCCAAGAATTATTCTCTGTTAGAAGAATAAAGAAAAATGAATGGCACATGCCAATAAGGGCTCACTGCCCGAGCACACTGCTCACAAAGAGGCCCACTGCCTACAAGGAGACACACTGTCTACAAAGTGATGAAAATCACAGTCTTGAACTGGAGAATGACATCTCTACCATGTCCGGATCAGTTCCAATTAAGCCCAACAATCTCTGCTCTGCCTTTCGCACGTTTCTTCGCTATACCATACTCATCCTCTCACCACACACTGAAATGAACTCACAAACCGTTATTTATACAAGACATCGACTTAGGAACAAACATCTAAGTCGGCAAACAACCATAGGAGTATCCGCAAGATGAATAACACATCCGGTCGGCCATCACAAGAACATTCGCAGGATGAACAACTCATCCGGTCGGCTACACAGAGCAAGAACTTCATCCGGAAGAATAACTTCAATTCCGGGCTCTACCATCAATGCGGACCAACAACACAACCTAAACAAGATCCAAGAACCTTCACAAGCCTGTCTGAATGTCCGGATACATCCGCACTTCCTCTGCTTACTGGGATCTCTTGTCTTCCTCATCTGGAACTTTAAGAACACAGTCTGTCGCCACTGTCATAATCCAAGAGGTACTTTCGGACCTCCAAATCATACACAAATCAAGATGATACATCACAAGGACATCCCAAACACTCTTTCCAATCCGCAGATTGGGATAATACAATTCCGGACCTCACCGGACCTTTTTGTGATCCTCTGTCACCTCCGGATACTTGCCGGACCCGGTTCTATACCGGCAGCCACAACTTCTTCAGATCTTCATGCGGACCTCTGAAATCTTAACTGTAGCATCTCAAGACTCATATCTACTAACCCTTTGATCCGCATCCTCCGGTTCTCATCCTATACAGTACATTTACCTTCTTCTTATCACTGTTCTTCACTGTTCCTGACTGAGTCTAATTTTCTCAATATCCTCAGCACACAGCTCATCAAATCCTTCTTGTCAATGCAATATGAGTATGTTGACATCAATGACAACACTGGTTCACCTCATACTTGCAACAGCCTACAGTTCAGTCTATTCACAATAAATGAAAATAAGGGATTGTTAAATGCACAATGTCATCTTACGATGCCACGCGTTGGCACAAAGACTAGGTGCAAAGACACGACTATTCAAAGAACATTAGAAAGTCATGAAATATTTCCAATACCGACAAAACATTAGGAAATGATTACATTTTTATCTTGCTTGCCCCAAAAATATTTAAATTTTGTGATTGTGGGTGTCTCATTGCTATATGCCAAATTGTGATAGGCTTATTTTTTGCTAATGTTTTGTTTCTATACACGTGCCTTCACTGCAAATGTTTCTGTATATAGGTGGTATTGTCAATAGTATTTCACATATCTTGTCTAAAATTGATACTAATGCCAGGTGTTATAAATTGGAATGCATGGTTATACATATTTTCTATTTATTATTAAGATTGATAGGTGCCTTGTTCTCTTCAGGTGGCGGTTGTTGCTTGAGGTGCCTGTTGTGTATGTGTGTAATATCCCACTTAGGATATTCTCTAAAAATTCTAAATGCTCTGATACCATTGTAAGAACCCCAACTGGTTCAATCATTGAACTCACTATCAACTGCAACTGTGCTTGTTTGTTTGTAATTCTTTTGTTTTGTATTTTCTAATTTTTTTGTGCTTTGAGGGTTTTGACATAAAAAGCAAACTACTTCTAATACATTGATTATAAGGAAGAGATATTGCAATGATAGACAACTATATTGAATGCAAAAAAATACTCCTTACAATGGAAAACTATAACTTTTTATTGAATGTTTATACAAAAACAACTATAACTAATAGTAAACTTGATATAAATGCCCAAATTGCTGATCCAAGTACTGTAGCGCACTGTTCATGAGCACTATAGCGCACTATTCACGAGCACTGTTCACAGGTACTATTCATGCATCACTATTCATGGGTATTGTTCACACATCACTATTCACGAGTACTGTTCACGCATCCTTATTCACGTGTTACTGTTCACGGCCGTACTGTAGCAGCAAGTACAAACTTTAATAGGCAAATGATTAATCCTTAAATATTCTGATCTGCAATGAAACCCCTATAAATTTCTGAATCTTCCTCACAACTGCTGAAGCACAAATCAAACTCCCTGTATGAAACTCTATGGATACCAAATTCGCTGGATATTTCACCAGTTCAAATGGAGACTCACAGAAGAAACTACGTTCTTCAATGGCAATGGCTGAAACCCTTCTCAGAGCACAAAAACCTGTTTTCAAAATGATCATTCAATAATAATGAGGTTGATTTGCTTTTTGAGGCCCTTTTATACTTCCTAAATGAAATGTATTTATTTGCTCTTTGAAGTCCACCTTTTAAAAAAAATGACCTTGTGATATAATCTTATACTTAGGTGTACTTTTTCCCATAAAGTCATTAATGACTCATTGACTTAAAATGGCCTCACTTATAAAGTTAAATCATAACTTTATAATATACCTTTTAATCATTTAAGTGGCTCCAAACTCAACATTGAATTATAAAGTTAAATGATAACTTTATAATATATCATTAATAAATACAATATCATTAATGCCACTTAAAATAGTAATATCTCCTTAATTAAACATCATTTTCTAATTTCGTCTGAACCTATGGTTTCACCATGGTACCCTCTATGCATCCAACCATCTTACCAAAAATAGCAGGGATCCATCTCTATTAACCTCTGTTGGCCAAAAATACCAAGAGCCTCCAATATGGGACCAGAGACCCCTAAACAACCTTATCACTAGCTAAAATTGGGGAACAACACTGAAATCACCACATGACCAGATACCCTGCTATAAATAGAAACTCTAGAAATATGACTTACTATAAATAGTACATGTGTAGAACTGAGTCCAACGAAGGCCAAACCTAAACCCATACTGAGCTCTGATGGAAAAAACACACTGATCTCTACCAAAAGGGACCCTCTAACCATCTGAGTTAGCCTACGAGGGCCAGTGATAGGCTAAACCATCATAAAACAAGATCACGCTAAAAAGGGGACATTACAGTCTGCCCTCCCTGAAATTGCTTGTCCCCAAGCAATCTCTACTACTAAAAAAACCATTCCATTGGAGGTCCAAAAGAAAACTATGAAATGTCCCTCGTGGAAACACAATTGCTGTAGCACCGGCATAAACTCAACCGCACAAACATAGACAACAGACCAACTGTCCAAACCATGCACACTGAAATAATGAACTCTAGCTGGAACCCTGATGTACACGAAGGATCCCAAACTCTGCAGTCACTACTCAGCTGAATGCTGGGATCCCAAATCACTCTGCAGAATGTCCAACTACGTGTCGACTGCACCCATTGGATAAAGACTGTACCATGCTCAGTACTGCGGTGAACAACTACCACCATGTAGAGCAATCTACTAAACAAAAGGATTCCTAGATCCCACAACCAGATTGGAAGTCCGCTATACAAATCAACTTTTGACTTCCACTGTTCTAATCTGATCCCAACCTCACCATGCTGAAAAAGGTGAAGTAAACCATCGGGCCCCATCCAAACCGCAGTGCCAACTCCGTCACCACGTAGATCCCAATGCAACTTAACCTCACATCCATCCACCATGAAAAGACAAACATATTTGGAAGCCTCCGCAACACAATATCTCTCTACAACCTCTGCGAAACTCCCGTGGATGTGATAACTAACCAAGCCATCATGCCCACTGCCACTACGACCTCCCTGAAGCCCTGTCTCCAAAAGAAACCCAAAAGTGGCAAACCCTGTCAGGTACTCATCTGCATGATGGTAATCCAACCTCTGATCATGCAAGTAATCTCCCAAAAATAGCTGAGTCAAGTACTTACAGCCACTAACTCTATCTACTGAAGATGGTAACTTTCCATCCCACAATGGATGGTATAATCTCGCAACCAATCCACACCGATGCATCATCAAGCCCTCCACGTGTGGATCAAAAGAAAAATGATGAGCACTCCTCATTGTGTAGTTGTGATAAAATGCTCCAACCTCAGTCAATGGCTCATCACATGCAACAATGGAATCAAGAGATGGTTCCAATCTCTGATCCCGAATCACTGATTGGGTAGGGCCTCTAGCAACCTGCTCTGCAAACCCAACCACGAAATCTCTATGAGGAAACATTATAGTCAAAGTACCTACAATGACTCCCACGAAACGTCTGATAGCACATGAACCATGAATGAGAGTATCCCTTGAGACCCCAAATGGACCCTCCTAAAACTCCAGACTCTCAAGCAAGTACTCAGCAAATGTATCGGCGCGGTAAAAATGAAATAAGGTTGAGTCAACCTTATCCTCTAAAACCTGCAGCTGATCACTCTGACCCTGAGATGCAACAAGTTGTCCACCCCCATCAGTTGCATGGGATGACATGGTACTAATCTTAAGAGAACCTGATGCAACACGTGGTTCTCTGCTGCTCCCTAAAGAACTCATCCCATCTAAATCAACTGCACCTGTATTTGTGATGGATGTAACCACATCCTCAATACATCCATCACCACAACCTGTGGGTATAAGATCATCACCAGCTGCTGTTGTAGGTAACTGAATGATATCTATAGCTGGTGAAGACTGTGCCAAACTCAAGGCCATGGTAAGCTCCTTGACTCATGACTATGACTCTTGAAGAGCTATCTGGGTGCTCGCCAACGAGTCCATAGTCACCTCAAGCTCATGGGTGAGCTCATCAACCTCATTTTCTTTCTCCCTAAGAACTCCCAAGTAAATCTTACCCAATTGAAGGAGATGATCCCTATCTGAAATTAACTGCAGGTAATTGGATTTCATTGCCACCAAAGCTTCTTTGAGCACCTGCAAATCTACAAGAGATGATTCTCCCTCAAATCTTTGATGTCTCTTTTCAAGCTGATCCTTCCATATCTATTTTTTTAATCAGCTTGTGGGTATCACCAAGGTGAGACAAGGCTGCCACAATTTGATCTTCACCAACTTTGAGTTGGTTCTCCAAAGTATGTGAGCATTCTGGCTTATCAATCTCACATGATGAATCATCATTATGAACTTGAATAACTTCACTCACACATGAGTCATCCACTATTTCTTCCTCTCTACCTTCTGTAACATCAACTGGGTGAAGATCAACTGAAATAGACCCGATCTCAATACTACCAGTCCACACTTCACTTGTTATTTTTCCCTCTAGATTTTCGTGAGTGCATTTAACATCAGCCCCAAAGGAATCATTAAAAGAATCCATACCATTGCTATCCTCCTGAAGAGAAGATGAAACCTGTAACCCAAAAGAAGGCATCTCCTGCTCATCACTTTTGTCCATTCTGTTCTCCATGGGATCAGTTGTATGCTGGTCACTAACTGCTAAAAATTCATTGTAGAGGTTTCTAGATACTTCACCTATAGAGACCTCTTGTTCCTCTTTCTTTTTGTTTTGTGATGTAGACCCCTTAAAAAAGGATGCCATATACCGTGCTGCTTTGTCTATGTTTGCAGGGTGTGAAATCAATTCATTCATCCTTTTCTGGTTTTCATCCAACTTATTCAAACTTTGTTTAAGCTTCTCCATATTCTTGTCCCACTGCTTCTAGGTACTTCAAGTAACCATGATTCTATAGCTGATTCAATTGAATATTTTTTTAAAAAAACCACACATGCAACCATTAAAATTGACATGCAAGCATATGGGTGCTCTCCAAACTGACATGCAAGTACTGGGTACTAACATGCAACTGCAAAAACTGACATGCAAGTGCTGATCACTAACATGCAACCCTCAGAATTGACAGGCAAACATCTGGGTAGTCTCAAAACTAACATGCAAGTGAAAATCTCTGACATGCAACTGAATAAATTTTTTTGATTTCCCAACAGGATGGCAGGAAACCGCTCTGATACCACTGTAATATCCCGCTTAGGATATTCTCTAAAAATTCTAAATGCTCTGATACCACTGTAAGAACCCCAACTGGTTCAATCACTAAACTCACTATCAACTGCAACTGTGCTTGTTTGTTTGTAATTCTTTTGTTTTGTATTTTCTAATTTTTTTGTGCTTTGAGGGTTTTGACATAAAAAGCAAACTACTTCTAATACACTGATTATAAGGAAGAGATATTGCAATGATAGACAACTATATTGAATGCAAACAAATACTCCTTACAATGGAAAACTATAACTTTTTATTTAATGTTTATACAAAAACAACTATAACTAATAGGAAACCTGATATAAATGCCCAAATTGCTGATCCAAGTACTGTAGCACACTGTTCACAAGCACTGTAGCGCACTGTTCACAAGCACTGTAGTGCACTATTCATGAGCACTGTTCACGGGTACTGTTCACGCGTCACTATTCATAGGTACTATTCACGCGCCACTATTCACGGGTATTGTTCACGCATCACTATTCATGTGTTACTGTTCACAGCCGTACTGTAGCAACAGTACAAACTTTAATAGGCAAATGATTAGTCCTTAAATATTCTGATCTGCAATGAAAACCCTATAAATTTATGAATCTTCCTCACAACTGCTAAAGCACAAATCAGAGTCCCTATATGAAACTCTATGGATACCAAATTTGCTAGATATTTCACCAGTTCAAATGGAGACTCAAAGAAGAAACTACGTTCTTCAATGGCAATGGCTGAAACCCTTCTCAGAGCACAAAAACCTGTTTTCAAAATGATCATTCAATAATAATGAGGTTGATTTGCTTTTTGAGGCCCTTTTATACTTCCCAAATGAAATGTATTTAATTTGCTCTTTCAAGTCCACCTTTTAAAAAAAAAATGACCTTATGATATAATCTTATACTTAGGTGTACTTTTTCCCATAAAGTCATTAATGACTCATTGACTTAAGATGGCCTCACTTATAAAGTTAAATCATAACTTTATAATATACCTTTTAATCATTTAAGTGGATCCAAACTCAACATTGAATGATAAAGTTAAATGATAACTTTATAATATATCATTAATAAATACAATATCATTAATGCCACTTAAAATAGTAATATCTCCTTAATTAAACATCATTTTCCAATTTCGTCTGAATCTATGGTTTCACCATGGTACCCTCTATGCATCCAACCATCTTACCAAAAATAGCAGGGGTCCATCTCTATTAACCTCTGTTGGCCAAAAATAGAAAGAGCCTCCAATATGGGACCAGAGACCCCTAAACAACCTTATCACTAGCTGAAACCGGGGAACAACACTGAAATCACCACATGACCAGATACCTTGCTATAAATAGAAACTCTAGAAAGATGACTTACTATAAATAGTAAGTGTGTAGAACTGAGTCCAACGAAGGCCAAACCTAAACCCATTCTGAGCTCTGATGGAGAAAACACACTGATCTCTGCCAAAAGGAACCCTCTAACCATCTGAGTTAGCCTACGAGGGCCAGTGATAGGCTAAACCATCACAAAACAAGATCACGCTAAAAAGGGGACATTACAACGTGGATTCATAGGAGATAAAGTTTATGAGGTGTTGTAGTCTAATTTTACAAGTTGGCTCTACCTCTTATTACTATTTTATTATAATCGCAGCCTAATTTTTATGCAAGGAAAATTATCTTGCTTGAATATAATAAATGTATTAAATTGCAGTTGTGGTCATGTGTCAATACTATTTTCTTGTGCTATTCCCTTCAAGTTTGGCTTTTTGCTACTCCTTTCAAGTTTGGCTTTTTGCTACTTTTGCTTTTTCCTGGTTGTGTGTAGCTACTTTCAAAGATAATTAACAACAGTGGATCTCTATGTAATCATGATAGTGTTGTCATTGATAACAAAAGCCCAGTTGCTTGTTCAGTTGCACTGGAACAAGGTAAGCTCTAGTTACTATTAGTAAATCTTAGCCTTAAACTAGATCTTTCATAGATCTAAATTGCAATACAATAAGCATTACCATTTTAGAACCTTGATTAGTGTATTGCTTTCACTTAGATTTGAATGTATGGTTTTGCAGGTTTTGAATGTTGACCAAAATTTGCAGTTTTGTAGATCTATGAAGAGACTATTGTTCAAGATTTTCTAAGTGGTGATAGTTACATAATTGAATGCATGCTTCATGCATGGTTTGAGGTTGGTTGTATCTTTCTCAATGCATGAGTATTGTGGTCCTTGTTAGGTTCCTGAGTTGTAGTTATTACATGTAGTGGATTTGTGTCATTTTGTGGATTTGATGTTGGTTTTGTGGAAGAATCTAAATGTTGTCTCTATTCTACTTATTGTTGGTGTAGAGTTGAGTTTCTTACCTCTAGGTCTACATTCCTTAATGGATCCATGTTGTGCTTTGAGATCTATAAGTTGTGTAGTTTTTGTGGGTTGTCTATACCCATAGGTTGCATAGATAACTCAGATGTGGGCTATCTATATCAATAGGTTTTTGTAGTGTTGATGGTGTCTTGTGTTCAACAAGATTATGTTGTATATTGTTTAGGTTCCATGGAGTTGCAGATTTTGGTTTGTTGGCCTTTTGACCATCATGGGGCATTTTTGTGTTTAATAGTAGAGACATGAAAATAGATCTTTGTTGCACTTGTAGGATCATGATGGTTACTTGTGATATAGTGACGGTCATTTGGAACATCATGGTGGTTACTTGTAGCATCAAGGTGGTTACTTGTGACATAGTGAGGATTATTTGCAACATCATGGTCATTACTTGCAACATAGAGAGGGTCGTTTGTAGCATCATGTTGGTCACCTATGACACAGTGAGGCTCACTTGCAACATCATGGTGGTTACATGTGGCATAGTGAGGGTTAGTTGTAGCATCATGGTGGTTACCTATGACATAGTGGTAGTCACTTGCAATATCATGGTGGTTACTTGTAGCAAAGTGACTTAAGGACATGTAGCACTTGGATATGCAATTTGGTTTCCTAAGCATGTTCTTTGGGAACCTAAAGTAGTGTCCTATGCTATCATGAGAGGCTTTGGATCATAGTTCAGTGGGAGATTTGTGAAGGAACATAGTTAGTGGTGATTGCTTGTTCTCTTGGTTTGGAGATCATGATTTTACCTTGCCCTTTGGGAGATCCTAGTATTGTAGTTGAATTCTTTGATTGTGTGAGATTAGTGGGTGATCTTTAGTTAGAAGATGTTTATTGTGATGTCATGATAGCTTTGGTTCACTTTTATTGCAAGCTTTGGCAGTGATGTGATATTGTGCCATGAAGGACTCTAGATCTTTTATATTTCACAATCTTGGCATGAACTTCACCCTCTTCTTGCCCAAATCTTTTCTCCTGTGCTTAGGAAGCACATAATTTTTGTATCCATACTTCTCCTTCTCATATTCCTAGCGCAAAGCACTGAAATGAATGCTTGTTGTGGCAGAGGGGTCTAGCCCAAAAGTCCTTACAATTTGACTCCTATTGATATCCATCCTAGGAGTCCCGTTCACACTTTTGATGCCTTTGATATTAGGATCATAACATTTTGCAACCTCTTTGATTAAGCCAACATCAACAAAGACATTGGGAATAATGAGCTTGCCCAAATCACACGTCCACAAGTTGCTAGCTGGCCGAGGATATTCTAACCTTCTATATATATATCAAAACAAATTCCACCCACTTTGTGGCACTGTTACATGTCCCCAATAATTTTGGTTGAATCATGCAAATGATTAGTCAAGATGCCTTCACTAGTAGCTCTTTTTCCAACATCTTTGGCCCTTGGGAACAACTCCATGATGTCATCTTCCATAAATTGGGCAAAGTAACGCTTTACCCCTTTTGTCTTTGGTTTTTCCTCATTAGTTTTAGGTTTAGCCCTTTTGGCTTTAGGTTTAGCCCTTGATGCCTCACTAGCTTGACTCATTTTTCTAAAATTGAGTGAAACTAGGGTTTTATAGTTCACATCAAACACCAGGTTTTCAAATTTACTAGTATCCTACCAGAAATTTAGAGCCCAGCTAACTCAATTATCCAAAACACCTAAAAACCTATTCTTTCCAGACACAACTATAATTCCCTTTCTTCAACTATCCAATTGAAGCTTTTTCATTGAAGGAGAAGAAAAATTAACTCACCAGAAACTTAGTTTCTCTACACGTCAAATTTTTTACCCAGAGCTCCATTCACCTGATCGCTTGAAGACTGTTTGCTTTAGACAATGAAAAAAACTTCAATTCTCAATTTTATGGGCTCTGGGTCGCATGGATATGCCATTAATTGTGGGGAGTTGGCTCGCGTGAGTGAGGAGGAAAAGATTGATAGATAGTCATTTTTCATTTGAATCTTGACTTGTTAGATTTAGGGCAGACTAAGAGGGGGGTGAATCAGTTATCAAAAACTTTCTTCAATTTAATCACTTAAATCCTTTTCTTAATTCAACAACATAATAATAAATCAATCATAGAAAAATAATGCGACAATTCAAGAGTAGAAACACATTAACACATATGACACCAAGATTTTGACATGGAAAACCCAGTTAAGGGAAAAACCACGGGGTGACTAACCTAATATTGTATTCTCTATTAGAAGAATAGAAAGAATAAAATGGTACATGTTAATTAGGGTTCACTACCTGAGCACACTGCTCACAAGAGGCCCACTGCCTACAAGAGATAGACTATCTACAGAATAATAAGTATCACATACTTGAACTGAAGAATAGCATCTTCACCATGCTTGAGTCAGTTCCATTTAAGCTCAATACTTTTGCTCTACCTTTCGCTCTGCTCCTCTCTACCGCACTCTCATCTCCACAAGACACACTTAAATGACCTTACAACTCTTTATTTATACAAGACATTGACTTAGGGATAATCATCCAAGTCGGCATACATTACAGAGAAAATACATAAATACAACATGACTTATTACAAAAAGACTTCACGCGGATCAACATGTTGTTGGCCACATAGATCTAAGACTTCAATCCTTCTTTAGGAACACACCATTCTTCATAGAGCATCTTCAAGATCATCTGCAGGAAGTGTAACTCATTCGGTTGGCTAGACTTAGGAAGAACATCATCATCTGGAAGTAATTCTTCAATTACTATCTCAATCTTCAATGCGGACCACCAACATGAACTGGACACAATCCAAAGACCTCCACAAGCTTTCCTGAATCACCAAGAACATCAACACTACTTCTGTTTCCTGAAATCATCCTCTCCTTCATTCAGAATCTCAAGAACACAATCTGTCATCACTATCATATTGGAATAGATGCTTGCGGACCTCCAGACCATGAACTAATTGAGTTGACACTTCACATTTACTTCCTAAACATTCCACCAAATCCACAGAATAGGATATTGCATTTCTGGATCTCACCGAACCTATCTATGTCACTTTTTCAACTCTGAACATCTACCAGAACCAGTTTTACTTAAGTGGCCATACCTTCTTCAGATCTTCATGCAAATCTCTAAAATCTTTACTGGATCATCTTAAGACACATATCTACAAACCCTTTGAAGAACATCCTCTAATCTTCATCTTAGCTAGGATCTTTACCTCACTGTCTTCATTATTCTTCTCTGTTCCTGATTAGGACTAATTTTCTCAATATCATCAGCACACAACTCATCCAATCCTTATCATTAATGCAACAAGAGTATGTTGACATCAATGACAACATCGATTAGGCCCATACTTGCAATAATCTCCCCTTTTGTCGTTGATGACAACATATGATGTGAAAAATTAGTTTAACCATCAAGACAAGAACTCCTCCTCACTGTCACAACTCCCCCTATCAGCAACAACCATTCATAAGTCTTCTCTTCCTTTCCTGCTCCCAACAATTACTTGTTTTTCACATGTCTTCTCTCCCCCTTTGACATCAATGGCAAAGGGCACATACTTGCATCAATTTAGAAACATACCAGCTGCTCCCCCTAAGTAACAGCTTCCCAAACATCAATCTGGACCTCAAGATATGACTGTGAGAGCCACCAAACTGATGCACATTAGTGCACCTTAATTTAGAACCGGAGGGGTAATAACCCCTAACTTCTCCCTGAGATACTCAAAAGAGTCCTTAGGTAGAGGTTTAGTAAAAATATCTGCAATCTAATCCTTGGAAGGCACAAACTCCAATCTGACTTCATCCTTGTTCACTTGCTCTCTCAAAAAGTGAAACTTGATGGATATCTCAAAAAGTGAAACTTGATGGATATATGTTTAGTCTTTGAATGCAATACCAGATTTTTTGATATGTTAATTGCACTTGAATTATCACAGAAGATTGTGATAGGTTCTTCATACTCCACTTTGATATCTCTTAGCATTTGCTTCATCCACAATACTTGAGTGCAACTACTTGTTGCTGCAATATATTCTGCTTTTGCAGTAGACAAAGATATTGCCTCTTGTTTCTTGCTTAGCCAAGAAACCAATCTCTTCCCTAAAAGGAATGCTCCACCACTAGTACTCTTCCGGTCATCCACATCTCCTGCCCAATCCGCATCTGTATATGCCTGAAGAGAAAAATCATGATCTCTAGGATACTACAATCCATACTCAACTGTCCCTTTTAGATATCTAAAAATGCTCTTGATTGCCATGAAATGAGATTCTCTAGGATTAGCGTGGAATCTAGCAACAAGACCAACAACATTCATTATGTCAGGTCTAGTTTGAGTGGGATACAATAGTCCTCCTGTTGGTTTTTCTTCTGAATCAGCATCAGGGTTTGCTAGTTCCTATGCACATGCAGATTCAACCAACTAATACAGGAGGTTGCGTGAGCTCCTCCCCTTCACTTCTGGTTCTGCCGCACCAAGGGGGGTATCCCTATAACTTAAGATGTAACCTTGACTAGCTCAACAACACAATGATTTAGCTTGACAGCAACAGGCAGAATACTCTCATGTATGGACCAAGATCTGTATGATAGATCACAAGGTGGGCAACGTTCTTGGACATATATGTCTGGTCGGGTATGAGAGCATGCATGGGGTTCCTAATCCTACTCCTACAACTAACAGGTGGAAGTGATGAAATGGGCGGACATAATGTCCGGGATGCAAGACAAGGGGTTTTGGCTCATAACTACTGATCCAGGAGCAGACTGGTGCCTATCCATTGGGCAAGGAGTCAACTAGACGTATACAATAGATGGTTTGCAACTTTCACTCAAGTTTCAGGGGGTTGGACTGATGCTTGCCTTACAAACATCACCCAAGAATGGGTACCTAATTGCTTCTACTTACAGATATCCCTGCTGACATGCAACCAGATTCAAAAGAAAGAGAATAACATGCAGTAAATGGAGACAAGCAGATAGACACATGCAATAAGCATTTTTCATATAACATTAACACTGAAACTGAAAATATGTGCAAAATACATTCATGTTGCAACTCATAAACTCCAAAATGGGATAAAACAGCCAAGATCATGCCCTGTTCTTCGTTATTTACACAAAAATGCCTCAGGCCTTCAACAACCAACAAAAAAAATGGTAACACAGTCTGCCTATATCGGCCAGAAAGTGTACCACAAGCAATTAATTACATGGTTGACCAAAAATCCTGCCAAATACAGATCTAAGAAGGAATGGTGCTCAGAAGTTATTGTTGCAGCAGACAAGGGAGGCCTCGAGCCCTGTGCTGCCATCTAGAAGTCTTCATTCATAATTAGACAGCTTCACTATTTGTACCATCACCCATACCTCTGCTACAGTCGCCATTTATGGCTCAACCACCCGCGACCTACCCGGAAACCGTCGCTACGCTCAAAAAGGAATTTCCTGCCAAAACATGTTTTACTGAAGGTTCAAGTTATGTAGGAACATTAATCCCACATGCACGGTGCGGAGACTCCTTCAGTAGTTCAAAAACATGGCCACAAGCTCAATAGGTGTCGAGCGCTTTTGCCACGCTCGACACATGCCTTTCTCTCCAAAAGCCCATCGGCCAAACTTCTACCATCGGCTCACCCCAAAAAACTCTCACCGACCTCAGTTGTCTTGCCGATCGCCACACTACACTCCCACCATCGGTATGACCAAAGCCATCTGCAAGCACAAAAGATCCTTCGCTGACAACACAAGTCACCCTAATGGTCCTTCAACAACCTCACCTTCTTCAGCAAGACGACCACCATCGGCCCAGCATCTCAAACCTATGCCGATATGCAATTTCCTGCCAATGCCTTCAAAAATCCTGATGACGTCATCATCATATCCTGATGATGTCACCATCACCCGTCTGCATACCGCGCAACTCTCATATCCGGTTGACGTCATCGCCATATAGGCATCGGGGTGATATTAGTAAGATAACCTGATATTTCAGAATATCACCTCCCAAACAAAATATCATGATGCACTGTAAACTGGATGATGATGATGACCCCTTTAACTCAAAGAACATCAGGGTGCACTGTAGCTCTACTGCAGGATCGGGATGATATCCAAACATCACCCGATATTGAAACAAGATGATCCTGATGACAAATCTGGTCGACAGAAAATCATGATGATGCTAACCACCTTGGAGAAAATATGATGCTGCTGTTGAAAAATGCTGAGGAGGGCCAACACTTAGGAAATTTTTTGGATTTTTTGGGAAGGTGCTTGCATGAAAATTGCTAAATTAACTGACAGTCAATTCAGGCACCAACAGTGGCTCTGTCTGGGGATGTGCAGGTGCAAGACTGCAGCGAGAGCCCCAGATCTCTGGGATGCAGACCAGTCCCTTATCCATTGGGCACAGAGTCAAATACTGCACTAACCTGCATCACCAAACACACTTGATGGCCTAAGGCCACCAAGAAAAGGAAAAACATGTATTTTCCTTTGTCAAATATCTTGTTTTCATCTGCATGCACTGGGTCAAGCTTGGAGATACTGCAAAGATCCACCCACAAACAAACCTCATCATCTGCATATTCAACCCTCTGATTTGGCTTGTCATTGTCACCCCTATGCAGACAACCTTCAACATCTGGCAACAAGTGGATGTAGAATGTATCAGGCAATGCATACCCATATGGCATAGAACACATGTTATCATCACTATGCATTGCAAAATGATTTCCTAGCTGGACTGAAAACTGAAAACACTCAAAGTCTACCACACAGCTAGGAAAAATAGAGCTCATTGTATATGGTGGCACATAAAAAAAAAAGCTTTCAAAATCACAATTGTGTACATCATGTACACAACCATCTGGTACACCAAGCTGGAAAAGATCAGGCTCCAGCACCTCTTTCAAATCAGGCACATTTTTACAATCACTTACCTGATGTATGTTGGTCTCTCTTTCATCAGGATGAGAAACAGAATCCAAGTCAAAAATAGTGTCAAGATCCTCACCATACTCAGACAGATCCTCATCACCATATGTGTCATAAATGGGTGACCCAGGTGCATCAGTTTCATCATAGTATGCCATTTGTTCATGGGCAGCAGAGCATGCATCTTCATCACCGATAGATTCCCTCTGTGGAGGAGTATCAGCCTGTATGCTTATTTCTTCTTTATCTTGAGCACAATACTCACAATTATCTCCACAGGTCCATTCCAAAAGTTGCTCATTGCTGTCCACAACCTCGTTCTTGTTTTCATGGTTAGATGCCTCATCATTGCAATGGGAATCCTCACTAGTCCTTTCACTGGCACCTTCAATATTCATCTTTTCATCTTCACATGATGCCTTAATTTCTTGGTCATTTGCAGCTTCACAACTATTATTCACACCAAGGCCTGGGGAGAGGGATATCAGTAGGTGCCTATTTCTAAATTTTTCTATATTTTCTGTGAACTTGTATGCCACTTGCATACTTGTCACCTTGAAATCCCTCAGTATTGCACTAGAACCCTCCTCAAAAGCCTCAAAGAATATGCCAACACAGGCTGAAATATTAGGTCTGAAGACTTCTGGGATCTGTGAAAGGGCTACTGCAAACCTATGATTGAAATCAACACATAGCTCTTTATCTTGTTTTCTGATGTTCATCAATTCTGCAACAAGATCAGCAGGTTCTCTTGCAAATTCCTCTTTAAAACAGTTAGTAAGCTCATCCCAACAGGCAAAAAATCTCTTTGGAAAGCTCAAATACTAGTCTTTTGCTTTTGCATCAAAGGACCTAACAAAAAACCTCATCCACATATCCTCATCTCTAAATGAATGTTTTCCCATGAAACTGTGAAAATTTTGGATATGTGCATTCCCATCACATACACTTTGACCACCAAATCTAGGCATCTGACAGTATATCCTAGCAGGCATAGTTTCTACTTTATAATCAACCCATGACAAATCCAGTTGGTCATACAAAGGATCAAAAGGGCTGAGAAGAGGTTTAGCCTTCTGACTGGCAGACATAACAGGGTTATTGCTTTTTAACCGGGCCTGCTCAGCCTCTAAGAATATCAACCTATTTTTTATCTCTTCTATTCTTTTCTCCAACATTTCACCACTGAGTACAGGATAATTCATACTTGGATTCATAAAAAACTTAATCTTAGACATCCTTTGTCTGCCTAAGACTTGTAACCTCCCCTGGCATCTAACCTATGCAGTAAAACAATAAATATATAAAGGGGAAGGAACAAGGTACCCTTTCTCATACAGATGCAGAAATATGAACACATTTTTGTCACATCACATACATCCATCTTTCATGTGCATTTAGATCTTTTGCAGAGTCGCCACCTCTCCAGAGAGGACAAAATTTTCAATAGCTGAAAGCTACTTTTCCAGGTTCATTCCACCAGCAGAGCACCACATGGTTCCTTTGTGCTGCAACAACTTCACTGGAAACTAGATTTTCTAGCCCTCAGGTTACTTGACTCTCTCTCTCTCTCTCCCCAGTAGAGTCGCCATTTTGTTGGTGACTCGGATGGGTCACAAATATTATTCTTTTTAAATCAACTCCCCAGCAGAGTCGCCATTTTGTTGGTGACTCAGATGGGTCACAAATATATCACCAAGGATGACTAGATATTACTTTTGATCAATCACATCCCCAGCGGAGTCGCCATTTTGTTGGTGACTCAGATGGGCCACAAGATATAACACTTTTTCATCAATTTTCTCCCCAGCGGAGTCGCCATTTTGTTGGTTTTTCTTCTGAATTAGCATCAGAGTTTGCCAGTTCCTATGCACATGCAGATTCAGCCAACTAATACAGGAGGTTGCGTGAGCTCCTCCCCTTCACTTCTGGTTCTGCCGCACCAAGGGGGGTATCCCTATAACTTAAGATGTAACCTTGACTAGCTCAACAACACAATGATTTAGCTTGACAGCAACAGGCAGAATACTCTCATGTATGGACCAAGATCTGTATGATAGATCACAAGGTGGGCAATGTTCTTGGACATATATGTCTGGTCGGGTATGAGAGCATGCATGGGGTTCCTAATCCTACTCCTACAACTAACAGGTGGAAGTGATGAAATGGGCGGACATAATGTCCGGGATGCAAGACAAGGGGTTTTGGCTCATAACTACTGATCCAGGAGCAGACTGGTGCCTATCCATTGGGCAAGGAGTCAACTAGACGTATACAATAGATGGTTTGCAACTTTCACTCAAGTTTCAGGGGGTTGGACTGATGCTTGCCTTACAAACATCACCCAAGAATGGGTACCTAACTGCTTCTACTTATAGATATCCCTGCTGACATGCAACCAGATTCAAAAGAAAGAGAATAACATGCAGCAAATGGAGACAAGCAGATAGACACATGCAATAAGCATTTTTCATATAACATTAACACTGAAACTAAAAATATGTGCAAAATACATTCATGTTGCAACTCATAAACTCCAAAATGGGATAAAACAGCCAAGATCATGCCCTGTTCTTCATTATTTACACAAAAATGCCTCAGGCCTTCAACAACCAACAAAAAAAATGGTAACACAGTCTGCCTATATCGGCCAGAAAGTGTACCACAAGCAATTAATTACATGGTTGACCAAAAATCCCGCCAAATACAGATCTTAGAAGGAATGGTGCTCAGAAGTTATTGCTGCAGCAGACAAGGGAGGCCTCGAGCCCTATGCTGCCATCTGGAAGTCTTTATTCATAATTAGACAGCTTCACCGTTTGTACCATCGCCCATACCTCTGCTACAGTCGCCATTTATGGCTCAACCACCCGTGGCCTACCTGGAAACCGTCGCTGCGCTCAAAAAGGAAATTTTCACCAAAACGTGTTTTACTGAAGGTTCAAGTTATGCAGGAACATTAATCCCACATGCACGGTGCGGAGACTCCTTCAGTAGTTCAAAAACATGGCCACAAGCTCAATAGGTGTCAAGCGCTTTTGCCATGCTCAACACATGCCTTTCTCTCCAAAAGCCCATCGGCCAAACTTCTACCATCGGCTCACCCCAAAAAACTCTCGCCGACCTCAGTTGTCTTGCCGATCGCCACACTGCACTCCCACCATCGGTATGACCAAAGCCATCGGCAAGCACAAAAGATCCTTCGCCGACAACACAAGTCACCCCGATGGTCCTTCAACAACCTCACCTTCTTCGGCAAGACGACCACCATCAGCCCAGCATCTCAAACCTATGCCAATATGCAATTTCCTACCGATGCCTTCAAAAATCCTGATGACGTCATCATCATATCCTGATGATGTCACCATCACCCGTCTGCATACCGCGCAACTCTCATATCCGAATGACGTCATCGCCATATAGGCACCGGGGTGATATTAGTAAGATAACCTAATATTTCAGAATATCACCCCCCAAATAAAATATCATGATGCACTGTAAACCGGATGATGATGATGACCCCTTTAACTCAAAGAACATCAAGGTACACTGTAGCTCTACTGTAGGATCAGGATGATATCCAAACATCACCCGATATTGAAACAAGATGATCCTGATGACAAATTTGGTCGACAGAAAATCATGATGATGCTAACCACCTCGGAGAAAATATGATGCTGCTGTTGAAAAATGCTGAGGAGGGCCAACACTTAGGAAATTTTTTGGATTTTTTGGGAAGGTGCCTGCATGAAAATTGCTAAATTAACTGACAGTCAATTCAGGCACCAACACCTCCAATCATTGACCTGTACTTTTTCTGGTTAGCCTTAAGAGATTCATCATCTTTTCTCAATTTACATCCAGTTTCCATGGGAGTATTCATTGGTTTTGAGTCTTCCATCCCAAATTTCTTCAACATTTCTTTCACATATTTGGTCTAAGAAATGAAGATTCCTTTCTTTGTTTGAGTGATTTGCAGACCCAAGAAGAAATTCATTTCCCCAAACATGGACATCTCAAATTCACTTTTCATTTGATTTGCAAAGGTTTTGCACATACTATCTCTTCCTCTAACAATGATATCATCAACAAACACTTCAACAATCAAGATATTTTCATGATCAATTTTGAAATACAAATTACTGTCAGCAGTACCTTTGTTGAAACCAATCTTCAAAAGATGCTTATCCAATTTTTCATACCAGGCTCTTGGAGCTTGCTTTAGTCCATACAGAGCTTTCTTCAACTTGCAAACCATATCACCATGATCAGACAATTGAAATCCATCCGGTTGCTCAATGTAAACTTCTTCTTCCAAGTCACCATTCAGGAAGGCAGTCTTGACATCCATCTGATATACTTTGAAATCCTTCAAGGAAGCAAAAGCAAGAAATAATCTGACTGCTTCAATTCTTGCCACTGGAGCAAAAGTTTCTTCAAAATCAACTCCTTCTACTTGGGAGTAACCCTTGCAGACCAATCTAGCTTTGTTTCTGACTACTTGACCATTTTCATTCAGTTTATTCCAGAAAACTCATTTGGTTCCAATCACATTCTTGTTTTTAGGTTTGGGAACAAGATCCCAAGTGTGATTTTTCTCAATTTGCATAAGCTCTTCCTCCATTGCTTTAGTCTAGTTTTCATCATTGCAAGCTTCATTCACTATCTTAGGTTCAATTTTTGAAATCAGACAATACTCTTCTGAATCTTGAGCAATCCTTCTTCTTGTTTGTACACCTTTGCTTTTATCACCTATGATCTGATTTTCAGAGTGATTCAGTCTTACATACCTGGGAACTTTGGGAGTTTCTTGCACTTCTGATTCTTGAACAAATTCATTCAAACTTATCTCTTCTTCTTGATTTATCGGATCAGTCTAAATTTCAGAGGGAGCTTGGATTTCTTGAACAAAAACATCCTTTTGATCACCTTCATCATATTCATAAAACCTTGAGGGTTTTTTAATACCTTCATCAACCTTCACATTTGTACTTTCTACAATCTTCCTTAATCTCTTGTTATAACACCGGTATGCTTTGGTTTAAGTACAATAACCCAAGAATATTCCTTCATCACTTCTAGCATCAAATTTTCCTAGATCTTCATCTCTTTTAATGTAACATTTGCTACCAAAGACTCTGAAATACCTCATAGTGGGAGTGATGCCAAACCATAGTTCATAAGAAGTCTTACCGGTATTGCTTCTGATTTGAACTCGATTGAGAGTATAGACTGTAGTGCTTACAACTTCTCTCCAATAGATCTGAGGAATATTTTCTTCCATCATCATGGTTCTAGATGCTTCCTGGATGGTCTGGTTCTTTCTCTCCACTACTCCATTTTGCTGTGGAGTCCTAGGAGCAGACAACTGTCTTTTTATTCCATGTTTCTCACAGAATTATATGAACTCACTGGATGTGAATTCTCCACCTCTATCAGACCTCAGACATTTTAATTTTAATTTGGTTTCATTCTCTACCATAACCTTGAATATTTTGAATTTCTCAAGAGCTTCTGATTTCTCTTTCAAAAAAGTCACCCACATCATCCAGGAATGGTCATCAATTAATAACATGAAGTATCTATCACCTTGCACACTCCTGATTCTTGCCGGACCACATAGATCAGTATGAACTAAATCCAATAATCTGGTAGAAGATTGTTCCTTGCTTTTGAATGTGACTTAGCTCTGCTTACCCAACTGACATTCTTTGCACAAGCTATTAGTAGGTTTCACCAGTTTTGGAAGATCTCTCATAGCCTAGGTGTTGCTTATTTTAATGACATTATCAAAATTCACATGACACATTCTTCTATGCCACAACCAACTCTGATCAATTTGAACAAATAATCAACTTTTCCCAGTACCAACCAAGTGGAAGATGTTACCTTTAGTCTGGGTACTGGATGCAATCTCTGTTCCAGAACTTTCAAAGATCTTGCATTTTCTATTTTTGAATCAGAGATCATAGCCTTTGTCCACCAACTATCCAACACTGAGAAGATTGTGCTTCAATCCTTCAACATTTAGTACATTACCAGTTTTGTTCTTTCCATCAAAAGAAATAGTTCCTCTACCTCTGATTCTGCCAGCAGAATTATCACCAAATTTTACCACACCTCCTTCATACCTTTCCAAATCTATCAAACTTATTTTTTTCACCTGTCATATGGTGGGAGCATCCACTATCAATGACCCAATCATCCTTTTCTTCAACTTGGGTAGCCAGAGCTCTTTCTACAATTTTATGATTGATAGATTCAGAGGGCATTAGATTTTCTTCCTTGATGACAATAAACACCTAGTCACTTCCGGATTTGTTTCCTATCTCTGATTCATCGTCTGTTACTCCTTCATTATCATTATCTTCATGAACATAGTAACAATTCTATTGGAACCTTGATCTGTTAGGATTTGGCCTTGAAAATCTTTCCGGACACCTTGAGGCAAAATTACCAATCTTATTGCAGTTAAAACACTTAAAAGGCAATTTCCCCTCATACTTACCGGATCCTCTTGGCAGTATTTTTGCAATAAGGGCTTCAAGTTGAGCAGCTTCTGCTTCATCTTCTTCCATGTCTTTTCTTGCTTTTTCATACCATGATAGTTTCCTTGAAGAGTTCTCTCCCGGATCAAACCTTTGTTTTCCTTTAACAGAGGCACTAGCTTTGAATGTAGATTCAGTCTTGGGGGGGCATCTCCAAACTCAGTCAATTCAAATTCAACCAATTTACCAACCAATTGATCTCTTGTGATACCTGAAATAGATCTGAATTCTTTAATAGTAGCAACCTTGTACTTGTAAGAATCAGGAAGGGATCTGAGAACTTTGCCAATGATCTCATCTTCATTCAAGACCCCACCAACACATCTAATGCTACAAACAAGCTCATTTACTCTTGGCAGAAAAGTAGTGATATTTTCATCTTCTCTCATCTTTAGAATTTTGAATTTTCCTTTCAGACTCTATAGCTTGGCACATTTAACATACTTGTCTCCTTCATGCAGAAGTTCCAATTTTTCCTGAATCTCAAAAGCAGTTTGTAGGTCAACAACAATTGTCAGTTCTGAATCAGACAAGGCACTTAGAAGAGCTTCTTTAGTCCACAGATTGTTTTCAGCATCTTTCATTTCATCTACGGTTCTCAGACCATTCTGTGGAGGAATATACTTCTTTGAAGCCATGATCCAATACTTCATTCCCATACATTGCAAGTGACATTCCATGTGACTTTTCCAAAGAGTAAAATTGGTTCCATCAAACCTCAGACTATCCATCTTGTAGGATGACATCCTGGATCTCCTCAAGCAGTTAAGCTCTTTTAGAGGAACTTAGCTCTGATACCAATTGTTAGATTTAGGGCAGACAACTAAAGGGGGGTGAATCAGTTGTCAAAAACTTTCTTCAATTTAATCACTTAAATTCTTTTCTTAATTCAATAGCATAATAATAAATCAATCATAGGAACATAATACAATAATTCAAGAGCAGAAACACATTAACACATATGACACCAAGATTTTGACGTGAAAAACCTAGTTAAGGGAAAAACCATGAGGTGACTAACCTAAGATTCTATTCTCTGTTAGAAGAATAGAAAGAACAAAATGGCACATGCCAATTAGGGCTCACTGCCTGAGCACACTGCTCACAAGAGGCCCACTGCCTACAAGAGACACATTGTCTACAGAATAATAAGTATCACATACTTGAACTAAAGAATAGCATCTTCACCATGCTTGAGTCAGTTCCATTTAATCTCAATACTTCTGCTTTGCCTTTCTCTCTGCTCCTCTCTACCACACTCTCATCTCCACAAGACACACTTAAATGACCTTACAACTCTTTATTTATACAAGACATCGACTTAGGGATAATCATCCAAGTTGGCATACATTACAGAGCAAATACATAAATACAACATGACTTATTACAAAAAGACTTCACGTGGATCAACATGCTGTCGGCCACACAGATCTGAGACTTCAATCCTTCTTTAGGAACAAGCCATTCTTCATAGAGCATCTTCAAGATCATCTGCAGGAAGTGTAACTCATCCAGTCGGCCACACTTAGGAAGAACATCATCATCCAGAAGTAATTCTTCAATTACTATCTCAATATTCAATGCGGACCACCAACACAAACTGGACACAATCCAAAGACCTCCACAAGCTTTCCTAAATCACCAAGAACATCCACACTACTTCTGCTTCCTGAAATCGTCCTCTCCTTCATCCAGAATCTCAAGAACATAGTCTATCATCACTATCATATTGGAATAGATGCTTGCAGACCTCCAGACCACAAACCAATTGAGTTGACACTTCACATTTACTTCCTAAACATTCCACCAAATCCGCAGAACAAGATATTGCATTTTCGGATCTCACCGGACCTATCTGTGTCACTCTATCAACTTTGAACATCTGCCAGAACCAATTTTACTTAAGTGGCCATAGCTTCTTCATATCTTCATGTGGATCTCTTAAATCTTTACTGGATCATCTTAAGACACATATCTACAAACCCTTTGAAGCGCATCCTTTGATCTTCATCTTAGCTAGGATCTTTACCTCACTGTCTTCACTATTCTTCTCTGTTCCTGATTAGGACTAATTTTCTCAATATCCTTAGCACACAGCTCATCCAATCCTTATCATTAATGCAACAGGAGTATGTTGACATCAATGACAACACCGGTTAGGCCTGTACTTGCAACATGACTATGGATAAAGCCGCTTCAAAACAAGATCAACGATCGTTGCGCTCCCTTCATAGATCACTTTTTGCCTTAAGGCTCTCCAACGCAAAACATGATGTAAAGAGACCTTGCGATGAGCTGAGAAGTCACCACATTACCCTTTGGTGTAGCTCTGGAAAACACAAAATGCGATGCAAAGATTTGTTGCGATGGACTGCTACAGTTGCCACTTGGCGGGGAATATCCTCGGTTGATACCTTTATCTCCAATGCTCATTGCGCATCACTTTTCCTCATATTAATCCTTCATGTAATTTGTGATACATTGAGGTGTTGTGATGAGTGAAGATGGAGACAAGTGGTAGAGATTGGAGTGCCCAGCGCATATCATGCTTTCCGCTATCCCTCTTGAGAGCAAACCCTGATGCGAAGGTTTCATGAGATGCAATAGGAAATTGACACCTACTAGAATATTCCACCAGCATATGCTTCATTCCTCCCTTCTTATGTTCTCATCTCATATCGCATTTCAAGTTGAGGCACTAAGTATGCAAATGCAATACAAAGGATGGGTGCGATGAAGGAACTTAAGTGAACAATTACGCACATGCGCCATAAGTTGTTTTTAAAAGGGGGATATCACTATGTAAATACGAGTAAAGGGGGACCTCTACTAAATCATATTCAAAACTTGACATAGGATTAAAAAATAAATATTTCAACGAGTGGATTATTTGATAAGATTTTTCACGACGAGGGATAAGATAGTGTTACCAGGTGAAAAGGGGCCGGTTAAAATACGAACAAATGGACATAAGTTACAACTAGACTGACGGGGAACCGGTTCAACCAGTCAATATAGGATTAGAACAACTTATCTTAGAAACCAAAAGTAACATTTCTTGTAATTTCATCAAGCTAAGATAAACCCTAGACATTGCATTGATAAACCCTAACTCACATAGAGAAAACAGAAACTTAGGAATGGAGATATTTTGGCTATGGACCATAAGATTTTACACACGTCCTATCACCATCCTTAGCTTCTAAAAGGAATAATTTGTTCCATCAAACATGGGTACCTTGAGAGAACCATTACAAGCCATCTCAGACCTTCCTCAAGCGGTTAAGCTTCTTCTGAGTAGCTTGGCTCTGATATAGATTGTCGAACACACTAGGATACTAAGAGGGAGGTGAATCCATATCTAATCAAACTTCAAATCCTCTAGAGCAGATTAAAACTTAAGCATTACAACATCAACATAAACATGAAATATTAACACAACACATAACACCAGATATACGTGGAAAACCCAAGAAGGGAAAAACCACGGTGAGGATTAACTCACAATATATGAAGCTCAAAATTACAACTTTGTTTTAGGGCTACAACCCAAGGAAGCTACTAGTCCCTAAAAAATTTGATTTAGGGTCACTCCCAAGGAATCTACAACTCTCTGCAGACTTTGTTTTAGGGTCACTCCCAAGGAAGTAACTACTCCCTAAACTAATAACAAACTTAGAAATGATTATAGTATGACATTCCTTTTACTGCCTGTAAACTAACATTGGAGCTCACACCTTTGATGATTGCACTTCTGCTTCTTTTGATGATTGGATCAATTAGGCACACTCTTCACTTCCCTCCTATCACACAAATGTCTTCAAGATGAATCAGGACAACATCTAACACTTCTGCTCTTTCTCTTTCAGTCGCACATCACAATGCATATGATATTCATACTCTGCTCTTTACACTTTCATATTTTCATTTTTGCAATCATACTTCACCTAGAACAACTAGGTTTACAATATATACATGACATTACATTGAGTTCATTACAAGTTGGCCAATATTACATTTTACAAGTCGGCTAGAGATTTCACAACATGAAGCATGCATAGGGCAAGCCCTACATGCCACTCCAGAAGGAAACACATGCCTTGTGGATCCAACACATGCTTAGCTTGGTCCTAAACATTCTTCATAGCATCATCCTTCAAAGAATAACATCTGTACGTCATGTTCATTTGAAATAGGCCACCCTTAAGTAAGAACACATGAAGCTTGTAGCATAATAGTCATTTCACCTTGGTGGTACACATAGAAGATTAAGCATTAATTGTGGTACACCAATTCACTAGATACATTATATAAGTATGCATTGAGCCTCTCTGAACATGTTCACAAAATTGTATTGACAAATCTTCACATACGAAAGAGTGCTGAGCATTCCAACAAGTCTTCATCACCATTTCACTTTGCCAAAACATAGACCAAAATGATGTCCCACATATCTTTCATTGTGGAAGGCATGCATATTTTATTTCTTGGATGCAATATCTTCACAACATACTAAACTTAGATTCTGAACCACATGATCATATCTGCAAATGTGGAGGTATGTTGAGCATTTTCTCAAGCAGTCTCCTAGGCAACGTCCTATAGCAGAAATTTTCATCAACTTCCAGAGACCAAAACCTTCTTGTGATCTTATGATAGCTCATGCAGACTTAGAAACAAAAGCTTTAGTGCTTCTAATTCCCATCTTAATATATCTTCTTGGTGCTTCTAATTCCCATCTAAATATATCTTCTTTGATGCTTCTAATTCCCATCTTAATATATCTTCTTTGATGCTTCTGATTCCCATCTTAATATAACTTTATACCCAACTCTACATTGGCCAAGGCATGACATCCAACCATGAACTTCAGAAACCACATTGTATCTACCATGACATCCAACCATGAACTTTAGCAACCACATTGTATCCAACATGACATCCAACCATGAACTTCAACAACCACATCACATCCAACATATCAGACAGTCCAAACTAAGTGTTGACAAGAGTGTTACAATCACAACAGTGACAATCCAACCTCATTACATCCAACATGACATCCAACCATGAACTCCAACATCAACAATATAGTCCAAACTAAGTGTTGACATCAATGACAAACAAATTCCAACAAGAGTGACATGAAATTGATGGAGAAGGCTAGGAGTATGCTTAGTGGTGCTGGTTTGGAATAAAAGTCTTAGGTTGAAGCAATAGTCACTACGTGCTACCTATTAAATAGGTCTCCTAGATCAGATCTTGTGGATAAACACCTATGGAGGCATGGTCAGGTCACAAGCCTTCATTGAGACATCTTAGAGTTTTTGGTTGAGGCATATGCACATGTGCTAAAGGAGAAGTGAAAAGAGTTGGAGAGCAAGGCTATAAAATGAATCTTCATCCGTTACAGTTATGATGTAAAAGGATACAAGCTTTGAGATCTAGTTGCATAGAAGGTAATTTATAGAAGAAGTGTTATTTTTAGAGAAACTAATCCTTCTTTTGTTGTCTTGTAGCTAGAGACAACTAAACAAAAGAAAAATGTGATTCAACTTTCTTTTGCACCTAAGAAAGTTGGATCAAGGCCCAATGTAAGAGACCTTATTATGAAAGATTGAAAATGTAACCAAGTTTAAGATAAGATTTCTTGTGCCAAATGAAAACCCAATTCAACATACAATCAAATAGACATGAAATTATGATCAACCAATGAATATATCATGAATAGAACTTCAAATGTCTTTACTTATTCACCATCATTACAAAAATCAGTCACTCTGATATTCAGATCAGACCATCATACATTAAGTTTTTCATATCAAAATGACATCCAAATGACTTCTTCAAGTAGGATCATGTACAAGCACTTGGAAATTGATTCCAAGTCAAAGATTGAACAAAACACCCCTGCAAATGAAGATATAATTGACTGATATAAAAATACAGTTCGCTGTTCCAACTGTTGAAAGTGAACTTTTCACCCAGCTAATGAAAATATGTTTCCAAACCCTCAAATCTTCACTCCTAAGCCAAATGATGATGTTCGTATGTAATTTCCATCCCTTGGAATCTTTGTAGAATGTTAAAAAAACCCTGAAACAAAATAAATATCTTGCTGTTATGAATTTTCAGTCCCTACAACATATAAAAATCTCACTCCAATGATGTAATAAGCCCAATTGCTACCTTGAAAATGACACCAATGAATCAAGGGCTTCAATACATCAATCAAATAGCTTCAAACACTTCTCTAAACTAATGCATCAAAAGTGCCAAATTGAAGTCCAAGTCTTCTATTTAAACTCCTCAAGCATGGACATCCTCTTCTTTGGTGTTATTGATTGGAATTTGGAATCCACCAATGGAATTTGCTTGACTTGAACCTTTGTAAATGAATTACAATCTAAACCCAATCATTTAAAACAATCTTCAATTATTTTAAATGAATATCATCATCCTCAAATGCATCAATCACTATTCCTTTTCTTGGTGGCGGTTGCTTGAATGCAATCATATAATATTTTGTTTAAGCAATGAAAACCTTTCCTTATCATGAGTGAATGTCTTCAAATTAGGCGCTTGGCATTTAAAAATTCTAATCGCTCCAATCCTTGCATTTAAAATTGTCTCCCTCTAAAGTCATCGCTCATACAATCCTCAAGGCGAATGCATCAATGATGATGTTGGGCATTTAATATAATTATTTTGCATTTAAAAATGATTTACTTCTCCTTGATTGCCGATCCTTAGCTTGGACTATGGCATTGAATATCCTTTCAATCAATTTTAAATGCTTTTGACATGGCGAAGGCTCCAAACAAGGAGTCGATCCTCTCTTAGCACATGATCCAATGATAGTTTGCATTCCACAATAAAGGTCGACCATCTCCTAGCCGTTGGCTCTTTGAACAATGCATATAAATTTCCAATACAATTTAAATTCCTTGAAATTGAAACCAAGTGATCCTCATGAAGGTCGTTGGATTTTAGCTTGGACCTATTCTTGGATTAGGTGAATACCCTTATTCATATGTACATCTGAATAACACTGAGTTAGAGAAAATAAAATTAAAGATTTCATTTTCTAGAATTAATCAAATGAAATGAAAATACAATTTCAATATTGCATTTTCCATGTAGCTCAATGACACATTAGTTGATCCAACTTTCTAGTTCTCCATGCATAGAAATAAAATCAACTAGCAAATCATTCCCTTACCAAAACATTAGCCTATGGGAATGGATGATATGCTAATCAACAACTCCATATGAAGTCACTCCAGAAATGGGGACATGACACCCAGAGATATATAAGAAGTTAAGGAGAGCTCATTAAGCTTTGAATCTTCAGAAGAGGAGGAAGAGGAGGTAGAACATCCACCTCATCTTGTTCAAAGATTTACAAGGCATAAACAACCACCAGAATGGTATGGATATTCACTTGATGATTGAAAATGTATATTTGCTTTGAGCACTAATATTGATTAACCAAAATCTGTGCAAGAGGCATTGGGTATGAATGATGCAAAGTCTTGGAAACTTGCCATAGATGAAGAGATGATAGCCTTGAAAAAGAATGATACACAAGACTTAGTACCATTGCCTAAAGGACGTAAACCTATTGGTTGCAAATGGGTGTTCAAAAAAAGATTGGATTAGATGGTAGTTGTTAACCATTTGAGTTTCCGGGCTCAAATAGTTAATATAGTTTCCTAGGTGCATGAATTGGTCATTCCTAAGTGTTTTAAAACATTAATCATCTTCTAGGAGTTTGTTTTGTAAAGTCTTAATAAGTTTAGAAGTGTAATAAAGGGGTCTTTTATGATCTAAAGGTGAGTAAAATGTTTTGTTTTGGTCATATGTTGAAAGTCAAAGTTAAATAAACCTTGAACTTTCCAAAATCCCACGTACATATTGGAGGGAGTCTTTTCTTTTAATAATGGTTGAGTCTTTTTAGGTGTTATCATGTTGCTTTTAGGATTTTTGACTAATATTGCAGGTGTCTCAACTCTTAAAGGAGACATACTAGCTATTAGAGCTCGGGAAGCCATGAAAAAATAAGTGGAATCCATAAGGCACACTATGGTAGGGAGGTTTTGAAGCTTAAGAAAATGAGATCAAAGGCAGCGTAGTTTTAGGAACTTGCACTAGACCTTCATTTTATCCTGCAGAGAACAAAGCACCATGAGTTGTCTCCAAGTAATGTATATACTTCATGGGATCATGGTTAGGAGATTAAGGATGCATTTGTTAAGCTAAAGGGGCCTATAGAGCACAAAAAAAACTTTGTCAGACTTGTGAAACCCTATTGCAAAACTTGAGTGATCATATAAAGGTTGCATGCCTAGAGTTTTAGAGGTCACCACTGTCCGACAAGAGTTCATAAACTTATACTAGTTTTTGAAGGTTTAGTCACTATTACCAAATATTGTGTAGATTCTCTATGCAACATTATGAATGTTGTAGAGGCCTGAACTACCTTTTCTGAGCTTTTAAAAACCCAAAGAGCTCCTCATGACAAAGAAAGGATGATATAGTCTTGTAGATGTTTCTGAAAACTATAAAACCATGGAAATCTTGTTGTAAAGTGCCCTCAAAGAGTGCAAGATGGCAGGTATGAACTATGAAAGAGTTCAAGCCTTGTGATATACACAAATATATAAAGGAAAGCAGAGTGGACTATAAGTAAACTTAGCATGCATAGTGATATGTGGAACCTAGACGGTTGTAAAGGACATTAAATGTAAATCTACTCAGTCTTGTGTACTAGAGCCCACCTGTCATTTGAGAGCTATAGACAACCCTAAATCCTGTCTACTAATTGAAGAGATACCATCAATAATATAGAGATATTACAAGGACAAAAGTTTCAAAATACAAGGGACAATGTTGATGAAGCCATTGTTAGGTTTTGTGCAAAACTTTATTTAGTATGAGACTAATAGGAGGCTGGGAAGGCCTATATAAAACTTAAGGAAGTAAAAAGATATGGAGATTTAATAGAGAATTATTTTATCTATATAAGAAATAGTGCAGACCTATCAAGCTTTAGGGTATTCCACAGAGATGGCAGGATCATATATGATCTCTTCTAAAAAGAGTTATCAACCATATGAGTTTTATACTTTGAAGATATGTCCATGTAGATAAAGATTTTTTGTTTTCATCATAATCTTGCTTAGTTTTGGAGACAAGTGGGTTGTGTTTATTCAAGGTCTATAAAGATCCTTAAAGGATTAAAGGGCAAGGTAAAGATACTGTGTATTTGTTTTAAAGAAAGAGTTTTGGTTAGAAGTGTGAATGGAGACTACAATCCTAAAGACCTTTTCAAGCATTGGCTAATAGGATCATAGACTTTCATAGTCTTGTGTTGTTAGTTAAGGACTGTGATGATTACCTTAGGGATTGCATGGAACTCATCTAACCCTAAGCTGGTCAGAAGTAGCATACACTAAGAAGGGAATTTGGAACTGATGAATACGACACCTAAGTGTATGAATCTAAGTATACATGACACTTTCTTCATTGACTTGGAAGGTAGACCAATGCAGGTTGTAAGTCATCTAGACACGCACTTTGAGAGTTGTCCATACCTCCCATGCCCTATTCCTACATGTGACCTACATTTCATGAAAGGTGCAGTGTAGGGTTTGTATGTGCCTAGAAGAAGCTTCAAGAATTGCAATACAAATAAATCAGAGGTCATGTGAATGCAGTGGTAGGCCACATCTAAAGTCATTTAGTAGTCAAATGAAATCATTTTTAGTCCCATACAGTCATATACATACCCTAAACAATCTATGCAATCATGAAAGGTCTATGCAACTCCATAAGAAATCAGTGATCAGGGTGGGAATCTGAGGATTGGTTGAAAGCATGAAAGAAACCATGTTCAGTCCTTGATTGGTCCTTTTGTTAGGTTTTTTGTCTTTGATTCTCTTGAATCTAAAGTCTAACAGTGAAGTATTGACCATAGAATCATTGTTACATGAGGTAATGGAGCCTGTAAGGCTTTATGAGATGCCAAATAAGGTATGTTCAACAGTATGGGATCCTATATAATCATATCTAGGTCTGAGAGATCTTATTAAGGCCTATATTGACATAAAAACATCTACATATTCTTTCTAAGATTTCCATACCCCTATTGAAGTCAGTCAAATGGTTAAGAGTTTGTCAACACATAAGAAACCCTACAAGACTTAGGTATAAGGTTTGAAATCAAGAAGCAGGGTGTAGAGTTTTATACAAATGAGATATGAGGAAGTGAGATCCATGAAGGCTTCAAAGGATTAGTATTGCACAGGACATCAACAACAAAGATAGTGAAGTGTAAAGAAGGCAAAGGTATTGTCAAACCTAGCAATACATATTAAAACTATCCAGAACATTGTCACCTAGTTGCTGGTTTGCACATTGTTTGAAAACCTTGAAGAGGTCAAGGTAGCATCACAATCTCAAGGACATGCAGGAGAAGTTAAATACTACATGAGTCCTTAATGTAGAGAAAGTTGATTGAAGAAGCACAGAATGGTTATTTAATGAGCAATTTAAATTACTAAAAGGATCCAACCTTTTCCCCATGCACTCAAAGAGTCCAATCAATTCAAAACTCATGAAAATATGCCCTATTATCATACAAATGATACTTGGGATGAGTAAGTATAGTTATGAGAGCATTAGAGACAGTTTGACCATCATGCAAGCATCTAGGAGAGTGGAGACTGTTGTTTGAGAACTTCTAGGAGCCTTTTAAGTTGATGGAGCTGGAAAAGTCAAAGACATCTCTTTTTTATGCCTTGGTGAAGCTTTTGGAGGGAGAAAAACAAGGAAAGAAGTTCCAACACCCAAAGGAAGGTTTGGGCAAGTTGTTTACGGCAAGCATTGTATATATTTGTTAGAACATGTCCCTCTATTCTCCAAAAAAATATTGTTGGATTTGAAAAGGGATGCCTTGTAACACAAGAAGATAGTAATATTCTCTAAGTTTTAGAAGATATAGCTCTGATTTTCTAAGAGAAAGCATTGTAAGAACATTGTATCAGTTGTAAAAAGTTTCATTTGATCAATAAAAATGTCTGATTTTCTACCTTCATCTTATCTATTGTGTTGTGTATTACTGAATGGGTCTAAAATTAGCTTGTGAAAAATTGATTTCCTTGTAATTTTAACTTCATTTTAACCTATACAAGAGCTTTTAGATGATGTGCATACATTTATCAGCTAGTAAAATCAATTATGCATATGAAAACTTGATTTAGGAGTTCGTTCAATAGCATTTGGTGCATCACCACACTTTAAACTTTTCAATTATCTTTCTTATCCATTTTCCATTGAATAATATAGAGTGGGATTAGAGTAATTTTTAGTTTCAGAAGCTTAGTTTAGTCAAGGAACCAATCCTTTATATAGAGGTTTAGCTTCAGTTTGCAAGGTCCCACACCTAGAAGCTACTCCCATTGTATCACAGGGTTTTTTGAATTAGATTCAATAGAGGGTGCAATCTTAGTGATAATAGTTTTTAGCATGCCCAGTGGGACAACTCAACTCCAAGTTGGAATTACAACTAGAAGATTTGGTGCTATTCTCAGCATATTGACTAGTGGCTCTACAAGTTTTGGTTGCAAATCAATCTTGCATATTTCATGCGCAGAGTGGAGATAAGGGCTTCCTCTAGAGGTAAATTTTTTTAGTTTGTTCAACTACCTTTATTTACTTCAAGAGGAAGAAGTAGATGGTATAAATCTCCTATAAGATGAGCTAGAAGTGTTGTTTCACCTTCTCCAAGAGCTCAATCTACACTTCCTTTTGGGTGATTTACTCAACCAAGAGAAAATTTTCAATTACATAACATGGCCTAGCTAAGAGATAGAGTGTTTGTCACATTTAATGAAGGAAAAGCTCTTAATCTTTAGTAGTATGATGACATTCCAGCCTCATCCTTGAAAGCCAACCAATATTTTATTGGTGAAAACACTATTACACCAATCAAACATATACAAGACATAGAAAACATATGTTCAATTCACAATATCACTCAAGGCAATGTGGTTGTGAGGCTTCTTGCAACTTCATTGAAGGGAAACACACTCCAATGGTATAGAGGATTACCACCTAGTTCTATTCACAACTGGGATGAACTAGGAGAAAAGTTATGCCAATAGTTTGAAGGCAAAAGTGACCACTTGTCCTTGATGGAATAGTTGACCACCATTAAAAGAGCTCCCCATGAGTACATGATTGACTTTAATTTTAGGTTCCAAAATACTTGGGATAGGATCCCAACCCTAGTTAAACCATCTCCCAACACTATCGTTTTGTACTAGTTGAGGTCTCTCTATAGTGACATATTTGTCATGATTCATTCCATTGGAGAAACTATTCTTCTTGATGCTTATGACATAGCCATAAGAGCCTAGAACATCTTAGTCCAAGTTGGGAAAATTGCTCCTAGATGCCCAATGTGTTTGTTCCTTGAAATCCTAGTTGTCCAACAAGGTTTCACTCCTATTTCTACAATAACCAACCAATTAAATCCTGTTGTCACACCCAAATGAGTTACAAGAGGTAAAAACTCTTTTACAGAGTTTTGAAAATGAATCAGTGGCACTTAAGAGGTAACAAGAACAACCAAGTAGACCCTATCAACCTGCAAATCATACCTATTAGCCTAATAGACAACCCTACCAAGGGAATATGCAAGGTCAAATTCAATTGAGCTATGCAAGACCTTTAAACACTATAAATCCAAGTGCTCCTAGTTCATCAAGAGCACTCGTTCTAGCCCAAAATAACTTGGTACAAGAACATGAGTGGTATCACTCATGTAACCAATTGCATAACGAGACTTTGGGCCATAAAGGATGCAAAAATGGGGTACTCAGTTAAGATCTTGTAATTTAGAATGTACCATCATTTTCGGAATAGTAGGTTGAACCAAATCTAGAGAGCTTGGTAAAATAAGAGAAAATGCATGGTGGGTCTACATTGGTGAATTAGCACGAATCTAAGTTTTTTGGTCTAAATCAAGTAGGAACATTTGGCAAGGATGTGAGTTTAGTAGCTCATAATATAAGGTCTAAAAGAAGGGCAGTGGAAGATGGAACATCTTCCATGGTTGATCATGCATCAACCTCACAAACATTTCAAGGGGTTGCCAAAAAAGCTACAACAACTACTACACCTGTATCACAACTAAATTCAACTATTGGTAGAGTTAATCAACCTTAAAATCAATCACAAGTTTACCAACCAACAAGATTAGACCTTGCTATTCCTAAAATTCCACCAAAGGTTGGTTCTCTTCTTTTTAATATTGTTGATCAGATGAGAAAAACTAACTTAAACGTTACAATGTGGGAAGCCTTGTCAATTCTATCTTATAGAAACTTGCTTCAAGAGGCCTTGTAAGGCTTTAATCAACCACCTAGTGCAATGAGAAAAAAGGGTACTACAACAACAACTAGTCTTTGCTAACCAAAAGAAGAGGTATATTCAAACAAAACCACTAAACTGCCTCCATTTTATGCATCTCTAATTATTGAAAACAATTTGGTCCATAATTGCATGATAGATTCAGGGGCTAGTAGTTCAGTTATGCCCAAACAAGTAGCTAATCAACTAGGTATTAAGTATGAACCAGTGTCCAAAGGAGTGGTACAATTATATGGAACTGTTGTCAAAGTAGTAGGGGCTATTAGAGGTCTAAAATTAACTCTACATGCATGCCCAAGTTGCTCTGTGTCACAGGATCTTTTAGTTATAGACCTCCCTTCCTCCTTTGCCATATGCTTATCTAGATATTTCATAACTAAGATAGGAGGGTACTTGTCATCATATTGGTCTCATATGCATTTTAGGACTAGGTATGGTACCAAAGTAACCATCAAAGTTGAACCCATTTTAGTCAATCACATGAAAAATACACTCCTAGTTCTGCTAACATGAACTGCACACTTCAAGACCTAGAAGATGACAATGTTGTCCATGACACTACCACAACTATAGAGGAAGTGCTTGATATTTTACTTGATGAGTGGGGAAATAATTTTTAGTTTGATCCTTTTGCTCACATTGAAGAAACAGGGTTGGGTAGCTATTGTATCCATGAAGAAAATGCAACAATTCCTAATCTTGTGAAGCCACAAGAAGATTTTGTTAGAGTGTGGTAGCTGTATTTTGATTGGTCAAGGAATATAAATGGATCCGGTGCTGGTGTTACTTTGATTTCTCCTAAAAAGAAAGGTATTCCTTTGCTTTTAGACTTCATTTCAGTTGTACTAACAACATGGCTGAGTATGAAGCATTGATTTAGGGGCTTCAACTTGCACAAAAGAGGGGAATCAAAGTGTTACAGATGTTTGGTGATAGTGAGTTGATTGTACACTAAGTTAGAGGAAAAAATGCATCAAAAATATTTTTTTGAAGGCCTAGAAACATAGAGTGTGGGACCTCATGGAAGATTTTGATGCCTTTAACATCCAATATGTCCCAAGAGAGAAAAACAAGGATGATGATAGGCTTGCAGTAGTAGGTGCATAGTTTGAGAGGTAAATCCACCTAGGGTTTACTATTGAGCATTATTGCAGGATTTTGGCATTGTGGAATAGTTGGAAAAGTCATTATTTTTGCAGGTTACAACTGCTAGGGTTTCATCACCAAATTGGAGGATTTGTGCCAAATACCAATTTTGTAGATTGAGATTGTATATTCAAATTTGTTGCGGGTTTGGTTCAGATTTCATATTAGCTTGAAAGGCTTATTTTAGCACCTCAAATTGAGGGTTTCATTAAAGATTTCTATTAGGGTTTTACCCTAGTGTGAGTGCCATACATAAGGGAGGTGATTTGCATGTTTGAGGAGTATTTTGGAAGGCCATACCCTAGCCACAACCTCTTAAGGAGTTGTCACCCCTTCTATTCCATTCTCAACCCCTTACATTGGACGCCATGCCTTCATATGGGTTCGTGGAACCTTGAAAAGATGCAGATTTGAAATGTGAAGAAATACCGAGGGTTAGAGGAGGCGTAGGGTTTTTTGGAGTTTTAAAGGTGCATAAATAAGAGCAAATTCTGATCGCCCAATTGGGGTTTAGAAAAGGCTTCATTAACCATGGTATTTGGTATGTAAAAGACTCGTGTTTATCAATATAAAGATCTAATTTTGAACAACATAGATCTGAGTTAATGTTGGGCATGTTTGAGCATTAAATTTTGTTGTTATTTCAATTTTGGGCAATCTAATTTGTAATAGTAGTTATCGATATTCAGAAATCAGAGTTTTATGTCATTTATTTTACATTAGAAAGGTCATATTATGTGATAGAGTATATATTAGATGATTCCATCACCAATGCACATGAATGTCATTTATATTTGAGCAATTGGCATACATATATCTGTTGTCTAAAACAAATTACACTCAAAATAAAAAAAACTCACATTTCATGCCAAGTGTTTGAAAAAATGTCAAACCATTAAAATCAAAAAAGATAGGGTAGATTTGGTTGGGGTTCTTACATTAGACCAACTCAATACAACTTTTAAAACAAAATGGGGCACAATGACTTATAGAAAGATGCCTTTTGGGTTGACCAATGCTGGTGCAAGCTTCCAAAGGGCAATGGAAATGGCATTTAAGGGGTTGATTAATGAAATAATATTGGTTTACTTAAATGATGTAATAGTCTACTCAAAGCATGCACATGAACATTTGGGTCACTTGAAGGAAGTGTTTGACAGGTGTAGAGAATATGGAGTGTTATTGAACTTGAAAAAGTGTGTATTAAACCTATATGGGTATGCCTGCTGAATTTACCACTTCATTTCTTGGTTAAGTCATGCTTCGAAGCCATTGGGGATTCACTTGGAAATTTTTTGGCCACAGATAATGACTATGAATTTTATGCACACAACTTTCAATCGCATTTTGGTGGACTTAGATACCTCAAAAGACCTTCTGACAGAAATTGTTTTAAAAATTAAAGGTTGTTGTTGGATCCAACTAGTGGATTACAAAGGGTTACCATTCTGATATAGAAGATGTTACAAAACTAACCACACTGCAGCAACATGTCCTAGCACTAAATGTAAATTAGATTGACCTACCACCTGGTGGAGAGATGCTACTCCTCAACATTACATTGTTGATAGTCTGGTTGAGGAGCAAGAGACTTCACAGGAGCACCTGATTAACACAGACAAAGTTTTGGTGCAATATGAGTCTTCCCATGCAAAGGAAGAATTTAAAGCACAAGCACAAAGTGCACGAGTCCCTAGAGAAATCCTTGAATGAAAAGGCGAAATCTTTAGTTCAGCGAGCTCCAGTGGTAGATAGAAAAAGTCAACAGGAACATGCCTCATTTGAGGAGGAAAAATTTCAACCCTCCAAGGATAGGGGTAGGAATTCCACTGATATTTTTGAAACCCCTCAACCTTCTGGAGGCAGCGAGGAATGAAAAATGGTGCAAAAGAAGAAGAAAACCTCCAACAAAGGCATTTATGCTCATTATAAAATGCAATTGCGCTCTCATTCCAAAATAACATGAATGCTTCAAAATTTAATTAGTATGAAGCACGCTCCCATGTTAATATGGGTAGGCATGACATTCAGGAAAATAGCTTTAGGTGATTATCTTTGACAAACAGAATTTTGTTGTTGTTTTTTGTTGTTTTGGTACAATTCCCTTCTAATTCATTGATTAAAAAAAAATTAAATAAAATAATTTTAAAGTAAAATAAAATAACTCTTAAATAAATAAAATAATAATAAGTAAATAAATATAACTCTTCAAACCGACAATGTAAATAAAATAAAATAAAATTGTTAAATAGTTTTAAAATAAAATAAAATAAAATAAAATAAAATAAAACACAATGTTTATATATGAGATGCAGAATGGTTATGAGTTAGCTAGTGTGCTGGACAACCAGATGGCGTTTGATGAAGCCCTTGCCAAGCTCATGCAGGAGATCCAAAACAGCAAAAACCCCTCTGTTGATAACCTTCAGGTCTTTCATCAACGACTGGAACAGAAAAAGGCTATCTAGATGGAGGGACCCCTTGGTTGGACATCCTGGGTCAACAAATTTGAAGATGTTTACCCGTAGGACTATTCCTTTTTTGGTTGCTCTTCTGGTTCTCTTGTACTCTGTTGCTTCTCGGCTGTATATGTTTCTCGGATAGTTCTTCTCTTTGGTGGTTCTCCTTCATTGCTGATCTCCTTCTAGCTGGTTGAGGCTCTGCCTCCCTCCTTTTTGATGTACTCCTTTGAACTCTCGATTTATAATATAAAAAAATAAAATAAAATAAAATATCTTTTAATTAAATAAAATAACTTAAAATTGATATCTCATTTTTTGAAATAGATGTATTTAAGATATCTCGTAGTATAACATAGTTCTAAAATAATTCTTAAATAAAATAATTTTAAAGTAAAATAAAATAACTCTTAAATAAATAAAATAATCTTTAAGTAAATAAAAATAATTCTTTAAATAAATAAAATAAAATAATTCTTAAATAGTTTTAAAATAAAATAAAATACCTTTTAATTAAATAAAATACTTAAAATTGATATCTAATGTTTTAAAAATAGATGTATTTAAGATATCTAATATTAAAATAATTTTAAATTGATATCTAAATTTTTTTAGATAGATATATTTAAGATAACTATTAGTAAGATATGATATATTTAAGATATCTATTAGTATAGCCAATTCGGGAACCATGAGAGCCCTCCATTTTCTCTTTATAAATAAAAACAAAAAAAATTCAAAAACTAAAATAAATTTTAATTAAAATAAAAAATAAAAATAGTGTGCATTTCAATACAAATAGAGGAGTCTGATTAATCAATTTGTCTTATGATATTTAGTAATATACAATAATTCTAAAACAATTCTTAAGTAGAATAATTTTAAAATAAAATAAAATAACACTTAAATAAATAAAATAATCTTTAAGTAAATAAAAATATTTTTTTAAATAAACAATATAAATAAAATAATTTTAAATAAAAAATATCTTTTAATTAAATAAAATAATTTAAAATTGATATTTAATTTTTTTCGCTCTACTTAAATATCATTTATTTCAATGGTCAAACAGTCAATGGCAATTTTACACCTCATTCACAATAAAAAGTGGTAAATATTTATCTTATTTTTATTTGACTGTTAAAGTGAACGATATTTAAGAATAGCCAATTTTTTTAGATAGATGTACTTAAGATATTCACTATTAAAATAATTTAAAATTGATATCTAATTTTTTAAAGATATATTTATTTAAGATATGTAATTCGGAAGCATGAAAGCCCCCATGAATGAGAATAAAATTAGGTCTAGAATAGAAAAACTAATATCAAATATAGTTGTATTCGTGAATATGGATGGAGTTTTTTTAATCCATCACTCCATTCGTGCAAAGATTTTTTCTTGACTGTAGAAGAAAAAGGAGAGGCGAGAGGCGAGATTAGGATGGAAGAGAGAAGTTCAAATGAAGTCCTAATCCCCGGCCTTCCAGATGAAATTGCTACACTGTGTATTGCGAGAGTTCCCCATCTTTATCATTCTTCCATGCGCTCTGTCAGTAGGCAATGGAGAGAATTAGTGGACAGTCACTACTTTCTTTCTCTGCGAAAACAATTGAGTTTGACGAGCACCTCAATTTTTCTACTCCTCAAGCCCAAACATTGGGATAACAGCAATTCCAATTTCAGATGTATGCAAATAGATTTAGATTCTCCACAGTACCATTCTCGTTACCCACTTTTTCCCAACAAGAAAAACATTGATATGGTGTTGAGACAGGAATGTACTTGTGTGAGCATAGGTAGGCTGGTGATGTTAATTGGGGGAAATTCAGCAAGAAGCAAAAACAACCCATATAGAACCCCACCAGAGGGGTATCCATATTGGGCTCCTTCAGTTTCTGATGTGTATGTGCTGGACAGTGTAAGTGGAGAATGGAGAAAAGGACCCAATATGCTCAATCCTCGTCGCTCTTTTGCTTATGGTGTCATTGAAGGTTGCCTGTATGTAGTTGGTGGTTATCATGGCAGCTCTGAGTGGTTGAAAGAAGGGGAAATGTTTGATCCTCACACTAACTCATGGACAGCCATTGCAAGCTTACCCATATCCTTCAGCAGTTGTCCTCAAAGCTTTACTATGGAAGGAAGTCTTTTTGTTAGTGGAGAGAGACAGCTACCAGGTGGTGGGCCAGCTGCTTTCTCCTACAATCCCCTTGAGAATCAGTGGCAGCCCCAGAAATGGGCAGTTGGTGCAGAGCCTTGTACAGACTTGTGGGGCCCTACTATTCCAGATACTGCAGCTTATGACTATGGCTGGTTTATAAGTAGCACCACTAATGATGCTTCTATTTACCATTTGGAGGTGGTGGATGGTCGCAGTCAGAATGGCTGGGGTTCACCATACATGCATATCTGCAGATTCGACAGAAACTGTTTGCTGTGGGAGCATAAAAAGTGGGAGTATGAGATGAATTCTACCCAGTGGAAGCACTTGGACGTCCTTTCCTTTAATGACCCACGTCCCATTTCACAGGGAGAACCATGTTGTCAAGCTGTGTATGCTAAATTCTATGGATTAAAAGACAAAGTCTTGGTTATGGAGCATTTGGAGGAGGCTCAAAGTAACAAGGAAAGTCACTTTATGATTAAAAAACAGGGCAATGTGCTGAGGTTGGCTGTTCTATGCCCAGATAGATGGTTTGGAGCCATAGTCAATGTATAAGTTTGATAAAGGTATTATGCTTTCAACTCAGGAGTCATGTAATGTATTTTATAACTTCAAAGAAGTTTGTCTGAACACATGCATTTTGCTACTACTGTATCAGTTGGAGAAAATATGTATGCTGAATTCATTAAGCAAAATTAATTTCAGTGTATGCATTCAATTATTTTTTTAGATTTTATTAAATGGTTGTTATGCTTTCAACTCAGGAGTAATGCATTTTATAGACTTAAAGAAGCTTGTCTAAGCACAGGCATTTTACCACTATTGTATCTGGTTGAAGAAAATATGTATGCTGAATTCATTAAGCAAAATTAACTTCACTGCATGCATGCAATTATCTTATTAGATTTTATTAAAGGGTCTTTTTACAAACTTGCTATGCTTTCAACTGCGGAGTAATGCATTTTATAAACTTAAAGAAGCTTGTCTGAGCACATGCATTTTGCCACTACTGTATTGGTTGAAGAGAAAATATGTATGCTGAATTCATTAAGAAAAAATAACTTCAGTGCATGCATGCAATTATCTTTAAGAAAAAATAACTTCAGTGCATGCATGCAATTATCTTATTAGATTTTATTAAATGGTCTTTTTACAAACTTGTTATGCTTTCAACTCAAGAGGAATGCATTTTATAAACTTAAAGAAGCTTGTCTGAGTACATGCATTTTGCTGTATTGGTTGAAGAAAATATGTATGCTGAATTCATTAAGCAAAATTAACTTCAGTGCATGCATGCAATTATTTTATTAGATTTTATTAAATGGTTGTTATGCTTTCAACTCAGGAGTAATGCATTTTATAAACTTACTTAGGAGTAATGCATTTTATAAACTTAAAGAAGCTTGTCTGAGCACAGGCACTTTGCTACTATTGTATCTGGTTGAAGAAAATATGTATGCTGAATTCATTAAGCAAAATTAACTTCAATGCATGCAATTATTTTGTTAGATTTTATTAAATAGTCTTTTTTTCAAACTTTTTATACTTTTAACTCAAGAATAATGCATTTTATAGACTTAAAGAAGCTTGTCTGAGCACACAAACACTTTGCCACTACTGGTTGAAGAAAATGAATTCATTATGCAAAATTAACTTCAGTGCATGTAATTATTTTGTTAGTTTTTATTAAATAATCTTTAAAGTATAAATATAAAGTGATTTTTATTGTTATTTTAAATCACTTTTAAATAATCAAATAATTAATAATGATTTTATATTTTTATTAACCAAAATTTACTAAAATGAATTCATTATGCAAAATTAACTTCAGTGCATGTAATTATTTTGTTAGTCTTTATTTAATAGTCTTTTAAATATAAATATAAAGTGATTTTTATTGTTATTTTAAATCACTTTTAAATAATCAAATAATCATTTTTATTGTTATTTTAAATCAATTTTTAAATAATCAAATAATTAATAATGATTTTATATTTTTATTAACCAAAATTTACTAACTGTTAAATAATTTGATTTTAAAATAGCCCCAAATAACAAATAAAGTCACTTTATAATAAAAATAGAAGGGTTGGTTGGATAGATGGTTTTGCATGAGTATGATAAAATTATAAATTTCTCTACAATTGTATATGAACAAATATAGCGTGATGAAAATAATTGGATTCAACTCTTTGTTAATGTATTAATCTTTGGGTTAACACAAGCAATTGTAAATAATTAGTTTATAGTTTTTCTTTCAATTGGCGCAGTTCAACTATTTCTGTACCTTATAATATGTTTGTATTTCTCTCTTTTGTCAAGTGAATACAACTTAAGCTTTTTTTTCCCTCTTTTCCCTATCTTGGCCTGACAATGGTATAAGAGCACAGGCATAGTATCATCAAGCAATATCAGGGCAGAGTTTAATCTACTTGTTTTTGTAAGAGGGGAAGCATGGCCTCCATTCCACCAACTCCACATTCTCAAGGGTTCGACGAAAGGATTTTGTGCCCCTATTGTTTCGACCAGTGTAGTGGAGTCTATGCCATAGACCCGCCCCAATACATTTATTTTTTGGAGGGCACTAGTATCTGGTATGCAATCGAGTCTAATAAGACCTACAACTTGGCATCTGAGTCGCAGAATGGTTTGAAATAGCAGTTGACTATATAAGTGGTGGAAGTGGCATACATGTTGGAGGAAGTAAAAAATAATTAGTTATATCTTTAACAACATGAATACGATTACCACCTGTCAAATCTTGACTTCTTGGTCATTGATTTAATTCACCTTTATCTCATATGGAGGTCATTGATTTATACCCCAATATGAATGGTAATGGGAAGATCATGGGTTTATGCGGTAAGTTACAAAAGGTTGCGATAGGATAGAACACCTAAAATTGAATATTTCCACATATATGCATCCACATCATACATCATAACACATTAGACCTCCATTATATCAATAGGTAGTATATTATATTCACATTTCATCTCCTATACATATCTGATACAATAATTACTTATACATCAATCAGGGTATTACATTCCCTTCATATGCTTACATTCATAAATTCTCGTCTATTCTCTTATATTCTATTCTACTTCTACCTAATATTGTATCTTCTGGTCCTACTTATATCTAAGTGTAATTGTACAAAGGATTGTGTTTCTTTTATTTGATATGCCTTTTGGATGATCTAGTACTCAGTTAAGTATGCCACATTTCCTTTGCAGTAGTTTTATCTTGCTGTATTATCAACTTTGTCTTACCAACTAGCATCTATGATGCATAAGGGAGTTGTAAGAAGGAATAACACTTGACCAAATTATGATGCATTTTATGACACATCATAAGGAATATTTGAATAGAGGTAATGGAGCCAAAATGTAGCACCCAAGTTGGTGAGTGGATTATGACGATCTTATGATAAGTGTAAGGAATATCCTATTTTTAGCATGTGGACTCATATTGGGATTTGGCATTTGATTTTGACTAGGGATTTGGGTGCCACATTTTATGTAGATTTAGCTCATGGTTTCTTAATCCATTTTATGGTTCTCCTATTTATTGGGTTCTTGAGATGGAGGTTTCATAATTCAATTTTGTAGGTATTGTTATGCTACCAAAATATCTCTAGATCTATATACTAGTATAATCTCCTATGAAGTCTTGAGACTAGATTTGTATTGTAACCTTTTATATGTTGTTGATAATACATTGGTTTGAGATTTGGGGGCTAGGTCTTTTTCCCAAAAGGGGTTTTCTAGGGTATATGCATTGTTATGGTTGTATGTTCATTGAACTGTTAGGTTTATTTCATTACATCATTGTATTATGTTAATAATATAATGCATATATTAGTAACATTATCAACTTATAACTATTTTTGATAGTTATAGTTGGTTGGTCGGGTATGCCCGACTTTGTGGTTATTCAACCACTATTTTATGTTTATATTGTTGCGTTGCTCTTCTTTAATAATATTTGCTCATTGCCTTGCTCAGTTCAATATGGTATCAGAGTGTACTATTTCTTATGCATATGCATTAAATATCTAATGGTTGAAAAGTTAGAAGGAAGGCGTGAGGATACAACAAAAGGCATTGTAATTTGTAGATGAAAGACATTCCATACTTCCAGGCATGACAGACATGAGTGTTAGAGCCATTTTCAGGCATTGAGATTGAAGGTGTAAAGATTCAAATTGTTTCAAATTTCCAAAAGCATGCTCTAGGCATGGAAATCTGCAAAGTTAAAAGGCATATGAAGGCATTTTTTCCCTATATATAAGCATGGAAAATACCTAGCAAAAGAGGCGTTAAGGTGTCTAAAACTCCAGGAAGGAAACTAAAGGAGTTTCAACTTTTGAATTAATATTGTAAAAGAATAAAGGTTTTGAAGACATTTACAGCCGTATGAAGGAGGCATTGGATTAACATCTTCAGATGATGTTTGCTGAAGAATTCTCCATGCCCAAGCCATGGTCTTAGTTGTGTGATGTCGCACAAGTCTTCATAAAGACGTTTGTAGGCATTTTTGTTCCTATGAAGGCATTTCAATTTTCAATTGGCATCTAGATTTGTAGAGGCATCTAAAGATATTTGCAGAGGCATTTGTGCTGTACATTGTTTGTCCAAAACGTGTATTCTTCATGTTGGATGATTTTACATTCTTGCTAAGCATCTAAATATTCAACCAATCTAGTTGAATATGAATGTTGTGCAAAGCTTCTACATGGAGGAGGACTGTGCATGGCAATTGTTTGAGTGTGGAGCAAATTTCTTGAGCATGGGTGCCATTCAATTTTGGTTTATCCACAAGTGCATTTTTTTGTTGTCTCCCTATTTTTTTTTTTGCTTCGTAATAGGAATTTTTATATAATCATCATAAAAAATAAGGAACAACAAGGCCAAACAGGCCAAGAATAATGAAGAAGAGAGAGATGGAAGAGACACAAGAGAAAGGAAGAAGAGCCTAGGAAGACTAAGAAGAGGAAGAAATACACATCTTTCTAAAAGTATCCGAAGAAACCAGAAATAAAGCCCACAAGGCAGTCAACCCAAACTCATAGAGAAGCTAGGACTTCTTCCCATGCCGTGAAAGGAGGGCCTCCATAGTCCACTAAGAGCCTCCTTCCACCACCTCCATTCCTTCCATATGGAGTTTCTCCGCATCGCTTTTCTGACCTTTTTTCCTGGCAGTTCCGCAGTTTGGTTTAGTTTTACTGCTGTCCTTTTGAGCAATCCTGAGTATCCGAGGAGGAGCCAAAAATAAGTCAGGTTTGAAGAGCTTGAAGTTCTCTTCCAAATCCTCCATGAAAGGGTAAGTGCCCTTTGAATCTGAACCATCATCCTCTGAGTTAGTTAAAGGTAGACGATCTGCATCAATGTTGTCCATTGGTGCAACAGATGGAGATGAAGTGGGCATCATGGGAGATTCAGGCACAGGCTCAGGAGCAAAGAGAGAGGAAAATAACTTCCTATGATTTTGCCAGATAAAATTAGCATCAGAGCCTTCTACCTTTTTAATCCATTTTTTGAGACTAATAATCTTGAGCCATGTAATTGCTGCACAGTACAGGCCTCAACTTTCTGGCCCAAGTTGTTGAGCAGAAACATCTGAAGGGAAGCTCTTCAAAGTTCAAAAATTATGTCCAAGTACCTTTGGAAGAATGAATCTGAACGAAGAGAGGAAGAGGAATGGAAATGTCCATCAACGCACAAACCTTGATAAACCTGCAAGAGGTAGCACTCCCATCCGAATCAAGCTTAACAAAAATAACCACTTGATTAATCATATTTTTTATTAGCTCAGAAGATTGCATGACAAGAGGCAGGTTATAAAGCCTGACCCACATGGGAATTTCAATGACCTTGGCAGTATAGTTGGGTCAAAAAAGGTGTCCAGGGAGATAGAAAGACTCTAGAATTCCCAAAAAACCAAGGGCCGTTATGCATCATGAAATTACAATCATCAGCCGAGGTGAAAGAAAACAAAAAAAACCCAAAATCTTGAGATTCTACCTTCGGAGTGGGGATATTGTTCCATATTTTCTTTACCCATTCCAAAACTGAGGCAAACGACAACCGCCAACACATAAATCTCAAGATCAGAGAATGGGTACCAATGTCTGAAGAAACCTCATTGATGCAATCATCTAAGATTAGGCAATCTGTTGGTTCATTGGTGAAGACAACTTCCGCATCACCGACAAAATAAGAGGAGCCCACTGCGCACTGAAATTGATCCATTTTGGGAGGGTCAATAGGAGGGGCATCAGGAATAAGAGATGATTTGGGTGGAGACGGGTTAGGGTTAGGTTTTTTTTACTAAATTTGTTCCAAGCAAAAAGCACTGCATTCGTGAAATAGATTTGCCTTGTTTTTGCAATTCGCCATGGACTCTGAGGTCTGAGCTGGAGATGCTACCGACAATTCCTTCGCACCAGAGCCAACACCAAGGGGATCAAAGCTTCGAGCGGGAGGCAGGGAGGAAGGAGAGCCCACATGTTTCTGAGAAATGGTGGAGTGAAGATTGTACCGTGACCTCCCATCCCCCACAACGCCACCCGCCCTTCTTCTTTCTACATATCACACCCTTCTTGCCTTTGGACGGTTCCATCTCCCTCACGCCAGAATGCTGAATCTGCACACCATCGCCCACATCAGGAGGCTCGACATCACGCTAAATTTTGGCACTTTCACACATTTCGCCCTCTATGCTCATTTGCATCCCTTCTTGTTGTCTCCGTATTTATTCTCCATAAAACCTAAATATTTGTTTCAAAGGAAGAAATTAAATTTAGAAAGATACAGAATTTAAAATAATACTCAAATAAATTATTTTTAAATTCTTTTTCATTTCTAAGAGTTAAAATTTATAAATATCAAAAGTGCATTATTAATATAATTTACTTTTTCAAACTATATTATTATTCTTTGTACTTAAAATTTGTATTTGGAGAATGAATATTGTATTTGTAGCACATGTATTAAATTTTTGCACGCCAATTTTAAGTTTTGAAATCTCAAACCAAACCAAAACTAGCAGCATTTTGTATTAACGGTGCCTCTGATTTGCATTTACGGGTAATGTTGTCATGTTGAATTACTACATCTAATGTGTAATAAAGATGCAATAACGACGTATGTGGCATCAACCCTATAAAATGTTGGGGAGATATAAGGGTTACATCAAATAAATAATGACATTCAAAATAATAAACAATGGCTACATATGCTCCTAAATTAATGCTTCTTGACTAAAGATAGCAAAATATCTTCCCAAGATAGCTAATGGTTGCTCACATGTAGGAAGGTGACACCTCATAATCCACTCACCTAATAAAACATGCTTTATTAACCTAAGCAAGACTAATAAAAGTGTAGGAAAAACCTAGGAATGTAGGAAAAATAAATACCCCAACTAGGAAATAAAAACCTACACGAAAAGCCCCCTTAAGCGTAGCTTAGGTGGATGTGGAGACGGGTCTCGACAAATCAAGCCTGATGAGGTACCCATGTGCATAAAATTCCCCCCCAAAGAGAAGAAGCTCCCCCCAGAACAGAGAGAATAGCCCCCCAAATAGGGAGAGAAGAAGACCCCCCCAAGTAGAGAGAGTTAGGACATCAAGTGAGAGGATGAAGCCCCCCCAAAAGATGAAGCTTCCCGCACCCCCAGCAAAGCTCGCAATGAAGGAACTTGCTCTCAGTGAAGGGTTTGGTGAAGATATCAGCAACCTGCTCGGAAGTCAGATAGTAGCGAAGGTCGATGACATGGCCATGGATGAGCTCTTGAATGTAGTGCATGTGGACCTCAATGTGTTTGGTCTATTGATGATGGACCAGATCCCATGAGATCTGAATGGCACTCTGGTTGTCACAAAATATGACTGATGGTCATCTAATCTAAATACCAAACTTAGTGAGAAGATTTTGAAGCCAAATGGCCTCAGTGGCAGCATTCACAACCCTCGATACTCAGCCTCAGTAGAAGATAAAGCAATAGAAAATTGCTTCTCGCTCAACCAACAAACAAGACCTGAACCAAGTGAAAAGTTGTAACTTGATGTAGACTTGTGATCCTGAGAATCGCTTGCCCAATCTAAATCTACATAGCCCACCAAGTCAAGATTAATGTCTGCTGCGTAGTGAATGTCAAAACTATGAGTACCCTAAATGTAGTGAAGTATCCACTTGGCTGCTTTCTAGTGCAACTCATGGGGCTCCTGCATGAATCGAGAGACCATGCCTACAACATATGAAATTTTGAGTCTTATATGAGTCAGATAAATGAGACTCCCAACAAGTTGTCGATACAAAGTGCCATCAACAAAGGGTGAAGAACACTGAGCCTCAAGTTTGACTCTAGAAAGGAAGGGAGTCATAGAAGGCTTACAGTCAGCCATATGAAACCTCGAGAGCAAATCTAGAGTATACTTGGACTATGTGATGGTGATCCCGAAAGCAGATTAGAAGATCTCAATCTCGAGAAAGTAATGCAACAAGCCCAAGTCAGTCATCAAAAACCCATCATGAAGGGTAGTTTTGATAGCCACAATGGTGGATGAAGAACTCCTTGTGATCAATAAGTCATCAACATATAGAACCAGAAATAGGAGTGAATCATCCTACTGCAAAATGTAGACCTTGGGATCAGAATGGCACTGAGTGAACCCAACTGTCAAAAGGAAGGATTCCATCTTGGCATACTAGGAAAGGAGCCTGTTTGAGGCCATAGAAAGACTTCCAAAAATGACACACAAGTGAAGAGTCCTAAATGAACCCCTGTGGCTACTCCATGTAGATCTCCTCCTGAAGGTTACCATGAAGAAAAGCACTCTTCACATCTATCTGGTGTACTTCCCAACGATTAGTTGTAGCAATGGAAAGAACAAGTCGGATGGAGTTCATTCTAGCAACTAGAGCAAAATTCTCAAAGTAGTCAATCTCAAGAACCTGGGAGAATCCTTTGGCAACCAAGCGAACCTTATGCTTGTCAACCAACCCATCTATTGCAAATTTTGTCCAATAGATCCACTTACATTGAACAAGTTTTCTTCCCTTAGGAAGAGGGACAAGATCCCATGTGTGGTTCCTCATCAAGGAACTATACTCCTACATAGCTGTATCCCATTCAATAATACCAGAAGCCTCTCAAAAAGAATATGGATATGAGGCAGTAGCAATGAAGACATGTGGAGCATCCTAGAATTGTGAACGAGTCCATCTAGTGTCTGATGGATCACCAACCCAATCACCTACAGACTGCAAGGTGTGTCTATCCCAGAGTGGACCGAAAGTTGGAGAAGGTGGAGGAGAATCATCACCCTTTGAATGATGACTAGGAGAGGAAGGAGGTGAGTCCTCTGAATCGCTCTCAGCATCGGAAGTGGAGGTAGAAGACTGCTCAGGTGAATCTGACTCATCAAAAGATCTATCATGTAACCCAAGTGAATCCAATGTCAAAGTAGAAGGAGGTGGAGAGGTGATAGAAAGTGAGCTCGAAGAGCCCTCCTCAAATTGAACACTCCTCTCAATGAACAAATCATGTGTAGTAGGGTGGAGCAACCGATAACCCTTCACACCATAGGATAGCCTACAAATATGTAAGGTTTTCTTTGTGGATCCAAGGCCTTGTTGTTGTTATATGGAGCCTAATCAGACTCAGAGGTTAAATTTACCCCACTTTTATCCGCGTAGTTTCCCCCCAAATTATTTAACGGGGTCAAGGGGTAGCACCCTTTGCGGGGCTTTGGGGGTAGTGCCCCTAAGACGAGGTCAAGCGGCAGCGCTCCTTGTAGGGTCCAGGGGTTTGGGAGCAGCGCCCCTGAAACCTCCAACAATTTTTTATTAGTTTATAAGGGCATCATGAGTTATTTTTCTATTGGCAGACATAAAAAACCCTATTTTTGTAACCGATATAAGGCTTGATAAAAGCAGCTAAGGGTTAGGGTTTCTGTTGATGTATTGTAGCATTTTGCAGCAGTATTGAGTTGCAAGGATTGCTGGTTGTAATCAGTTTGATATACTGGATAATAATATTGGACTCTCTGTTGGTGGATGTAGCACGAGTTTGGGTGAACCACGTTAAAACTTATCTCTCACTGTTATTATTTCTATGTATTTTCATTCCTTTGTTTAATATTTATTTGCATTTAATTGATATCTTCTACATGCAATCCCTAACACTTGCATTTATCTACAGGAATGTGGGCCCATGCAGAAGAACCAAAAACTTGAAAGTGCTTAATTGATGGTTTTCGATTGCTCCAAGCTTCAAAAGGAGTGACTCCCTTCAAGGCTCGGTGAGGAACATAGTTCAAGATATAACAAGCACAGTTAATGGCCTCTACCCAATACTATGGTGCAAGAGATCTAGAGTGAATCATGCAGTTCACCATTTCCTTCAAGGACCTATTCTTTTGTTCTGCAACACCGTTTTGTTGAAGATTGTATGGAATTGAATGTTGCAAATCAATCCCCTCTGAAGTGCAAAACTACTCAAAATGATGGTTGACATACTCACCACCATTGTCAATGCACAAGACTTTGATGGCTTTCCCAGATTGCTTCTCTACAAAAGTTTTAAAGTCCTTAAAATGATCAAATACCTCTGACTTCTGTTTGAGAAAGTACACCCAAGTATAGCGAGAAAAGTCATCAATGAATGTTAGGACATATCTAGCCCTGCTAAAAGAAGGATGCTAAAATGGACTGACGAAATCATTGTGAACTAACTCTAGTATCTATGAAGATCTCCAAGCCTTTCCTTTGTCAAAATTTTCCTTAGGATGCTTACCAAGAATGCAGTCTTGGAAAACACCACTTGAAAACTGAATTGAAGGCAACCCTGTGACCATGCTCTACTAGTTGAGCTGTTGTAAGTAGTGGTAGTTAAGATATACAAACTTCTCATGAATGCCATAATCTACTCACATCATCAAAATGAGTCAGAAAAATAGTCAAAGGAAGATCAGGAACAAAGTGAGAAAATAGATAGAGATGTGACTGATGATCTGCTCTCCCAATGACAATTGTAGAACCATTGTGCAACTCACGAATCTCCACTAAATCGGGAGTGAACTCAACTTGCTTGCCTAAACCTGTGTGAGTGATATGATATACTGATAGGATATTAGTTGATAATGAGGGCACACAAAGAACATCATGGAATTTTCCATCCCCCACATTAACAGACCCTCTCCCACACACCTCAACAGGAGTGTCATCACCCATCAAAATAGAAGGCATAGTACACGGCTCCAAAGATGCAAGTTCTTTCTTAGATGAAGCCATGTGGTACGAAGCACCTGAATCAAGAACCCAAGTGGATGGTGAAGAAGCAACTGCTACAAGGGCCTTGCCCTTTCCTTTCCCCTTGTTGTTTTCTTTTGCCTTGTTAGACCCCTCATTAGAACTCTGTTTGATAGACTCAAAAACACTGATATTATTCTTTTCAAGAATGTGTGTCAAGTGATCAATTTGTTTCTTCAAACACTTATGTTTATCATGACCTGGTCTTTTACAATAGGCACATTGGACCTTCTCTTTCTTAGGCTTGTCGCCCTTAGAAGATTGGGCCTCATTAGTTGTGTTACACATAAGGTTCCTAAGGTTGTCATTGATGTCAACACTATCATGGATGTGTCATGTGTTCATGGTTGGATGTCATGTCCTATCCAGTAGAGAAGATATAGTTCATGGTTGGATGTCATATTGAATATAATGTGGTTACTGAAGTTCATGGTTGGATGTCATGCCTTGATCAAGGTAGAGTTGAGTATGAAGTTATATTAAGATGGGAATTAGAAGCATCAAGAAGATACATTAATATGGAAATGAGAAGCACTAAGATGATCAGATGTGTTGCTGATGTTGAGAAGATGTTACTGGTGATCTGAAGCATATTGTATGATCTCTCCTACTATTCCTAAGAATACATGTGTTGATTCAAAGAAGGTTTGACCTTCGGAAGTTGGTGAAAGTTTCTGTTGCCTTTGAAGATTGTTTGGGAGATTGCTCCACATTTTCATTCTTTTGATGGTGTGCCTCTAAGGATTGGAAGATAGCTTTATATAGTGTCAAAGCATGTAAGTTCCAAGTTTCATGGTGTTTGGATTATCGAAAGGGTGTTTTGCAGTTGATAGTTTGAATACAGTGTTGGTTCTAGAGAAGACATTTACTATACGGTAATGGAATGCTCCACATTCCTCTACATTTGTAGTTATGGCTATGTGGTTCTGGAACTGTGTTCAGGGTGTTGTGAAGGTGATAATTCCAAAGTTTCAGATCATCTATCCTTCCACTGTGAAAGTTATGCATGATAGAGTACTGGTATGTGTTTTGGCAGAGAAAGGTGGTGTTGAAGGCTTGTTGGAATGTTTTGCATTCCTCTGGATGTGAATTTTTGAAAGGAAGCTAGGTGTGTGTAAACGCTTCCTACACTAATCTATTTGAGGAGAGGGCTATGCAAATTCAACTTTATCCTAACTATTACAACAATGTTAAACCATTAACATGAGATATAGCAGCAAAACACAAGAGCTAGAAAGAAGACAAAAGAAGAGAGACATAGATTTACGGTGGGGAAAACCCTTATCAGGTGAAAAACCCCACACTCAGAAACCTGCACAATGTATTAACAAATCTGAAAGAATGTTTACAATACACTTGCAATGCAAGCTTCAATGGTCTTTGACACTCGTATCTGGAGTTAATCTGACAGCATAACAGTACCTGTAAACCTATGATACAAACTCCATCTCCAAGCACCTGTTTAAATAGAACATACAAGGCAATTTTGGACTTTTCTTGGAATGGACATCCAATATGGCATCTTGGACCAAAACCCATGCCTAGGAACACTTGGTCAACATTGTAGAATGTATCTGACACTTGTCCACAGCTCTCATTCCAAAGAGGTTGCCACGTTCCAAAATGGGCTATGACAGATGCTCTCACGACACTTACGACCGTCATAGAATCTGTCATAGCAGTTACAACTTACAGCTGTAAGAGAATCTGTCATACACATGCTATTAATAGCATATTCTCTTAGAACACATCATATTCCACCTTGGGGTGCCCAAATAAGCCTCATTCAAAGATGCTACATGACACATGTCATTACCTGTCTTACAACCTTCTATTCTCGACTCTTACATGTCATAGATTCGTCATAGGAATCCGTCATAACCGTTTCGGTCAAACATTCCTTACACAATATAGAAGATGCCAACACATGGCAGAATATTCCTACCACTAAGTGGGACGTCTATCTCCTCATATGAGGAGAAAAATAAGAAGTTGTCATAATCCATGTAGGATTGACACATCACCGTGCCACATCCCACAATATGGCAAAGTGGAATTTCCAATTATTTACAACATAGGCAATTGAATAATAAATACAAACATTACAAATGCAGAGAATTACCAAGGTTGAGACACCTTAATTCCCAACATTCTCCCACTTGTCGAACACCTTGTAAGAGCCAATAGAAAAACATGATTTAACTGCTATAGGCCGAGAGGCCGATAGACTCCGAACACCATCTGAACTTCTCTGTGCCCACTGGTTTCGTCAATGCATCTGTAACATTCTTCAAAGTATCTACCTTCTCCAAATTTACCTTTCCATCCTCAACCATGTCCCTCATGAAGTGAAACTGAACATCAATGTGCTTGGTTCTAGCATGGAAAGTTGGGTTCTTTGCAAGGCAAATTGCACTCTGACTATCACAACTGATCGTGATCTGACCTGCATCAACACCAATATCGGAACACAATCTCTTAAGCCAAATGGCTTCCTTACAAGCATGAGTTGCTGCCATATACTCAGCTTATGTCATGGACAAAGCATCAACTAGTTGTTGCTTACTCATCCAACTAATAGCACCACCAGACAGTGTAAAAACATAAGCACTGGTGGATCTCCTGCTGTCAATGTCACCTGCCCAATCTGAATCCACAAATCCATGAATATCAACAGAATGCGGAGGTCCTAAAATATTACCATGATAGAAAATGGAATACTTGGAACTACCCCTCAAATATCTGAACACTCGCTTAACTGCATCCCAATGAACCCATCCAGGATTAGCCATAAATTGACTAAGGACTCCCATTGCTTGGGCAATGTTTGGTCTTGTGCAGACCATAGCATACATCAAACTGCCAACAGCACTAGCATAAGGTACTCTGCTCATGTCCTCCACCTCACTAGGAGATTTTGGACAATCCTCATCAGACAACTTTGTCCCCAAAGAAACGGGAACACACAATGGTCTACAATCTACCATGCTGAATCTGTCTAACACGGACTTCACATACTTACTCTGGCTTAACCAAAGTTTTCTATTGGTTCTATCTCTTCTAATTTCCATTCCTAGAATGTACCTGGCTGCCCCTAAATCTTTCATTTCAAACTGAGCTGACAACTGAGATTTAAAATCAAAAATCATATTTTTACCCTTCCCAATGAGCAACATATCATCAACATACAGTGCAACAATGAGAATACGATCACCATCAAACTTGTAATAAACACATTGATCTGATTTCGATCTCACAAATCTAATTGACAACACAAAGGCATCAAACTTCAAGTACCATCTCCTAGGGGATTGCTTCAAACCATACAAAGACTTCTTAAGTTTGCAAACCAAATTTTCTTTACCTTTTACCATGTAATGCTCTGGCTGTGACATGTAGATTTCTTCCTCCAAGTCACCATGAAGGAAAGCTATCTTCACATCCATCTGTTCTACCTCCAAGTCATAAGCTGCTGCGAGAGACAACATGAATCAAATGGATGTCAGCTTTGCAACGGGAGAGAAGATCTCACCATAATATATACCCTCCACTTGTGAATACCCCTTCTCAACCAATCTGGCCTTATACTTCTCAATACTGCCATCTGCACCAATCTTCTTCTTGAACACCCATTTGCATCCAATGGGTTTTCGTCCAGGTGGCAAAGGCACCAAGTCCCAAGTTTGTTTCTTATCCAAAGAAGCCATTTCTTCCTCCATGGCCTCCTTCCAGGAACCTGCATCCTTAATATCCAAAGCCTCTGATACAGTTCTAGGTTCATCACTGTTAGTAAGCAAAGCATAAGCACAACTAGAATCAAGCAATGTAAAACCAAACCTTTCAGGTTGCTTCCTTATCCGTGTAGACCTCCTCAAGAGCTGAGGTTGAGGTTTAGCTTCTTCATTTGAGCTTTCAGAGCTGTTAGAGCTCTCCTCATCATCAGGTCCAACATTGTCTTTCTATTCAGTGTTCTCAGGGGTGAGAGGAAATTGAACAACATCCTCTTTCTTTTCTTTTTCTTTTGGCTGCAAAACAGTGGAAGAAGTTGTAAGCTCTCTGAGGATGACACTTTTGCTATACAACACTTTTTCAGCCATGGGGTCCCAAAGCTTGTATCCTTTCACACCAATAGAATAGCCGATGAAGATACACGTAACATCTTTGTTCTCCAATTTTGACCACTTCTCCTTAGGCACATGTGCATATGCCTCACAACCAAAAACACAAAGATGCCTTACTGAAGGCTTTCTACTAGACCACACCTCCATGGGTGTCTTTCCAACAAGAGCTGATGTAGGAGATCTGTTCACCAAATAGCAAGTAGTGGCAACAGCTTCAGCCCAAAACTTTTGTTCTAGACTAGCTCCACTAAGCATACTCCTAGCCTTCTCCATCAGTGTCCTGTTCATCCTCTCTGCAACTCCATTTTGTTGCGGAGTGTATGGAGTTGTCTTGTGCCTTTCAATCCCAAGTTCCTTGCAATACTTATCGAATTCTGTAGAACAAAACTCACCACCGTTGTCAGTTCTCAAACATTTAATCTTTTTACTAGTATGATTTTCAACAAAGGCTTTAAACTCCTTAAACTTGCTATAGACTTCAGATTTGCTTCTGAGAAAATAAATCCATGTCCTTCTACTGTAATCATCTATAAAAGATATAAAGTATACAGATTTTGATAATGAAGGAACATTAACAGGACCAAACACATCAGAATGAATAAGGTCCAACACACCAGAAGACTTATGAGAACTCGAGTAAAACTGAGCACGGTTTTGTTTTCCATAAATGCAATGTTCGCAAAAGTCAAACTCAAGATTACAATCATCTAACCCCTCAACGAGGATCTTATTTTGTAGGGTACGCAAACCCTTCTCACCAATGTGGCCAAATCTCTTATGCCATAACATTGTCTTTTTTGCAGGAAGTTTAACTTCCAATTCACGATTACAACCATCAAGATTAGAAACAACAGATTTCTTCACTGCTCGTTCAGATGGTGGCGATGAAGTGACTGTTGCCCTCTTCCTTGAGTCAGAAAAACTATTGCATTGTGCAATGCATGCTTCCAGCTGAAACAGAGTACCTCTTCGAGTACCCTTAGCAAGCACCATAGATCCTCTAGTCATCTTGCATCCTTCTTTCGAAAAGACAACCTGTACACCTGCATCATTCAAACTACTTATAGAAAGCAGGTTCCATGCTAAGCCTGGGATGTGCATAACCCCAGAGATCCCCTTCACTTGACCATCAAGGAATCGGATAGAGACTCTTCCATGACCAACGATCTTCAGATGAGAGTCGTCACCCAGATACACCTTTCCACCATCAAACTCCTCATACTTAGTGAACCAGTCTTGATGCGAGGTCATGTGGAATGATGCTCCAGAGTCGATTAGCCACGCATCATCAAATGCATGGGTTGCCAGGGCTGCGATGAAGGCATCACCGTCATCTTGTGATTTGTCAAAATATGAATTAGGAGCTTTCTTCTTTTTCTTCTTCTCCTCTTTGCATTCCTTTCAGAAATGCCTGGTCTTGCCATAGTTCGAAGAAAGAGCCTTGGACTTTCTAGGAGATTTGGATCTCCCATGGGATTTGGATCTACCCTTCTCAACTTTCTTTTCCTTCTTCTTCCATTTCTCCTTGGGTCTTCCACGAACTGCAAGGGCTTCTTTAGCTGCCTCAGAAGACTTTCTCCACATCTCTTCAGATAACAACAAAGAAACCACCTCTTCCATTTTGAATGTGGATGTGGTGCTTCCGATTGCCATGACAAGATGATCCCATGAGTCTGACAGAGAACAAAGCAGGGTCATACACTGATCCTCCTCCTCCATCTTTACACCAATAGATGTTAATTGTGCAACCAACATTTAAACGCATTCATATGCTCAACCACAGATCCTCTGTCCTCGATTCGAAGAGAATACAACTTCTTTCTCAGGAAAAGTTTATTGACAAGGGATTTGGCTTGATACACATCCCCAAACTTCTTCCAAAGGAGTGTTGCAGTGGTCTCTTCATGGACATTTAACAACACAGAATCGACAAGATTAAGTCTTATGAGACCCTTAGCCTTCCGATCCTTGAGATCCCAATCAACTTGTGTCATTGTAGCTAGTTTAGTTCCATTCACACTTTCCCAAAGGTCTTGGTCAACTAACATGTCTTCCAGTTTGAGCTTCCATAGCTCAAAATTACTGCCGTTGAACTTCTCTACTTCAAACCTTCCTGATGTGCCTGCCATCTCCTTGTTGCAATAAGATACAGAATGCTCTGCACAGACTCCCACTCAACCTAAGATTAGCTCAAAAAACCCCTACCCTACAACTAGGACCAAAGGTGATCAAGCTCTGATACCAACTGAAAGGAAGCTAGGTGTGCGGAAATGCTTCCTACACTAATCTATTTAAGGAGAGGGCTATGCAAATTCAACTTTATCCTAACTATTACAGCAATGTTAAACCATTAACATGAGATATAGCAGCAAAACACAAGAGCCAGAAAGAAGACAGAAGAAGAGAGACAGAGATTTACGGTGGGGAAAACCCTTATCGGGTGAAAAACCCCACACTCAGAAACCTACACAATGTATTAACAAATCTGAAAGAATGTTTACAATACACTTGCAGTGCAAGCTTCAATGGTCTTCGACACTCATGTCTGGAATCAATTCGGTAGCATAACAATACTTGTAAACCTGTGATACAAACTCCATCTCCAAGCACCTGTTTAAATAGAACATACAAGGCAAGTTTGGACCTTTCTTAGAATGGGCATCCAATATGGCATCTTGGCCAAAAACCATGCCTAGGAACACTTGGTCAACATTGTAGAATGTATTTGACACTTGTCCACAATTCCCATTCCAAATAGGTCGCCACTTTCCAAAATGGGCTATGACAGATGCTCTTACGACACTTACGACCATCATAGAATCTGTCATAGTGGTTACAACTTACAGCTGTAAGAGAATCTGTCATACACATGCTATTAATAGCATATTCTCTTACAACACATCATATTCCACCTTGGGGCACCCAAATAAGCCTCATTCAAAGATGCTACATGACACATGTCATTACCTGTCTTACAACCTTCTATTCTCAACTCTTACATGTCATAGATTCGTCATAGGAATCCGTCATAACCGTTTCGGTCAAACATTGCTTAAACAACATAGAAGATGTCGACACATGGCAGAATATTCCTACCACTAAGTGGGATGCCTATCTCCTCATGTGAGGACAAAATAACAAGTTGTCATAATCCATGTAGGATTGACACATCACTGTGCCACATCCCACAATATGACAAAGTTGAATTTCCAATTATTTACAACATAGGCAATTGAATAATAAATACAAACATTACAAATGTAGAGAATTACCAAGGTTGAGACACCTTAATTCCCAACAATTTTTGCCTTTGCAGTTTTGTGGACATGTTTATGGATGTGCACTACATGCTTTCTTGTAGTTTCAAGTTTCTTAGTGATCCGCAAGCTCAATTTTTCAACGACAATATGTTGCAGGGTGTTCCAGATGACTTGTTGTTCTCAGAATTCATGGCTAAAGATATGTGGCACAAAATCTTTGATGTGCAGAGGTAAAGGAGTGTTTGGAGATGTTGTATGAGTCCTATAGACTCATCTGGAAGAGTTTCGTGAAGATCTTTCTTGTTTCCAGTATCGCACAAGGTTTTCAAGTTGTTGTGTCCATTATGCTTCAAGTTTCATATGTCTGCTTAAAGCTGTCCTATTTTCAAATGAGCAGAGTGTGTGGATGTAATTCCTTGATGTTTGATGCTGTGAAGGATGTTTTGGAGCTGGTTAAGGAAGTGTTGATGTCTGCAAGGCATGGGTCTTTTGTTGGTGTAGTGTGTAGTCTTGTTTAGGACTTGTCCTCTACATGTTTCATGTTGTGTGTAGTCTGTCTGACTTGTAAATGTATTTTTCATTTTGTCTCTGGCTGAAAAGAAATGTAATCAATATAATATCATGTATATATTGTAAACATAGGTGGTCTAGGTGATGTATGATTGCAAAAATGAATATGTGAGTATGTGAAGAGCAGAATATGAAAATCATATGTATTGTGATGTCTAATTGAAGGAGAAAGAGTAGATGTGTTAGAAGCTGCCCTGATTCATCTTGAAGACATTTTTGTGACAGGAAGGAAGTGAAGGGTGTGCCTACTTGATTCAATAATCAAAAGAAGCAAAATTGCAATCATCAAAGTTGTGAACTTCAATGTCAGTTTTTAGGCAGTAGAAGGACTATCATACTGTATTTTTTTCTAAGTTTGTTCTCAATTCAGGGAATAGTTCCTTCCTTGGGAGTGACCCTAAAACAAAGTCTTTAGGGAGTTGTAGCTTCCTTGGGAGTGACCCTAATTCAAATTTTTCAGGGAGTAGTAGTTTCCTTGGGTTTTAGCCCTAAAACAAAGTTGTAATTTTGAGCTTCATATATTGTGAGTTAATCCTCACCATGGTTTTTCCCTTCTTGGGTTTTCCATATATATCTAGTGTTATGTGTTGATGTGCATTGTGTTAATATGTCATGTTTATGTTGATGTTGTAATGCTTAAGTTTTAATTTGCCCCGAAGGACTTGAAGTTTTATTAGATACTGATTCACCCCCCCTCTCAGTATCCTAGTGTGTTCAACAATTGGTATCAGAGCCAAGTTACTCAAAAGAAGCTTAACTACTTGAGGAAGGTCTAGATGGCTCAAAATGGTTCTCTCAAGGTACCCATGTTTGATGGGACAAATTATTCCTTTTTGAAACTAAGGATGGAAAACTATCTGACCTCTCTAGGGTATGGCATTTGGCAATCAGTCAAGAAGGGCTACACTATTCCTAGTAGTGAACCTAAATATGCAGATGAGATCAAGTTGTATGAGAACGATGTCATGGAAAAGAGTGCTATCATGAGTGGACTAGTTGATTCAGAACTTGTGAAGATAATGAGTTGTACATCTGTTTAGGGTGTTTGGAACAAACTTGAAAGCATTTATGAAGGAGATAGTAAAGTGAAGCAAGCCAAGATGCAAATTTTCAAGAGCAAATTTGAAACCTTGAGGATGACAGAAGATGAAGACATTGTTGGTTACATGCTCTGGGTGGATGAAATAGTCAATGGCATTAGAGATCTTGGTGGAGAAGTGAAAGAGGATGAAATGTGAAGAAGGTTTTGAGATCTCTTCCTAAATCTTACAGTCATAAGGTGTCTACCATTGAGGAATCTTAGGATTTATATAAATATCAATAGATCAATTGTTTGGCTCTCTCACAGCTTTTGAAATGAGATATTTTGACAAAGGTGCTCCAAAGAAGGAAGCAACATTTAAAGCAAGTAAGAAGACTGAAGATGAAGCAACTGATCAAGATGATGACCTTGATGAGGCAGAAGAAAACTTTGTTAGGACTTTGAAGAAAGGCACAAGAAAATACAGAGGTAAGTTACCTTTTAAATGTTTCAATTGTGGAAAGGTTGGTCATTTTGCCTCTAAATGTCCTTTTAAAGAATCAAGAAGTAGCAACAAGAGAGACAAGTTCAAAAGAAGCATGTATTCCATAGAGAGCAGTTGTTCTTCAGAAGATGGGGATCATTATGATTCAAATGATGAAACACTTTTCATGGCCTTGAATGTTGGTGACAAAAAGGATGATGTTGGAAGATGTGAGAAGATTGATACCTTGCAAATAGACCAAAATAATGATAAATCATTGGTTGTATGGACTGCCTTTCATGCAAGAGAAGAAGCCAAGGCTTGGGTATTTGACAGTGGTTGGTCAAATCATATGATTGGTGACAAGGATAAGTTTATCAACCCTGAGAAGTGGAATGGTGGAGATATTAAATTTGGTAATGATGAGTAAGCACAAATATGTGGAAAAGGTGCTATAACAATTGATGGGAAGAATAGGACTGAGGATGTTCTCTATGTCAAAAGGCTAAAGCATAATCTTCTTAGTGTCAGTCAAATGTGCAACAAATGATACATTCTTACCTTTCATGTCAAAGGTTGTGAAGTAAGGAAGGCAGGGTTTGGAAAACTAGTTGCAGAAGGCATCAAGTCATATGGTGATATCTATCATCTGAAGGAGGTAAATGGAAGAACATGCTTATTGGCTCAATCTAGTGAGTGTTGGCTATGGCACAAGATAATGGGACATATCAATTTTGACAATATGGTAAAGATCAACTCTATTCATGTGGTGAGAAATATGCCCAAGATAACCAAGCCTGCGAACACAGTATGCAAGGAATGTCAAATGGGGAAGCAGACAAAGACAAGTTTCAAAAGAAAGGAGTACTCTTCTTCAATGCCATTGGAACTAATCCATACTGACCTTTGTGGTCCTACAAGAGCAAAGAATCAACAAGGTGAGGTATTTTATGTTACTCATTGATGATTATTCTAGAATGACTTGGGTTACTTTCTTAAGAGAAAAACCAGATGCCCTTGATAAATTTAAGGTTTTCAAAGCTATGGTTAAAAATCAAATGGATGCTAAGATCAAATTTTTAAGGTCTGATACAGGAGGTGAGTTTACTTTAAGTGAATTTGAAAAGTTTTGTGAAGATCATGGTATTAGGAGACATCTGTCAGCTCCTAGGATCCCTCAGCAAAATGGGGTAGTTGAAAGGAAGAATAGGACTGTGCAAGAGATGTCTAGGGCAATGTTGAAAGATGTAGATTTGTCTGATATGTACTAGAAGGAAGCAGTTCACACTACTATCTATCTAGTTAACAGAGTACAACTGAGAGTCAATATCACTAAGACCCCTTATGAGCTATGGTATGAAAGACCTCCCACTGTCAGATACTTTAGGATCTTTGGCAACAAATGCTATATCAGAAGAGATGAAGAAGACCTAGGAAAGTTTGATTCAAGAAGTGATGAAGGGATCTTTCTTGGTTACTCAACTAGAAGTAATGCCTATTAATGCTACAATAAGAGATTGGGAAAGATTATTGAAATCACAAATATCAAAGTAGATGAAGACATGTATCAGATCTCACAAGAATCATAAGACTCTGGATCTAATATCTTTCCATGTATTGAAGATGAAGAAGAAGAAGAAGAGAAAGAAGAAAAGGAACAAGAACCAGAGCAAATGCCTAAGACTCCAGCAAAGAATGTTTAGAAGAATCACTCATTAGATCATCAGATCATTAGAGATAAGAATGAATGTGTGCAGACAAGGAGAAGGTTTGCTAAGACACATGAGCAAGTAAACTTGTGTTTACTATCAAAGGTAGAACTCAAAACCTTTGTTGATGCTAGCAAAGATGATGGATGGATAAAGGCAATGGAAGAAGAATTGTATCAGATTGAGAAGAATTAGACATGGGAATTGTCTCCCAGACCAGACAACAAGAATGTCATAGGAACAAAGTGGGTGCTCTGAAACAAACTGAATGAATAAGGTGAAGTTGTAAGGAACAAAGCAAGGTTGGTATGTCAGGGCTACTCTCAAGTTGAAGGCTTTGATTTTGATTAGACTTTTGCTCTGATAGCCAAGATGGAGGCAATCAGAATGTTTCTTGCCCTTTCTACTCATAAGAACTTCAAGGTATATCAGATGGATGTTAAGTCAGCATTTTTGAATTGTGATCTAGAGGAAGAGGTCTACATTGAGCAACCAGATGGTTTTCAAATATTAGATGATCCGAACATGGTGTAAAAACTTAAGAAGGCTTTGTATGGTCTCAACAAAGCACCTAGGGCTTGGTATCCTAGGTTGGACAAGTACTTACTTCAAAAGGGCTTCAAGAAAGGTACTACAGATAGAAATATTTACATCAAGGAAGAAGGAGATATTATATTGATAGTTGCAGTATATGTTGATGACATCATCTTTGGTGGAGATGATGATATGTGTAAGAGGTTTGCAGAGGAGATGCAAAAAGAGTTTGATATGTCTATGATTGGTGAGATGCCTTTCTTCCTTGGACTTCAAATTACTCGGCTAGATGATGGTATCTTTATTTCTCAAGCTAAGTATGTCAAAGAGTTGTTGAAGTCTGGTATGGAGGATTCAAAACCAGTGAGTACTCCCATGGTCATTGGATGTCACTTGAGCAAGGATGATGACTCTCCGAAGGTGGATCAGACTTCCTATAGATCTATGATTGGAGGATTGTTGTACCTAACTGCTTCTAGACCTGATATTATGCATGTAGTATGTGTGGTTTCCAAATATTAAGCTAATCCCAAGAAAACACATGAGGAGGCAGTGAAAAGGATATTTAGATACTTGAAAGGAACTCTAGATTATTACTAATGGTATCCAAGAGGTAATGACTTTGATTTTAGTACCTACATTGATGTTGATTGGGCTGGTTGTGTTGATGATAGAAGAAGTACAAGTGGTGGTTCTTTCTTCTTAGGAAGTAGATTGGTTTCATAGCAGAGAAAGAAGCAAGATTTAGTGTCCTTATCAACTGCAGAGGCAAAGTATATTGCAGAAGCATACTGCTGTACACAAGGTTGTGGATGAAACAAACCCTAAAGGATATCAAGGTCTTGTATGGTGAGCCTATTCCTATTTTGTGTGACAATACAAGTGCTATCAATATTTCTAAGAATCCAGTGATGCATTCTAGAACCAAGCATATAGCAATCAGGTATCACTTTTTGAGAGAGAAGGTTGCAGATAAGGAAGTAAAGTTGGAATATGTTCCAACAAAGGATCAGATTGTAGATATTTTCACAAAGACTCTTGCAAAGGACACTTTTGAGGATCTCCAACAGAGGTTAGGGGTAATTTCCCCTCCTTCTTACTAGATGCATAGTGGTGCATCTATCTAGGGGGAGTGGTTCATGTTATATCTTTTTCCTGGACTGATGGTGGCTACCTCTCAGGGGGAGAAAGTAGTGGTTTTTGATGAAAGAGGGAGTTTGTTTGTTGCAAGAAGTTATACCCTAAGAGAGAAGAAGTTGCCCTTTGTCCTTGATGTCAAAGGGGGAGTATGTGCAGGTATGTGTTGCCATCAATGCCAAAGGGGGAGATTGTTACACATATTGTTCCTAAGGTTGTCATTGATGTCAACACTGTCACAAGGTTGTCATTGATGTCAACACTATCATGGATGTGTGATGTGTTCATCATTGGATGTCATGTTGAATATAATGTGGCTACTGAAGTTCATGGTTGGATGTCATGCCTTGATCAATGCAAAGTTGAGTATGAAGTTATATTAAGATGGGAATTAGAAGCATCAAGAAGATACATTAATATGGAAATGAGAAGCAATAAGATGATCAGATGTGTTTCTGATGTTGAGAAGATGTTACCGGTTGCCTGAAGCATATTGTACGATCTCTACTATTGTTCTTAAGAATACATGTGTTGATACAAAGAAAGTTTAGCCTTCGGAAGTTGGTGAAAGTTTTTGCTGCCTTTGAAGATTGTCTGGGAGATTGCTCCACATTTTCATTCTTTTGATGTTGTGCCTCCATGGATTGGAAGATAGCTTTATATAGTGTCAAAGCATGTAAGTTCCAAGTTTCATGGTGTTTGGATTACCGGAAGGGTGTTTGGCAGTTGACAGTTTGAAGATAGTGTTGGTTCTAGAGAAGACATTTACTAAATGGCAATGGAATGCCCTACATTCCTCTTCATTTGCAGTTATGGCTATGTAGTTCTAGAACTATGTTCAGGGTGCTGTGAAGGTGATAATTCCAAAATTTTAGATCATTTGTCCTTCCACTTTAAAAGTTATGCATGATAGAGTATCGACATGTGTTTTGATAGAGTAAGGTGGTGTTGAAGGCCTGTTGGAATGTTCTCCATTCCTCCAGGTGTTAATGTTTGCCTTTGCAGTTTTGTGGACATGTTTATAGATGTGTACTACATGCTTTCTTGTAGTTTCAAGTTTCTTGGTGATCCGCAAGCTCAGTTTTTCAATGGCAGTATGTTGCAGGGTGTTCTGGATGACTTGTTGTTCTTAGAGTTCGTGGTTGAAGATGTGTGGCACAAAATATTTGATGTACAGAAGTAAAGGAGTATTTGGAGATGTTGTATGAGTCTTGTAGACTCATCTAGAAGATTTCAATGAAGATCTTTCTTGTTTCTAGTACCACACAAGGTTTTCAAGTTGTTGTGGCCATTATGCTTCAAGTTCCATATGTCTTTTCTTAAGGTTGTCCTATTTTCAAATGATTAGTGTGTGGATTCAATTCGTTGATGTTTGATGTTGTGGAGGATGTTTTGGACCCAATTAAGCAAGTGTTGATGTCCACAAGCATGGGTCTTCTGCTAGTGTAGCATGTAGTCTTGTTTAGGACTTGTCCTCTACATGTTTCATATTGTGTGTAGTCTAGCTGACTTGTAAATGTATTTTTCATGTTGTCTCTAGCAGAAAAGAAATGTAATCAATATAATATCATGTATATATTGTAAACCTAGGTGGTCTAGGTGATGTATGATTATGAAAATGAATATGTGAGTATGTGAAGAGCAGAATATGAAAATCATATGCATTGTGATGTCTGACTGAAGGAGAAAAACCATATGTGTTAGAAGCTGTCTTGATTCATCTTGAAGACATTTTTGTGACAGGAAGGAAGTGAAGGGTGTGCCTACTTGATTCAATTATCAGAAGAAGCAGAATTGCAATCATCAAAGGTGCGAACTTCAATGCCATTTTTTAGGCAGTAGAAGGACTATCATACTGTAATCTTTTCTGAGTTTGTTCTCAATGCAAGGAGTAGTTGCTTCCTTGGGAGTGACCCTAAAACAAAGTCTTTAGGGAGTTGTAACTTCCTTGGGAGTGACCCTAATTCAAAATTTTCAGGGAGTAGTAGCTTCCTTGGGTTGTAGCCCTAAAACACAGTTGTAATTTTGAGCTTCATATATTGTGAGTTAATCCTCTCCATGGTTTTTCCCTTGGGTTTTCCACGTATATTTGGCGTTATGTGTTGATGTGCATTGTGTTAATCTTTCATGTTTATGTTGATGTTGTAATGCTTAAGTTTTAATCTACTCCATATGACTTGAAGTTTGATTAGATACTGATTCACCTCCCTCTTAGTATCCTGGTGTGTTCAACAAGCTACTTTTGGAGCAACTAGTTTTTGATCCTTCTTCTCCTTACCATTCTTTTAATTCTTATCCTTATTCTTGTTATTACTACTTTGTCCTTTATGTTCTTTTGTGCCTTGGTTGGTAGTCAGGGCATTTTGACTTAGAGGACTTAAGAGTGCCCATCTGGATTAGCTTATCCTTTTCCCATGTGAGAGAGATAGAAAAATCATCTAAAGATGGCATGGTGAATTGAGTACCAAGTGCACCCTTAGTAGCATAGAAGGTAGAAACAAACACAAAATATTCTGAGCTTGGGTTAGAGAGTATACTGAGAATCAGTTGTTCATCTTTCTTTTCAATTCCACATTGTTTTAACTGCAGTCTTAGTGATTTCAATTTGGTGAAGAAATCCTGAATTGTGTTGAAATTGATTGGACTTAAACTAATTAGTTCATTTTCCAACATGTGACCTCTCATTGAATCTTGTGTGCCAAATAGTGTTTCTAAATTTGTCTAGATGTCATTTACTGTATTCAAAGACTCAATGTGAAAGAGAAAATTGGGAGAAATATACAAACACAATGTTCCATAGGCTTCATCACATTTGTTAAACCACTTAATCTTATCTTCATCTTTAGCAGGTTCAATTTCAAGTCCCATTGTTATCCTATGTATTCCATCTTTCCTTAAGTAGATTTTCATGTGTGATTTCCACTCAAAGTAGTTGTAAGGAGTTAATATGGGTATTGTTGTTTGATCCATGATGAAGAAATACTGAAAATAAGAGAACACACATAGGACAACCCCCCATTTTCACTCAATCAAAGAACCCCCCAAGCAAAAATGATTTGGCACTTCATAATTAGTGTGTTTACAATTGCCACTAGTAAGAAATACTTAGTGGTCTTGATTTCAATGCCTTACAAAATCCTCAAAAATTAGGTGTATGTTGAAAGTACAAAACTGGAACTGATTCAAGTGAAACTAACAACGCCACTACGATCTACTCAAAAAATCATGCACCTTCAAAAAAAGAATCACCTCGATACGAGGTTGTATGTGAAAGTTATGACCTTCTGAAGTTCCAAAAATGGGAACTGAGCAACGTCACCTATGAGAATCTACAATTCTTGGAAATTCCATCAATCAGAATCAAGAATCATCTACATCACCACAAAGATCATGGAAAAATAGCCAAAATAAAAAAAAGAAGCTCAGGGAACGAAGGTCATGAGCTCAAGTTATCAGTCTTCAAAGTTTGTCTTCAAAAATGAAAATGCCATCAGAGAGGGGATATGAGTGCAAAAGATGCCCTGCCAGCAAATTTGGCCAAAAATGCCTCAAACTTTGGTGACCTGCCAACTATAGAAGTTCACCAATTAATTAGGAGCTCTGCCAAACAAGTCAACTGTGTCTAAAAATAATAGATTGCCTGTTAAATTTAGCTGCGACTAAAATCCACCAAATACAACTATGAGTCTAATTTGGCACAAAGGCCAAAATATCAAGCACAAAGCCTAAGGAGGGGAGCACCGTTTTTGAGGCAGCATCGTAATAGATTTAATGCAGGCCCAAAGAAATTCGACCAAGCCTTAAATGTCGAACTATTATTAAAAGGGGGTGGGGGCCAAAGGCCACACTCGGCCTTCTTGTGCAACCTTAAACAAGGTTGGCACAACCTTGTGAAAGGCTTGTGGAACCTTATGAAAGGCTAGCACAGCGTTTACAAGGCCTGTGTAGCCTTAGAAAGGGAAGTCGAGACCTGAAAAAAGCTGAAGCACCTTCAAATTTTTTTTTTGAAATTTTTTATTTGTAATTTTTATTGAATTTTTTAAATAAAAACAAAACTTGCTAACAAAATATTGTAGGAAAACAAAAAAAACAAATTTGACAAGATTTTTATAGATCTGCCTTTTCTAAGAGTGTGCTGGTGGGCCAAAATGGCCTTCTGACAATTTTTCTTTTTCTTTTCTTGCTCTTGGCACCGAACTTGGTAGTGTAATATGTCAAAATTTGTCTGTGAGGCCTCTCAGATGCAATGGCAAGGTCCTTTGGCTTGAAAATGGTCTGGTTGATAGTTGGTTTCCAACTCTGAGCTTGAAAACTTGGTTCTGCAACTTTGTCAAACGATCTTTGATTTCGGAGAAACAAAATCCAATCTTGACTTTCTCGAGCCTCCTAGATGCGTTAGAATAGCTAGAAATGCCACCAGTATAACTAGAAACACTGCAATCACCTAGATCTCACAAAACACATATGCAAACCCTAGAGATTAAAATGTTTCCTTCAAACTTTTTTGATTCTCCAGATCATCCAAAGATGCAAGAGAAGATCATACTAGTTTTTTGGGAAAACCTGCAATAAGCTTTATTAGCCCCCCCTCCCTGAATCTCTCAAATATGGAAACTAAAATCTACTCTTGCACATAGAAAATCTCTAATACCATGTTAGAATTTGAAAAGATGATTAACCCAGAAAACTAGCTCAAAAGACTAGATATCCAAACTATGAATGCAAATGATACGAAATCAAAATAACAACATAGAGTTAGTCTCCGAGAGTAATGGAAATGCTAGAAACAAAATAACATTAAGAGGATGAAAAAGCAAAGGATACAAAATACAAGCTAGGTAGCATTTTTATATAGATCAGGGACAGAGAGGAGATGGCAACACCGACCAATGAGGAGCAAATGGTTGCTCACATGTAGGAAGGTGACACCTCATAATCCACTCACATAATAAAACATGCTTTATTAACCTAAGCAAGATTAATAAAAGTGTAGGAAAAACCTAGGAATATAGGAAAAATAAATACCCCAACTAGGAGATAAAAACCTACACTAACAGTGAAAAGGTAGAGGCACTTTTTTAAAGAGTTTCCAAAATTAGAACAATACTTCAAGTGTTAGGGGAAGAAGTCATAGATGCCTCTCTTGTACCCATTTTTCTAAAAGCACTACCCCCTTCATTTTAAGTGTTTGTCACATGTTTAAATGTGGCTAATAAAACACCCTCATTTCACGAGTTGGTCAATTTGCTTCAATAGGAAGAAGTAATCCATGGTGAGACTTCAGACTCCCAAGGCAATCAGGTCCTTGCATAAAAGTAGAAGGGAAAACAACCTGAACATTGGAGTGGTCCATCAAGTAAGTCTAAACCAAATCAAGACAACTCTTCTACGGAGAAAAATAAATGTCTCATTTGTGGAAGAAAGGGACATGATCTAAAAAATTACTGGTATAATTCCAATGCTAATATTGAATCTAATCAATGAAATCCACACAAATCTTCTTAGGGGGATAGGAAGAAGAATCTCTATTGGCAGAAAAAGTGAAATAAGAAAAAAGCTAATGTTGTGTCTATAAGTAATTCAGATGAAGAAGATATCCTCTATATTGCAGAAACTAAGGCCTCCAAATCAAATAGTTTAGTCTAGTATGTTGATTTTGGTGCATCCAAGCATATGACATTTGAACAAGAGTGGTTTTGTGATCTCACTCCATCCATCTCTTACGGGAATGTTTGACTAGGTGATGACACCTCTTATGAAGTTCAGGGAATTGGAGATATTTTCCTACCACTAAAAACTCACAAATGTCAACTTACAAAGGTTCTCTATGTTCCAGGGCTCACAAAGAACCTACTTTCTATAAGTTAATTGCTAGAGCACAACCTAAAAGTTGAGTTTGATCAACGTAATGGTGATAAACTTAATCTTATCAAAGACAAAACTCGTAATGGTGCAATTATAGCTTGTGATTCAGGGGTCAGAAAGACATTTCAACTTGTTGATGTTTCACATGAAGACTAGGCCCTTGTAATGAAAACTAATGCATCCACAACTCTTTGGCATCGAAGATTTGGCCATCTCAATTTTGGTTACCTTGAGTAAGATAAATATGGTGAGAGGACTTCCCCCATTTAGAAAATAGAAGTTCTTTGCTCACATTGTCTTTTCAGAAAGAAACATAGGGATCCTTTTCCTAATACAAAAAATAGAGCCTCTAGTCCCTTAGAATTGGTTCATGCTAATCTATGCAAACCTATGCATCCAGTCATAAGAATGCCCGGTATTTTCTTCTCTTTGTGGACGATTATACAAGAAAAATGTGGGTCTATTGTTTGGCTTACAAAGATCAAACCTTTGAGCAATTCAAAGAGTTTCAAGCCCTTACAGAATGGTCATCAAGTCAATCTCTTAGAGCCCTTTACTCAGATCGATGGGGGAATTCACAAGTAAGGAGTTTCTAACCTACTTACAAAAGCATGGTATTCAAAGAAAATTGACTAATTCTTATACACCTCAACAAAATGGTGTTGTAGAGAGGCATAATCGTACTATGGTGAAAATGGTGTGATACATGTTAAAGGATACAAATCTTGCTCCTACATTCTAGGTTGAAGTGGTTCATATAGTTGTGTATTTGTTCAAATGAGAACCCACTAAAGTGCTTGATAATATCACACCTGAAGAAGCATGAACTAGGAAGAAGCCCTCTATTTCACATTTTAGACTGTTTGGATGTACAACCTTCATGCATGTTCCCAAGGTACAGGGAACAAAACTAGATGATAAGTCGGTGAAGTGTATTTTTCTTAGGTAAAGTTCAGAGTCAAAGGGATGTCAGCTTATGGATGCAGTCACAAAGAATGTGTACATCAGTAGAGATGTTGTTTTTGATGAGGAAGAAGGATGCAACACCTCTTCCTCATCATCACCTATTAGTTCACAAAAATTGAGAATTATTGAACTTAAAGATGAACTTGAAGAAGAAGCTCAAGACAAGGTTTTGTTTTTGTTGGATGAGTTTCCCCCTCTTTCATCACCTCAATCCTCATCTCCTATGCACAAAAAGCTTCCTAAGTGGTATCAAGCCACAATGAAGTATGCTAAAGATGATACAGTTACAGACACATCTTTCAGTGGGCCTAAAAATCACAGCAAGTCTCATGAAGAGGTAAACATGGCCCTTATGTGTACAGTTATGTAGAGTTCAAAACTGGAAACAGTTTAGCAAGCTCTTGAGTCACCACCTTGGAAAGATGCCATGGATGCAGAGTATTAAGCATTACTGAGGAATAATACCTTCCTTTTGTGCATTAACAAGTACAAGGCCCAACTTGTGGCTAAGGGCTATGCACAAAAGGAAGGTATTGACTACAATGAAACTTTTGCCCCTACAATGAAGATCAAGACAATTTGTATGGTTTTGGCAATGGCAACATAGTTTGGTTGGAAAGTTCATTAGATAGATATCAAGAGAACCTTTCTTAATGGAGATCTCAGAGAATAAGTCTACATGACTCAACCTAAGGGATACACTGCACCTGGCCATTATCACAAAGCATGTAGACTAATCAAATCCCTCTACGCTGTTAAACAGGCTCCTCAAGCCTAGTACATCAAGATCGATGCGTATCTCCTTAACCATGGATTCATCAGGAATCCATATGATCCCAATCTCTACCTCAAAGAGCAAGGGTAGAGATTGTAATTTTGATTTTTTTATGTCGATGATCTGTTCATCGTGGAGAGTTCTCCACAGATAATTGATGAAACAAAGAATGATCTCAAACAATCATTTAACATGACAGATCTCAGGCTTCTGCATTATTGTCTTGGACTTGAACTGTGGTACCAGAAGAATTAGATCTATGTTGCTCAGATGAAGTATGCCAAAACATTGCTCGAGAAGTTTAAAATAGAAGATTACAAACCTATGTCGACCCCCATGGAGACAACTTTGTAACTTTCCTACCATGATCCATCTCCTCAGGTGAATGCTACTCTTTATCATCAGTTGATTGGGAGTCTCATCTACTTGACTTATACCAGGCTTTATATCAGCTATGTTGTGAGCTATCTTTCTGAGTTTATGCATGAACCTAAGGTTGATCATTGGAAAGCAACAACGTAGGTTTTGAGATACATCCATGGTATAGTGGCATATGGACTAGAAAACAAGAAGAATGCAGATTTTTCTGTGTGGATACACAGATGCAGACTATGCAGGTTTAGTGGATGATACGAAGTCTGCTTCAGGCTTCATTTTATTTTTGGGATCTGGTCTGATTTCTTGTGGGAGAAAAAAGCAATCCATTGTTTCTCTCTCTACCACGGAGGCATAATAACGTGACGCAGGGGGAGCTATCTATGAAGCAATTTGGTTACGTCACATTTTGACAGGCATGGGTGTTCTTGAAACAGGTCCTACCACTTTGTTCTGCAATAATCAGAGTGTGTTGAAGCTTGTTCACAACCTAGTTTTTCACGAGCATACCAAGAATTTTGAAGTTCAATGTCACAATATCCATGAACATATTCAACAACAGAATATCCAACTCCAATTTTGTTCGACTCAAGAGTAGTGTACAAACATATTTACAAAATCACTTGCAGCTGTGAAGTTTGAATCTTTTTGAGCTTTCTTGATTTGTTCTCTTGGGCATATGATGTAATAAGGTAGGATTGTTAGGTTTATTTTATTGCATCATTGTATTATGTTAATAATATAATGCATATATTATTAACATTACCAACGTATAACTATTTTTGATAGTTATAGTTGGTTGGTTAGGTATGCCTGACTTGCTAGTTATTCAACCACTATTTTATGTATTTATATTTCTACTCTTCTTTAATAATATTTTCTCATTGCCTTGCTCAATTCAATATGGTATCAGAGCATACTATTTCTTATGCTTGTGCATTAAATATCTAATGGTTGAAAAGGCAGAAGCAAGGTGCGAGGATACAACAAAAGGCGTTGTAATCTATAGATGAAATACATTCCATACTCTCGAATGTGACAAACGTGAGTGTTAGACCATTTCCAGGCATTGAGATTGAAGGTGTAAAGATTCAAATTGTTTCAAATTTACAAAAGCATGCTCCAGACGTGGAAATCTGCAAAGTTAAAAGGCATTTGAAGGCATTTTTTCTTGTATATAAGCATGGAAAATACCTAGCAAAAGAAGTGTTAAGGAAGGCATCTAAAACTCCAGGAAGGAACTAAAGGCATTGCAATCTATTGAATTAATATTTATTGTAAAAGATTAAAGGTTTCGAAGATGTTTATAGCTGTATGAAGGAGGCATTGGATTAACATCTTCAGATGGTGTTTACTGAAGATTTCTCCATGCCCCAACCATAGTCTTAGCCATGTGATGTCATACAACTATTCATAAAGATGTTTGGAGGTGTTTCTATTCCTATGAAGGTGTTTCAATTTTCAATTAGCATCTAGATTTGTGTTTTAGAAAGCCGTACACAAGAGGAAATAACACATTCGTCACTTCCTAACATGCATCTGTTACCTGTCATGGCGCATACATTTCTGTAGCGCATATACTCTTTGTTTTGGCGCATCTGTTATCTGTCACGACGCTTTCGTTAATGTAGCACATATACACTATATTCCAGTGCTTTTAACCTCTGTTATAGCGCATATGTATTATGGTGCTTCTGTTGACTGTTTCTGCACATTCAGTCCCTGAAGCAACGCATTTGTTGTAGGCAGTGATTTTAGGGTTTTTTGGAAGATTTTTGCTAACGCTAACGTCTTTGCAGGAACTCTCTTGATCTATTTTACAGGCTAGGTACTGGTTTAGATTCATATAGTTGCACTTGTTAGCTCACACTTTGATTTCTAAAGGGAAAGTAAAATGGATGCTCATGCAAATCTCACATAGTTTAACTAGGAAAGTGGTAATTGAATCATTGCTATCTTGCATATCATTGAATCATTGCTATTGCTATCTTTTCAAAGTTAACAACTCATTGCTATCTGGATAAAATTGAACTCATCATTGCTATCTGGGTAAAACTGAACCATTGCTATCTCGATTGACCATCATTTCAAAGTTAACAATTCGTGCTACGTGGATAAAATTGAACTCATCATTGCTATCTGGGTAAAACTGAACCATTGCTATCTCAATTGACCATCATTTCAAAGTTAACAATTCGTGCTACGTGGATAAAATTGAACTCATCATTGCTATCTTGGTTAAAACTGGACCATTGCTATCTTGTTATCACTTCAAAGTTCTGTGCTTGCCCAAGTAGATAGCTCACCTAGTTTTTTTCATTTTAACTACAGGAAAAGAACAACTGTATTCTGTGTTTTGGGAATGATACCAGGCCTATGCTCTCCCCTATCTTGGGTGACCAAAATGGCAAACATATCATTTTCGCATGTGTTTTTCCTTTAGAGGGGCCTGCTCTTGGATACCGTTCATCCAAGTAGGAACGACCCTAAGTGGTAACAGGCTAGATGCCAAGCCCTTCCAAGCGACTAAATAAATTGTGTTTGGAGCGAAAGCTTCAAACAACGAGTGAAGTTGTGTTATACCGACAACCAACCTCCCCCAAAACCCTCCAAGGCGCAAACCTTGCAGGCTGGGAGACTCCATAACGGAGAGTAGTGCTGTCACATATATAACCACTTGAACAGTTGCCTTTATTACTCACCTTTGTTCTAGTGGCCAAAAACCCTTGTAAACCATTTGAAGCCTAGGATTTGTACTTGTTTGTTCTTTTTAGTCCAAAAGAGTCAAAAAATCGCAAAAAATTAAAAAACCATAAAAATATTCTTTGTGTTTGCTGTGTTTTCTTGGTGTAATTTCAAAAAATCAGATCAGAGAAACATTCTTGCAACCAAAGTACCAAAAACATAAAAAATTTCCAAAAATTGCAAAAATACTAAGAAAAGCTAGAGCGACGCATTCGTTCTCTGTTGCTGCGCATTTGTGCCGACTTGCGGCGTATCTATTCCGATCTGAGGTACTTTCATTGTCTGTTACAGCGCATTTACCTTTTACCAGTGCAGCGCATTTGTTTCGACTTATAGCGCATATATCAGTTTCTACAGCGCATCTGTTTCGGTGCATGCGTGATAGTGAGCACTCGCACAATTTTTGAGAGAAAATTTTTACCAGTTTTAGGTACCCATTTCAGTCTAGTTTTAGGTTCAGAGATCAGGTCTTACCTTGCAGTCATTTTTCCATCCATTTCACATCAAAATCTCTCTTTCGTTGGTCATCCCATTCACCTTCTATCAGGTCTTCCTAGTCCAAAGTCAAAAGTATCCCATATCAGGTCAGCATAGGCCCCTTTTTCATATCACTTTGGATTCAAGTAACCCTAGTAGGTCACAAAACTTTGCTAGTGGTCTTGGTGCACGACTAGTCCCTACATAGTAAGATAGGTATTGAGTACCCTTACTAGTGGCTACCGTCTTGTATTGGCCGTCTTACTTGGAATCATTGATCGAGAAAGTCCCTTGTCCAAGTCTTGTCATAAGTATCCCATTCTCAGCAGTCTCCATTGGCACCTTGCCAAAATCTCTAGTCCCATTCCACCTCATCCTTCGTCACCTTGCATGGTCCTTACTAGATCTCAGTACAAAAAGCAACTTGAAATGGCCGGATCATCTAACCGTATTATCACTCCTCATGATAGTGATGAGGAAATCTCACATGAAGATTATCAAGGAAGCCTCCAAGATCAGAAATTCCAACGCTTGTTAGAGAAATTGCTCCATGAGGATCCTCACAAGTATTTTTATTATCTTGCAAATCTTGGAATTAAAATTCTCGCAAATTTTGATATAAGCACAATCCAAGAAAATGTGGAGAATAATCATGAAGAAAGGGGAAAGAAAGCCCTAGACACAAACGCAGAGGATAATAATGAAAAAGGAAAGAAAGCCATAGACCCAAGCGCTCCTATGGAAGAAATGAGGAAACAACTTGAGGGTCTAAAGCAACAAATGTTGGATCTCAAGACAGGTACAAACACTAAAACCTATTCTTTGGAAGATATTGGACTGTACCCCTTTGATAAAAGTTTGAACATGACACCATTTCCCTTTCAATTCGAAGTTCCTAAATTTGACAAATACAAAGGGAAAGGGGACCCTAGAGATCACATTAGGGAATTCAATGCAGCATGCATGGAAGTAGCTCACAATGAGACCTACTTAATGAGACTATTCCCTAGATCTCTAGGTAGTCAAGCCATGGAGTGGTTCTCACAGCTCCCACTAGGCATCAAATCTTTTGATGAGTTAGTCAACAAATTCATCACGCACTTCTTGTACAATATTGAACACGAAGTCTCTATGCTTGATTTATGCAACACTAAGCAAAAGAGTGGCAAATCATTCACCACCTTCCTACAAAGATGGAGACAACTAGCAAGCAAGTGCTTGTATGATGTGCCAGAGAAACAATTAATGGAGATGTTTGTCCATAACCTCAATACCGATCTTAGCTATCAAATACAAATATAATGCCCTACTTCATTCTTGAAAGTCATCAAAATGGGATTGTTCATTGAAAAAGTTATGATCGCTAAGGGGCCAACCAAGTTATACAAGGACACACCTACCTCCAATTATACGACTGACAAATCAAAGTTTTGGACCAAGAATAAGAATGTTGTCAATGATGGGGTAGTTGACACCAAGGTGGCGGCTCCTAAGCAACAACCCATACTCACTCTTAAAGGAGAGGCAAACAATGTTACACCCAACAAAACATTCTCTCGGGAGCCAAGACCATGGTTCAACTCAAATCCAAAGTGAAAGTTCACACCGTTGGGTGAGTCCCAAGAATCTGCATTAAGGAAGCTATTGGCTAACAATTAAATCTCTCTACCGCCAACAAGTGACTATGAGCCTCAAATTAAACCTCACTATTGGAAGGACACTGACTATTGTGAGTATCATAGAGGAAGAGGTCATACAACCAACAATTGTATCCATCTCAAACATGTTATTCAAGATGCGCTTGATCAAAATCAAGGAGGAACCCAACAACATACCTCTAATGAGACACATGTGGCTTACAGAGATCTACTTCTCAATCATGACAGGCCATACAATGGTAACAACAACAACAACTGCAACAGGCAGAATCAAAATAGTGGAAATAATAATGCCAACTACGCAAGTGTGCCATTCGACTATATCATCAATTGCATATCAGAGCATGTCCCACAAATCAATGTGGTCATGCCCCACCAACAATCAGAGCCTAACCGTAATGATTGTTGTATCATTACCCGTAGTGGTAGAGTCATGTTGAATACCATCCCTCCAAGGTCCTCACCTTCTCAGTCCAACTTCCGTTAGTATAATGTCATAGACCAACTACAGAAAACTCTGGCCCACATTTCTATCTTGGAGTTGTTGCGTCTATCTCCTTCCCATAAGGAGATTCTCAATAAAGCCTTAGTGGACACCACTGTCCCCACTAACTTGGCCCAAGAGAAGTTTCGGGCCATGGTAGGTAATCTAACCTCCTCAAGTACCATATCATTTACCGAACACGATGACCTCTCAGTCTCTCAACCTCATAACACCCCTCTGCATATCGTCGCCTTCATCCACAAGCATCGCATCAAGAGGGTTCTCATTGATGGGGGAGCCAGTTTAAATATTTGCACATTAAAGCTAGTCCTTACATTGGGGTTCTTTGAGAATGCAATTGATCCAAGGAAGAAGATTACTATCAAAGCCTATGATGAAGAGGAGAGAACTACAAAGGGAACAGTAGTCTTACCCATACAAGTGGGACCAATAATAAAGGATGTAGTGTGCCATGTCCTAGATAGGGAGCTCGCCTATAGTATTCTCCTAGGTAGACCATGGATTCATGCCATGAAGGCTGTTCCCTCCACTTATCACCAATGTATAAAATTCCCACATAATGGCAAGCAAGTCACCATCCAAGGAGACCCTGACCCCTTTCAGCATTGCAACTCTGTCCTTTCAAAACCTGATTGCATCATACTAAACAATAGAGCATCTATATCCCCTACCCCACAGCATGATCATACCTCTAAAGCTTACTCATCAAAGCCCAAAGAGCAGAAAATTACCATCAAAGAAACTAGAGTTGGGGAATACTCCATTGAGCACAGCCTAAACCTAGCCAAGATGCCTTTATCTCCTAGATCCTTTAGTCAACCCAAGCATTTTCCAAAGCCATTTGCTCCTCCTATAGCTCCCACAGCTCCCTTTGTAAAATGGGGGACCTTATTCGATGAAATAGAGGAAAGAGATGTCCTACAATGGCTTTATACCGAAGAAGAAGAAGAGAACATACAACATGAACCACCTAGGCTCCCAACAAAACTCTATGGGTGAGGAGAAGCTATCCTACATAGAATGGGTTACGAAGGACAAGGCCCTATCGGCCTAAGAAAAGAAGGAATCATAGAACCCATTCAACCTTCTTCATCCTCATTGGCTAGAAATACAAATGGCCTAGGATATAAAGGCAAGGGCAAGGCTAAAGAAAATGCTTGTCTTGTAGAAATGATCCATACACTTTAGGTGGATAGTGACACAGATTCCAATGAATATGAGTGGGATGAGTTGACAAAGTATTCCTACGATGACAAAGAGGTCAATACCATTCAAACTTATAGCCCCTACCATGAGGGACAAATGCTACCGAATAGACCACTAGAGTCTGATTTGCCTATCTCTGAGAATACAACTTTTGAGGAAGGTTCGAGTTCTATCGCAATAAATAATTTGGAGTAAAGTACCATCCCAAACACTCCCCCTACCAATACTCCTAGTATATCCATTCAAACTATCAACGAATCAGATCTATCCTCTGACTTCCTTCCCCTTGTGCATCTTGAACTTATTGACTGGAATCTACGAGGAACCCCACAACTAGATATGTTCCAAAATGATGATGCTTATATTGACTACATGGAACTTAGGGACCACCTACCCAAAGGAGATCATTAAGCTAGTTTCACTATTGAACTTAGTACCATGGCTTATTTTAGAGAGGGTGCCAAGCCTTCTAGTCGCAAAAATATTAAAATAAAAACTAGATCTGACGGTGAAAACTGCTCCGCGGCAGTGTCAGGTCCCAAAATAGTAAAAAGAAAGTACACATCCAAAGGTGAAAATCCAACTGTGGCACCTAATGATGGAAGGCTTGACACTCTCCCCAATGACATGCACCAGGAGAAGTCTTAGATTGTAGTGGAACCGACAAAACCTGTTAACATTGGAACAGAGGAACAGCCTAAGATCATTCACTTTGCTAAATCTCTAACCCCACCAGAGAAGACTAAGTTTGTACCATTCTTCAAGAGAAAGCAAGTCAATTTTGCTTGGTCATATGCAGATATGTTAGGGTTAGATCCTGATTTGATTCTACACCATCTTCCATTAGATCCAGGAGTAAAACCAATGAAACAGAAACTTAGAAAGATGCATCCACACATAGCACTGCTAGTAAAAGAACTCAAGAAGCTACTGGATGTAGGATTTAGCAGAGCTATAGACTATCTGGAATGGGTTTCCAACATTGTACTAGTGTCCAAACCAGATGGCCGAGTCAGACTATGCAATGACTTTAGAGATCTAAACAAAGCTTTCCGCAAGGATGATTTTCTGTTGCCAAATATAGATATCATAGTCGACTTAATAGTAGGGCATACCATGTTATCTCTCATGGATGGCTTCTCAGGATACAATCAGATCAAGATAGCACCAGAAGACCAACATAAGACAAGTTTTACTTGTCCTTGGGGCACTGTCTGTTGGAATGTCATGCCATTTGGGCTAAAGAACGTAGGAGCCACATACCAACATGCTATGACCACTATATTTCATGATATGATGCACGTCACCATGGAGGATTATGTAGATGACATCCTAGCAAAGTCACTCACAAGAGAATCACATCTCGATGTATTAGAGAAGGTCTTTCATAGATTAGAACAATTCAAAGTCAGGTTGAACCCAAAGAAATGTGTGTTCAGAGTCACCTTAGGCAAACTCCTAGGTTTTATTGTATCAGCAAATGGAATAGAAGTGGACCCCTCCAAAGTCAAGGCTATTATGGCCATGCCACCACCCAAGACTCTCACTCAACAAAGATCTCTAGAAGGCAAGCTACAAGCAATCCATAGATTCATATCACAACTCGCAGACAAGTGTCAACCATTCAGTCATCTCCTGCACAAGAACATTCCATTCAGATGGGATGAGAAATGTGAAGAGGCATTCAACAAACTAAAAGAGTATCTTATGAATCCACCTATTCTCATGCCTCCTATCCAAGGGAAACCATTGATACTTTACATATCTGCTACACCTACAGCTCTTGGGGTTCTTCTAGTACAACAAGATTATGAGAATAAAGAAAGAGCCGTCTACTACATCAGTCAAACATTAGTGGGCTATGAGTTGCAATACTCTCAAATAGAAAGATCATGTCTTGCGGTAGTTTTTGCTTTCCAAAAACTCTGGCATTATATGTTTGCACATCCAGTCAAACTTATTGCAAAAATAGATCCACTGAAGTACCTACTAAGCAAAGCAGCTCTTACAGGTCGCCTAGCCAAATGGGTAATGCTCCTAAGTGAATACTGTTGATAACTGAGAGGGGGGGGGTGAATCAGTTATCCTAATTATTTCCCTTATTAAACTTTCCTTTTAATTGAAGCAGCATAAAATCAAACACAAAACATAAACCATGAAATAAGAAACACATGACACAGTATTTTTGACGTGGAAACCCTGTTAAGGGAGAAAACCACGGGGTGATTAACCCAAGAATTATTCTCTGTTAGAAGAATAGGAAATTACAAAAATGGCACTTGCCAATTAGGGCTCACTGCCCGAGCACACTGCTCACAAGAGGCTCACTGCCTACAAGAAGACACACTGTCTTACAAAGTGATTAGAATCACAGTCTTGAACTGATTGGAAGCATCTGCATATGCTGGAGTTCAGTTCCGGTTAGATTCAGTATACTGATCTGCTGCACTTCATCTTTCCTCTGTTCTTTAGTCTGCTGTCCTTTCACATACCGGATCTTTCTTGTTACTTCTGCTCTACTCTGGACTTGTTCGCATATCCTCACATTCATACACACCTTTTACCACTAAATCCATCCTCTATATATATCCGCACAAGTACTTTCATCATCTTTTTAGTCGGCATCCGGAACAGTCTAGTTTCTTACAAACTTAGTTCTGTCGGCTGAATCCTTGCTCACCAAGCAATGCGGATCAAGCATATACTTGTAGATATCATCAATTATGTCGGCCAAACATGATTCATGCCTCCGCAACCTTTATCATCATCTGTAACACATCCGGAAAGTAGTTTGATACTCAGTCAGTCAGTTCTTCCTCTGTTTTCACTGTCTCTCAGGAATCCGGTACTCAACTATTCATATCTTTTTCCTTGTCCATCTCCGGAGGCTAAATCCTTGGAATATACTACTCAAGATAGTCCTCTTGACTTCCCCAGATCCGCACTGCACCAAGACACTTCCTCTGAGAGATCCGGACCAATCTGTCGGACCTTGCCACATGCTCTGTTCTTGTTCACCGGACCACCACAATCTTCAATCTGACTTCCGGTAGAGACATATCATGACTTGCGGATATGTGGGATGACCTTTGTTGCCATCAATGACAACAACCATGAATCCATATAGTGTCTCTTGCCAACAATCTCCCCCTTTGGCATTGATGGCAACACTTAGTGAAAAATGACTAAGTGTTTACACTATGCTCCCCCTTTGCTGATGCTCTGTCTTTATATACAATTTCCGGAACTCCCCCTGAGTTGGATTCCTCATTTTTCACTGCTCCTCACTCCCCCTTTGACATCAATGGCAAAGGGTAGGGTCCGCACACCAAAATTTTCAAAAATTTTCTATATATAGCCGCATATTTACATACTCACATATACTGCAGAATGTCTGCAAAGGATGTCTGCAGTTGAACCATTTCAGTAGCCCAACTAAGCTTCATTCTGTCCAGGATTGAAATGTGACCACTCAGCAAAAATGCAAAAGCTTCTGCCCGCCTGAGATCTGTCGGATCTTTTGTATGGGCGGTGGTCTGGGCATCACTGATGGCCTCATGCATCGTTTCCAACTTAGGGACTATAATCCTTCTAAGTTCTCCCATCCGGTTGGTAATGTTCTTCCTCTCCTTCTCAAGATTCTTTATTTCATTCAAGACTGCAATAGTCTGACATTCTTGATTTATTATAGAGGAAGAGAGAGGATCAAAACTTTGAGATAAGCTTTGAAGCTTGTCCTGTTCTTCTTTTATTTTCTTGTCAATTGCTGTTGTTGCCTTTGACCAAGATATACAAAATTTGTAGATGTCACCGCCATCCTTAAGAGCATTTTCTAAGCTCTTTATTCCAATGCTTACAATCTTCCTATCCTTAGAGATTAATTCTAATATTTCAGAAAATCTCTTATCCAAAAATTCCTTCCGGACCTTGTCTTCAGCTGATTTTTCTAGAGAATTAAAATGTGTATCAATACTGCTGACTAAGGTTTTTAGATTACCGGAAGTGGAGGCAGTCGGATCTATTTGGATTGATGGCATGATCTTTACAAGTACTCCGGAAGCAGCCTCTATCAACTCACAGTCCTCCATATGAGACTTTAGGAGCTTTTCATTTGCCTTGGCATTTGCAAATGAAGCTATTTTCATTGTTTGTACCGGAGAGAGAGAGTCAAAATCAAATGGACCTTTTAGAAGCTCCGGTTCATCAATCTCTAGAGTTTCTTTGCTCAAAAATTGTTGAACAGTTTGTGCAGTGTCTCTTGCCGGAGACAGATGTTTCTTTTCTTCTGCAGTCTTAGAACTGTCAACCTCTTTGTCTGTCACCACTGCTTCCTTCTCCTGCAATTGCTCTTCTTCTTTGGATCCGGAGACTGTAGGGGAAACCGGAGGAGAGATGCTTGCTTGTTCATGGGTCACTTCTTCTGGAGCAGAGGGTCCCAAGTCCTCACTTGTCTGTTCAGGGCTCACTTCTTCCGGAACAGAAGATTCCAAGTCAGCAGCTGTTTCTGCACCTAAGTCCTCTACAACAGGAAGATTGAACCTTTTGAAGGCCTTCCGGAGGATCTCTTCTGTCTCTTGTGCCACTTTGTCAGTCTCACCAAGCATGAGCTGATTCATCCTGGCTTTACTTCTGAACTCATCTCTGCAGTCCTTGAAGATCATGTTCATTGTCTTGGGATCAATTTGAGGATATAGCTGAATAGCTATCTGCTCCCGGATCTCAAGATCTTTGGCATGCGCATTATTCTTTCTTACTTCCATTTCCTTCTCTAGGCTTTTAGGAATGAGAGATATGATCTCAATGAAAGCCTTATTGTATGTGTTCAGATATTTAACTGTGGCTTCCTGCAGAGTCTTTTGGTCTGCCTCACTGAAGTCATCATAGGATTCAGTCATTGGTTGAAGGTTTCCATCCACCGTGACCGACTTGATTATGCTCTCTAGTGACAGAGTGGGCTTTTCAACAGTTACCTCTGCCATTTCCTCCTTGTCTTGGCCTGTGGAGGGCTTACCGGATCCTTTCTTTTTCTGTTTCTTTACTTCTCTTACTCCTTCATCTGATTCTGTCTCCTCTTCATCCTTTTGGCTTTCATAAGCCCTTGATGCTTTTGTCTTGGATCTTTTACCGGATGCCTGGACTTCCGGTTTTGAGCTTTTGGTTGTGGAAGGTGCAGATCTCTTTGATGATCTGGTCCGGGTGGGGGTTTCAACCGGAGCACTTTCTTTGCTTTTCTCTTCTTCCTCAGCCTTTCTCCTCTTTTCCCGGCTGGCATCAAGTGCCTCTTTTGAGATGCCTAGGCCTTGAGCAATGTGCTCTACTTCTTTTCTCACTTTTCTTTTAATCTCAGGTTCCCTGAGTTCTACATGTAATTTCACGCTCAGCTCCTCAAAGGTTCCAAACCTTTCTGCCTTAGGATCTTTGGGCTGACTTAGCATGTGTTGAACATGCAGCTCTACTATCTGTTCATCAACTTCATACCCCATGGGCATGATCCAGACAGTCCTTGGCTCCACTGCCTCCATTAGGCACTGATCAGTGTCAACCATAAAACATACTGAGTCCTTGTATTTCTCAATGAGTGACTGGGGAATTCTCTCTCTTGCTTGCATCATGCTCTGAAAGTTTTTGAAGTATCCCCATAGAGCTGTATTTCTCGCTTTTGCATCCCCAAGTCCATGCAAATAGTCTCTTATCTGGACTGCAACAGGTTTGTCATTCTGCCATACCCATCCACTTGTTCCGGGTAGCTCATTCATGAAGTAAAAGAAGAGACATACAATGAGAGTACCATACTTAAAGGAGTTCTTCTTGTCTTTCTTGATTTTCTGTACATTTTCCATCAATTGGCTTAGTAGTAGTTCACAAAGATCATAATCTGCATTCTTTCTTAGCATTTCATATGCTGTGTATATTGCAGTTCCGGATACAGAATTCTCCCTGCTGGAGTGATAGATCTTGTATCCTATGATCATTGATGCATATTTGATATCCGGATCCGAAATATCTTCAATGGTCATTGCTCTCTTATCATATTTTGATCCGGTGGCCTCAGTTACAACGTTGTTCTTGACAGATTTGAGGATAGGTACCCCCCCGGAAGAGTATAGACCAGTTACTGCTCTAATTGCTTCTTTTGTGATCTTGCAGGGTCTATCTAGCCAAAGGAAGTTGTCATGCATCCTGCTCAGTACATACCGGACCCATTCATCTTCTTCAAAGCTAGGGAAATGAATGAATTGCTCAAATTGTTTCTTCTGGATACCCTTATACTCTGGTTTGAGCTCAAAAGCATTGTCTATCAGTTGCTTGTGATAGAGGTCTCTTAATTTGAATTCCCCAAATTCCTCAATGTTTGCGTGTATGTAAACCCTAATATCTTCAGTATGTAAGACTCCGTGGGGAACACTAGAGAAGGCTCCTAGTGGATCTACCTCCAACGATTTGTAGGGATGTTTCTTGAATGAGGGGCGAGGTCTATCAGAGATCTTAACTATGTTTGGAGTAGCCATTCTTCAAAGATTTGCAGTGAGGCAATGAAAAACGAAGAATACCTTATGCGCCTTCGGTTTGCACGGAGTGGTTGGATTGATTTCTTTATGCAATAGCTTCGGCAGGAGATCCTTGGTGTGCTTGATGAACCTTGTTGCAGAGCTCCACTATTCGCTTCTTCTCAAGTGTAGAATGAGCAGATAACTTTTGAGAAATCCCTTATATTGCTCCGCAAACCCTAATATCTGTCTGCAATAAATGCTTCACCTGCATTATTCCGGTTTACCATGTCTGGACAGCTTGGAGTATCCCGGATTAGTCCTGATCACTGAATATCATCCGGATCTTTAAATCATGAATAAATCTAGGTAACATATTACAAGAACATCCCAAACACTCTGTCCAATCCGCAAGACAAGATCGTGCACTTCCGGATCTCTCCGGACCTTTTTGTAATCCTTTATCATACCGGAGCACCTCCCTGAACAGGTCTAACTTAATCGAACACAGCTTCTTCATAACTCCATGCGGACCTCTGAAAACTTGACTGAAGCATCTCAGGACTTATATCTACAAACCCTTTAATCCGCATCTTGTGCCACATCCGGCACAACTTGTTTGGCTGGGGGAACAGAATCTTCTTTGAGTCTCCCCCTGAGCCTGAGCTCACTTTTTAATTTCTGGAAGAAATATCAGCACCAGAATCTGGTGCGGATCCAACCTCTACATTCTCTGAGCTTTTCTTCACCCAAATCTTGCTCATCTGATTCCTAACTTCATCCGCATTCATCTTTTGTTTACCCTTGTCTTGATTCTGATTATACACCGGACCTCTTTTGTCCTGATTCTTGTTTCTGCAGACTTTAGCATTATGACCGGACCTATTGCAGATTTGACAAATAACATTTCTTTGCATATTTAACTGATATCCCCTTGATCTGCATTGATTAGCCATATGACCTACTCTATTGCATGTAAAGCATCTACCTTTGAATGATTTGTTTACTTGCATAATTCTGCATTCATGGGATTTGTGTCCATACCTTTTGCAGTTGAAGCACTGTCCGGAGAAGGATGAATTAATCTGATTCATTCTCATTCTGCACTGATTAGCTTTGTGACCAAAATGGTTGCAGCTGTGGCAGTATCCATTGAAGGATGGATATTTTTGAGCATTTGGCTGTCTTACCGGAGGTCTTCTAGGCCTGCTCCTTGGATTTTCTGATCCAAGATTCTTCTGACCGGATCCGGAGCTTTCTCCTTTCTCATATCCCAAGCCATACTTGTCATCTGTCCTCTTTTGACTTCCAAGAAGAACTTCAAGTTGAGCAGAACTTATCTTGAATTTCTCTTTATATTCATTTGCTGTTTGAAGGTCTCTTTTGAGAGAGGCAATTTGATCCTCAAGTTTTCCTTCATTATCTTTGGAATCTTCAAGATCAGATTCAAGGTGTCTGATAATCCTGTCCATCTGGTGGCATTCTTCTGATTTTTCTTTAAGAGATTGTCTTAGATTGTCTTCAGCCTTTCTTTTTTCTTCAATCTCTTGAGTAAACTTTATAGTTCCTGATTCCATTTCATGTCTTAACATAATGACTTCTTTTGATAACTTTTCACATAACTTGGTTTGCTCAGTCAATTCCTCACTTGTATTGCTTTCTTCACTTTGTCTTGCCAACTGTTGAAGCAGCTCCTTTCTCTTTTTCATAGAGAGACTTAATTTGTCTTTTAATTCTCTCATGAATTCATCAGCCTGTTTGAGTCTTTCCTTTAATTCACTGACTTCAGAATTTGACTGTTCAAGATCCTCAAGGGCAGTCTTGAGTTGCTCCCTTAAACCATATGCATCCATTTGAAATCCCAGATCTTCCTCAAGCTGTTAGGCTCTATTAGGAGGAACTTGGCTCTGATACCAATTGTTGATAACTGAGAGGGGGGGGGGTGAATCAGTTATCCTAATTATTTCCCTTATTAAACTTTCCTTTTAATTGAAGCAGCATAAAATCAAACACAAAACATAAACCATGAAATAAGAAACACATGACACAGTATTTTTGACGTGGAAACCCTGTTAAGGGAGAAAACCACGGGGTGATTAACCCAAGAATTATTCTCTGTTAGAAGAATAGGAAATTACAAAAATGGCACTTGCCAATTAGGGCTCACTGCCCGAGCACACTGCTCACAAGAGGCTCACTGCCTACAAGAAGACACACTGTCTTACAAAGTGATTAGAATCACAGTCTTGAACTGATTGGAAGCATCTGCATATGCTGGAGTTCAGTTCCGGTTAGATTCAGTATACTGATCTGCTGCACTTCATCTTTCCTCTGTTCTTTAGTCTGCTGTCCTTTCACATACCGGATCTTTCTTGTTACTTCTGCTCTACTCTGGACTTGTTCGCATATCCTCACATTCATACACACCTTTTACCACTAAATCCATCCTCTATATATATCCGCACAAGTACTTTCATCATCTTTTTAGTCGGCATCCGGAACAGTCTAGTTTCTTACAAACTTAGTTCTGTCGGCTGAATCCTTGCTCACCAAGCAATGCGGATCAAGCATATACTTGTAGATATCATCAATTATGTCGGCCAAACATGATTCATGCCTCCGCAACCTTTATCATCATCTGTAACACATCCGGAAAGTAGTTTGATACTCAGTCAGTCAGTTCTTCCTCTGTTTTCACTGTCTCTCAGGAATCCGGTACTCAACTATTCATATCTTTTTCCTTGTCCATCTCCGGAGGCTAAATCCTTGGAATATACTACTCAAGATAGTCCTCTTGACTTCCCCAGATCCGCACTGCACCAAGACACTTCCTCTGAGAGATCCGGACCAATCTGTCGGACCTTGCCACATGCTCTGTTCTTGTTCACCGGACCACCACAATCTTCAATCTGACTTCCGGTAGAGACATATCATGACTTGCGGATATGTGGGATGACCTTTGTTGCCATCAATGACAACAACCATGAATCCATATAGTGTCTCTTGCCAACAAATACGACATTGAGTATGTAGACAGAAAAGCTATCAAGGGGCAAATTATTGTTGATCAGTTAGCAGATGGACCATTACAGGACACCACACCAATGCAATTTGAATTTCTAGATGAATCCCTATTCAACATCTCAACACTTTCCTGGAAACTTTACTTTGATGCGTCCTACACAAACCATGGATCGGGGGCAGGAATCTTGTTTGTAACTCATCATGGCGACACCATACCGAAGTCCTACCATCTGTTATTTCCATGCACCAATAACATAGCAGAATATGAAGCCTTAGTCATTGGCCTCAAAATGGCAATAGAGTGGAAAATCAAAGAGCTACATGTCTATGGTGATTCTCAACTAGTGATAAATCAGGTCAATGATGATTACCAAACCAAAGATGAAAAGCTTGTCCCATACAAGCGGATGATCGACGACTTGAAAGAATACTTTGTAATCATCTCTTTTGAGTAGATACCTAGGATTGAAAACAAAGTAGCAGATGCCATGGCAACCATTGCCTCTCTTCTCAAGATACCAGAGAATGAGTCACGGTACGAGTTCTTAGTGGAAACTGTTCAACAACCAGCTTATGATCTTCCTGAGAACCATTCCATATACCTTTTAGTTGGTTCTGATTCACCTTGGTACGGTAAGATTTATACTTACCTCAAGGACAACACCCTCCCACCTGACTTATCTTCAAACCAACAACAAACCTTTATATGCCAAACCTCTCGCTATACCATTATTAACGACACCCTATACCGACGTGGTCTAGATTGTACTTTACTCCGTTGTTTAGAATGAGAAGAATCCCTAACCACCTTACAAGACGTACATGAAGGGATCTGTGGAACACACTCTAGCGGCCCTTCTCTAGCTAAGAAACTCATGCATTTGGGTTATTACTGGCCGAACATGGAAACAGAGTCATACCAGTTTGTGAAGAAGTGCAAGCAGTGCTAAATACATGAGAACCTGATACATGCACCAGCTCAAGAGTTGAGACCTTTAATGACACCTTGGCCCTTTTGCCAGTGGGGACTTGACCTTGTGGGAAATATCCATCCACCCTCATCCAACAGCCACAAATTCATCATAACCGCTACTGAGTACTTTACCAAGTGGATTGAAGCCGTTCCCCTCACCACCGTCACAGGTAAGCAAATCTCCTCAATCATCCTGAATTACCTCATCTGCAGATACGAAATTCTTTCATCCATTATCATGGATAACAGAAGACCCTTCAAAAATTAGGATGTCCAAGAACTTATGACCAATTCAAAATCCAACACCATTTTTTCCACACCCTATTACCCCTAAGGCAACGGTCAAGCTGAAGCATCCAACAAGACCATCTTGAAACTCCTCAAGAAGAAAATCAACGTTGCTGGCCGTGATTGGCACATCCAACTCAATCTCGCTCTCAATCCCGCTCTGTGGGCCTACAGAACCAGTATACGCACTCCCACAGGTGCTACCCCTTACGCCCTTGTTTATGGCTTGGAACCTATCCTCCTAATAGAGGTCGAATTACCATCTCTCAGGGTGTCGTTAAAAGGTCTCATATCAGATGAAGAATATAGAGTCTCCAGATTGCAAGAACTAGAGTTGCTAGAGGAAAGGAGACAGAAAGCCTTTAACCATCTCAAAGCATATCAACAAATGATTTCAAGAAGCTATAACCATAGAGTTTGCCCAAGAGTCTTCAAAATTGGAGATCTAGTCCTTAAGGAGAATCCCCGCAATCAACAGGATAGGGAAAAGAAAGGCAAGTTCGAACCTAACTGGCTGGGGCCTTATGTAATTGTAGCTGCTTATGGATCGGGGGCATATTTGTTGGCAACATTAAAGGGTGAGTTGTTCGATGACCCAATCAACAGCATGCATCTTCGCCAGTTCTATACCTAGGAGAACCCCAATGTAAGGGGTGCATAAAAATACAAAAAAAATCAAAAAATCAAAAAAATACAAAAAAATAAAAAAATTAGAAAAGTACAAAAAAAGTCATCCTTTGGTGAAAACCTAGAAAACAGGCGCTTTGGATAGGTATCATGATGAAAACCTGGCAAACAGGCGTCATGTATACTTTCTAGATTTTTCGTGCAAATAAAAGCAAGTGATGAAAACCTGGTAAACAGGCGTTACTTGTGATGAACCACTTCCTCCATCTTTGGGAAACCAATCACCTTGTGTCCGTTCTTCCTCATGTCCCATTCGATCCATATTTGTCCCATAATAAAATCCTAATGGTAACCTATCATGGCTTGATACTCTATCTCTTTGTTGCCTTGTCAACCAAGGTTTTGTCCCATATCGTATCTATCGTGTCGGCCTAGCATAGTGTTTCTCGTTAGTGTCCATGGTTCAAATCCGTGAACTACGTTGCCTTTGCATCGTCACATAGGCAAGGCCATTATTCTAATGCTCCCCCAAGGCTCCCATTGTCCCATCCATCCCATTTCTTGTCATCATTCTTTTAGTCCATCCATGGTCCATTAGGGTTTACCCCGAACTACGTTCCCTCTGCATTGTCACGTAGGCAAGGCCATTTAACAATGAGCCCCTGAGGCACTAGGTCAGTCCCTTAGGGTCTGTCTCACCAATAAGGATTGTGGAAATCATCTCTCACCAAGCAAGCAAGCGCAAGCGAAACCCACTCTTTTCAAGCAAAAATCCTGACGCAAACCATGAACCTATCCAAAGTAAAAGCAAACACCTAAGGCCTTCTAAATGATTTTACCCAAATTATGGCAAGAAACAAACACATCTAAAAGAAAAAAAGTTTGTGAATTGGAAACATGGTTAAAAATACAGAGTCTTGACTTTTGCTATCATGTCCTTCTATGCTACTCGAGGATGCCAAAAGCTAGAGATGCTATGATGGGGGCATGATTATTTTTCTTTATTTGTTGTTTGTGGATTAAACTTTAGTAATGTGAAACCTTGTCTAAAGACATGATCGGCAAAAGATCATTGAGGACATCAAAGGTCTAACATGAACGGGGGCAATCCTTGTTTGTTGATATGCAATAAATACTCAGGTCATCTCGGTTCAATTATACCTAGACGCTTGTATTAACTTGCTAAATCAAAATCCATGTAAGCAATGCTCAGGTCATCTCGGTTCAATTATACCTAGATGCTTGTATTAACTTACAACATTTAGAAAAAGTACCAAAAAATCACCCAATGATGAAATAAGCACTTCAAAATACTTGCATCATCAAGATGTCAAAAGAAAAGCATCCATTATACATCCATAAAAACATCCATACTATATCCCATGCAATAAAAAGATCCAAACAGTGTAGAGTAACAATACAAAACAAAGCTTGTGAGTCTTTCTTTCTATAGAGTCATTCTTTCAGTCAATCTTCTATCTATCATTCTGTCTTTTCTGTGTCGATAGGGTACATTTGGACATCACAAAAACATAGTTGCATATCATATCATATGAGATAGTAATTTACATGATTAAATCAGTTGCATACATAGCAAGTGCATTAGGTCATCCATATACAGTTTGTTGCATTCATCATATAGTGTCAAAAATAGAAAAAATCAAAAACATAGATAAGTGCATCACACAAGTTGCATAATCATATAGATATCATTTTGCACACACACACATTAGAGATGTATCAAGTAAAACATCCAAAGTTTGCATTAGGTCATATAGCATCACATAGCATCATATAAAAAGCTGCATCAGATAATATCGCATAAACATCAAATAAAACATCTAAGTCTGCATTAGATAAACATGTACATCACATCATACAATAGAAATGCATCATAGCTCATACATACAGAAAGCACCATAATAGCTGCATCAACATATGAATATCGTAAAATGTGTCCAAATGTACAATATCAAAATGGTCCATCTCTGAATCAGTGTCATATACAATAAGTACATCCTAGTGGATGGTGATACACGTCTCAAAATATAAAAATGGTACGGGTCTATCCGGCTATCTGAGCCATAAAAAAGGCACATAGAGTCCAAAGCCTATAAGTCTCTACTATCCCTACTGCTGTGGACCGCTGCTCCCAGCAGTATCTCCCGTATCCCCTCCTCTACTAGCCTCTGATGCAAACCTCGATGGACCTACTCTCTGGGAGGCCACATACTGACTCCTATAACTTGAAGCCCTCTGACTCGCTAGCACGACACCATGATATAGACCCTGATAGTACTGTACCTGAGCCTGCGCTCTGGCAAGCTCACCCTATACCTGCACTAGTTGTGTCTGTGCCTGCACTAGCTATGTCTGTACCTACACTAACTATGCCTGTGCCTGATGCACCTACCTAACCAAGAAACTGCTCACCGTGTCTATCCCTAGGGTTGCCACTGCGGTATCCCACTCTACTCAGATAACTCGTATCCATGCATCCGCCATGTCCCTCTCTCTGGTGAGTCCCGCAATCACCTCTGCATTGGTCTCTCATTAGTCGTCAGCTCTCCTGAGCTGTGCCCACAGCTGTCTAACCTCTCCCCTCAAGGTAGCTATGGCCCTCTCCTAGACGTCTACCTGTGCTGGACCCTGTTGTGCCTGTGCCTTTCCCTGTCCCTGTGGCTGGGGTCCCCGCTGCTGTGCCACCTGCTGAGATGGCGACATCTGTACCTGTGGTGCCTGCTGTGGTACCTATTGTGCAACCTATGATGGCACTGCCTGCTCAACTTGGGAAGGTCCCTCCCCACCCCTCCTCCTCTGTCTAGGCTGACCTTTGTCATCTCCGTCATCTCCCCCATCTCTGCCACCACCCCGTCCTCCTCTCCCTCTCCTCCTCCTCCTCTAACCAACTTGGCCCTCATCATCTAAGTCCACCTCATCTATCTGAGGCATGAACACCCTAGGCCCTGAGTATCTCAGAAATGGGTGTGTAGTGAACCAATCCTCGTAGCCCTGTGTCACCCCGGTGTCTGCAATCCCCCTCCTCATGTCCCAGGCAACATATGGTGTCTGCTGAAACTCAGCCAATGCCTCCTCGTAAGATACCATCGGTCCCCACCTGAGTCTCTCAACATGTGTCCTAGCAAACTGAGCCTGCCCCTGTGGCATGCCCTGCCTCCTCCCAAACTGCCTCTGTACCCGGCTGACTATTTGCCTCTCCAGGATAAATTATGTCTGTCCTATTAGCCACCGTGACTGATAGCAGTAAGGTAACTCATCTGCCTCATCCTCCCATGGCTCACAGTCTAGATATGGCCGCCACTCGACCACATCTACTTCGTCCAAAGCATGCCATAGTACTCGAGATTCCCCAGCCTATGCTGGGAAATCACACCTGCATAGCCATAGCTGTATGGCTCTCCTCTCTATCTGCCAAACACACAGATCGGTCTCGTGATCGCTATGTGCTCCCATAGCCAAAACTGTAGCAACGACACACCTGCAGATGGGCTTGTGCTCCTATGATATACCACCTGATACATATCGTGGTATAGGTGTGCAACTACATAGATACCCCAAGCATACTAGGTGCCCTCTATAATCATCCTCCCCATAATTTGACCCCATCCAATGGGGAACCCATGTGATCTCCTGTTGGGGCATACCACGCCTCCGATCAATCCTACTACAATACCTGGGAAGTAGTCATAACAGTCATAGATATCCTACCATGAGATAACCTGCCCAACCAGCTCAGGATCATCAAACACTCACCTACACTCAGTGAGTCCCACGTCTCTCTATGGATCATACTCCACCAGCTCACCCTAAATAGGCAAATGAAGAATCCTGTAAACATCCTCCAATGTGACAGTCATCTCACCAGTAGGGAGGTGGAAAGTCCCATCCTCACTGTGGAATCTCTCCACTGCAGCAGTCAGCAAACCACGGTTTGTCTGAACCTCAGGCATGAAGCATATGCAATCAAGGCCCATCATGCCAAGCGCCTCCCTATCTATCTCTGTCGGCATGTATCTCTACAACATAGGCATAGGGAACCGCTTCCTAGACTGAAGCGTATCTCGTATATCCTCCTTCAAGCACGCAAAGCAATGCGTCAACCTAAAGCTGCAAGTACCATACTCAACATATCTATAGAAACATATCAACTAACTTAGCATTTCAAATTGATCAAAATAGCACACTACATCTCTTGACTAGATTCCTGCAATCTCAGAGATAGCTCATCGATTGACGCATCAAGTAGGATGCCAATTGAGTCAATTTTGCTAAGTAATCTGCTTATCTATAACATATGTGCCACAACAGGTGGTAAATGCATCATTTCTTAATGAAAGTGTCATTTCATAACCCATGCGCCACTTATGGAAAAATCACTGCAAGAACTCATGCATGCACCATCCTATGCTATATATGCACTGCTTCAGCGTATGTGCTGTTACATACCGTAAAAGTGCTGCATAATCATGCATGCACCATCCTATCCTATGCATGCACAACTTTCACATATGCGCCATTGTATCTCATGCATGTGCCACAAAATTACCTATGCACAGTTTTGCGTGGCATATGTGCCACTCTGCATTTTGGCGCTTCTGCCTATCCTACTTTTCTCCTAGCATTTATTGCTACCAAACTCAACCCTAGGAGAAATTTTTTGAGATACATACCGGGGGTCCTGCCTCTGCTGGCTGGTCAAATCGATGGACACACTCGAATCGATGCTCCTCGCGTGGAATGTCCATCCTCATGCTGACTGCTCTATGCTCTATGCTGCTCTAGGCTCTCTGAAGCAAATCAAACCAAGACAAGTGTGCAAATGAATTGTCTTGTGGACCTATCTCCTATTTATAGCATGCAAACCCTAATCTGGCTAGGTGGTGACTGTGACTACTTCTCGCACCCATTTCTTTCAGTTTTTCTTCTCGTTTCTATGAAACGCGTCCTATTTTCTTCAAACTTACCCTGGTCTACCCTTCGTCTTCAGGAGATTGTCCGTCTCTCGCCCTTCTGCCTTCTTCCCGTCTAATCTCTCGAGGGGGCATCCTATCGTCATAACCTGTACCAGGGGCAAACTGGGGCATGTATCATTATCAGACTATCTATTCTTTGAAGCAACACCGTAAACTGCATTGCATCAAAGAGGCGCAAAATGTATATGCCTAAAAATGACACGATTCGCATTCTTCTAAGTTAATTAAATATCAAAATATTTAATTACCTCTTCTAAGGTCAAAATTAAATAAAACCCTTTTATTTAATTAAATTCTTCCAAACAATTAAATAATTCTCAATTATTTAATTAAATCAAATCATTCCTCCAAATTTGAATAAATCAAATCAAATTTATTTAAATTCTCTCAAATCTCTAAAAATAAAATACAACCAAATATTTTATTTATTCTTCCTAATCATGCACAAACAATTAAATAAATCTATTTATTTAATTTGCTTTCTTATCTTCTAAATTAAATAATCCCAATTATTTAATTATTTTCTTCTAATAATATCTTCTCTAAATTTAAATAAATCAATTATTTATTTAAGTTGCCTTTTCTTCTAAATTGAGTTATCTTTAAATATAATTCATACTTTTTGCACATGCAATTAAATATTCCTAATATTTAATAAAGCAAAATATCTTCTTATTCTAATGCAAATCCCTTCTTCTTGTTTTAAATCACTTAACTGATTGTTATATTCTTTTAAATGCTTTAACTCATTCTTCTATTTTTAACAAATCTTTTCATGCAAAAGAAAGCAAGACACATGTCTTCTTCTTATTCGTTACACATTCCTCAATCGTTCTCAACCGTTGATCTTCTCAAGTCTTCTATACCGTTGATCTTCATTCTCCCAAGTCTATAAATTGAACCCTATTCTTCCATTTCATTCATCCAAGCTTTAAGTATTGTTACTCTACAAGAATTACAGCGCGCCTTTGGCACCAATTCCTTCATTGCTTGTGATCACATTCGTTACTACACACTACTACCATTGTTGTGAAGCTCATCTTCATGGCGATACTATGGTAGCCATTCCCATTTGACAATCTTGGAATCATAGCAAGGAAGTGTACCTTTTGATGGCCATATTCATAAACAAGATCATTTGTGATAGGCGATCAATGGAAGCTTCGAATTAAAGGAGGTTTGCTTTGTTGTTGTTCATTGTTTATTGAATCTCTTTTGTTCACCATTTCATTGAGTTTTGGGTATCTTGATATTTGATATTATTGATTATTGTTTTGAATCCAATTTCCCCTTAACAATATCTACAAAGGAGTTTGTGCTGTACAATTTTTGTCCAGACCATGTTTTCTTTATGCTAGACAATTCTACATTCTCTCTAAGCATCTAAATATTCAACCAATCTAGTCAAATATGAATGTTGTGCAAATCTTGTAAGTGGAGGAGGATTGTGCATGGCAATTGTTTGAGTGTGGAGGAAATCTCCTATGCGTGGGGGTGTCATTCAATTTTGGTTTATCCACAAGCACATTTGTTTGTTGTCTCCCTGTTTATTCTCCATAAAACCTAAATATTTGTTTCAAAGGAAGCATTTAACTTTAGAAAAATAAATAATTTAAAATAATACTCAAATACATTATTTTTTAAATTCTTTTTCATTTCTAATAGTTAAACTTTACAAATATCAAAAGCGCATTATTAATATAGTTAAATACTGTTTCAAACTATATTATTATTCTTTGCACTTAAAATTTATATTTGGAGAAAGAATATTATATTTGGAGCACAAGTATTGGATTTTTGCAAGCCAATTTTAAGTTTTGAAATCTCAAGCCAAACCAAAACTAGTAGCATTCCATATTAACGGTGCCTCTGATTTGCATTTACAGGTAATGTCGTCTGTCAAATTATTGCATCTAATGAGTAATAAAGCTACAACAATGACATATGTGGCATCGACCCTGTAAAATGTCGAGGAGATATAAGGGTTACATCAAAGAAATAAGGACATTCAAAATAATAAACAATGGCTACAAATGCTCCTAAATTCATGCTTCCTGACTCTCAACTCCTTAAAGGAGACAATTATGCCACCTAGAAAACCAAAGTGCAAACTCAATTAGAGTTCAAAGACCTTTGGGATGTAGTCTCTGGGAACACAACTAGACCTCAACAAGCTGGAAATGATCAAAACAAATTTGATAATGATGTAGGAGCATCCCTGGTTCAAGAGCAATCTTGCATCAACCAAAAACATTTGCATTTCAATTTGTTTACAGTTCAATTTGTTTCTTCTATTTTCTAGTTCAATTTAGGCAGTCCAGTCAGAAGCAGTTTTTGTATTTTTGGTCCAATTGCATTTCAGACCTTGCGGAGCTGGACTTAGCATCTAAATTCATTCATCCACATCATATCCAAAATTTAGAGGTCCGCACATTATTATCGGAAAGATATCGCTATCAGAAGATTAACTATTTTCTCGTAACAGAGCATCCTAATAATCATAGACAACCAGCTGAAGGAGAAACCTGCAGATGCATTTCCTGATCTATAAATCCTAATGACATATCATTCAATGATATTTGGTTCATGCCTGACCTTCCCTGAAGATCTGTACATCATTCCATTCATTTACAGAGGAGTTCTATGCAATTAGGTTCGACCTATCCGTGTTCACACGTTACAACTCTTCATTCAAGTTTGTGACCTTTCTTGGCCAACGCGGAGGAATCTATTTTTCTGGAGATGATATATATTGATGTAATAGATCCTTAGGAAAGTAGTTATCAAGTTATTATCATCCACATAAGTTCATAGTTTAGATTTTGTGCGAAGGAGCTTCGAAGATTTATCTTGCGCATGCATGTAATTAGGCCTGTGAGTCCTAATTGTAAGCCTTCATGTTGCTGGTCAATCTGTATTTGAATTCTATGATATATTAAAGGACTGAATCTGCATTTCTTCCATTTCTTTGAGTTGTTTATGTTGTGTTTACTCTTGCTGCATGGTCCATATAGTCCATTCTGTAAACCCTCCTACCGTGATTGTACCAAGTGGTATCAGAACGAAAGTTCAAATCTTTGGGAGTAAATTGAGTGAAGTTGGCAAGGGAATTCTGTAAGATCTTGCTGTGGACATATTGCTGAATTGAGGCAGGTTACTTGTGTCACAACTGATCACCGATTGAGAGGCAGTTGTCACCTTGTAGCCCAATTGCCGAACTTGAGGCAATTTACACTTGATCCTAGGAAGAATGCTGTTGAGGAGAGTTGCTACTGTTGGAACAATGGCTGGTAGAATGGATGAGATGATGGAAATGATGAAAACAATGCGAATTCGATTAGATGTTGTTGAAGAAGATAGGCAAAGAGGATTGACACTGAGACCTAATGTTGAAAGTGATGAGAAAGAAGAATTTCAATCTATTGAGCAAACTGGCGAAACCCTAGGAGGTGATGAAGAAGAAGAATCAGATCAAGTAAAGATGCTGCAAGCTATTTCAAAGATTGGAAAGAGACCTAGAATTCATGTGCCGAACTATACTAGTAATTTGAACCTTGAAGAATTGATTGATTGGATAAATGACATGGAAGAATACTTTGAATATGAAGAAGTTGAAGATCTGGAGAAGGTGAAATTTGCAAAGACAAAGTTGAAAGGACATGCTACTATATGGTGGAAAGAAGTTCAGTTGGAAAGAAATAGAAGAGGAAAAGAAAATATTACAAAATGGGATAGGATGGTGACAAAATTGAAGAATCAATTTATACTTGTTGACTATGGGTTGGAACTGTTGAAAAGATTACAAAACCTGAAACAAAAGGAGAGATCTGTGAAGGAGTACACTAAAGAATTCCATAAAATGATCATAAGGATAGGACATAGTGGAGCAAACAAGGAGAAAGTGGCTAGATACATCAATGGACTAAGATTGAACATTCAAGAAGAACTGAGCTTGGTAAGGATGACATCTTTGGAAGAAGCATATCAGTTTGCCCTAAAAGTTGAAGAGAAACTAAATAAGAGGCATGATAAGAGACATGGATGTAGAGGAGGTAAATTTTAGAGAGGTAGAACATTTTCTGGAGGAGACAGATCACATCCAGAGCAGAACAAGTTTGACAACCCATTTAAGAAGAAGGGCAGAGATAACGATGCTTACCGGAGAGATGACATAAATTTTACTGGAGAGGAAACCCTAGTGCATACCGGAATGAAGGATACAAAAGAGAAGGAAGAGAATTTGATAAGAGAACATTCAGAGGTACTTATTTCAAGTGTGGAGGTGAAGGACATAGAGAATTTGAATGTAATTAGGGTAGTACAAGTAAAAGGACATAAAAAAGTGGAAGAACAACATATGTTGAAGAACTTGTTGGATCACCAAGTTTAGTTGGCAAACCTAAGAAAGGAGAATCACTTGTGATGAGGAGAGCACTATTTCAAGTAGAGACAAATGAGGAACCACCGTAGAGGAAGATTCTATTCAGAACTAGATGCAAATCAGGAGGTAAGTGCTATAAAGTTGTAATTGATAGTGGTAGTTTAGATAACCTAGTTTCAAAGGAGATGGTGACTAAGCTGAAGTTGGAAAGATTGAAACACCCTAAGCCCTATCAGATAGGATGGATTCAGGATGATCATAAGGTACTGGTGAGTGAACAATGTTTGGTGAAATTTCATATTGGATCTTATCATGATGAAGTCTTGTGTGATATTATGCCTATGGATGTTTGTCATATCTTGTTGGGTAGACCTTGGCAGTATGAAAGAAAAGTTATACATGATGGGAGAAAGAATACATACACTATAACAACAAATGGAAAGAGAATTACTTTGATTCCTTTGGAGGATGATCCTAAGAGTGAAGTATGTGGGAATGCTAGAATCTGTTTGGTAGATGGAAGAAAATTTTTGGATCATTTGAGACATGAGAATATGTGTTATTCCTTGATTCCTAAGAAGCCTGAAACATTGAAGAAGCAGACTGAATAGACACAACCGGAGGAGATAAAATAAATGTTGACAGAGTATGAGGACATCATATTAGATCATGTACCTAAAGGATTGCCACCTATAAGGAGTATCAGTCATCACATTGATCTAATACCTGGAGCAAGTTTGCCTAACAAAGCAACACATAGAATGACATCAACAGAGAATGAAGAACTAAATAGACAAATACAAGAATTGTTGAGGAAAGGTTTGATCAGAGAAAGTTTGAGTCCTTGTGCAGTACCTGCAGTGCTAGCACCGAAGAAAGATGGAGAATGGAGAATGTGTACTAATTCTAGAGCAATAAACAAGATCATAGTTAAGTATAGATTTCCTTTACCTAGGATGGATGATATCATGGATTGTTTGAGTGAAGCAAAATATTTCAGAAAGATAGATTTGAAAAATGGATACCATCATATCAAAATCAGAGAAGGACATGAGTGGAAGACTGCTTTTAAGACAAATGAAGGACTGTATGAGTGGTTAATGATGCCCTTTGGATTGACAAATGCACTAAGTACTTTCATGAGATTGATGAACGAAGTCTTGAAGAAATTCTTGGGTAAGTTTGTTATTGTATACTTGGATGATATTCTAATTTTTAGTAAGACAAATGAAGAACATTTGTGGCATATTAGACAAGTTTTGCAGAGACTGAGAGAAGAGAAATTGTTGATAAACATCAAGAAGTGTAGTTTCATGAAAAAAGAGTTGGTATATTTGGGATTTGTGATTTCTACAGAAGGATTGAAGATGGACCCTAAGAAAGTAAGAGAAATTGTTGAATGGCCTACACTGGAGAGCATTGGAGAAGTTAGATCATTTCATGGATTGGCTAGTTTGTACTAAAAGTTCATCAGAAATTTCAGTTCAGTTTGTAACCCTATGACAGAGACAATGAGAGGTGACAGAAAAGATTTCAATTGGACATCTAGAGTAGATAAACATTTTGAGTTGTTGAAGCAGAAAGTGACAGAGCAACCTATTTTGGCATTACCGGATTTTAATAAGGTATTTCAAGTTGATTGTGATGCAAGTGGAAATACGATTGGAGTAGTATTAAGTCAAGAAGGTAGACTAATAGCATATTTCAGTGAGAAGTTGAATGATGCAAGGAGGAGATATTCAGTTTATGATCAGGAGTTCTATGCCATAATTCAAGCCTTGAAGAAGTGGAGACATTACTTGTTACCTAAGGAGTTTGTGTTGTATACAGATCATCAAGCTTTGCAATACTTGAACAGTCAAGGTAAGTTGAGTCAGAGACACATGAGATGGGTAGAGTTCATGCAGAGTTATACTTTTGTGTTGAAGCATAGGAGTGGAAAATCAAACAAAGTTGCTGATGCATTGAGTAGAAGAAGAAACTTGTTGACAGAAATGAGAGTTCAAGTGTCAGGCTTTGATGAATTGAAGAACATGTATGAGGGAGACACTGATTTTGCAGAACCTTGGAAAGCATGTAAGGAACTTGTTGTGACAGATAGGAGTAAGTGGTTGGACTATTTCATTCAAGAAGATATGTTGTTTAGAGGAAATCAGTTGTGCATATGTAGAAGTTCAATGAGAGATAATGTGATCAAGGAGAAGCATAGTGGTGGATTGGCAGGACATTTTGGCATTGATAAGACAGTGGCTTTGGTGAGTGAAAAGTACTTTTGGCCTCAGATACATAAGGATGTTCAGAGATTTGTGCAAAGTTGTAGAGTTTGTCAAGTTGCAAAAGGGAGTAGTCATAATACCGGATTGTATAAACCTTTGACAGTATTGGAGAGACCTTGGGAAGACATAAGTATGGATTTTGTAATGGGATTTTTGAAGACACAAAGAGGACATGATTCAATATTTGTAGTGGTTGACAAATTTTCAAAGATGGCTCATTTCTTACCTTGTAAGAAGACAACTGATGCAGTGCATGTAGTTGACCTATTTTTCAAGGAGATTGTGAGATTACATGGATTACCTAGGAGTATAGTTTTAGACAGAGATACAAAGTTTGTTGGATACTTTTGGAAGACACTTTGGAAGAAGATGAAGATGGATTTGAAGTTCAGTTCAACTTTTCATCCACAGACTGATGGACAGACATAGGTATTGAATAGGAGTTTAGGAAACTTGTTGAGATGTTTGGTTGGAGAGAAGACATGAAGTTAGGATTGATTCTTTCACAAGCAGAGTTTGCATACAATAATATAGTAAACAGAAGTACCAGAAGAACACCTTTTGAAATTGTGACTGGAGTGAATCCTAGAGGAGTAGAAGAATTAAGAGATATCAGCATGGAAGAAAAGAGAAGTGCAGAAGCAGAAGAATTTCCATATCATATGAAGACAGTGCATAATCAGGTGAAGAAACATTTGGAGGATATGAACATCAAGTATAAGGAAAAGGCAGATGAGAAGAGAAGACATATGGAATTTGAAGTTGGAGATGAAGTGATGGTGTACTTGAGAAAAGAAAGATTTCCTGTTGGAACATATAACAAGTTGAAGATGAAGAAGTTTGGATCTTGTAAGATACTCCGAAAATTTGATTCAGGAAATGCATATGAAGTAGAATTACTGGAGACATTGGGTATATCACCTATTTTCAACATTGCAGACTTATATCAGTATCATGAAGTAGAGTTTAGTGATAGCATGGAGGAAGACTTGAAGATGCAATTACCACAACAAGCATCAGAGTAGATTGAAGACATCTTCGATAGCAGAGTTGGACGCAACACTAGAGGAAGACAATAAAAAGAATACCTTGTGAAGTGGAAAGGCAGACTGGAAGAAGATTCATCATGGATTTCTCAGGCTGAGGTGGACTGTCTTGGTTCTCCCCTAGCCCCTACAAAGTGAGGGACTCACTTTTTTTCAATAACCCCAGATGTCTGATGCAGGAGCATCCCTAGTTCAAGAGCAATCTTACATCAACCAAAAATATTTGCATTTCAATTTGTTTATAGTTCAATTTGTTTCTTTTATTTTTCAGTTCAGTTCAAGCAGTTTAGTCAGAAGCAGTTTCTGTATTTTTGGTCCAGTTATGTTTCAGACCTTGTGGAGCTGGACTTAGCATCTACATTCATTCATCCACATCATATCCATAATTTAGAGGTCCGCATGTCATTACCAGAAATATATCACTATTAGAAGATCAATTATTTTCTCATAACAGAGCATCCTGATAATCATAGAAAATCAACTGAAGGAGAAACTTGCGGAAGCATTTCTTGATCTATAAAGCCTAATGACACATCATTTGATGATATTTGGTTCATGGCCAACCTTCCCTGAAGATCCGCACATCATTCCATTCATTTGTGGAGGAGTTCTATGCAATTAGGTTCGACCTATCCGTGTTCACATGTTACAACTCTTCATTGGAGTTTGTGACCTTTCTTGGTTGACGCGGAGCAATCTATTGTTTCAGAGATGATACATATTGATGTAATAGATCCTTAGGAAAGTAGTTATAAAATTATTATCATCCGCATAAGTTCATAGTTTAGATTTTATGCGAAGGGGCTTCAAAGCTTTATTTTGCACATGCATGTAATCAGACTTGTGAGTCCAAATTGTAAGCCCACATGTTGCCCGCCAATCTATATTTGAATTCTATGATATAGTGAAGGACTAAATCTACATTTGTTCCATTTATTTGAGTTGTTTCCATTGTGTTTACTCTTGCTGCACGGTCCGGATAGTTCATTCTGTGAACCCTCCTACCATGACTACATGAGATAAGGACAATCAAAAGTCCAAATTAATCATTTTGTTTGGAGTGTCCGATGAGGTTCAACCTCACATTTGAATAGCTGCCACTACTAAAGAAGCATGGGATCACCTCAAAATAGTCTATGAGGCCAAAAATTAGAAACAAATCCTCCATCTACAACGTCAATTACATTGTCTACAAATGCAAAGTGGTGAAAAGGTAGAGGCATTTTTTAGAAGAGTTTCTGAAATTAGAACAACACTTCAAGTGTTAGGGGAAGAAGTCACAGATGCTTCTCTTGTACTAATTGTCCTGAGAGCACCACCCCTTTGGTTTTGAGTGTTTGTAACATGTTTAAATGTGGCTAATAAAATACCCTCATTTTAAGAATTGGTCAATTTGCTTCAATATGAAGAAGCAATCCATGGTGAGACTTCAGACTCCCAAGACAATCAGGCACTCACATCAAAGTAGAAGGGAAAACAACCTTAATGTCAAAGTGGTCCATCAAGTCAGTCTAAATGAAATCAAGACAACTCTTCTACCAAGAAAAAGAAATGTCTCATTTGTGGAAGAAAGGAACATGATCTCAAAGATTATAGGTATAATTCCTATGCTAATAGTGAATCCAATCAATGAAAGCCACACCAATCTTCTCATGGGGACAAGAAGAAGAATCTCCATTGGCAGAAAATTCAAATAAGAAACAAGTCAATGTTGCATCTATAGGTAATTTAGATGAAGAAGATTTCCTTTATACTGTAGAAACTAAGGACTCCACATAAATTTTTTTTGTCTGGTATGTTGATTCTAGTGCATCTAGGCACATGACAGGTGAACAAGAGTTGTTTTGTGATCTCACTCCATCCACCTCTTATGGGAAAGTTTTTCTAGGTGATGACACCTCTTATGAAGTTCAGGGAATTGGAGATATTTCCCTACCACTAAAAACTCACAAATATCAACTTACAAAGGTTCTATATGTTTTAAGGCTCATAAAGAACCTACTTTATGTAAGTCAGTTGCTAGAGAACAACCTAAAAGTTGAGTTTGATCAACATAACGGTGAGAAACTTTATCTTAACAAAGACAAAAATTGCAATGGTACAGTTGTAGCTCGTGCTTTAGGGGTCAAAAAGATGTTTCAACTTGTTGATGTTTCACATGAAGACCAGGCCCTTACAATGAAAACTAACACATCCACAACTCTTTTGCATTGTCCAGATTTAGCCATCTCAGTTTTGGTTATCTTCTTTCCTTGAGTAAGAGAAATATGGTGAGAGGACTTCCCACCATTCAGAAAATAGAAGTTCTTTTCTCACATTGTCTTGTCAAAAAGCAACATATGGCTCCTTTTCCTACTATAGAAAATAGACCCTCTAGTCCCTTAGAATTGGTTCCCACTGATCTATGAGGACCTATGCCATCCTGTCAAAAGAATTAGTTCTCTTTGTGGATGACTATACAAGAAAAATGTGGGTCTATTGTTTGGCTCACAAAGACCAAACCTTTGAGAAATTCAAAGAGTTTCTATCCCTTGCAGAATGGTCATCAAGTCAATCTCTTAGAGCCCTTCACTCAAATTGAGGTGGGGAATTAACAAGTAAGGATTTTGTAACCTACTTACAAAAACATGGGATTTAAAGACAATTGACCACTTCTTATACACCTCAACAAAATGGTCTTGCAGAGAGGCGTAATTGTTGAAAGGAAGCTAGGTATGCAAAAATCGCTTCCTACACTAATCTATTGAGGATAGGGCTATGCAAATTCAAATTTATCCTAACTATTACAGAAATGTTAAACCATCAACATGAGATATTGCAACAAAACACAAGAGCCAGAAAGTAGACAAAAGAAGAGAGAAAAAGATTTACGGTGGGGAAAACCCTTATTGGGTGAAAAACCCCACACTTAGAAACCAACACAATGTATTAACAAATCTGAAAGAATGTTTACAATACACTTGCAATGCAAGCTTCAATGGTCTTTGACACTCGTGTCTGGAGTCAATCCGGCAGCATAATAGTACTTGTAAACCTGTGATACAAATTCCATCTCCAAGCACCTGTTTAAATATGAAATACAAGGCAATATTGGACCTTTCTTGGAATGGGCATCCAACATGGCTTCATGGACCAAAACCCACACCCAAGAACACTTGGTCAACATTGTAGAATGTGCCTGACACTTGTCCACAACTCCCATCCCAAAGAGGTCACCTATTTCCAAAATGGGCTATGACATATGCTCTTACGACACTAACGACTGTCATAGAATTTGTCATAGCGGTTACAACTTACAACTGTAAGAGAATCTGTCATACACATGCTATAAATAGCATATTCTCTTACAACATGTCATATTCCACCTTGGGGCACCCAAATATGCCTTATTCTAAGATGCTTCATGACACATGTCATCACCTATCTTACAACCTTCTATTTCTGACTCTTACATGTCATAGATTCATCATAGGAATCCGTCATAACCGTTTCGGTCAAACATTCCCTTACACAACATGGAAGATACCGACACATGGAAGAATATTCCTACCACTAAGTGGGATGCCTATTTCCTCATGTGAGGACAAAATAACAAGTTGTCATATTCCATGTAGGATTGACACATCATTGTGCCACATCCCACAACATGACAATATGGAATTTCTAAATATTTACAACATAGGCAATTAAATAATAAATACAAACATTACAAATGCAAAGAATTATCAAGGTTGAGACACCTTAATTCCCAACATTCTCCCAATTGTCGAACACCTTGTAAGAGCCAATAGAAAAACAAGATTTAACTGCTATAGGTTGAGAGGCCCATAGACTCCAAACACCATCTGAACTTCTCTGTGCTCACTGGTTTCGTCAATGCATCTGCAACATTCTTCAAAGTATCAACAGACAACTTTGTCCCCAAAGAAATGAGAACACACAATGGTCTACAATCTGCCATGTTGAATATGTCCAACACGGTCTTCACATACTTACTCTGGCTTAACCAAAGTTTTTTGTTGATTTTGTCTCTACTAATTTCCATTCCTAGAATGTACCTGGCTGCCCCTAAATCTTTCATTTCAAACTCAGCTGACAACTCAGATTTAAAATCATAAATCATATTCTTACCCTTCCCAATGAGCAACATATCATCAACATACAGTGCAACAATGAAAATACGATCACCATCAAATTTATAATACACACAGTGATCTGATTTTGATCTCACAAATCCAATTGACAACACAAAGGCATCAAACTTCAAGTACCATCTCCCAGGGGATTGCTTCAAACCATACAAAGACTGTTTAAGTTTGCAAACTAAATTCTCTTTACCTTTCACCATGTAATGCTCTGGCTGTGACATGTAGATTTCTTCCTCCAAGTCACCATGAAGGAAAGTTGTCTTCACATCCATATATTCTACCTCCAAGTCATAAGCTGTTGCGAGTGACAAGAGGAATCAAATGGATGTCAGCTTTGCAATGGGAGAGAAGATCTCACCATAATATATACCCTCCACTTGTGAATAACCCTTCGTAACCAATCTGGCCTTATAGTTCTCAACACTACCATCTGCACCAATTTTCTTCTTGAACACCCATTTGCATCCAACGGGTTTCCGTCCAGTAGGCAAAGGCACCAAGTCCCAAGTTTGATTCTTTTCCAAAGAAGCCATTTCTTCCTCCATGGTCTCCTTCAAGGAACCTGCATCCTTCATATCCAAAGCCTCTGATACAGTTCTAGGTTCATCACTATTACTAAGCAAAGCATAAGCACAACTAGAATCAAGCAATGTAAAACCAAACCTTTCGGGTTGCTTTCTTATCCATGTAGACCTCCTCAAGAGTTGAGGTTGAGGTTCAACTTCTTCATCTGAGCTTTTAGAGCTGCTAGAGCTCTCCTCATCATCAGGTCCAACATTGTCTTTCTGTTCAATCTTCTCAGGGGTGAGAGGAAACTGAACAACATCCTCTTTCTTTTCTTTTTCTTCTGGATGCAAAACAGTGGAAGAAGGTGTAAGCTCTTTGAAGATGACACTTCTGCTATACAACACTTTTTCAGCCACAGGGTCCCAAAGCTTGTATCCTTTCACACCAACACCATAGTCGATGAAGATACACTTAACAGCTTTGTTCTCCAACTTTGACCGCTACTCCCTAGGCACATGTGCATATGCCTCACAACTAAAAACACGAAGATGCCTTACTGAAGGCTTTCTACCAGACCACACCTCCATGGGTGTCTTTCCAACAAGAGCTGATGTAGGAGATCTATTTACCAGATAGCAAGAAGTGGCAATAGCTTCAGCCCAAAAATTTTGTTCTAGGCCAGCTCCACTAAGCATACTCCTAGCCTTCTCCATGAGTGTCTTGTTCATCCTCTCTGCAACTCCATTTTTTTGTGGGGTGTAACGAGTTGTCTTATGCCTTTCAATCCCAAGTTCCTTGCAATACTTATCAATTTCTGTAGAACAGAACTCACCACCGTTGTCAATTCTCAAACATTTAATCTTTTTATCAGTTTGATTTTCAGCAAAGGCTTTAAACTCCTTAAACTTGCTAGACTTCAGATTTGCTTATGAGAAAATAAATCCATGTCCTTCTACTGTAATCATCTATAAAAGATACAAAGTATACAGGTTTTGATAACGAAGGAACATTAACAGGACCAAACACATTAGAATGTATAAGGTCCAACACACCAAAAGACTTATGAGAACTCAAGTAAAACTGAACACGGTTTTGTTTTCCATAAATGCAATGTTCACAAAAGTCAAACTCAAGATTACAATCATCTAACCCCTCAATGAGGTTCTTATTTTTTAGGGTACATAGACCCTTCTCACCAATGTGGCCAAATCTCTTATATCATAACATTGTCTTTTTAGCAGGAAGTTTAACTTCCAATGCACGATTACAACCATCAAGATTAGAAACAACAGATTTCTTCACTGCTCCTTCAGATGGTGGGGATGAAGTGACTGCTGCCCTCTTTCTTGAGTCAGAAGAACTATTGCATTGTGAAATGCATGCTTCCAGCTAAAACAGAGTACCTCTCTGAGTACCCTTAGCAAGCACCATAGATCCTCTAGTCATCTTGCATCCTTCTTTCGAAAAGACAACCTGCACACCTACATCATTCAAACTACTTACAGAAAGCAGGTTCCGTGCTAAGCCTGGGATGTGCATAACCCCAGAGATCCCCTTCACTCGACCATCATGGAATCGGATAGAGACTCTTCCATGACCAACGATCTTCAGATGAGAGTCGTCACCTGGATACACCTTTCTACCATCGAACTCCTCATACTTAGTGAACCAGTCTTGATGCGAGGTCATGTGGAATGATGCACCAGAGTCAATTAGCCACACATCATTAGATGCATGGGTTGCTAGGGCTGCAATGAAAGCATCACCGTCATCTTGTGATTTGTTAGAATCTAAATCAGGAGCTTTCTTCTTTTTCTTCTTCTCCTCTTTGCATTCCTTTCAGAAATGCCTACTCTTGCCACAGTTCCAACAAAGAGCCTTGGACTTTCCAGGAGATTTGGATCTCCCTGGGGATTTGGATCTACCCTTCCCAGCTTTCTTGTCCTTCTTCTTCCCTTTCTCCTTGGGTCTTCCATGAACTGCAAGGGCCTCTTTGGCTACCTCAGAAGACTTTCTCCACATCTCTTCAGATAACAGCAAAGAAACCACCTCTTCTATTTTGAATGTGGATGCTCATAGGATCATATTGTCATGGCAATTGGAAGCACCAGAAGACTTTCTCCACATCTCTTTAGATAACAGCGAAGAAACCACCTCTTCCATTTTGAATGTGGATGTGGTGCTTCCGATTGCCATGACAATATGATCCCATGAGTCTAGTAGAGAACAAAGCAGGGTCATACATCGATCCTCCTCCTCCATCTTTACCTCCTCCATCTTTACACCAATAGATGTCCATTGTGCAACCAACATGTTGAAAGCATTCATATGTTCAGCAATGGATCCTCCGTCCTCCATTAGAAGAGAATACAACTTCTTTCTTAGAAAAAGTTTATTAACTAGGGATTTGGCTTGATACACATCCCCCAACTTCTTCCAAAGGAGTTTTGTAGTAGTCTCCTCATGGACATTTAACAACACAGAATCGACAAGACTGAGTCTTATGAGACCCTTAGCCTTTTGATCCTTGAGATCCAGTTAGCTTGTGACATTGCAACTAGTTTAGTTCCTTTCACACTATCCCAAAGGTCTCGGTCAACTAACATGTCTTCCATCTTGAGCTTCCATAGCTCGAAATCACTGCCATTGAACTTCTCTACTTCAAACCTTCCTGATGTGCCTGCTATCTCCTTACTGCAATAAGATACAGAATGCTCTACACAGACTCCCACTCAACCTAAGATTAGCTCAAAAAACCCCTACCCAACAACTAGGATCAAAGGTGATCAAGCTCTGATACCAACTGAAAGGAAGCTAGGTATACGAAAATCGCTTCCTACACTAATCTATTAAGGAGAGGGCTATGCAAATTCAAATTTATCCTAACTATTACAGCAATGTTAAACCATCAACATGAGATATTGCAGCAAAACACAAAAGCTAGAAAGTAGACATAAGAAGAGAGACAAAGATTTACGAGGGGAAAACCCTTATCGGGTGAAAAACCCCACTTAGAAACCTGCATAATGTATTTAGAAATCTGAAAGAGTGTTTACAATACACTTGCAATGCAAGCTTCAATGGTCTTTGACACTCGTGTCTGGAGTGAATCCAGCAGCATAATAGTACCTGTAAACCTGTGATACAAATTCTATCTCCAAGCACCTGTTTAAATAGGAAATACAAGGCAATATTGGACCTTTCTTGGAATGGGCTTCCAACATGGCTTCATGGACCAAAACCCACACCCAAGGACACTTGGTCAACATTGTAGAATGTGTCTGACACTTGTCCATAGCTCCCATCCCAAAGAGGTCACCTATTTCCAAAATGGGCTATGACAGATGCTCTTACGACACTTACGACTGTCATAGAATTTGTCATAGTGGTTACATCTTACACCTGTAAGAGAATCTGTCATACACATGCTATAAATAGCATATTCTCTTACAACATGTCATATTCCACCTTGGGGCACCCAAATATGCCTTATTCTAAGATGCTTCATGACACATGTCATCGCCTGTCTTACAACCTTCTATTTCTGACTCTTACATGTCATAGATTCATCATAGGAATCTGTCATATCCGTTTCGGTCAAACATTCCCTTACACAACATGGAAGATGCTGACACATGGTAGAATATTTCTACCACTAAGTGGGATGCCTATCTCCTCATGTGAGGACAAAATAACAAGTTATCATATTCCATGTAGGATTGACACATCACCGTGCCACATCCCACAACATGACAATATGGAATTTCCAAATATTTACAACATAGGCAATTAAATAATAAATACAAACATTACAAATGCAGAGAATTATCAAGGTTGAGACACCTTAATTCCCATCAATTGTACTATTGTGGAAATGGTGTGATTCATGTTAAAGGATGTAGATCTTGCTCCTACATTCTGGGATGAAGCGGTTCATACAGTTGTGTATTTTTTGAAACAAGCACCCACTAAAGTGCTTGATAATATCACACCTAAAGAAGCATGGACTGGGAAGAAAGCCCTCTATTTCACATTTTAGAGTGTTTGGAAGTACAACATTCATGCATGTTCCCAAGGAATAGAGAACAAAATTGGATGATAAGTCTGTGAAGTGTATTTTTCTTGGGTACAGTTCAGAGTGAAAGGGATATTAGATTATGGATGCAATCACAAAGGTATACATTAGCAAGGATGCTATTTTTTATGAGGAAAAAGGATGCAGCACCTCTTCCTCACCATCACCTGTTAGTTCACAAACATCAAGAATTATTGAACCTGGAGATAAGGAACTTGATGAAGAAGCTCAAGATGAGGTTTTGTTTCTATTGGATGAGTTTCCCTGTCTTTCACCACCTCAATCCTCATCTCCTATGCACAAAAATCTTCCTAAGTGGTATCAAGCCGCAATGAAGGATGGTAAAGATGATGCTATTGCAGACACATCTTTCAATGAGCCTAAAAATTGCAACAAGTCTTGTGAAGAGGTAAACATGGCCCTTATGTGTACAATTATGTAGAGTTTAGAAGCAAAAATAGTTCAACAAACTCTTGAGTCACCACCTTGGAAAAATTTCATGGATATAGAGTATCAAACATTACTAAGGAATAATACATGGGAACTTGTTGATCTTCCACTAGGGAAGAAGGTTATTGGATGCAAATGGCTTTTCAGAATCAAATATAAGGTAGACGGTAGCATTAATAAGTATAAGGCCTGACCTATGGCTAAGGGCTATGCATAAAAGGAAGGCATTGACCACGATGAAACTTTTACCCCTACAGTGAAGATCAAGACAATTTGTTTGGTTTTGGCAATGGCAACATAGTTTGGCTGGGAAGTTCATCAGATGGATGTCAAGAACACCTTTATTAATGGAGATCTTAGAGAAGAAGTCTACATGACTCAACCTAAGGGATACACTGCACATGGCCAGTAGCACAAAGTGTATAGACTAATCAAATCCCTCTATGGTCTTAAACAGGTTCCTCTCGAGCCTAGTACATCAAGATCGATGAGCATCTCCTTAACCATGGATTAGTTAGGAATCCATATAATCCCAATATCTACCTCAACAAGCAAAGGGGAGATTGTAATTTTGATTGTATGTTTCAATGATCTAGTCATCACAGGGAGTTTTCCACAAATGATTGATGCAACAAAGAATGATCTCAAATGATTGTTTGACATAACAGATCTTGGTCTCCTACATTATTATCTTGGACTTAAAGTGTGGCAACAAAAGAATCAGATCTATATTTCTGAGATAAAGTATGCCAAATCATTTCTCAAGAAGTTCAAAATGGGAGATTGCAAACCTATGTCAATCCCCATGGAGACAAGTTCGTAACTTTCCCACCATGATCTTGTTGGAATACAATGGATCACTCAGAGAGGGGTGAATCAGTGATCTAATAAAACTAGTTCATTCATCAGCCCAATAGTTGTAAATGCAATTAATAACATCAACTTGCCAAAGACATCACAGAGATTAGTATCATATAGATGAAACCATAACACAAGATGTAAAGTGGAAAACCCTAAACAGGGAAAAACCACTAGCCAACCTCACCAAAATCTTTATTAGGTCTCACTGACCAAAATCTCACTGATTACATTTATGCCTCACTGGAAAAGATCTCACTGATCACACTTATGCCTCACTGGCAAAGATCTCCCTGATCACATCTAGATTTAGGAGCACCAACTCCAAATACTCAAGAGCACCAACTCCAAACACCAACAAGAGCACCAACTCCAATAACAAAACATGAAGATATACATAGCACTACTCTGTTTACAATAATAACAAAGGTTATAGATGAGTTCTATAACTCTTAATCATATCTACTCTCTTGGATCTGCATGAATAGCTCAAAACAAAAATTCCTTTCTTTTACATAAAATGACTCTTCAAACAACTCATCATTCTCTCAACACAAAAGCACTATAGTGGTATCATGAACTATACAACATCTGAACCCAAGACACACTTATTCACCCTTCTTTGTGAAAAGCATCATCTACCTATTACAAAACTTCTTTAACATTAACTATCTGTAGACATATGTACTTGTATCATTATTACAATCAGAACCTTATATCAGGCCAATACAATCAAACATTAAAACAGACTCACTTGAATCTTTATACTGCAACATACCTTGATATCATCATACACTGCCATTGTACTGCAAAAGACAACTCTGCATACTCTATCTCTATCATATATATATTTTGCATATCATACATTTGCCAACATCTAACATCTCTGTTCACACATGATACATCACTGCTCTTTCTTCTAAGTTATCTGCTCATATCATTGACAAAGACAATGTTCTTTTGTAACAATACCATACATTATCATCACATTCTTTTTCACATCATTTGACTCTACATATACATAGAAATAGTAATACCTCTCATACCATCTGACATCTCTATTCACATAGAAGCCTTCTAGGATATGTGCATCCTTTACTATATACAATGTTCTATTGATGTTTCTTTTTATTCAAAATAAATCACTCTGCATATTCAATATTTCTCAAAGAAACCCTCTCTCATACTTCAAAAACCACTTCACAAAAGATCTATGAACAACCTCAAACATTAGGGTTTTAGCTTTTTTCAAAACAAAGAACAAAGTCGGTTAAAATAACTAACTCAAACTGCCTTTACATAGAGATACATTTGAATGGCCACCAGTTTTGATCATAGGTGAATGACCGTTGAGGATTTAAATCTCTAACATTGATTATAACTTTCGTGCTTGTGAAAGATCAAACATGCACCGTGGATTTTCCTTTTGGCACCTATTGTCAACGACTCCACTGGATAAACTGGTAGAAGCTAGGAAGGGGGGTGGTTGCCCCATGACTTCTAACCCCTAAGTTATGACTTAAGTGGCCTACTTACCTTCTATAGCAAGTCAACCTCTAAATATAACCTAAGTGCAACCATCACATCAAAAGCTTATAACATATAATTTATGTTTTAAGTGACTACTAGGGTTTAGAGGATAGCACTAGGGTTTTAGGAATTTTGCTCTTAGGTCTTCAAAAAAATACAAACCCTACTTTCTATATCACATAACATTGATATTAGACACTCTGTGTTGCAGAGGGACAAAGAACCAATAAAGACTTTTGAGTTTGAAGAAAAACTTTGCCTAGGTCTTCAAGAAAATGTAACCAAACCCTAATATGCCTCCCAAGGAATATGGACTTAAATAATAATCATTGAATGACATCTGATATCTTTGATGGCTGTGATGAAGAGAATCATGAAGAACATGCACCATGCACAAGCTTGATCATCATCCAACTATCATGAAGAACATACAAACTATCATGAGGAACATATACCATGCACAAGCTTGATCATGATCATCTTTGTCATAAAAAACACAACTCCTCTGATCACCTAACAACACTGTACCTTTGGTATCCCTTTGACATCACTCTAACAAAACAATCCATGAGATGGGTTGTTGGCAAGAGACATTGCCTAGCATTGATAGGTGTTGTCATTGATGGCAACTAAGATTGTTCCACACATCCGCAGTGCGGTATCTAATCATACTGGTAGTTAGAATGGAAATTTATCTAAGTCTGGGAGCTTGAAACAAAGCATATAGCAGAGTCTAGTATTTTGGTCAGTGGATCTCTCCAGTTAATCATTATGTGTTATGGATCTGAGGGAGTATAAAGGGAAACTAGGACAATCTAAATCTAGGTTTTTAGCCTCTGGTGATAAAGGGAACAAAAGTTATGAGCATCTAAATACCGGGTCCTATTATGATAAAACAATTCAGTGAAGAACATGCAGACTTATGTTAAATCCTTGTGCGGACCCAATAGAAGTGTTTTGATGAGTTGTGGATGAGATATAAAGTTAGTGGCTGACACATATGATGATCTACATGTGTCATTTTTGGTACAGATCAATATTTGTGTATGGATCTAACCGATAGAGCAGAGCATTCATAAAAGTCCTAAGTGTTGCCGATTGACAAGTAATTGTAATTGAAGACAAGGATATATATATAGCTGATTGTTGTGGATATTGTGTGTATGTATGTTGTGATCATGGAGTTAATATGAAAGGAGCAAAAATCTAAGATCTGAATGAAGGTAGATTAGCAAGAAGAGAAGAATAAAGATGAAGTGTATAAAGTCAATATTTGTACTCAACCAGAACTAATTCCTAGCATTGGTAGATGCATCTTACCAGTTTAAAATCTCTATAAATCTTTTGTAAACTTTTCTATAGGCAGTGAGCCTCCACTTGAGTAGTGAGCTTGGGGCAATGAGCTCGAATGCATGTGCATTCCCATTTGTAAAATACTTTTAACAGGGTATTAATCTCTGTGGGTTAACCCCCACCGTGGTTTTTCCCTTAACTGGGTTTCCACGTCAAAATCTTGGTGTCGAATGTGTCATCTATGTTTTTTGCTCATATGCTATGATTCTAAGTTGTGAAAGAAAAATAACAACAGAAAAAGATTAAATTAAGTGACAACTGATTCACCCCCCTCTCAGTTGTCCGGACCTATTCCAACAATTGGTATCAGAGCCAAGTTCCTTTAAAAAAGTTTAACAGCTTAAGGAAGATCTGGGAAGACATCAGAATGGATGAATATAACCTTCAAGGGAAACTTAATCTTGCCCTAGATGATCTTGAGCAGTCCAAGGCAGAAGTTCAAGAGTTGCAAGATAACCTCAAAAAGGCTGAAGACCTCATTGAAATTTTAAAAGAAAAATTGAACAAATCCAATGCAAAAGGAAAGGAGTAACCTCTTCAACTAGGAAAACATTATGAAGACAAGGCCCTGAATGAGAAGACAAAGGAATGTGAAAAGCTAACTAAATAAGTTACTATTCTACAACATGAGATGGAAACTAGGGTGATGAGACTAACCAAGGAAATTGAAGATAGGAAGACAGCTGAAGAAGAGATAAATCAAAATCCAAAAAGAATTCTGAAGAATGTTGCAGACTAGATGCAATAGCTAGCCTTCTAGAATCTAATCTACAAGAAAGTAGAGACAATGAAAGATAACTTGAGAGACAGATTATCACTCTCAGACATGACTTAGAAATTGCAAATGAGTATAAGGAGAAGTTCAAGATAAGCTCAGCTAAACTTGAAGCACTCATTGAAGGGAAGAAAAAGGATGTTGACAAGCATAGTCTTGGGTATGAGAAAGGTGAAAGCTCCAGATCCGGGCAGAGAAATTCTCAACCTAGGAACAAGAGAAATAGAACTAGAAAACCTTCGATAAGACAGCCCAATGCCCAAAGATATCCATCATTCAATGGAAATTGTTTCAACTGCAATAAATTTGGTCATAGAGCTACTTAGTGTAGAAGCAAAGCAAATCAAAATGATCCATCCTTCTCCGGTCAATGCTTCAAGTATAAAAGGTATGGTCATAGATCAAATGAATGCAGAAATATGACAATGAATTATGCTAACAATAGAAGAACTAGAAATTCCTTCTATGGTTACTGCTTTGTTTGCAATGGGTTTGGACATATGGTTAACCAATGCAGATCAAGAGAAAATCAGAAAAGAAATATTGTATGCTTTAACTGCAATAAATCCGGTCATATTGCAAGATTCTACAGAAGTAGGAACAATGGAAGAAAAGGTCCGGTAAACAGAAAACTGAATGAGTAGAAACAAGATAGAGGCAAAAGGAAAATTGATGTGGATGAGATACAAAGTGAAATGAACAAGATTTGGATAAAGAAAGATACAGTAAACAATGATAATGAGTCTGCATTGAAATCTGGTGCTAACAATTCCTCTGGGAATTAAGTTAGAAACTCTAGCTCAGGGGGAGCTGCATAGAACATCAAATTCCCCTGGTCAATAAGTGGGTGCCTGAGTCTGGCACATCAACAAAAAATACTCTAAATTGGTCCAGAACCTTTGGAAGGATTTTCGGAAGAAAAAATGTTGATATGAAATCTTGCGGATTGATACTATCAAAAATAATGTAACCAGATATAATTAGGGCAACACATTTCTTACAAAGGCAAATTAGGTAATGTGGAACTTTAAAAGGTCATTTGATCACTCATTTGAATCACCTTGCATTTGAAGTAAACAAGAAGAAGAGAATTTGAGCTGCAAATCCAGAGACTGAGGTAGAGAATGAATTCAACCGATAATTGATCAACCTTAACCCCGCAAAAGAAAAAGGTACCTCTCTGCAAAACTTTGAATCTAAAAATTTGTTGAGATGGCTACTCCTCATGTTATTGACATTACTAAAAGACCTCGACCCAATTTTAAGAAGCATCCTCACAAATCAATTCAAGTCGACCCATTAGGTGCTTTTTCAAGTGTTTCGTATGGTGTGTTACATGTAGAAGACATTAGGGTTTACATTCATGCAAATATAGATGAGTTTGGAGATTCAAGGTATGTAGACTTGTTTGAGAAACAACTTATGGATGAAAATTGTGAACTTAAACCTGAGTATAAGGCACTACAAGATACACACTTTGTTCAGATTATGGGGTTTCCAACATTTGATGAGGATGAATGGGTCCGATACGTCTTAAGTCGGATACATGATGAATTCATTAGTTGTTAAAACCATTCAAAATTACCAAGGATGCTATCAGAAATGTAACTGGTTTAAACTCAACCAGAGGATTGCCCATGTTGAAAGCTGTGAAAAACCAAATAGTAACTGATGCTACCGGAGCTAAGTTCGACAGAAGAGCAATGACCATTAATGATATTTTAGAACCGAATGCCAAATTCGCTTCCATGGTGATTGGGTACAAGATTTACCACTTGAGCAGAGAAAATTCTGTTCTGGAATAGCCATATATGCTACATACAAGATGCTAAAAGAAAATGTTGATTTTGACTTGTGTGAACTACTACAGAATCAATTGATTGAGAATTTAAACAAGATCAAAAGGGATAAGAAGAACACTTTCAATTATGGTACACTAATTCTATGTCTATTCTTTTACTTTATGAACAGGTACTTGGGGTAAAAGGTGTGCACTGGACTAAGGATGAGCCAGTTGCCATTCAAATCAGAAATCATCTTCGCAGCCTTGGTGATTTCAATGCTTAGAAAACTGCAATATGGGGTTACTTCAAGAATTTTCAGAGTATGATGCACTTAAGGGAAAGAATCCCTAATTCAATTGTTGACAAATATAAAAATGAAATATGCTTCACGGTTGATATTGATCAATGTTTAATGGAAGCAGTGGAACCCAGAACTATTTGGATCATGCCCATGGGGTATGAAGTAGATGAAAGGATCTTGGATATGTATGCTCAACACTTGCTAAGCAAGCCCAAAGACACAATGGTTGAAAGATTTGGAACTTATGAGGAGCTAAGTTTAAAGTTACATACTGAACTTAGAGAATGTGAAACCAATAGGAGAGTAAGAAAAGAAGTTGAGCAGCTAGCTAAAAATCTTGGCCTAACTAAGCTGTGAAGAAATTTAGAGAAAGAACAGAGAAGGATGAGAAAGGAAAACAAGATAAGAAACAAACAAGTGATCCGATGGAGTTCTCTTCCACTTCAAGAACTACTAGAAGCTCTACTACTACCTTTGCTCCTTCCAAAACTGTAAAATCAGAAGCAAAATCATCTAGAAAATGGGAGAAAAGGAAGAAAACAAAAGAATCCCGGACCTATGAAAGCATAAGGAAGACGAAGTAGATACAAAATATGACATTGAAATCAAGGAACTAAAGGTCACTGGAACAAAAGCTGCAAAGTTAACCAAAGAAAAGTCCTATGGAAGCAAAAGGAATAGCAAAAAGCAAAAGATAGAAGAGTATGAAGAATATGTTGAGAACCCACACTCTCCCTAGAAGATGTGATAAAATTAGTCAATGTGGATGGTAATCTAAAACCCATGATTGAATTCTATGATGAATATAATGATATGGATAAAAGGGTGTTGGAGGAAGCAACGATTAGATATCTCAACATCTACAACAAGGCACTAATTGAGATAACTTCTGAGTTACCACAAAGTCTGGCAAATATCTTGGAGTTGAGAAAAGAAAATACCAAGTGCAAGGATGTGGATATTAGAGAATAAGAACTAATAAATCTGTGTCCTCAAATTTCTCCTGATCAAATAGATACGATATTCAAGGAAGTCAAAGATGATTTTAAAAGCAAAAGGAGAATGAACAAGCTCATGCTTGGAGAAACAAGTGAAATAGTTGAAGAAACTCAAGAGATTCTTTTGAAAGCCTTGAGAAAACACATTCTTCCCATAATCACAAAAGAAGTTCCAGATTGTGAAGAAGAGAATATTATTGAGCAACAATCTAAGTTGGGTGAAGCTTTAGTTCTGGAAGTAGAACAAGCAAATCAAGAGGATACATAAATGTTGGATAAAGTAATTAATGCAGTAGATGCTCTCAATCCATCTGATACATCAGGGAAAGAGGATAATATTACTATTTTACAAAGCCCTCCTAATTAGATAGCAAGTGATGAACAAACAAGAAAAAGTTCCTCTGCAGAGAACACAGAAAAGGATAAAGTAGAGTTAGAGGAAGAAAGAGAAAAGAAAGATAAAACAGAAGAAGATGGTGCAAACATTAAATCACCTAAAGTAGAGACTGAGAAATCAGGAGATCAAAAGGTTGGTTTTGAAATGGCTGCAAGAGACACTGCAGATGCAATAAAAGGTCTTCTTGGAAAAGAAGTGATTGAACTTGATGAACTTGAACGACTCCAAGGCCTAGCCAATCTAGATGCTCTCTCTCCAATTCAACTAATGAAAATAGCATCTTACACCCAAGTAAAGGCTAGAGAAAAGATGTTAATTTTCACATGTAGGATAATGAGCTATTGGGGCTTGCATCCGGGATTTTGGAAAAGCTAATGCCTACCTACCAGAAGTATCCATCTAATTCCCCTTCTGGTCATCTGAAAAATCTTGTAAGTTTTTTAAATACTCATTTTGAGTCTCTTGAGAAGTCTGCGGAAGCAAAGGTTCAAAAATAATTTTTGGATCAGAAATTTGGTGAAATAAAGAACCTGATAAGAAATGATAGAAGAATACTTGATGTCAGCATAAAGAGCATTCAGAATGCTCTAAGTGATGGCGGAGATATATATAAGTTTTGCCTATCATGATCCAAGGTCAATAAGCATATTGAGAAGAAGATAAAGGAACAAGAACAGAAAATATCAATTCTTTTGAAAGGAAGCTAGGTGTGCAGAAATCGCTTCCTACACTAATCTATTGAGGAGAGGGCTATGCAAATTCAAATTTATCCTAACTATTACAACAATGTTAAACCATTAACATGACATATTAAAGCAAAACACAAGAACCAGAAAGTAGACAGAAGAAGAGACAAAGATTTACGGTGGGGAAAACCCTTATTGGGTGAAAAACCCCACTTAGAAACCTGCACAATGTATTAATAAATTTGAAAGAATGTTTACAATACACTTGCAATGCAAGCTTCAATGGACTTCGACACTCATGTCTGGCGTCAATCCGGTAGCATAACAATACTTGTAAACCTGTGATAGAAACTCCATCTCCAAGTACCTGTTTATATAGAAAATACAAGGCAATATTGGACCTTTCTTGGAATGGGCGTCCAACATGGCTTCATGGACCAAAACCCACACCCAAGGACACTTGGTCAACATTGTAGAATTTGCCTGACACTTGTCCACAACTCCCACCCCAAAGGGGTCGCCTATTTCCAAAATGGGCTATGACAGATGCTCTTACGACACTTACGACTGTCATAGAATCTGTCATAGCGGTTACAACTTACAGTTGTAAGAGAATCTATCATACACATGCTATAAATAGAATATTCTCTTACAACATGTCATATTCCACCTTGGGGCGCCCAAATATGCCTTATTCAAAGATGCTTAATGACACATGTCATCACCTGTCTTATAACCTTCTATTTTCGACTCTTACATGTCATAGATTCGTCATAGGAATCCATCATAACCATTTTGGTCAAACATTCCTTACACAACATGGAGGATGCTGACACATGGCAGAATATTCCTACCACTAAGTGGGATACCTATTTCCTCATGTGAGGACAAAATAACAAGTTGTCATATTCCATGTAGGATTGACACATCACCGTACCACATCCCACAACATGACAATATGGAATTTCTAAATATTTACAACATAGGCAATTAAATAATAAATACAAACATTACAAATGCAAAGAATTATCAAGGTTGAGACACCTTAATTCCCAACATTCTCCCACTTGTCGAACACCTTGTAAGAGCCAATAGAAAAACAAGATTTAACTGCTATAGGCCGAGAGGCCCATAGACTCCGAACACCATCTGAACTTCTTTGTGCTCACTAGTTTCGTCAATGCATCTGCAACATTCTTCAAAGTATCTACCTTCTCCAAATTTACCTTTCCATCCTCAACCATGTCTCTCACAAAGTGAAAAGGAACATCAATGTGCTTGGTTCTAGCATGGAAAGTTGGATTCTTTGCAAGGCAAATTGCACTCTGATTGTCACAACTAATAGTGATATGACCTGCATCAACACCAATATCAGAACATAATCTCTTAAGCCAAATGGCTTCCTTACAAACATGAGTTGCTGCCATGTACTTAGTTTATGTCATGGACAAAGCAACAATAGGTTGTCACTTACTCATCCAACTAATAGCACCACCAAACAGTGTAAAAACATAAGCACTGGTGGATCTCCTACTGTCAATGTCACCTGCCCAATCTGAATCAATGAATATCAACAGAATGCGGAGGTCTTGAAACATTACCATGATAGCAAATGGAATACTCAAAAGTACCCCTCAAATATCTGAACACTCGCTTAACTGCATCCCAATGAACCCGTCCAGGATTAGCCATAAATCGACTAAGGACTCCCACTGCTTGGGCAATGTCTGGTCTTGTGCAGACCATACCATACATCAAACTGCCAACAACACTAGCATAAGGTACTCTGTGGTGCAGAAGCTCCCAGTTCTAGTCATTTTTGGCTATTTCCTAGTTTGTTGTCATGTTATTTTATTTCCTCTAAGGCTTTCAAAGCCATTTTCATGTGGATTGTAATAAGGACTTAGTCTTTTGATCATCTAGTCCATTATAGTCTTAATAAGGTCTATTTTAATGTAATTCTCACTTAGAAAACATATGGTTTCTTGTGGAGAATGTAACCTCCATAAGTTCTCTGCCCTTGGAGGGCAGTTGTACGACTGGAGGAGAAGGTGAATTGTTGCAAAAGCCTTCAAAAGGCAGAAAAATGTATGACATGCCGAGATATAGAAGTTTTGAAGTTTTTTTGGAGTGCAAAAGGCTATTTTTTTTGCATTTTCTGAAGATAGTCGTACAGTACGACTTTGTATGGACAGGGGAAGAACTAAGATTTGGAAAATGAGTTAGGGTTTTGAGATACCTTTCATTTGCATATATTTAGAGCTTTTGAAACATTTTTTGCTGTTAGTTTCAATCCAATTTGTGCAAACTGGTTTAAACCCTTCATAACTAGGGTTTTGGGACAAAATGTGCCATTTCTCCTCTGTCCTCTGAAAGTTATCATCCATTTTTAGGAGGATGGAGGAAGGTAGGTTAGGTTTCCTATTTTTTATAGTTTGCCAAGTTGTACTCCACTTTCTAAGGCGTTTGGCATGATACTATCTAGTTTGGACAATGACTAGTTAGCTTGCAATGGTAGAAAACAATGAGAATACCAGAAACAGTCAAGTGTTTGGTTAAGTGGATGTTGGTTTTGGTGTTTTGGGGTGAAGACAGACCTATGTAGATGTTTGGTTGATCCTTAGCATGTAGATTTGGTGTACTTCCTTCATATAACCTCTAAACTAGGCCTAATTCCCTAGAAGAACAGTCTGCTGTCTCTGAACGCCTGTGGTATAGTACGGACCTGCATGTGGGTGGATGATTGCATGTCCCTAAAGGGTATTTGAATCTACATTAAGTCTTGGTGATCATTTGGAGGTTTGTCAAGTTATCCCCTTGTAAACTGATTTCTAGGGCTACAAGAAGGAGACCTTTCTTAAGCACTGTCATAGTGCAGCCATGCTACAGTCTGCTGTCCTCTGTCCTCCCAGCTATAGAATTTAGTTGCTGGGTCAGAGACGTCATGTTGGTCATGTCCTTGATGAGTGTATGCTAAGTGTAGTGTGATGATCTATGTTGGTAGAGGTGTTAGTAGTTTGAATGTTGTCCTTGAAGGTAAATGTGTTGGTTGATTGGGTTGAGCAGTGACTCCCCAAAAGAGAGTTGAGTAGCCTATGTGGTTGGACACTAGAGTGTGGTCCTAGGCTAGGTCAAATCTCTTGAGTAGCCTTGTGTAGGCTTATAATCACATCACCTTTGGAAACCTCTTGAAGGAAGCATTGAAATCTAGGTTCATTGTGTGGACTTTATCAACTACTACCTATACCTTTGCATCACTCTGCTCAAGTCCTCCACCTCACTAGGAGATTTTGGACAATCCTCAATAGACAACTTTGTCCCCAAAGAAATGGGAACACACAATGGTCTACAATCTACCATGCTAAATTTGTCCAACACGGTCTTCACATACTTACTCTGGCTTAACCAAAGATTTTTGTTGATTTTGTCTCTTCTGATTTCCATTCCTAGAATGTACCTAGCTGCCCCTAAATCTTTCATTTCAAACTGAGTTGACAACTGAGATTTAAAATTAGAAATCATATTCTTACCCTTCCCAATGAGCAACATATCATCAACATATAGTGCAACAATGAGAATACGATCACCATCAAATTTATAATACACAGTGATTCGATTTTGATCTCACAAATTCAATTGACAACACAAAGGCATCAAACTTCAAGTACCATCTCCTAGGGGATTGCTTCAAACCATACAAAGAATTTTTAAGTTTGCAAACCAAATTCTCTTTACCTTTCACCATGTAATGCTCTGGTTGTGACATGTAGATTTCTTCCTCTAAGTCACCATGAAGGAAAGTTGTCTTCACATCCATCTATTCTACCTCCAAGTCATAAGCTGCTGCGAGTGACAAGAGGAATCGAATGGATGTCAGCTTTACAATAGGAGAGAAGATCTCACCATAATCTATACCCTCCACTTGTGAATACCCCTTCGCAACCAATCTGGCCTTATAGTTCTCAACACTGCCATCTGCACCAATTTTCTTCTTGAACACCCATTTGCATCCAACAGGTTTCCATCCAGGAGGCAAAGGTACCAAGTCCCAAGTTTGATTCTTTTCCAAAGAAGTCATTTCTTCCTCCATGGCCTCCTTCCAGGAACCTGCATCCTTCATATCCAAAGCCTCTGATACAGTTCTAGGTTCATCACTATTAGTAAGCAAAGCATAAGCACAACTAGAATCAAGTAATGTAAAACCAAACCTTTCAGGTTGCCTTCTTATTCATGTAGACCTCCTCAAGAGCTGAGGTTGAGGTTCAGCTTCTTCAGCTGAGCTTTTAGAGCTGCTAGAGCTTTCCTCATCATCAGGTCCAACATTGTCTTTCTGTTCAGTCTTCTCAGGGGTGAGAAGAAACTGTACAACATCCTCTTTCTTTTCTTTTTCTTCTGGCTGCAAAATAGTGGAAGAAGGTGTAAGCTCTCTGAAGATAACACTTTTTCTATACAACACTTTTTCAGCCACGGGGTCCCAAAGCTTGTATCCTTTTACAGCAACACCATATCCGATGAAGATACACTTAACAACTTTGTTCTCCAACTTTGACTACTTCTCCCTAGGCATATGTGCATATGCCTCACAACCAAAAACATGAAGATGCCTTACTGAAGGCTTTCTACCATACCACACCTCCATGGGTGTCTTTCCAACAAGAGCTGATGTAGGAGATCTGTTTACCAGATAGCAAGCAGTGGCAATAGCTTTAGCCCAAAACTTTTGTTCTAGGCTAGCTCCACTAAGCATACTCCTAGCCTTCTCCATCAGTGTCCTGTTCATCCTCTTTGCAATTCCATTTTTCTGCGGGGTGTAAGGAGTTGTCTTATGCCTTTCAATCCCAATTTTCTTGCAATACTTATCGAATTCTGTAGAACAAAACTCACCACCGTTGTCAGTTCTCAAACATTTAATCTTTTTACCAGTCTAATTTTTAGCAAAGGCTTTAAACTCCTTAAACTTGCTATAGACTTCAGATTTGCTTCTGAGAAAATAAATCCATGTCCTTCTACTGTAATCATCTATAAAAGATACAAAGTATACAGATTTTGATAATGAAGGAACATTAACAGGACCAAACACATCAGAATGAATAAGGTCCAACACACCAGAAGACTTATGAGAACTTGAGTAAAACTGAACACAGTTTTATTTTCCATAAATGCAATATTCACAAAAGTCAAACTCAAGATTACAATCATCTAACCCTTCAACGATGTTCTTATTTTTCAGGGTACGCAGACCCTTCTCACCAATGTGGCCAAATCTATTATGCCATAACATTGTCTTTTCAGTAGGAAGTTTAACTTCCAATGCACGATTACAACCATCAAGATAAGAAGCAATAGATTTCTTCACTGCTCATTCAGATGGTGGGGATGAAGTGACTTCTGCCCTCTTCCTTGAGTCAGAAGAACTATTGCATTGTGAAATGCATGCTTTCGGCTGAAACAGAGTACCTCTCCAAGTACCCTTAGCAAGCACCATAGATCCTCTAGTCATCTTGCATCCTTCTTTCGAAAAGACAACCTGCACACCTGCATCATTCAAACTACTTACAGAAAGCAGGTTCCATGCTAAGCCTGGGATGTGCATAACCCCAGAGATCCCCTTCACTCGACCATTAGGGAATTGGATAGAGACTCTTCCATGACCAACGATCTTCAGATGAGAGTCGTCACCCAGATACACCTTTCCACCATCGAACTCCTCGTACTTAGTGAACCAGTCTTGATGCAAGGTCATGTGGAATGATGCACCAGAGTCGATTAGCCACACATCATCAGGTGCATGGGTTGCCAGGGCTGCGATGAAAGCATCACCATCATCTTGTGATTTGTCAGAATCTGAATTAGGAGCTTTCTTCTTTTTCTTCTTCTCCTCTTTGCATTCCTTTTGGAAATGCCCGGTCTTGCCACAATTCCAACAAAGATCCTTGGACTTTCTAGGAGATTTGGATCTCCCACGGGATTTGGATCTACCCTTCTTAGCTTTCTTGTCCTTCTTCTTCCCTTTCTCCTTGGGTCTTCCATGAACTGCAAGGGCCCCTTTGGCTGCCTCAGAAGACTTTCTCCGCATCTCTTCAGACAACAGTGAAGAAACCACCTCTTCCATTTTGAATGTGGATGTGGTGCTTCTAACAAGATGGTCCCATGAGTTCGGTAGATAACAAAGCACACCGATCCTCCTCTTCCATCTTTACACCAATAGATGTCAATTGTGCAACCAGCATGTTGAAAGCATTCATATGTTCAGCAACGGATCCTCCATCCTCCATTTGAAGAGAATACAACTTCTTTCTCAGAAAAAGTTTATTAACTAGGGATTTGGCTTGATACACATCCCCCAACTTCTTCCAAAGGAGTTTTACAGTAGTCTCCTCATGGACATTTAACAACACAGAATCGGCAAGACTAAGTCTTATGAGACCCTTAGCCTTCCAATCCTTGAGATCCCAGTTAGCTTGTGACAATGCAGTTGGTTTAGTTCCGTTCACACTATCCTAAAGGTCTCAGTCAACTAACATGTCTTCCATCTTGAGCTTCCACAACTTAAAATTACTGCCATTGAACTTCTCTACTTCAAACCTTCCTGATGTGCCTGCCATCTCCTTGTTGCAATAAGATACAAAATGCTCTGTACAGACTCCCACTCAACCTAAGATTACCTCAAAAAACCCCTACCCAACAACTAGGACCAAAGGTGATCAAGCTCCGATACCAACTGAAAGGAAGCTAGGTGTGCGGAAATCACTTCCTACACTAATCTATTGAGGAGAGGGCTATGCAAATTCAAATTTATCCTAACTATTACAGCACTGTTAAACCATTAACATGAGATATTGCAAAAAAAACACAAGAGCCAGAAAGTAGATAGAAGAAGAGAGACAAAGATTTACAGTGGGGAAAACCCTTATCGGGTGAAAAACCCCACACTCAGAAGCCTGGACAATGTATTAACAAATTTGAAAGAATGTTTACAATACACTTGCAATGCAAGATTCAATGGTCTTCGACACTCATGTCTAGCGTTAGTCTGGTAGCATAATAGTACTTGTAAACCTGTGATACAAACTCCATCTCCAAGCACCTGTTTATATAGAAAATACAAGGCAATATTGGACCTTTCTTGGAATGGGCGTCCAACATGGCTTCATTGACCAAAATCCACACCCAAGGACACTTGGTCAACATTGTAGAATGTACCTGACACTTGTCCACAGCTCCCATCCCAAAGGGGTTGCCTATTTCCAAAATGGGCTATGACAGATGCTCTTAGGACACTTACGACCGTCATAGAATCTGTCATAGCGGTTACAACTTACAGCTGTAAGAGAATTTGTCATACACATGCTATAAATAGCATATTCTCTTACAACATGTCATATTCCACCTTGGGGTGCCCAAATATGCCTTACTCAAAGATGCTTCATGACACATGTCATCACCTGTCTTATAACCTTCTATTTCTGACTCTTACATGTCATAGATTCGTTATAGGAATCTGTCATAACCGTTTCGGTCAAACATTCCTTACACAACATGGAGGATGCCGACACATGCTAGATATTCCTACCACTAAGTGGGACACCTATTTCCTCATGTGAGGACAAAATAACAAGTTGTCATATTCCATGTAGGATTGACACATCACCGTGCCATATCCCACAACATGACAATATGGAATTTCCAAATATTTACAACATAGGCAATTAAATAATAAATACAAACATTACAAATGCAAAGAATTATCAAGGTTGAGACACCTTAATTCCCAACATCTTTCTCAAAATTTTGATCCTCTTACTGCCTCTCCTATAAGCTAGGAATGTCAAGTTATTAGCTTGACAGATGAAATAAAGGGGCTTGCGAAAGAGAAAAATAATACTATGAAGAGGATGTGTGAACTTCAGGGATTGATTGCCCCTAAATTAGAGACAATGTATAATGCCCTATCTAAAGTTCAGACTGCAACCCAGACTAGTGATCCATCAGATCTATTAAAGGAAGAAGCATATTCATTTTTGTTGAATGGGCACATCTCAATTTTAGATGGAATGAAGAGTACTTGGGCCTCCAAATTTGTGCAGATAAAAACTAGTTTTGCAGACATTCTAAAGTTTATGTAAATAGAGCTTGTTGATTAATTGTACACATGCAGCAGTATTAACAGTATTTTTGAAGAATTTTGGCTTGCGGTCCCCACCCTTTTCCATTGATGTCAAAGGGGGAGTGAAGGGCAGTGAAAAATGAGGAATTTAGGTGAGGGGGAGAACCGGAATAAGTGAAGGGCATGAGTGTACAGACAAAGGGGGAGTTGCACTATGACACTTAGTCATTTTTCACTAAGTGTTACCATTAATGCCAAATGGGGAGATTATTGGCAAGAGACACTGCCTAGCATTGATAGGTGTTGTCATTGATGGCAACTAAGATTGTTCCACACATCTGCAGTGTGATATCTGATCATACTAGGAGTCAGAATGGAAATTTATCTAAGTTCAGGAGCCTGAAACATAGCATATAGTAGATTCTAGTATTTTGGTCAGTGGATCTCTCCAGTTAATCATTATGTGTTGCAGATCTGAAGGAGTATAAAGGGAAACCAGGACAATCTAAATCCAAGTTTTTAGCCTCCGGTGATAAAGGGATAAAAAGTTATGAGCATCTAAATACCGAGTCCTATTATGACAAAATAGTTTAGTGAAGAATAGGCAGACTTATGTTAAATCCTTGTGTAGACCCAATAGAAGTGTTTTGATGAGTTGTGTATGAGATATAAAGTTAGTGGTCAACACATATGATGATCTACATGTGTCATTTTTGGTACGCATCAATATTTGTGTATGGATCTAGCTGACAGAGCAGAGCATTCATAAAAGTCCTAAGTGTTGCCGACTGGCAAGTAATTGTAATTAAAGACAAGGATATATATAGCTGATTGTTGTGGATATTGTGTGTATGTATGTTACGATCATGGAGTTAATATGAAAGGAACAGAAATCAAGATTTGAATGAAGGAAGATTAGCAAGAAGAGGAGAATAAAGATGAAGTGTATAAAGTCAATATTTGTACTCAATCAGAACTAATCCCTAGCATTGGCAGATGCATCTTACCAGTTGAAAATCTCTGTAAATCTTTTGTAAACTTTTATGTAGGTAGTGAGCCTCCACTTGAGCAGTGATCTCAGGGCAGTGAGCCCGAATGCATGTGTATTCCCATTTATAAAATACTTTTAACAGGGTATTAATCTTTGTGGGTTAACCCCCACCATGGTTTTTTCCTTAACTGGGTTTCCACGTCAAAATCTTGGTGTCGAATGTGTCATCTATGTTTTCTGCTCATATGCTATGATTCTAAGTTGTGAAAGAAGAATAACAATAGAAAAAGATTAAATTAAGTGACAACTGATTCACCCCCCCTCTCAGTTGTCCGGACCTATTCCAACATGAGTATCAACACAATACATTGTCATGAAGCAAGCAACTCTGTCATGTTGAAGTTCCACTGTGTCATACCTTGTCATGGAGCAACTCTTTGGATGGATGCATCAATCACCAACAAACACCATGGAAAACATTGACAAACTCCATCAACCTTTGACATCAATGACAAACACCAACAAACTCTCCCTTTGTCATTGATGGAAAACCCTTTCTTGAAAATCTATCACTCCCCCTTTGACATCAAAGACAAAGGGCTACTTACCCCCCCTACAAAATAGGTAGACTTCCATTGAAAGCTGGGAACTATCATCATATCAGCACTATCAATGTGATCAAGACTGTTATAAGCTATCAACATACCCACTGTCATATATGTCATGATACTTGCACTGTTTCCATACCCTTGCAAGTACCATACCTCTGTAACAAAATTCTTTCAAGACAAAATAATCATTGTGCATGAATAACACTGGCAAATCCTCTATGACTGAATAAACATACATGGAAATCACTAGCAAACTGGAACAAAGATTACTGGCAAACTGTGACTGAGAAAACATACAAGGAAAACACTAAACTTTATCATTTGAAGCCACAACTATATAACATGAAAGACTGTTGAGATCCATAGGACACTGTCATTGCAAATAATATTGTCCAAGTACCATATCACTGTAAATATTATCTTTGGCATCTTTCTCCATTCACTCCTGTCAAGGCAAGACAACTTTGTCAAACATGATAAGGCAAGGAAAAAAATTGATACAAAGAGTATTGTCTTTATGTCCTATGCGTTTGCAAGCCCTAACACCACTATCACTTGTCTATGAGTATCCTTTGAACCTTCATTACTTTCATGCCTTCAAGATTGTCCTTTCATAAGCATTGTGCTTATATGGTATCTTCCACTGCCCTCCATTTATAGACCTGTGATGTTTCTCTTCAATTGTGCCATTGACTTGGCTAGGGTTTTGAATCATGGATCTTTGTCTTTTTCTATGACTATTCCATAATTTAGAGAGGCCACTATCCTTGCAACTTTAATCTTGACTATCATAATTTGAAAACCTTAAAGATCTCTGCCCACCTGTGTCTTTTGGCCTTGTCTTAATTCAAGGTAAAATTCTTCACCATCTTCTTTGTATTTTCTACACACTATCCATGTTTTAGGTTTTTGGAAAGAAACCTCATAGAATAAGGTTTACAACTATCCTCCCATGATGGTGTTAACCCTAACTGTCCTAGGTCTGAAACTTGGTTATGTTTTTTATTTTGTGACTCTTCATGCTTCTTGATTTTCTCCATCATGCATGATCTTCTTGAAGAAGTGATTGTCCCTCCTTGATAATTTGAACCCTTGTTCTAAGTCATTTCATTATTCTTGCACAATTCAATGTCCATCCATTATGCACTGTCTTCTTTGATTTCCATGGTGACTATCCCTTTGTAAACTTTCACAGACCTACCAACTGCATTTTCTTGATTATTTCTAAAACCTTTTCAACAAATTTATTTTGTGTGAGCCCTGCAATCATTGCATTCGCAACTGACAGTGCACTGTTATGAAAATATGTATGTGAATGTCAAAGATACAACATGGATCATAGGTCACTACCTTCACTGTATGCCTCTAGACTTTCAATTGCAGTCTTGATTCTATCTTTGTACATTTGCATCAAGCTTGTTGAATCTCCCTATATGTCATAAGAGACAATATGCATAAAACACACATGTATCATGCTTCAAGAAGTTCTTCAAGTGCTCTCCAACCTCTAGGAAGTTCCTATCACTGATGCCACAATTGATACTAATTATTATAAATTGGTTATCAACTTTCATCCAATCAGGAACATGAAGACTACATCCAAACAACTCAAACAAACATCATTATCATCTATTACTATCATGCAAGCTCTTGACTAGTTATCTTTATGAACACATACTAACATAAAGTTTATCTTTACTAGTGTCATGTTTCTTGAAAACAGTGTAGAACTTCTATACAAGAGAATGAAGTCCCTTTTTGTGATATAACAAGCTTCAAGACTGCTTTAAACCCCTATGAGCAGAGCCCAAGGCTCCTTGAACTATCTTGATCTTTGACATTAACAAGATAACTTAGAGTATGAACAAGGTATCTCTTCCTAGTTCAAACATGTTGTCATAAGCAAACTACAACTATCAAACTTGTAGCATACCAATTGTAGGCCCTATGACTATTGTCTAGTTGCTACTACTACACTTATCAAGATTGTAGTGCATACAACTTCCACACACCTACAAACTGAAAGCATGACCATATCATGTTGAACACTTACAAATATATTTATCCTTTGCTTACACACTGATTGTCAAACCCTTACAGTCAGACTGCTTACTGAGCATGCAAACTTACACTTTTAAGATCTTCTTATTCCTGTTGACATATCCTCCTTGTTTTCTCCTTGGGGCTAAATAATAAAGCAATGAACATCTCCCCCTGATCTCATGCTACTCTTTAAGCAATTAGATATTCCTCTTGTGCAATATGCACAAGATTAGGTTTTTCTTTCTCTTGACCTTGTTTTCTTCTCCAAACTTTTATGATACCTTTCTTCTTTTTGCTCAAAGTATTTGTCTGTTTGTTATGTCTAGATGGCTCCAACAACCTACTTCTACAAGACCTTGCTGTATGACCAAGATTATTACACTTATAACAAATGTTCTTGTAACCAACCAAAGGAACACAAGAATTATACCTTCTTGGAAATCCAAATCCAAAAACACCATTTCTTACTTGTGTGCTACAAGACCTTGCATTGTGACCTAGATGCTTGCATTTATAACATAGGAAATTACTTCTCCTATTTGACAAATCATAGGAACTGTTATTCCATCCAATTTTCTTTGTATGCATCCAACACTCTATTGCTCTATGACCAAATTCATAACATGAATAGAAATAACCATGAAAAGAGTTTTCAAACCTGGTCATTTGATGCTGTCCTAAATGAAAGGATCTTCTAAATTTGTTCTTGTTGGCTTGTGCAGGAGTATGATATTCCTTATTCTTCTTGTCTTCAGTCTTAGGAGTAGAAGAATGATAGTTTAGATCTATTTTCATCCTAGGAGCATCTCTGACCTTACAATTCTACCCTCTTCCATAGCCTAAGCTAGTAGTATCCTTGTGATGTTTTTGCTTGCTCAACATCTCATTCAACCTGCTGGTGCTATCTTCAAATTTCTAATTTTTCTCTGATTGAATCTTGAGATTTTCAAGATCTTTTCTTAGAGTGATTATCTCTGCTTCTAGTCTTTGGCATTCAATTGTTTTGGCTTCAAATTCAGACTTTGTCACATCTGCTATCCTTTTGACCTCTTCAATCTTTGTTTTTAGGCTAATGATTAATTTGTTTAGTTCTTCAACTTGTACCCTTAAATCCATGATCTATTTTTCTACTTTTTCAAGGGATGAAAGTACTTTGTATTTTGATTCTTTTTCTTCTTGAAGTTGTACCTTTAGTCTTGAGTTTTCCTCTTTTGGGTTTTCAACCAAATTGTAGGCATAAAATAGTTCTTCTTCAAGATCCACTTCTTCATCATCTTCTTGATCAGATTTGACTTCTTCTTCTTCATGTGAAAGTCTTCTTTCTTTGTCATCATCTTCAATCATTAGGTTGTCCTCTCTTTCAAATACATCATCTTGATAGATGCTAATCAATTTCTTCCAAACATCCTATACAGTTTCACAATACATAACTTTACAAGAAACACCATTAGACAAGCCAGAAAGAATAGCCTTCTTTTCCTTTTCATTACATTCATAAGCCTCTTTATCACTTGTAGTAATAGGTGGTTGAGAAGACATAATATACACATTATCTATTGACATCCACACATCAAACCCTAAAGAAGATATATAGTCTTGCATCCTAAAAACTGAAATAGAGAAATTTGTGCCATCAAAGAAAGGTGCTTTAGAAAATTCTTCTTCTAACTTTGTACCTGATTCAACTTGTAAGCCATTTCTTTCAACTACTTCTACATCACCATGTGTATTTGATTTTGATGGTGCTTGTTGATCAACATTTTGCTTGGAACTTATTCTTCCCTTATTTCTTTTACTCTTTGCCATAGTATTCCACCACCAAGATCAACCCAAGTCTATTAGACTTCTGCAAGGAATCTACAACTCTGATACCAATTGTTGCAATATAATGGATCACTGAGAGGGGGGCTAAATCAGTGATCTGATAAAACTATTTCATTCATCAGCCTAATAGTTTTAAATGCAATTAATAACATCAACTTGCCAAAGACATCACAGAGATTAGAATCATATAGATGAAACCATAACACAAGATGTAAAGTGGAAAACCCTAAATAGGGAAAAACCACTATCCAACCTCACCAAAATCTTTATTAGGTCTCACTGACCAAAATCTCACTGATTACATTTTTGGCAAAGATCTCATTGATCACACTTATGCCTCATTGGCAAAGATCTCATTGATCACATCTAGATTTAGGAGCACCAACTCCAATAACAAAACATGAAGATATACAGAGTACTACTCTATTTACAATAATAACAAAGGTTATAGATGAGTTCTATAACTCTTACTCAATCATATCTACTCACTTGGATATGCATGAATATCTCAAAACAAAAACTCAAATGACTCTTCAAACAACTCATCATTCTCTTGACACAAAAGAACTATAGTGGTATCATGAACTATACAACAACATCTGAACTCAAGACACACTTATTCACCCTTCTTTGCACAATGCATCATCTTCCTATTATAAAACTTCTTTAACATTAACTATCCCATAGACATATGTACTTGTATCATTATTGCAATTAGAACCTTATATCAGACCAATACAATCAAACATTAAAACATGCTTACTTGAATCTTTATACTGCAATATACCTTGATATCATCATACACTGCCATCGTACTGCAAAAGACAACTCTGCATACTCTATCTCTGTCATATACATATTTTGCATATCATACATTTGTCAACATTTGACATCTTTGTTCACACAAGATACATCACTGCTCTTTCTTTTAAGTTATCTGCTCATTTCATTGACAAATACAATGTTCTTTTGTAACAATACCATACATTACCATCACATTCTTTTTCACATCATTTGACTCTACATATACATAGAAATAGTAATACCTCTCATACCATCTGACATCTCTGTTTGCATAGAAGCCTTCTAGGTTATGTGCATCCTTTACTATATACAATGTTCTATTGTTGTTTCTTTTTATTCAAAATACATCACTTTGCATATTCAATATTTCTTGAAGAAACACTCTCTCATACTTCAAAAACCACTTCACAAAAGATCTACAAACAACCTCAAACATTAAGGTTTTAGCTTTTTTCAAAACAAAGAAAAAATTTAGTTAAAACAACTAACTCAAACTACCTTTACACAAAGATACATTTGAATGGCCGTCAATTTTGATCACAGGTGAATGACCATTGAGGATTTAAATCTCTGACGTTGATTATAACTTTCGCACTCATAAAAGATCAAACATGTGCCATGGATTTTCCTTTTGGCGCTTGTTGTCAATTACTCCACTGGATAAGTTGGTAGAAGCTAGGAAGGGGGGTCAGTTGCCCCATGACTTCTAACCCCTAAGTTATGACTTAAGTGGCCTACTTACCTTCTATAGCAAGTCAACCTCTAAATATAACAAAAGTGCAACCGTCACATCAAAAGCTTATAACATGTAATTTATGTTTTAAGTGACTACTAGGGTTTAGAGGATAGCACTAGGGTTTTAGGAATTTAGCTCTTAGGTCTTCAAAAAAATACAAACCCTACTTTCTATATCACATAAAATTGATATTAGACACTCTGTGTTGCAGAGGCATAAAGAGCAAATAAAGACTTTTGAGTTTGAAGAAAAACTTTGCCTAGGTCTTCAAGAAAATGTAACCAAACCCTAATATGCCTCCCAAGGAATATGGACTTAAATAATGATCATTGAATGACATCTAAGATCTCTGATGGTTGTGATGAAGAGAATCATGAAGAACATTCACCATGCACAAGCTTGATCATCATCCAACTATCATGAAGAACATAGAAACTATCATGAGGAACATATACCATGAACAAGCTTGATCATGATCATCTTTGTCATAAAAAACATAGCTCCTCTAATCACCTGACAACACTGTACCTTTGGTGTCACTTTGACATCACTCTGATATAACAATCCATGAGATGAGTATTAACACAGTACCTTTTCATGAAGGAAGCAACTCTGTCATGTTGAAGTTCCACTCTATCATACCTTGTCATGGAGCAACTCTTTGGATGGATACATCAATCACCAACAAACACCATGGCAAACATTGACAAACTCCATCAACCTTTGATGTCAGTGACAAACACCAATAGATCCATCACCTCAGGTGAATGCTACTCTTTATCATCAGTTGATTGGGAGTCTCATCCACTTGACTTATACTAGGCTAGATATCATCTATGTTGTCATCTATCTTTCTAGGTTTATGTAGGAACCTATGGTTGTTCATTGGAAAGCAACAAAACAAGTTTTGAGATACATCCTCAGTGCAATGGCATATGGCATGGAATCCAAGAAGAATGCAAAATTTTCTTTGTGTGGATACACAGATGTGGACTATGTAGGTTCAGTGGATGATAGGAAGTCTAATTTAGGCTTCATTTTCTTTTTGCGATTTGGTCCAATTTCTTGTGGGAGAAAAGAGAAATCCATTGTTGCTTTCTCTTCCACAGAGGTAGAATATCACATCGCAGGGGGAGCTATCTATGAAGCAATTTGGTTATGTCGCATTTTGATAGGCAAAAAATTAGACCAAATGGCACTTTATAGGATAAGTTATGAGAAACAATAAGCATAAAATAACACCATTAATCAAGAGCCAGAAGACCAATGATTAGTTAGCATTTATTACAAGAGCCAAAATACAAAGGATAATAGAAGATGACTAAAATTGCAAGACATAGCCAAAAGATATGTGCATGAGAGCATAACACATATTTATATAACTATATGAGATCCCTATGTGACTAAACATACAAGAACCTAGGAAACGTACAAGAACAAATCTACCAAGGGAGGAGAAGGGGATAGATGTTTAAAGAGTTACAACATCTTGCAAATGATCCTCAAATGATACCAGATTAGTGGTAGAGAGGAGGCATGTGCAAGCAATCAAGGACTTGGTTGCAAATAATTAAATCTATGATGGTCTCTACTAGATGCATGCACCACTTATTGCACTTTGGTGCAAGGCTCCCACTAAATCTATGAGTGAGAAAATCTTTTCTCTCCACACTAAAGGTTTGGTGGTGCCCTACAATTAGTAGCTATTGGAGCAATGATGGCACATGACATACTTGAGGCAAATAAAGCCATGTTAGAACTAATATCATTGATATGAAATGATGATCCAAGAGACCAAAAAGCACTATCATGTTAACCCTAAAGCTAGTCATCCTTTTTTGGTAACTTACTTCACATGCATCATAAGGGGGAGGAAGTTTTGCATTAAATGGTTAATGCAAGCCATAACAAATGATAATTTTTTTTGACACACAAAACCTTCAAGGGTTTTGATAAAATAAGAAATTTTCTGAAAATTTAAATGTATTGGAAAAACCGGTACAAGTGGCTCATGGGTTATCTACAATATATGGCTCTTGTTCTAGTTCTTCAAGGAAGGGAATGGATGATACAAGGCAATGAATTCTTTCAAAGGTTCTCTCAAGGGGATTTATTTTAGGCATATCATGAATTCTATCTAGAATAATTTGATCCCTATCCCTATCTCTCATAACTATTAAACTTTAAAAATCACAATTAAATTGATGTGTTCTTTTAATAGACTTAAAAGTCTGACTAATTGAATCATTAGATGAATATTTCTCTGTAAGATCTACCATAAGCTCAGGTTTCTTAGATTTACCCACACCATTTTAATGAGGATAAGCATAAGTGGGCTTACTTGAGTTTGTTACTCCATGTTTATGACTTCCTCATAAGAGTGTTTAGATCTTCCACTTCGGGAGAAAGCTTTAAGGTGTGATTATTTTTGAAAAAAAAAACTTCTTCTATCCATCTTTAACTTTTAAATAGATGATCCTTTCCTAACTAGGTTTTGCACAACAAAGTCACCATTCTTCACTAAGAATGTATTGTAATGCCCCAAGCTCTCGCTCAAGACATTAATAGACAAAAACTGGATGACATATTTTTTGCGATACAAAAGTGGCATTACGAAAGTCACACAACATGTAATGACACATTTGACACACACTAATACATGATGCAATGTGACACAAGTGAAAGACTTAAAACACCACAAGATAAAACACCATGGTTAGCATGGAAGACAAGACAAGGAGGAGAGTCAGGATTTCCAAGGTCATTGAAAAATTCTTAGAACATCCCTATTAAACCACCCCTCAATTATCTCAGATCTTTAGAAGGAAAAATGTTGAAACTGCCAAAGTTTGGACTTCAGGGAAGACTCACAAAAGTTTGGACTTATTCCATGCCTTGCAACTCAACTTAACAGTTCAGAATTGCATTTTGGGTTTCTTCCTCAAGTTTCAACTACACCTTGTTGTGATGTTTGTCATTGATATCAAAAGTTGGAGGTTGTTGTTTCTCAGTTGATGCCTTTCTTGTCATGATGCCTTTTTTATATGTTTGTTACTGATGATGTATGATGCCTTGTTTATGTTGATGATGTTTGTTACTCTTCAAGGTTGTGCTTCAGGGTTTCAATTCAATCTTCATAAGGAGTTTACTTTAGGTTTTTGTCACTATAACCTAACAAGCTTGAAAATTGAATAATGTGTTTATGTGATATTAGAGTTTGATTGACATGCATACATGCATGCATCAATTTACACAATTAGTTAAGGGTGAAACTATTGGTTTTACTTCTTTCAATCATAAGGAGTTTGCATCAGGATGATATGGTGATAAAAGTGAAGTATGTCAATATTATGATGCTGACAGAAGTTTGTATAAAGACATGATTATTCAGAGGATGTCAAAGGAGATCTCAGGTTAAATTCTTTATTATTGTCAAAGAGATATTTCAGTGATGGAAACTGGTTTTTGTTAATAGCCATTTGATCTATGTTCATCATTAGTATCAGTGTGGAGTTCATAGTTTGTGTTGGTGCCACAATGTCTTTGCAATTCCTCTGCATTGTCCAAATGATCCTCAAAGTATGTGTGTTGCAAGTCGTATGAGTAATGTCTTTCTTGCAGTCATAACTTCACTCATTTTCTCTTGGTGATCTTGTAGTTGCCTTGAAAAGTGAGTCTTAGAGGTTAGGAGTCAATGTGAGCTTCTTTGTGCCCATTTTGTTAGTGTTTATTGACACTTTTTGTGCTCCTTCTTGTCATCCACATTCTCTGTATTAAGGGCTTGTATCTATCCTATTTCTATTGTAATTCAAGGGCTCATGTATCAGTCAAATGTTTTCATAGTGTTCTAAAGATGATAAATTTCATTTAAGTCTTCATTTTTCAAGATTAAAGTTTAGTGTTTTGTGTCTCTTAGGGATCAAAACCATAAACCAAATGTTTAAGACATGCTATGTATAAACCCTCAACCCGTCTCAACAAAGGGCTCTTTTTGTTTTAATTTAAGAATGACTTGTTATCACATGTCATAGGCCTTTTAAGTTACAAAGTTAAGAGGTTAAGTTCATGATACTACCGGCCCCTCAACCTAATCAAACTAGTTCCTCCAGTAAAGATCTCTATGTTGGGCGCTCAAATAAAGATCAAAGGTTATAATTAAAAGTTAAGGGAGCGTGAAGAGGAAGATCTATAGTCAGAATTTAAAAGTGTTTCAAATTCTAAACGAATACTTTCCTTTATTGAATTTGATGGGCAATTTAAACAATGAAGCCCTAACTGCTTTGTGGTAGGTTTTCTACCAACTCCAAAGGCCAAGAAATTTATTTAAAGCACTATGGGATGTTTTTAACGGATTGGATTGGTGATTCGGATAGTTGCCAACAAGACTTGAAGGAAAATGCTCTTGAAGTATATATTTCGACTATGTACAATATGTGCAGGTGTATGTGGATTGAGGAGTCAGTTTGATACATAGCATCAATATAATAAGTTTGTTGTATGTTATGAGTTATGAGATTTGATGCTATGATTGCAGTTTGTATTGTGAACACAATCTATGTTGATTTATGCATGCAAGATCTGAAACTTGTGCAGAAGGTTTTGTGAAAGGATTTTTGAAGTTTTGGGAGTCTAGTGTTTCTGTCAGAAGAAGAACTTGATGTGTTGTCCTTGTAATACATTGTGCTTCTCATGTGTAAATTGCAGTGTCATTAATTGCTTACTTGAGGAAAGGGTGAATTGATAAGAGTGACAAGGTGCTATGTGTGATCTATGAAGTCAAAATGAAAGGGAGAAAACATAAAACAAGTGCATAAACAAGCATTATAGTCACAAATCCTTGATAGGGTGGAAGGAGTTGCACCCAAACTCCTTAGATTTACCCAAGTAGATGAATGTGGATTTCTCTTTGAGATTCAACACAATAGGATGAGAGATTTGGATTTAGATGGAGATTGAGATGGGGATGAGGAATGATTTTGGCATTATGATGGTATGATAAAGAGATTTGAGAGAAATTTGGGCATGGTAAGGTTGCAAGAAGAAGTTGTTCCAAATGGCTTGGGTGAGGGTTTCATTTATAGATTTTTGAAAAGAGGATGGAGGGTGAGGATCAAAAGTTGAGATCAAGGCTAGAAATAATTGAGAGTTAGGGTTAGGATTGAAGTCATGGCCTTGTGATAAGTGTCACAAGGAGAGTGTGTGAGAGAGATCAAGGGTTGAGGTTTGGTCAATGTGATTGGAGGGCTCTCATTATTTGTGAATTTTAAATTCACATGGCGAAAGGTGTGGAGGATAAAATGATGCAGGAGCATCTAATGGTGTAAGGGCAATCTTGCATCACCAAAAAAAAAGATGTGTTTCAAAATTGTTGATGTTCTTTCCATTTATTTTCAAAATTTGTGGTTTTGGTTCCATAATCGCTTGAATAATGATGTAGAACTTTTAATTTTTCCAAACTGCTAAAAATAGTAACTTGCTATTTTTAGAAAGTTTGCATTTGGGCATGGATTGAAGTGAAAATTTATAGAAAGTTACAGAATGGAAATATAAGGCCTTTGGTGAAGGAATCACACAAAGATCATTTGCGAGCTGAAAGATATTAAAGTTTCTGTTTCCTGAAAAACGCTTGAAAATTATTTAAACTCCAGTTTGAGGCACTAAACGGCCCCGTACGGGCTCAAAAATGGCCAGAATTGGTAGAGCAATTTTTTAACGCGTAGAGCACTCCATGAGCTTTTCAACGCATAAAACGGTTCGTCAATCGGACACCTGAATCAAAAGTTATGGCTCCCGGAAGTTGACCTATTTTTGGAGGGAGATGCAAATTTCAAAATTAGGTTGTTGGCCACCAAAAAGGCTATTAATAACCATTTTTGGGAACCCTGAGCGGTAGTAGAGTTAAGGGGGCAAGTGTGGAGTCAAGAATAGGTGGGAAAATAGAAACCCTAGCTGATTTGGGGTTACAGAAGGTAGGTGATTCTAGAGTCTTGTGACAGGAAGTTGTAATGTGTTGCAGCCTGTGGAGGGTTGATTCCTCTGATTGTATTTGAGCTTCTGTAATGTAACAAGCCGTCCAAATCAATAAAAAAGTTCTATTTTCTATGTGCAATTTTTGTTGTTGTGTGTTTATGATTTACCCCCTTCATCAAGTGGTATCAGAGCAAGGGTTCCTGAGTGTGTAGACAGATCACCAACCGTGAGGCAGTTTGCACCAGGACCTGAGGTTGTGGGTTTGATGCGGAGATCAAGATGCCTCCACGAAGAAATCGTATTGGGATGAATGCTTTGACGGAAGAGGATTTTAGAGCCCTACAAAGGCAAATCGATGCATTGTAAGAGGAGTTGCGAAGAGGGTTTGATCTGAGAACAAGAGAAGAAAGCAAAGATGAAGCTGAAGAAGAGCTATCCGAGGAAGAACAAGAAGTTGGAGGAGATCCTGTAGAAGTTAGGTTGTTGAGGGTCATTTGAAGATTGGAAAGGGGCCCAGGATTGAAGTTTCTACATATTCTAGAGATTTAAATCCGGAACAACTTATTGATTGGATCAATGACATGGAGGAGTATTTTGAGTATGAAGATGTGGAAGACCTAGATCGGGTCAAGTTTACAAAAACAAAATTGAAGGGCCATGCCAGTATTTGGTGGAAGGAGGTCCAGTTAGAGAGGAATAGAAGAGGAAAAGGAAAGATCACCAGATGGGATCGAATGGTGGAGAAACTGAAGAAGCAGTTCATTCCTATGGACTATGAGATGGAGTTGCTGAAGAAGCTGCAAGGACTGAAGGTAACAAGTCTGTTAAGGAGTATACATAAGAGTTTTATAAAATTACTATCAGGACAGGTCATGCAGAGCCCAACAAGGAGAAGGTAGCCCGTTACATTAATGGGTTGAGGCTGAGTATTCAAGAGGAGCTGATCCTAGTTAGAATGACCACCATAGAAGATGCATACCAGCTTTCCCTGAAGGTGGAGGAGAAGCTGAATAAAAGATTTGACAACAAGCAAAGGGAAAAGGTCAAGGTAGAAGGACTGGTGGAAGACCATATGGGGGGCGAAATGAAGATTCAAAGAAAAGTGAAGAAGTCGGCACCAGTCGAAATCAAAGAGGAGATAATACCTACCGCCCTTGTGACCAGAACAATGCTGAGCAAAGAGGAAGAGGAAGAGACCGACTTGGGCAAGGACCTCAAAGATGAGGTTTTAGAGGAACTTGTTTCCAATGTGGAGAAGGAGGACACCGAGCATACGAGTGTCCACAACATCAAGGAAGGACAAATAGAAGACCTGAAGGTAATGTACGAGTTGCACATGCCGATGAAGATGCACAATCTGAGCATTCTAAAGATGCTGAAAGGGGAGAAACCCTAGTTGTCAGAAGAATTTTGTTGAATGAGGAGAAAGAACCAAATCAGAGGAAGAGTTTGTTCTGCACAAGGTGCAAATGTGAAGGTAAGTGTTGTGATATTATTATTGACAGTGGAAGTACTGACAATCTTGTTTCAGAGGAGATGGTTGACAAGTTAAAGTTGACAAGAAGAAAGCATCCACATCCATATCAGATTGCATGGTTGCAGAAGGACTACAGAGTTTTGGTCAATGAGCAGTGTTTAGTGAAGTTCAAGATTGGGGACTACCATGATGAGGTGTTGTGTGATATCATACCGGTGGATGCATGTTATATGTTGTTCGGGAGGCCGTGGCAGTATGATAGGAGCACTGTCCATGATAGTCGTGCAAACACATATTCCCTGACAAAGGATGGAGTTCGTCACAAGTTGAAGCCCTTGAAGGAGGTGGAAGAAAAGGTATGTAGTACTGCTAGAATTTGCTTAGTAGATGGTAGAAAATTTTTGGAGGGTATGAAGTATGAGCGTCATTACTATGCATTGATTTCTAAGATTAGTCAAAAGAAATGTGAAGATGTACCAGCCGAAGTCTTAGAGATGTTGGAAGAATTTCAAGATATTGTCTCTGATAATGTACTAGAAGGTTTACCACCAGTAAGGAAAATAAGTCATCAAATAGATTTGATACCAGGAGCCAGTTTGCCGAATAAGGCAACCCACAGAATGACCCCTACAGAGAATGAAGAGCTGAACAAACAAGTTTAGGAGTTGTTGAGGAAGGGACTGATAAGGGAGAGCCTAAGTCCATGTGCGGTACCTGCAGTACTAGCACCAAAGAAGGATGGAGAATGGAGGATGTGTACAGACTCTCGAGCCATCAATAAGATAATGATCAAGTATAGATTTCCATTGCCAAGAATGGATGACATCATGGATTGTTTGAGTGGAGTCAAGTACTTCACAAATATTGACCTGAAGGGTGGGTATCACCAGATCTGTATCAGAGAAGGAGATGAATGGAAGACAGTGTTCAAGACAAAGGAAGGTTTGTATGAGTGGTTAGTCATGCCATTTGGGCTAACCAATGCACCAAGCACATTCATGCGGCTCATGGACGAGGTACTAAAAGAAATTTTGGGAAGTTTTGTTATTGTTTATTTGGATGATATTTTGATTTTCAGTAAGACTTGGGATGAGCATATGATGCATATCAGAAGAGTGTTGGATCTAGGGCATACAATTGAGAGGGGGGGTGAATCAGTTGTATAAAAACTTGCTCTTACTTCTAACACTTGATTCTTCTTTGTTAGTTAACAGCATATCAATTAACCATCCATGAAAGCATAATGCATAAACACAAGAGTAGATAAACATCAACACATTGAACACCAAGATTTTGACGTGGAAAACCTGGTTAAGGGAAAAACCACGGGGTGATTAACCCAAGGATTATTCTCTGTTAGAAGAATAAGAAAAATGAATGGCACATGCCAATTAGGGCTCACTGCCCAAGCACACTGCTCACAAAGAGGCACACTACCTACAAGGAGACACACTGTCTACAAAGTGATAAGAATCACAATCTTGAACTGGAGAATGACATCTCTATCATGTCCGGATTAGTTCCATTTAAGCCCAAAAACCCTTGCTCTGCCTTTCGCACTTCTCTTCGCTATGCCACTCTCATCCCCACAATCCACACCTCAAAATGAATTCTCAAACACTTATTTATACAAGACATTGACTTAGGAACAATCATCTAAGTCGGCAAACATCACAATAACATTCGCAAGGCGTGTAGAACATCCGGTCGACATTCGGTCGGCCTGTTACAGGAAGAACACCAACAACTGGTAGCCATAACATCAAATCCAACTCTAACTTCAATGCGGACCGCCAACATGAACTAGATATGATCCAATGATCATCATAACCTTCCCTGAATCATCAAAAACATCCGCACTTCATCAGCTTACTAGAATTCTTCTCTTCATCATCCGGTACTTCAAGAACACAGTCTGTCGCCACTGTCACAATGCAAAAGGTACTTCTGGACCTCAAAATCATACACAACTCAAGATGACACATCACAAGGACATCCCAAACACTCCTTCGAATCCACAGATTAGGATAATACAATTCCAGACCTCACCGGACCTTTCTGTGATCCTCTGTCACTTCTGAACACTTGCCGGAACCGGTTCCACACAGACAGCCACAACTTCTTCAGATCTTCATGTGGACCTCTGAAATCTTAGCTGAAGCATCTGAAGACTCATATCTACAAACCCTTTAATCCGCATCCTCTGGTTCTCAACCTATACAGTACATTTGCCTTCTTCTCATCACTGTTCTTCACTGTTCTTCATTGTTCCGGATGGAGACTGATTTCCTCAATAACAACAGCACACAACTCATCCAAACCTTCTTACTAATGCAATATGAGTAAGTTGACATCAATGACAACACTGGTTCACCTCATACTTGCAACAAAGAGTTCTAGAGAAGCTGAGGGAGGAGAAGTTGTTGATTAATTTGAAGAAATGTAGTTTTGCAAAGGAGTTGGTATACCTGGGATTTGTTGTCTCAGAGGAAGGTCTTAAGATGGACCTAGAAAAAGTAAGGGCTATCACTGAATGGCCTATGCCAAGGAGTGCAACAGAGGTAAGATCTTTTCATGGTTTGGCAAGTTTTTATAGAAAGTTTATCAAGAATTTCAGTAGCATTTGTGCACCCCTAACTAAGACAATGAGAGGGGATAGAAAAGAGTTTAGATGGACTAAAGGAGTAGACAAGAGCTTTGATACATTAAAGCAGAAAGTCGTAGAACAACCTATTTTGGCACTTCCAGATTTCAATAAGGTATTTCAGGTAGATTGTGATGCTAGTGGTAGTGGTATAGGAGCTGTTTTGAGCCAAGAAGGTAAGCCCATTGCCTATTTTAGTGAGAAGCTTAATGATGCCAAGAAAAAGTATTCTGTTTATGATCAGGAATTTTATGCAATAGTTCAGGCTTTGAAGAAATGGAGACATTATTTGTTGCCAAAAGAGTTTGTTTTATATATTGATCATCAGGGTTTGCAGTATCTTAATAGTCAAGGAAAGTTGAGCCAAAGGCATTTAAAATGGGTTGAGTTTTTGCAGAGGTATACTTTTATTTTGAAGCACAAGAGTGTGAAGTCCAACAAAGTTGCCGATGCCTTGAGCAGAAGGCAAAATTTGTTGACAGAAATGAAAATAGAGGTTGTTGGGTTCGATGGTCTCAAAAGTTTGTATCCTGAAGATCCAGATTTTAGAGAGGCCTGGAAAGCTTGTTTGGAACCTGTTACTTTAGACAGGACAAAATGGTTGGATTTCATAATCTAAGATGGCATGTTGTTTAGAGGAAGCCAGTTGTGCATTCCAAGGAGTTCCATGAGAGAGAACCCGATTAAGGAGAAGCATAGTGGAGGATTGGCTAGACACTTTGGTCGAAATAAGACCATTGCTATTGTTGGTGAAAATTATTATTGGCCACAGTTGCAGCAGGACGTGAGGAAATTTGTATAGAGTTGCAGAGTGTGTCAGATGGCAAAAGGAACAAGTTAGAATACAGGGCTATATCAGCCATTACCTGTACCAAAAAAGCCATGGGATGATATCAGTATGGATTTTGTTCTTGGATTACCAAGGACACAGAGAGGACATGATTCCATTTTTGTGGTGGTGGACAAATTCTCAAAGATGGGACATTTCATTCCTTGCAAGAAGACTAATGATGCTGTTCATATTGCTGAATTATTTTTCAGAGAGGTGGTGAGATTACATGGTCTACCAAAGAGCATAGTTTCAGATCAAGATACCAAGTTTGTTGGTTATTTCTGGAGGACATTATGGAAGAAGTTGAAGACAGATTTGAAGTTCAATTCTGCACACCAGCCACAGACTGATGGACAGACCGAAGTGGTGAATAGGAGTTTGGGTAACCTGCTACGATGCTTAGTAGGAGATAAGCCCAAGGGATGGGATTTAATTTTACCATAGGTAGAATTTGCTTACAACAATTTTGTCAATAGGAGTATTGGTAAATCACCATTCCAGATTGTATATGGGAATAGTCCAAGAAATGCTTCAGAGTTAAGGAAGCTGGACAAAGGAGAAAAGACAAGTGCTGAAGCTGAAGACTTTGCAGAACATCTGAAGAATTTGCATGAAGAGGTGAGAAAGCACATTAATAAGTTGAATATTTAGTACAAGGCTAAGGCAGATCAGAAAAGGAGCTATAAGGAGCACCAAGTAGGAGATGAAGTCATGGTTCACTTGAGAAAAGAAAGGTTCCCAATTGGAACATACAATAAGTTGAAAATAAAGAAATTTGGACCGTGTAGAATCTTGAAGAAGCATGATTCAGGAAATGCATATGAGGTAGAGCTGCCGAGTGGGATTAATATTTCCCTTGTGTTCAACATTGCTGATTTAACAGAATATCATGAGGGTGGCACAGAGGATGGAACAATAGAAGAACAGTGGAGTATTCTGGCATCTACTTCAATAGAGGATATAGAAGAGATCTTAGATAGCCATGTGGGAAGTACTCGGAACAGGCAATATGAAGAATATCTAGTGAAATGGAAAGGAAGACCTATTGAAGATTCTTCTTGGTTGTCTAAGGCAGAGGTTGAACATTTGGGTTTTCCTCACACAAACACCTGAGATGTGACAGGGTCACTTCTCAAATTACCCTGGGTGTTTGATGCAGGAGCATCCAGTGGTGTAAGGGCAATCTTGCATCACCAAAAAAAAAAGATGTGTTTCAAAATTGTTGATGTTCTTTCCATTTCTTTTCAAAATTTGTGGTTCTGGTTCCATAATCGCTTGAATAATAATGTAAAACTTTTAGTTTTTCCAAACTGCTAAAAATAGTAACCTGCTATTTTTAGAAAGTTTGCATTTGGGCACGGATTGAAGTGAAAATTTACAGAAAGTTACATAACAGAAATATAAGACCTTTGGCGAAGGAATCACACAAAGATCATTTGCGAGCTGAAAGATATTAAAGTTTATGTTTCTTGAAAAATACTTGAAAATTATTCAAACTCTGGTTTGAGGCACTAAATGGCCCTGTACGAGCTTGAAAATGGCTAGAACCAGTAGAGTAAGTCTTAGCGCGTAGAGCATTCCGCGAGATTTCTGATGCATAAAACAGTTCATCAATTAGACACTCGGATCAAAAGTTATGGCTCCCGGAAGTTGACCTATTTTTGGAGGGAGATGCAAATTTCGAAATTAGGTTGTTGGCCGCCAAAAAGGCTATTAATAACCATTTTTGGGAACCCTGGGCAGTAGTAGAGTTAAGGGGGCAAGTGTGGAGTCAAGACTAGGTGGGAAAATAGAAACCCTAGCTGATTTAGGGTTACAGAAGGTAGGTGATTCTAGAGTCTTGTGATAGGAAGTTGTAATGTGTTACAGCTTGTGGAGGCTTGATTCCTCTTATTGTATTTGAGCTTCTGTAATGTAACAAGTGGTCCAAATCAATAAAAAAGTTCTATTTTTTGTGTACGATTTATGTTGTTGTGTGTTTATGATTTACCCCCTTCATCAAAAAATGAATTAAAAATTTATTTTTGGGAAGAGTGGATATGACAAGTGAATTAAAAATTCAACTCCTGGGGGAGTGTGAATTAAAAATTCACTTTTATGTGGATATATGAAGGTTGAAGGACACATGTACACTTACATGTGTAAGAGGGTGATAAATGATGTGTAAGGAGGATTTGACCCTTTGAATAAAAAAATAATTTTTATTCAAAGGTGTGTGGGAGGATGGGATAAGCAAGGTTAATTAAGTGGTAAGCTTAATTAATTTAGGTCTAGGGGATAGGTAGGCTAGGGTAGCCAATTAAATAATTGATATTTAATTGACTAGGATAGGGATAGGTTGATTAATAGGCTAGATTAATTAGATAAGCATGATTTATCTAATTAAAAAAGATCAGGGAAATGGGAAGATTAACTAAATAAATATTGAGAATATTTATTTAATCAATGAGGATATAGTTATAAGGTAAAGTGATAAATTAAGTGAATTAATTAATCACAAAGGATGGGTAAATGATCAAAGGTAGATGATTAGGAATAAATTAATTAAATAAAATGAATTTATTTAATTAATAGGAGGGATAATTGGTGGTGTAGAGATACGGGAAATTGGTTTGTAAGTCAATTTTAGGTGTCTACACTATGTATGGAAATAGAGTGTTCCTCTGATGTTATTTTTCTTCATTCAAATAGTGATGCAATAAGATTATGTCAGTGAGACAATCTTTGGTCAGTGAGACATTTCATTTTGTCAGTGTGACAATTTCTTGCCAGTGAGGCATATTATGTTTGCCAGTGAGGCATAGTGTTTTGTCAGTGAGCCTATGTTAGTGAGACACTAATTGTACCTAGTGAAGGTTTTGATTTTTGCCAGTGAGGCATAATAAAATGCAACATTCAAGAGTGGTTTTTTATCCCTTTTAAGGGTTTTCCACTCATAAAACATGTGTCATGGTTCTTTATTGATTGTCTCTATATTTGTGCCCTGATATCTTTCTTTTGATCAAGGTCTTTGCTATCACACTTATCATTGTATATGTATATGTGTTTGATGAATCCTTAAGTTCTCTTTAAGATTTATGTCTAGTGGATTAAAGGTGTAAAAAGTTTTAAAGTTTATAGACCACTGATTCACCCCCCTCTCAGTGGTCCTGTACTCCAACACACCTAACACTACCTCAGACTTTGGCTTCAAGATCCAACTTGTAACCAATAACACCTGCTCAAGTTTCAAGAAACAACTACATTTTACACACTACAAAGTGTGGAAACTCTCTAAATCCTGACCTTAGAATGACTTTGGACCTTGGGGATCAATTGCAACATGTACTTTAGTCTTTGGGTCCAAGAAGCAACTTAAAATATGCAAAAGCCCAATGAAAGTCTTGAACAAAACACCATTGAAGGTTCAAGCTTTGGGATCACACTTGTAGTTGCAACTTGCAAAGTGTTAGGTGAACTCTGAACCACAAGTCCTCAGACAACTCAGACTTTGAAGACCAACTACAACTTGCACCCTGTAATGTGCAATCAAACTCCAAACTCTAGACCTCCTGCATCTCAAGTTTCAGGCTCCAATTACAACTCACAACTTCAAAATAAAAAACCCATCATGCACTACATTTTTGACTATTTTCTTGACTTGTAGCTAGAGAGTAGGAAAAACACATAAGGCAAGGAAAATAGTGAGGTCTATTTCTCACACTCAACAAGGCATGACTTCCTTGCTTTATGAGCTCTTACAAAATGGTTCGAGTCAAAAATTTAGGGCATCATGAGCTCTGACTTAGTCATATGAGAGCCTCTTGATGGACATGGTTCCTAAGGAAAAAGGTGGAAAGTGAATCTCACTTCCATAACATAAAGAAACTAACTACAAAACAAAACATAATGAAAGCACTACAAAATGTTGTACACATTTGACACCAATGTCAATAGGATCCAAAAGCACGGATATGATCATTGCCACCTGTAGGGGTGGAATGAAATCCAACAATAAGCAAACTATACAAATAATTATAACATATATAAAAGAGGACTCCAATGTCTGAAATTAATCATTTCCACACAAGGGATAAATATTACATGATAATCTCCTCCCAACACAAGGTTCAATTTCCAACCAAATGAGAACATAACATAATTACAAGATAGAGGCTACTTCCAAACATGGAAGGATCAGACTCTAATACATTAATGATACAAAGAATAATATTACATGAATGCTGAGTCACAACCAAAGTGCTCCAATAACCACAAATCAATACATGATGGCATGTTGAACTAGGAACTCTTACAACTCCCAATATATCTTCAAAAATAGTCCAATGGGGAATGTTACCCACCTCCCAACCATATTACCATCATTGAGAACAATAGATGTCTATGCCACTCTAAGAAACCCCCAAGATATGGAGAAGAAGATCATGGATACACTGCTATCAAGGCCAAGGCTCACACACATACAAAGAATACATTGTAGCACTTATGCCAATCAATGCTCACAACATCACATGTGACAACTCATGCCAATATAAAATCATGTAAGATATCATGTGGCACACACATCAATCAAAGCATAATAACTAATCACAAATCATGTTGAATAAAAAATCTAATGACAGGGAAGGATGAGGATCCTAGCAATAGTACAAGGAGTGTCATTACTATGGCACAACGACCATGTGGGGTTTGGGAGTAGAAATTCCTCATACAAAGCTACTCCATGACATTCACCAACTTCCACAAGTTGTGAAATGTCCTTCATGAATGAGATGAATCTATCCAAGGTATTCAATCAAGCTGCGATCATATTTATTAATTCTTTTTTATTATCCCAATGTGTATTACATTATCATTTAATTAAAACTCTCCCCTACTCAATCTTCACGTATCACTCAGGATTGTGGCAAGTAGTGAGAGCCCACTCATTTCCTACTCTCTATCTCAATCCTAAGTTCCCAAAAGCATAAAATTACTATTTTGACTTGGCATGGAGATCAATGCAACAAATTTCATGACACCTTACCAAAAGATGCAAAATTCAAAAATAATAAGGAGATAATTCATTTCACAAATTAAATCATTCAAATGAGTCTTAAAATTTAATTTTCATAATTTTTTTACATGGTATGCAAAACCATAATTCTCCCAACTCCATTAATGTAGTCACATGATACCTTTAAGAATCTATGCAAATTTCTAACTATTTAGTAACAAAAGAGGGAAGATGGAATTGATGATGTTTGGGTTAGATCCTCCTTTCACTATACACATTCAAGGACATTTAACTGAGTTGAATCACAACTTTTACAAGAGGATTCACCTACAGGTTGGTTGTCACTTGTAATGATAGGGAAATTTGGAATTTATTGATTAATGTATTAATTTAATGTCCAATTATGCTTAAAACCCTAACTATGCAAAATCGTAAATAAATGAATGAATTCCAACAAATGCTCGCACACAAACATGTAATATTCAGAGTAGATACATACCAGATTTTGAGATTTAGGATGTGGAAATGTCAGGGGCTTCGGGGTGGGCGCCCAAGCCCAGGGTAGAAACTTCTTCAGGGATTTTCAGAAGTTGTCTACTATTGTTCACCTTTGTCTTGGAGGTTTTTAGCTTGAAAGATTCAGAGGCTTCAAGGTGGGTGTCTAAGCTCAGGCAGTGCTTTTCTTCGTAGATCTGGAACCTGCACACTTTGCCATAGCCTTTTGCAACTCCACTACACAAGATACAACACCTATCACCTCGGAGGTGTAGCTCGCATGTAGATGAAAATCCTTCAACACATGAGAAGATGAAGCCAAATCTGCATAACAAGCACAACAACAATATTCTGCTCTGCAACAATGAATGCTTTGAATGCTCTAAAATCATAAGTTTGCCAAACCATCATCATCATCTTCTAGTTTACAAATTAATCCCTAAACATGATTACATATGCATTCTCACTACAAATTTTGTAATTCAAACTTAAGATGTTGACAACGGAACCTTTTAACGGTCACATACCTAACATTTAAAATTTAGGTCCAGACCAAATAGGGCAAGACTAGGGCATGAGCGCCCAAGCCCTAGGCCCCATTTTCAAGGCAAGATCAATCTCAACAAGGTCCCCTTAGCCCCATTTAACATGGGTTTTCAGGGATTTTGCATCAGGAGTTAAAATGAATATGCATGATGAAAAACTAGGGACCTGAGAGCTAAACTTAGGAGGTAAAGTCCTAGGTGGACATTTTATGACATAACATTTAGCCCACATTTAATGCATGTATGATCATATGACCCATACATGCATTATAGTATGGTCAAAACACAGCAAACACACCAAGCACTTGAAGCTAATGTACACACAAAGATTGAGGAACTATTTCTATTCCCCAGTCTCAGGTAGACATTAGAGAAAACACATCACAGACATGCCAAACATAGTGAATATAGTAACAGGCATGCAAGACATGGTAAAGATAGTAACAGTCATGCAAGACATGGAGAAGACAGTATTGAAGACACGCAAAACATGAAGAATACAGTGAATGTAGTGATTATTTCTTTTTCTTTTTCACACACACACACACACATATATATCACTAGTAGAGAAATAGCAATATATGAATGAAAAAAACTACTAAAAACTGCTTATAAATGACCAAACATGGTCATGTGACCATTAGTAGTTTATTTCCAATCATTTATAACACGACCAAATTGATGACTCAACCATTTTTAGTCATTTATTGGTTGTTTTGATTGATCAATTTGGTAGTATAATTAGTCGTTGATTTAGTCATTGATTGTTGTAATCTGGTCACTTATTTAGTCATTTATTTTTCACTGATATATTTAGTCATTGATTGTTGTTAACTGGTCACTTATTTAGTCATTTTTATTCATTGATTTCTATCCATTGGTAGTGTATTTAGTCATTAATTTTAATCATCATTTTGATCAATTTGGTAGTATATTTAGTCATTTTTATTTACTAATTTAACACTGGTCATATATTTAGTCATATTTATTCACTGTTCACTGATTTTTGTTAATTGGTAGTATATTTAGTCATATTTATTCACTGTTCACGAATTTATGTCAATTAGTAGTATATTTAGTCATATTTATTCACTGTTAATGATTTTTGTCAATTGGTACTATATTTAGTCAATTTAATTATTAATTGAAGTTAATTAGTAGTATATTTAGTCATTTTAGTTGACTGATATTTGAGAATTTAAATATAAAACACAGAAATACACATCATAATCATCAATTAATTGCATACACTATAAAGACAGCCATTAGAAGGCAAAATCGCTGAACTTTATTAAAAAAAAGGTGTTCCTACAGCTTGCACAAGTCTGAAATATCTATCTTGCTTGAAAAATGCTTAGAAACAAAGTATTACAAGGTTTATTTTTAGTCACAATATTGAAAATCTAATCGAGTTACAATGCACAAAAATGACAAGAAAGAATTAACTTCTCCAAGTTTACAATGCTTTGCCAAAAAGTGGACTGTCAGTAACTGATTCTCAACCAATCTAACTATTGCCACATGTCATCTAATTCACCCCATCAGTCTAGCACTTGTCCTTCTTGACTGCAACCAAAGGAAATACACTGTCATATGTAGTTAGGTCTATGATAGGATATTCATTAAAATGTGAAACATGGATTAGATCAGGCTTCCTTAATGACACATCACTATATTCTCATGTCTTGTACTGTCATCAGCACTACTTTCTAGATGATTGCCTTGCAACTTTCATATACTTGCCTTTTAATTAATGCTAACACTGCAGTCCTCTGTTCCTGTGCTCATGCCACTTAAACCATGTTTACTGTCCCTGTATCCCTGGGAACCATTGACCATTGCCACTCACCATGAACATCTTACCTCTATGAATTCATTATCTCTCTGTTATAGAATAGTCACCCATAAGTATACAGAATTTAGACTTTCATTTGTAGACTGTCATAGGTTTATGAAACTGTCATATTCCTGCAACTATACTACCATGTAGAATATATGCCTTGTAATAATAGCATTATTAGTGGTTGTCCTTTTTGCTATTTAAGACTTCTATAAATTTGTATACTGGTTGCTTCCAAAGTCTTGATGAAATGCTAACATCGTCACCTTATGACTGTAATCTTGCTCATTGATCTTTGTGCATTGCCCACTGCCCTTCCTTTCTCAAAACACAACAACTTAAGACTCATCTCACTTTGTCTATGGCATGAACTGTGTACTTTATCTCTTGCTCACTATCATTTATGCTCCTTGAGTCTTCATGATGACATCTCATATATGAAACTCTCTCCTTTATGAAGCTCTCTCATTTATGCTCCTTGAGTCTTCATGACTGAGTGTTGATCGTGTCCCATATATGAAGCTCTCTCCTTCAATGTAGCCAACAATAACCCTAGAATCTTTTCATAAAGGCATATAAGGTAGTGATGTTGAATGTTTAGGGAGGAAAAGCAACATAAAATCAAGTCTAAAAAACCCATAAGACTTAAATATGTGTCTTTTCTTTGAAAAATGTGTTACAAAATGTGTTTCTCAGTGCTGTGACTAAGAAAACTGAGTTACAATGGCTTTTTTTTCTTATACAGCTCCAAAACAGACAAAAAACACTAAGATCCCTGAACAACATATCCAAACTATTGCATAAAGCAATGGGCCAAGCTGTCTAACAGCTAGTACATGATAAACATCAACTATGTTATTTTTTTCAAATATTTAAGTGGCTACCATTTGAAGGTCCCTTCTTTCTCTTTCAGACGGACAACTCCATCTATTTTGTCTTCATAAGCAAGGGGTATGTTACTTGTGACCTTTAAAATATTTACATTTGCATCTCCTGTTCCTTTCAATTTGACTCCATGTACAATAGATTGTGAGTGAATCTGCCCAATGCCCACAGATGTAGCACCATCACTAGGATCCAACACCCGAACTTTATCCCCTTTTTGGAGTTTATCAATATTAAATGTTTGCAAAAACAAAAAAAATACACATTATATTGAGATATAAAACACACATTATATTGTTTTTGACAGTTGTATGTAATGTCTTATGTCTTGGAACAAATCAATTTTTGTATGTGCTTTTTTTTATTTTGTTGAATAACAAAGAAGCAACTTTTTACTCTGAAAAAAAACTAACCCATTGCGAGGTACAAACAAATGGAGGGCAAGACTACAATAGCGCTAGACTGCATGAGTACTCTAGAAAGAGATGTGGATTGGCAATGAAGTCCCCCCAATTGAGGACCATGACATCCCCGAACACAATGCACTAATGCATAGTCAAAATCTATATATGCACTCTATTACAAATAAGCTCTAAGCTTCCGTATGTAAGTTATATGTTCTCCCTTATTTCCATAATCTATGTATACTAGCTAATTACACTTCACCGCTATTCTAACCAACTTCTATCAAATAGGTAATGATGACCCTTATTTACATAATAAAACAACCATTACTTACTTGAATACTACTTACTTGCATGTGGTTTCATAGCACTCAGCTCGAGTTCAGCATGAATACTACTATGAATATCATGTGCATGCTCATCAAGTTCATCATCATAATTATCACTATCAACATTGACACAAAGTTGTACAGTTTTGTAGAGAACTCTATTGACAGGGCCTTTTTCTTTTCATTATGATTTCATATAATTTCTCTGCATGTGGTTTAATCAGCATGCAAAATTAATATAAGTCAAGTAAAGAATGCAAAAGCTATAAATTTGTGTTTAAAAGAACATTCTAAGCATGAAAAATTGATGACAAAACATTGGGATAGATTAACTTACAACTTAAAGAATGCAACAACTATAACTTTTGTCCAAAAGAACATTTTAAGCATGAAGAATGACAAAACATTGAGACAGATAACTAACAACTATTATATTACCTCAACTTCAGCATAACTATGACGACTGTACTGAACATTCTTGTCCAGTTCATCATAATCATCACTATCAATATCAGTAGCTCTGTTGACATCATGAATGTGTTTTTTCTTTCCTACTGCTTTGAAAAAATTGCTCTGCATGTGGTTTAACCATCATGCAAAAAAATATACAAGGCATTCAATAGTCAAGTAAAGAATGCAAGCTATAAATTTGTCCAAAAGAACATTTCTGGATCACTCCAACAATAAAGAAACTGGGTTGGATTCTCCTACGCTCAGATTTCAATAATCTACATATTAAGAGGCATTTGTATACAAAATTGCCAAACAAGAAGAAATGAGATCAATAAAGCCTCTTACCTCATCTGAATCCATGGATTTATGCTAATTCCATGCAGAAACTATAGGGTTAATGGAGGCAACCAACTGCGAAACTTGGTGATTGAGACCGTATATGCAATCTAGTACATATTGGTACCCTTCATTTGAGTTGACATGATCTGGAGAGGCTGATCCTACTGGGCATGTAACAAATGGCTGTGAAATCTCTGTTGATGAACTAGATTTCCACTTCATCCTACTCTTAGATTTACTAAGATCTAGTAGTGCCATATAATTGGCAATATCTTCTGCACCTGCTTCTCTATTATTGTTTTCCACCTAAAATACAATGTCAATTTCAACATATAGTCAATTCAATAAAAAATTGAAATAAATAACACAATGTAAATTGAACCAAAAAGCCATACACTTACTCCAAATTTGTCCATTTTGGCTTGCAACCCACCTCGGCCAAATGTATATCCAGCCCTCACATTATCTCTTGCTCTCTTGTCTTTTTTACTCTTTGCCAAATATTCTTCAGAATGCATAGTTTCTTTCAATGCCTCCCACTGTTTGGGACATAGAGTGTAGTCTAACCTATCTTTTCCCTCCATTATCATCTTTTGCTTGTAATATTTTCTAGCAATTTGTCCACCAGTAGTCTCAAAAGCATTTTCCATTTTTTGTAGAACATTTTCCATAGATTGTGGATCTTGCTCTGCAAAACTTGATTTGCAAATATCCAAATGGGCCCTACATCTTACACCCAACTCAGAGGCCCACTTTACAACATTTGGCCCAATGGGCTCACCATCTCTCGATACCTCAAGCAAGAATAGCTTCTTGCCTTCTAATTTTCTTAGTTTTGCATTCCTCTCTATAGATCTGTGTAAATCTTGACTCAATCTTTGTCTTTTGACAAAAGCATCCACATCTTCTATTAAACCACTACTAGTATTTTTTTCTGATCCACTAGTTCCATCAAAACTTCTAGATGCAATAAGTGTACTTTGAGGCACAACAGATGCAAGCGGTCTCTCTCCATGACTTTCATTAACCAGAACTTCATGCTCCTTGGCCACATCAGGTGTGGCATCAGTAGGTAGATCATGAGTATTGGTCTCCGCATATTTCACTTCAAACACATCCTTTAATCTTGAATAAATCATCTGCAGACCTGTTGTTCCTTTAATGCTCTAATGTTTTTCAATAATCTCTCTTAGACTTTGTTCTAAGAGATCATCACAATGTTGCACATCACCATGTGCTATATTAGACTGGACATGATCACTATGTGCTATATCAGGCTGCACATGATCACCATGTGCTCTATTAGGCTACACAACACCATGTGCTATTTCAGACTGCACATCAGCATATGCTATATCAGGCTGCACATGATCATCATTGCAACTATTGTTTTCCCCAACTGCATTTGTTGAATCACAAAAGCGGTGGTTTCTACGAGATGGTGGCAATGTATCTTTTGTTTCCCTTTATTTTTTCTCTGCATTTTCTTTGTACTCTTTTTGTTGCCTATAAAACAAAAAATAATATCATATTATGTCTTATATACATAAAGCTCTTGCCTATAAAATTTCATTAAACACTATTAAACAAATAATGTACTACTTAGTAGATTTACAACTTGCCTATTTATCAAACCAAGTCTCAATAAATATTCATTATTCTTTGCCACTTTTTCTCTACAAAGGTGCTCATAATCTGTTAGTGAAGTTTTAGCATTATGATCACTATCATCTAATTTGCACCTTACAACCCTTCTCTTCATTTCCTGAAGTCCAAATAAACAATAATGTATAAATCAACAACTTGAATCAGTAAAACTTTATTGAGTTCATAAGTTGATAACTATTGACTTTCCAATCTATTGATAATTGCAAATGAAAACTTAAAATAGAATTCAATTTACAAATTAAAAAGAATTTGCAATAAAAAACCAAGAAGATGTTTACAATTACAGGTATCAAACAAATTTTCCTTAGGGATATATTCACAAGAAAAGAACTCATAAAAATATAACACAAGTAGGATGAAGGAAAAACATAGTCTAGTTCATCATGAGGTGTGTTAGAACCATTCAAAATTTCATAGAGTCCCACTTTGTTTCATACATTTTCCTTCCATAAATCCATAATTAGGGATTTATATTCCTTTTAGAATTGTTCCAGGAGTCATTTATGAGCATCTCATATCAGGTCTATGTGAAAGAAATTTATATTTTTGACCATTAATGTGCTTTTGTCTCTTACTGCAGCCTCGTAGTACATGCAAACAGCCTTGGCGGGTGTACAGGAATTAGAGGATGTGAATACACAGTTACCTCTTCCCCACAACATGCAAAAACTTTAGTTGCAGTGTTGTGGTATAAACTCAAACGACACATAATATGTTACCGTGCCCCCGTAGCATGTAAGGAGATGATCGGCAGTAATGTAGTAGGAAGGAGTCAGGATTAAATGTTCACCACGCCCCCGCGACAATTTCAAGTCGAGCCTGTGGTGTTGGGGTATTAGGAGTTCAAGTAACCAGTAATGCTACATACCGCAGCCCCGCGATGTTGATAACTTTGACTGGCGGTAATGTAGTAAACAATGAATGGGAGACCAAAGGCTCCCGCGGCCCCACAACGGTCAGGCCAAAGCTTGGCGGCGGCATGGTAAAAGACATAAGGGATAACATGTATCCTGCCATCCTGCGGTGGTGTGTAACAAGGCTTGTGGGGTGGTAGTAAGTGGTGAAGATGAACGTAACTGTCCAAGAGGTCTCGTGGTCCCGCAATTGCCCTAAGTTGGTCTTGTGGTGATGCGGTAAGGAATTAAATGTTGAAATGACTTTAGTACTGCCCCACAATGGTTATCATTGATGCCTGCAGGATTCAGGTTTTCGAGGAAAGGACTGCAAGTTTTAAAATACTCGCCAAGCCATTGGATTGGATAAAATCAATGGTCTACGTTTGAAAAGAACTGAATGCTAAGATTTGTTGATTTCATGGCACAAACCAGGTTAATGGAGAAATGACTAGCTTCATGGCACGATAAAACTTGGGATTTCTTTGTATTTCTTTATTCCATTGAAATCAGTGTTGATTGTAGAAGATGAATTCAAGCTTTGTGTGATCTCCTCAGGCATTTTCCGACCTGGTAAGTCTACCCTATCACTCTTTGCATAAAAGTTGGTGTTTGGTTTGTGCTCTATTTTCAACTAGTCTGGTAAAGCAAGTAAAATATTAAAACCCTAGTTTGTAGAGGCACTAAAATATGGCACCTAAAAAATCTGAGTCTGTGAGTAAGAGCACTGACCCCCCTGCTCCCAAGAAATGATCACTTCAACAATCATTGTTGGACATCCTACCAAATTCAGTTGACAAGGGGTCTAAAAAATTGTTCAAGGATGTTGCGAAAGGATGTCGGGGTGCCGCAATCCCTATCTCTGGATGGAACCTTTTTTGGTATTTTTGTGGAAAGAAAGATGGATAGGGACTAGTTAGAAACCCATGGAATTTGGATTTGGCAAAGGTTGTGGTGCCAAATGTATTTGTTGATGTGGATTTGATTAGAACATTGGCACAACACTATCACTCAGCCACCAAAACAGTCAGACTACCAAATGGGTCACCATTAGTGGCTGTGGATAAGAATGCAATCATAGACTACTTCATGTTGAGCAAGTAAGCCCTCACACAAGTAGATCTGCAAAAGAGTGAGCAAGAGTACAATAGTTTGAGAAAAAAACACAGAAGGGATGAGGTGCCCATGCACATGAGGAAAGGGGCAAATTACAGAAGAATTGAAATCCCATCCACTGCAATTGAACCTTTCTCTGTTGAAGATTTTGTTGTCTATTTCAAGAGAACATATTTTGCTTTGTGTCAGGTGTTGGGTATTGATGCCCAAGGTAGAATGCCTATCGGCCTAATGATGATGGCCATGAGAATTCAAAATCCAGAAGCTAATGTTAAATATGATTTTGCAACATTCATTGAAAAGAAACTGCATGATGGATTTTTGAAAATAAGAGAAAACAAAAAGCCCATAGATTTCAAATACTACTCTTTGTTATGTCATTTTATTTTGTATCAAAATAGAAGGAAGTGGCCCAACAAAATGGATCTAAGCATGATTAATGAAAATAGACAAAGATTGCCAACACAGTGTTGGTGTTACAAATGGGATAGTCATTGCAAGAATTGTGACTATGTTGTGTTTCATGATGATTTCTCAATTATAATAATGAATTCTCTTGGTATCTTTTCTCCCAGATTGACAAAAGAGATTAAGGAAATGTTGAGGCCTCTTGCCCATAGGCTAGAATAGGGTCATAGTCATAACTATGCTGATTGGTTTTTCTTGCTAGTTCATACTAAAATCAGGGTATATGGGTGTACTCAGCCACCCCATGTGCTGTCCAAATTTGTACCAGACATAATTGCATTACTTGAATTCATGTAGCAAATGATGTGGATGGAGAAGGATGTAATGAAGAAATAGAAGAAAGGAATATTTCTTCCTGATTCCATGGTGTTTGGTGATTGGTCCATTGGTTTTGATACTTTAGAGGATTTGCAAGCCTAATTGAAGGCTAAATATTCTTTGAAACCAGGTGTAGAGAGGGTTTGTGATCCAGAGGGTCACATGAACTTTGTCAGACAAACCATCCTCACAAGAATGGGAATATCCCATCAAATCAATTTTGATAAGGATGTGATCAGAAATCTTGTCACCTTTCAAGAAGTGTATAATAGGGTAAGAAAATGGGATATTTTGAAAAGGATTGAGGATGATAGGAGAAAACAAAATCCTAATTTTGTTGTATTCTTTGTTGAAGAGAGGGACCCTTTGAGAAGAATAGATCTAATAATTGACAATTTTGAAAGAATATATAGCAAGTCTGAGAAGCATCCTTCAAAGGTTACCAAGCTCAGTGTCAAAAGACCACCAAGAGTTGTGATTCAAGAGCCTGCACCAGATGCAATGTCACTATAGGATCTAGGTCATGTCCCTGATTCACCACCTGCCAAAAGGCAAAGGATTGAGGATGTTTCTCCACTGGTTCCATATGAATTGAGCGAAGGAGGGGGTGACACTGATGAAGTGGCTAGTATCTTGAGAAATATGGAAGATGAAGGAGAAACAGATCAGCCACTTGTTGGCCAAGAAACAGAAGCACACAAACCAAAGGCCAGAATGGCCGAATAGGCACAAGGGGAGCTTGAATTAGAAGAAGATGAAAGAATTGTGGCTTCTATGAGATTTATGGAGGATGATGATTTCATTAATTCTCCTGAATTCAAAGATTTTTAGCTTAAGATGAAGATGAAAGAATTTCAAGAACAAGTGGAAATAAATAAAATGGGTGCTGATGAATCTTAGCATGACCAAATTATTTCACAAACTTTCAAGAATACGAAAATATATGAAATAAGTGTCAGCCCTAATGAGGCTAGACAAATGGTATTAAGGAGCAACATGCTGATCATTCCCAGGCTTGAGTTGAAGAAAATGTTTTTATTAGACCAAGTAAGGAATCAAGATGACCCCATGCTAGTTTCTGAATTTGACTATAAGGAAGGTGTCACTGGTTGTGGTTACAATCCAAAAATAGAGAATTTGGCAATATGGGCAACACAAAAGAAAACCAGCAAACCAAGATTACTTGATGTGCTCCAAGAAATAAGGGCAACAACTGTGGTCAAGACATTCTAGGACACATCAACAACTGAAGTAGCTACCCTCACTATGCATACTGTAATGTTTACACGAGCTGCTATTGTAAAGCTAGAGCAAAGATTGTTTGATTATGAGAGAACTTAGATGGAGATGAATGATGAGGTAAATAGATTGTATCTTGAAAATGTAAACCTGAAAAAACAACTAAAGGGTGAGAGTTCTTCTCAGATTCAAGCCATTGTGCCAATTCAAACACCTATGCCACAAGAGACCGGTGATACCACAGTGACTGCTGAACAATTCAATGTTTTGAAATTGAATTTGGAAAAAGAAATTGAGGAATTGGAAAGCCAAAACGAGAAAACAAAGAATGAGGCAAAATTGAAAAATCTTGAAGTGTTTGAGAAAATTTTGGAATATAGAGTGAAAATGGTTGTTGACAAGTTGAGAGATGTGCATGAATGCTATGTTGGCAAGAGACACTATATGGATTCATGATTGTTGTCATTGATGGCAACAAAGTTCATCCCACACATCCGCAGGACATGGTGTGTCTCTATCGGAAGTCAGAATGAAGATTGTTGAGGTCTGGTAAACAAGAACAGAGCTTGTGGCAAGGTCTGACAGACAGGTCCAAATCTCTCAGAGGAAGTATCTTGGTGAAGTGCGGATTTGGGAAAGTCAAGAGGACTACCTTGAGTAATAGATTCCAAGGATTTAGCCTCCGGTGATGGACAAGGAAAAAGATATGAATAGTTGAGTACCGGATTCTTGAGTGACAGTGTGAACAGAGGAAGAACTGACTGAGAGAAAATCAGACTACTTTCCGGATGTGTTTCTAATGGTGGTAAAGGTTATGAAGACATGAATTATGTTTGGCCAACATGATTAATGATTTCTACAAGTATATGCTTGATCCGCATTACTTGATGTGCAAGGATTCAGCCGACAGAACAGAGTTTGTGAAAAGATTGACTGTTCCGAGTGCCGACTAGAAAGATAATGAAATCACTTGTGCGGATATATATATAGGATGGATTTAGTTGTGAGAGTTGTTGTGATGATATGTGATATGTGAATAAAAGTAGAGCAGAGCAGAAGCAGTAAGGAAGGTCTGGTATGTGAAAGGAAAGCAACATAAGAGAAGAGGAAAGATGAAGTGCAGCAGATCAGTGTACTGAGCCTAATCGGAACTGAACTCCAGCATATGTGGATGCCTCCAATCAGTTCAAGTATTGTATAACACTCTTTTGTAGATAGTGTGTCTCTTGTAGGCAGTGTGCCTCCTTGTGAGCAGTGTGCTCGGGCAGTGAGCCCTAATTGGCAAGTGCCATTTTGTAATTCCTTATTCTTCTAATAGAGAATAATCTTTGGGTTAATCACCCCGTGGTTTTCTCCCTTAACAGGGTTTCCACGTCAAAAATATTGTGTCATGTGTATCTCCATTTCATGGTTATGTTTGCTTGTTTGAATTAATGCTGCATTAATTAATAAGAAAGTTTAGAAAGAAGAAATAATTTGGATAACTGGTTCACCCCCCCTCTCAATTATCAACAATTGGTATTAGAGCTAAGTTGCTCCTAACAGAGCCTAACAGCTTGAGGAAGATCTGGGAGTTCAAATGGATGCATATGGTTTAAGAGAGAAACTCAAGACTGCCCTTGATGATCTTGAACAGTTAAACTCTGAAGTCAATGAATTAAAGGAAAGACTCAAACAGGCTGATGATTTCATGAGAGAACTAAAAGACAAATTAAGTCTCTCTATGAAAAAGAGAAAGGAGCTGCTTCAGCAATTGGCAAGACAAGGTGAAGAAAATAATGCAAATGAAGAGCTGACTGAGAAAACCAAGTTATGTGAAAAGTTATCAAAAGAAATCATTATGGTAAGACATGAAATGGAATCAGGAGTTATAAAGTTTACCCAAGAAGTTGAAGAGAAGAAAAACTGAAGATAATCTAAGACAATCTCTCAAGGAGAAATCAGAAGATTGCCACCAGATGGATAGAATTATCAGACATCTTGAATCTGATCTTGAAGATGCTAAAGATAATGAAGAAAAACTTGAGGATCAAATTGTCTCTCTAAAAAGGGATCTTCAAACAGCAAATGAGTATAAAGAGAAATTCAAGATAAGTTCTGCTCAACTTGAAGTTCTTCTTGGAAGTCAAAAGAAGGTAGATGACAAGTGTGGTTTGGGATATGAGAAAGGAGAAAGCTTTGGATCCGGTCAGAAGAATTTTGGATCAGAAAATCCAAGGAACAGGCCTAGAAGACCTCCGGTAAGATAGCCTAATGCTCAAAGATATCCATCCTTCAATGGTTACTGCCACAACTGCACTCACTTTGGTCACAAAGCTAATTAGTGCAGAAAGAGAATGAATCAGACTAATTCATCGTTCTCCAGACAGTGTTTTAACTGCAAAAGGTATGGTCACAAATCTCATGAATGCAGAATTATGCAAATGAACAAATCATTCAATGGTAGATGCTTTGCATGCAATAGAATAGGTCATATGGCTAATCAATGCAGATCAAGAGGATATCAATCCAATATGCAAAGAAATGTTGTTTGTCAAATTTGCAATAGATCCGGTCATATTGCAAAATTCTGTAGAAGCAAGAATCAAGACAAAAGAGGTTCGGTATATCATAGACAGAATCAAGATAAGGGGAAACAAAAGGTGAATGCGGATGAAGTTAAAAGTGAGATGAACAAGATTTGGGTAAAGAATGTAGAGGATGGATCCACACTAGACTCTGGTGTTGATATTCCTTTTGAAAATTAAGAGATGAGCTCTGGCTCAGGGGGAGACACAAAGAAAAACTTGTTCCCCCAGCCAGTCAATTGGTGCCTGAAATTGGCACATGAGAAGCTGCGGATCAAAGGGGTTCTAGAGAAACATCTAAAGAAGGTCAGGTAAAGATTTGAGAGATCCGCAGGAAAATTTAAAAAGTTCAATTCCTTCAGAATTGGTCCGGTTAAGCAAGTCTTCCGGTAAAATAGGTTTCTCACAAGGTTGGCCCGGTATGGATCCAAATTGAAACAGCCTGATCTGCAGATATATGAGATGATCAGGAGAAGAAGTGGACACTGTGATTCATCACTAACATTGATCACAAAGGCATCATAATGATTTGGATGTGTTTCTTCCTCCTTGAACAAGGAAAACCAGGCAAACTGAAATGAATTAGGTTGCGCATTTATTGCAGGGTGAAAATTAGGGGTTCTTGGAATAAAAGCGTTCATTTGTCTGTCATTTACACATTTGTACACTCACATGCGAAGAAGAAAGAAAAGGAGCTCTGCAAACAACTTCTCCCAAAAGATCAAGGCAACTCTTCATACAGCTCTATTCGGATTTCTTCGTGTGCCCTAACTTGCGTAAAAGGTATTTATCGTTCTTGATATCCTTCAGTAAGATTGTTTGATGATGGCTACTCTGAATATAGTAAAGATCTCTGATAGACCTTGGCCCACATTTAAGAAACATCCATATAAATCCTTGGAGGTAGATCCCCTAGGAGCATTTTCCAGTGTTCCGCATGGTGTTTTGCATACAGAAGACATTAGGGTTTACATACACGCAAATATTGAAGAGTTTGGGGAATTCAAACTAAGAGATATCTATCACAAACAACTGTTGGATGATTCATTTGAGCTCAAACCCCAATACAAGGGCCTCCAGATTAAGCACTTTGCACAATTTATACATTTCCCTTGTTTTACTGAGAATGAATGGGGCAGGTACGTTTTGAGCAGAATACACGACAACTTCATGTGGTTAAATGGACCATTCAAAATCACAAAAGATGCCATTAGGGCAGTTACCAGATTACACTCCTTCGGTGGGATTCCTGTTCTTAAATCTGTGAAGAATCAAACTGTGAGTGAGGCTACCGGATCCAAGTTTGACAAAAGAGCAATGACAGTGGATGACATCTCTGATCTGGATATCAAGTTTGCCTCCATGATCATTGGGTATAAAATATATCATTCTAGCAGGGAAAATTCTATACCTGGAACTGCCATCTACACCACATATGAAATGCTAAGAAAGGATGCAGACTATGATCTTTGCTAGCTTCTCTTGAACCAACTCATGGAGAATCTGCAAAAAATCAAGAAAGACAAAAAGAATTCATTCAAGTATGGTGGATTAATATTATGCTTATTTTTCTACTTTATGAATGAGCTTCCCGGATCTAGTGGCTAGGTGTGGGAGAGTGATAGGCCAGTAGCTATCCAAATCAGAGATTATTTGCATGGACTTGGTGACAACAAAGCACAAAATACAGCTCTGTGGGGATACTTCAAGAACTTTCAGAGCATGATGCAAGCAAGAGAAAGAATTCCTCAGTCTCTTGTTGAAAAATACAAAGACACAGTATGCTTTATGGTAGAGACAGATCAGTGCCTAATGGAGGCAGTAGAACCAAGAACTGTGTGGATCATGCCCATGGGGTATGAAGTCGATGAACAAATTGTGGAGCTGCATGTTCAACACATGCTAAGTCAGGCAAAGGATCCAAAGGCAGAAAGGTTTGGAACCTTTGAAGAACTGAGTGTAAAGATTCATGTGGAACTCAAAGAACCTAAGATCAAGAGGAAGGTGAGAAAAGAAGTAGAAAATATTGCCCAAGGCCTTGGCATCTCAAAGGAGGCACTTGATGCCCACAAGAAAAGGATGGAAAGGGTTGAGGAAGAGAAGAAAGAGGTAGAAAAGAAAAGCAAGGAAAGTGCTCCGGTAGAAACCTCCACCCAGCCCAGATCATCAAAGAGATCTACACCTGTCACAGCCAAAAGCTCAAGAACATCAAAACTGGAAGTCCAGGCATCTGGCAAAAGAGAGAAAAGATCAAAGACAAAAGCCACAAGGGCTTATGCAAGTCAAAGAGATGAAGAGGAAACCGAATTAGATGAGGGGGTAAAGGAAATAAAGAAGCAGAAGAAGAAAGGATCCGGTAAACCCTCCATAGGCCAAGACAAGGAAGAAATGGCAGAGGAATTTGTTGAAAAGCCCACCCTGTCTCTAGAAAGTGTAATCAAATCAGTCACTGTGGATGGAAACCTTCAACCAATGGCCGAATTCTATGATGATTACAATGAGGCTGACTAAAAGATCCTGCAGGAAGCTACAATCAGGTATCTGAACACATACGATAAGGCTTTCATTGAAATTATATCTCTAATTCCTAAGAGCCTAGAAAAGGAGTTAGAAATGAGAAAGAACAATGCCATGGCAAAAGACATTGAGATCCGAGAATAGATAGCTATTCAGCTATATCCTTCAATTGATCCCAAAACAATGAATATGATATTCAAAGATTGCAAGGATGAGTTTCAGAGCAAAGCCAGGATGAATCAGCTCATGCTTGGTGAAACCGACAAAGTGGCAAAAGAGACTGAAGAGATTCTTCAGAATACTCTTAAAAAGTTCAACATTCCCATCACAGAGGACTCTGGTAAAGACAAGAGCTCAGAATCCCCTATTCCGGAAGAGGTGGGCCCTGAACAAACTAACATTTCTCCTTCGGTTTCCCCTACAGTCTCCAGATCTAAAGGAGAAGAAAAATTACAGGAGAAAGAAGCAGAGGTAAAAGAAAAAGAAGATGACAGTGCTAAGGTTGCAGAGGAAGAGAAGACCCCAACAGAGAAAATCACAACTGATAGTGGCAAGAATGTAGAAGGAAAGAAAGCTCCAAGGGACAGTCCTAAGAATGCAGAAGAGAAGAAACATCTGTCTCCGGCAAGAGACACTGCAAAAACTGTCCAAGAATTCCTAAACCAAGAAACAATGGAGATTGATGAACCAGAGCTTCTACAAGGACCATTTAATTTTGATTCTCTCTTTGATACAAACTATGAAGATAGCTTCATTCGCTAATGCAAAAGTGAAAGAAAAACTCCTAAAGTCTCATATGGAAGACTGTGAGTTGATAGAAGCTACTTCCAGAGTGCTTGAAAAGATTATGCCATCGGTTTAGAAAGCTCCCATAGCCTCCACTTCCGGTAAGCTCAAAACTCTAGTCAGCAGTGTTAGTACACGTTTTGATTCTCTAGAGAAGTCAGCTGAAGAAAAGGTCCGGAAGGAGTTTTTGAATAAGAGATTCTCAGAGGTACAAGGATTGATCATTAATGATAGGAGGAATATGAATATTGGGATAAAGAGCTTAGAAAATGCTCTTAAAGATGGCGGAGAAGTATACAAATTTTGTATTTCATGGTCCAAAGCAACAGTAGAGATTGAGAAGAAAATAAAAGAGCAAGAGGATAAACTACTAAGTTTGTCTCAAAGTTTTGATCCTCTCTCTTCCTCCATAGTCAATCAAGAGTGTCAGACTATTGCAATCACAAATGCAATAAAGAATTTTGAGAAAGAAAAGAACATAATTAGCTGGATGGGTGAACTCAGAAGGATCACTGTCCCTAAGTTAGAGGCCATGCATGAGGCCATAAGTGAAGCTCAAATCACAGCCCAGACAAATGATCTGACAGATCTTAAGAGGGCAGAAGCTTTTGTGTTTTTTTGAGTGGTCACATTTCAATTTTGGATAGAATGAAGCAAAGTTGGGCTACAGAACTCGCCCAATTGAAGACATCATTTGCAGACATTCTTCAATTTATGTGAGTATGTAATATGCGGCTAAGTATAGTTAAATTTTTGAAAATTTTGGTATGCGGACCCTACCCTTTGCCATTGATGTCAAAGGGGGAGTGGAGAGCAGTGAAAAATGAGGAATCCAACTAAGGGGGAGCTCTGGAAAATGTATATAAAAATAGAGCATCAGCCAAGGGGGAGCATAGTGTAAACACTTAGTTATTTTTCACTAAGTGTTGCCATCAATGCCAAAGGGGGAGATTGTTGGCAAGAGACACTATATGGATTCATGATTGTTGTCATTGATGGCAACAAAGTTCATCCCACACATCCGCAAGACATGGTGTGTCTCTACCGGAAGTCAAAATGAAGATTGTTGAGGTCCGGTAAACAAGAACAGAGATTGTGGCAAGGTCCGACAGACAGGTCTGGATCTATCAGAGGAAGTATCTTGGTGAAGTGCAGATTTGGGAAAGTCAAGAGGACTACCTTGAGTAATAGATTCCAAGGATTTAGCCTCTGGTGATGGACAAGGAAAAAGATATGAATAGTTGAGTACCGGATTCCTGAGTGACAGTGTGAACAGAAGAAGAACTGACTGACAGAACATCAGACTACTTTCCAGATGTGTTTCTGATGGTGGTAAAGGTTATGAAGACATGAATCATGTTTGGCCGACATGATTAATGATTTCTACAAGTATATGCTTCATCCACATTACTTGATGTGCAAGGATTCAACCGACAGAACAGAGTTTGTGAAAAGTTTGACTGTTCCGGGTGCCGACTAGAAAGATAATGAAATCACTTATGCGGATATATATATAGGATGGATTTAGTTGTGAGAGTTGTTGTGATGATATGTGATATGCAAATAAAAGAAGAGCAGAGTAGAAGCAGTAAGGAAGGTCTAGTATGTGAAAGGAAAGCAACATAAGAGAAGAGGAAAGATGAAGTGCAGCAAATCAGTGTACTCAGCCTAACCGAAACTGAACTCTAGCATATGTGGATGCCTCCAATCAGTTCAAGTATTGTATAACACTCTTTTGTAGACAGTGTGTCTCTTGTAGGCAGTGTGCCTCCTTGTGAGCAGTGTGCTCGGGCAGTGAGCCCTAATTGGCAATTGCCATTTTGTAATTCCTTATTCTTCTAACAGAAAATAATCTTTGGGTTAATCACCCCGTGGTTTTCTCCCTTAACAGGGTTTCCACGTCAAAAATATTGTGTCATGTGTATCTCCATTTCATGGTTATGTTTGCTTGTTTGAATTAATGCTGCATTAATTAATAAGAAAGTTCAGAAAGAAGAAATAATTTGGATAACTGATTCACCCCCCCTCTCAGTTATCAACATGCTATTCTTCCTTGTCTCAGGCTATGGAATGGTTGAAAGTAAATTTTTCTATTTTAGATCCCTTGTATCAAAGATGGCAGTCAACACATCACACACTGATCACTCTGTGTAAAGTTCTACAATGGAATCAAGATGCTCCTGTAGCTATAAAGCAAATAGAGCAAATGTTCAAGATGATATTGGATGAGTATCAGTATGTGAATGGTGAGAATCAAATAATGCAGGCAAAGATTGATTCTTTTGCCACTTTCAAACAATAGTTCATTCCATCAATCCTATTAGAGAATTAAAAGATCAAGGATTTTGATGCGTGGAAGGATGAATTTGGTCATACAGTTTCTAAGGTCATGGAATTTTTGAAAAAGGATGAAGATATCAATATTCTCAGCTTCAACATCATTCTGGACAGAGTAATTGCTTTGGATGTTGGATACACAAAGTTTGTAATTGATGTCAAAGCATTGCTAGATAAAAGGTGGAAGGATCACCAGGCCAACTTACTCCAAATTAAAGATTATAAGTGGCCTAGTGATTTTACTGTGTTTGAATGGTAGGAGAAGTATCTTTGAGCTGATGAATAGACAGGTTATACGTACAGGGGAGCAATGAGCATCATGGCCTCATGACTACACATTATACCAATGGGAGCAAGTGTATTTGGCTCCTCCAGAAGAATAGGGCCTTGAAGATGTTGCAGTGGAAGAACCGAGCCTTCCAATAGTCTATCATGGAGAGGGGGACTTTACCAGATTGGGATGATCATGGGTCTCTTATGTTGATTAAAGGACTACAAGTATATTACAAGTGTTGCGGGCTTCCAATCAATATTGTCTACTTTCTCTATTTTCTCTTAATTATGTTTTAAGTAAAATTATTGTTTAGTTTATATGAAGAGGCATGTATTTTGAAAAGATGTCATATTTTGTAATGGTTTGAAGCTTGTTGCTTCTCTTATAAAAGAGAAACCAAGACCGAATTTTGATATCAACATCATAGGCATTTATAGACACATATATGAGGAGACTTCTATTATATTGTAATATCTATTTGAAGCAATCAATGGAGAAGAAGATTTAATCTGGTGCTTGAATTCTGGTTAAGATATCTAAGAGATCGTTTCTTTGTTTGTAATGAGGAGGCTTAGTTCACCTAATGTTAAGATATCTATATGTATTATTAAATCACAGATGTTCATCATTGTTTCCTTCACACAAGTATATTCAATGCATGTGGAGGCTAGAATCTGTATTACAAACTAAAGCTATCATCTAGGACATACAAGATATTATATTCTAACTAAACAAAATTAATCTCAACCAAAGTAAGAAAACTAAGAAGAATGATTGAACCTAACTTTTAATGCACTTCAAATCAGCAGTGAACATCTCAGGTTTTGTATACAATGTACCAATAGAATAATGATGATTACATTCATAAATGTATTAGTAAAATAATAGTGAATAAGCATACCTATACTCAGATCTTTATTACATTCAATAATAAATTACACCAAACATATAACCAAAGTTTAGGTGACAAGCTAACCTCTTAAGGTGACAGGCTAGTTAAGGTGACAAAACATCATCATAATCATTTGCATTTCTAGCAAGATCAGAATCCTGATCACTCATGTCTACATCTGCTTGATTTTCTTCCTCATCCTCATCTGTGACATGCTTCTCATTCTCTCTCCCAATCTCTTCATTGGTAATCAAAATCTCTTCTTCAAACACTCCATCATCGTGTTCATCTACTTCTTTGAATGTTTCTTGTAAATTAACATATTGCCCATCAAGCATTATATCGACAACTTCCATGAATTTTTGTTTGGAACGAGACTCTGTTTGAATGACATACGACCATCCTAGGCTTCTTACATCATCAATTAGAAATGATTGGTTAATTTGAAGAGGGGAAACATACGGCTCATCCATCTCTGATAAAAATTGCACTGTATTTGCGCGTACAAATCCATACTCATCAAAGTGTATTGCGGATGGTCAGATCCACTTACATTTTAATAATATAGGACTATTTTCACCAAAATCCACTTGAATAATTTCTTGGATGAAACCAACATAAAATTTCTTCTCAGTTTCATGAAGAAATTCAACACTAACAACACAATCACAATTTGTCTTTCCTTTGTCTTTTTCTTCCACTCTTAAATGACTACCATAGGCCCACATTCCACTAAAACACATAGCCCATACATGTGGAGATTGTGAAAGCTCACTTTCCTCTATTGTTACATCTTGACCTTCTTCTTTTGCATGACTGATTGCATTAGCAATCCATTCTTTAAATTTTGGAAAAGAATCACCTCTAATCAAATCATGACGTCTACGCTTTTGAGGTTGATGTTGCATCCAACTTTGATTCTCTTCTTCATATTTTCTACATAGAATATTAACGTACAAATAGTAAGATTAATAATATAAATGTGTAAATGCAATTGAGTAAATAAATTATTGTGTAAATTTTGTTTTACCTATGCCACTTATCGAATGAAGTTGTGTTTTGAAGAATATAGGCATTTATCGCACTTCTTTCTTGATGTGATAGCTTGAAGTGACATCCATTGACTTCTAATACTTCACCTGCAACTCTTTCATCTTCGTCATCATCCCATACATGTCAATTGAAAATTTTAAAATCCTTCATATATTATGTACAAAATCCCATGGCCTCTTGCATTGAATATCCCTCAGACATGTTGCCTTCCAGTTTTTCCCTGGTATGAACAAATCTTTTCAAAACCTTCATATATCATTCTATAGGATACATCCATCTCATTCTTACTGGGCCACGATGCTCTAGTTTATATTCTAGATGTATCAAAAGATGCATAAAAATGTTAAAGATTGTTGGTAGAAATTCTAGTTCCAATAGACCAATGACTTCAACAACCTCCTCCCTCAAACTATCAAAGTTCGAAGGATCTAATACATGTAAACTCATTCTCTTTAATATTAGGCCCAACCTTATAATTGCAAATCTTGGCCCCTTTGCCAAACTTGATATATTTACCACAATAGGTAAAATATTCTCGATTATGACATGATAGTCATGGGTCTTGATGCCTCTTAAGCCATTAATGTCAGTTTGGCTTCTAATACTACTACTTACATATCTAGTGGGAAAGCGAGTCTGAGACAACAACTGTAAGAATTGTACACGTTGTTCCTTTGTCCAGACATAAGGAGCACTAGGTTTTCTATATTTTTCATTAGCACATTTTTCAACCTAAAGATTTCGATGAATCTTTAGTTGTCAAAAGTCTTCACGTGATGAAACAGTATCAAAAGCACCAAAAATAGTTTCTATAATAGCATAGGCTATATTTTTCTCAGTATGCATAAAGTCAACAGTATGTCTAATGGCTATATCCTTAAAGTATGGCAACTTATAGAATATGCATAGCCATTTTACACCGCTTTCACTACATGGATCATATCTACTACCAGCAATCCCATCATTTTCAATAAATGACTTTCTTTTTTGTCCATTCTCAACAATGTAATCACTTGTTATTAGCAATGGTGCTTCACGATTCTCTTCTTAACCATTGAAACGTGTTTTTTTGTCGATGATATGGATGATCCATTTTAAGGTAAGCACGATGTCCACAATAAATACACTTACGCAAACTTCTTGAGTGCCTCACAAAATCCTTAAAGTTGCAAGCAGGACATCCATGGTATCCATGAACACTAAGACCAAATAATGTGCCATATGTAGGAAGATCATGAATCGTAAACAATAAGGAAGCTCTTAAAGTGAATTTGATTGAATGACCACCCCTTAAAGATTGAATTGCTTCAACTCCTTTCCACAATTCCATTAGCGCATCATATAATGGCTCTAGATAAGCATCGATTGTATCTGAAGTTACACTTTTCTTTCTGGTATAATCATTGATAGCATTAAGAAAAATGGTTTAGTTGCTAACAATGGAGGCAAGTTATAATTTATTAAAAACACTGGCCAAGTTGACCATTTAGTACTTTGATCTGAGAATGGGTTCACCCCATCTAGAGCCAAACCCAACCTTATATTACGAGGATCTTGAGAAAAATTAGGCCATATGTTATCAAATTCCATCCACGTCTTAGAATCAGGCACATGTCGTTGTTTTCCATCAATGCTCTTATTTTGGGAATGCCATTGCATAAGTTCAGCAATGTCTCTGCACCTATACTTTCGGAGTAATCGTGGGATTATTGGAAAGTGGCGAAGAACCTTTCTAGGAACCACAACTGATTTCAACCCTTGTATATACCTCGCTTCATGACATTTTGGACATTCACTCTCACTTGCAAGATTATTGTGAAATAATACACAACCATTGACACATGTGTGGATGTTTTCATACCCTAATCCTAGCTTAGTGATTTGCTTTTTACATTGACTTCATTTTGTTGGCAATGTGGAGTCAGGTGGTAACAACAAACTTAATAATGCCAATAACTTGCAATTAGCATACACAGGCTTTAAAGCATCCTCCATCGACTTCGTCCAATCATCGTCTAGACCCTCATTCAACATTCTATCAACTTCAAACCCTTCATCTAACATTGCTGCCTCTTCATCTATGTTTGGTACCACTTGATCTATGTTTGTTGCCTCTTCATCTCTCACACTCTGCAATTCTATCATATCTTCATAATAATTGTAATCCCAAGGGCTTATACCACTATGCCCATATCTTATCATATGTCAAAGAATCAGGTTTCCTTTTCTCACCTTTCCACCACAAAAATCTTTACATGGACATGGATATTTGTCCATGTCCCTCTCATTGGCTACTCTCTCATCAAATGCATGGTAATGATCTGTAGTCAACCTTTGACATTGATCCATTTGTAATGTTCTACACATAGAAAAAAAAATCTATTAGAAACAAAAATCTAGCTTTCAAATGCATTTGGTTTGGTAGAATTTCATCAATTTTTGTGTGAGATATTGCATTTTTGGTGAGTGTAGGTCTAAACCCTACCTAGGGTTTCCAAGGAGCAAAATTTGATCATGGGCAGAGTTTCCACCATCCAAAAATCCTAAAAATAGGTGGAAAGCTCTGTCCCACGCCTATCCACATCCCTACAAGAGGACAACTCATGACCGGCACGTATGAAGAAGATATGGTTGATTGTGTGTGCAGATTTGCTATGAGACAGTCCTAAAACCCTAGGTTCTTTGTTGCTTTGAATAATCTATGCACTGTATGTCAATGGAGGGGTGAAGAATCATAGTGGCATGTTTTTAGGGCCTACACAAGTCTGGGAATTCATATGACAAGTGTTCTTACCTTCGTTTGGAGTCATCACCTTGAATACACCTAGTGGCAGCAAGACCTAAATTGCATAAATCATTGTGTTAATCACTTGGTTAGGTCATGTACGTTTGGAAACCCCTAGAAGATGTTGTAATAGGTTTGAATAAACCAAGTTGCCCATATTCCATGTTGTCTTCAATGATTGTCACTAGGGTGTTGTTTCCATGTTTTAGGCTTAGGAGCAAATTGTCAAGAATGAACAAGGGTGTAGATTTGCATCAAGTGTATTGAAACTTTGTTTGGGATGTGTCAAGGTTATTGTGTGTGAGTCCTTCCTCTGCATCATGTTCTGCCTCTACATAAATCTCTGTGGTCAGTTTTGTACATTTTTTACTTGTAGGATTCTCACAGTTAGTGAAAAAGGTAGTGTTCATGAAGGAATGGAAAAGATGAGTAGAACCTTTGAATTATACCCGTACTATGCAATGGCATTGAATCATTTAGCAAACCATTTTTTCTTCACAGGGCAGCATTTTCTTGTGGAATAGTTGACTGAGATAGCTCTTGTTTCAACTGACCACACTCTTATGAAATCTCATTCATATTATAATCTTGCATGATCTTATCATAGTCAAGGTGATTATGACACCACTGGCCGCTACTACATGGCATCAGTCAAGGAAAGCAGGAGACCACAAGATTTTGTAGACAGGTTCAATTGAAGTTGGGAGATCTTAAGAGTTCTCTCTCATATTTTGAAAAGGTTCTGCAGGTCCACCCTGAGAACTGTGAGAGCTTAAAAGTTGTAGGCCATATATATGCTCAGCAAGGGTAGGCAAAGAAGGCTTTGGAAATTTTAAGGTAGGCAACTCGCATAGATCCACATGATGCCCATGCATTTATAAAGATGGGTGAGTTATTAATATCATCATACCCCAGTGCAGCCTTAGATTCTCTTAAGCCAACAAAGTCTCTTCTGAAGAAGAGCAGAGAAGTAGTAACCATTCAATTGTTAAACAACATTGGGGTTCTTCATTTTGAGCGTGATGAACTAGAGTTGGCTCAACAAACTTTTATGGAGGCATTAGGAAATGGCACTTGGGTTGAATTCATAAATAAAAGCCCCAGTGCCAATTCTGCAGTTTTTCCTGTGCTCTTTAAGGATATGGAATTCTTCCATCGACTAGAAGAAGGTGGTGTTTCACTTGAGCTACCATGGGATAAAGTCACAACACTATTTAATCTTGCTAGGTTGTTTGAACAACTATATGATACTAAAAAACAAAATCTTTTATACAGGCTAATATTGTTCAAGTTTCCTGATTATGTGGATGCATATCTACATCTTGCAGCCATGGCTCAGGCTTGGAATGAGATCCAACTAAGCCTAGAATAGATTGGGGATGCACTTAAGGTGGATAAAAAATCATCAAATGCTTGGAAAAATGGAACTAAAAATAGATGATTGGCTTAAAGAAAAAGAAATAATTAAAGCTGCACAAAGTGAATCAAAAGCAAAACATTCTTATCTTGACATTTCACTTGGAAATTGGAATTATTTTGCATCTTTTCGCAATGAGAGGAGGGATCCAAAGGTGGAGGCACAACATCTTGAGAAGGCTAGAGAATTGTATTGTAAAGTTTTGGCACAAAGACCAGGAAATGTTTATGCTACAAATGGGGCAGCCATTGTGCTAGCTGAAAGGGGTTAATTTGATATTGCAAAGGAAATTTTTACACAGGTACAAGAAGATAGTAGGAAACATCTTTGTTCAGATGCCTAATGTGTGGGTAAATCTAACCCATGTTTACTTTGCACAAGGACAGTTTGCGCTTGCAGTGAAAATGTATCAAAATTATTTGAGGAAATTCTATTTTGGCACTGACACCCAAATTTTATTATATTTAGCTAGAACACATTATGAAGCAGAACAGTGGCAAGATTATAAAAGAACATTATTAAGAGTAGTAGATTGTAACTACTATAAGTTGCCAATCACCAAGCTATAGATTTTGTGTTTATAAATGTAATGAGGCTTTCAAATTACCTTTGAATTTGCTACAAAGGGTGTCCCCAAATCTAACTTCACTGCAGAAGGCCTCGTCGAATTCAAATTCATTGCAACAAACTCTGAATTCCTTGCCCTCCTTTTTAAAAGTCTCCAGGTCCTCTCCTCTTTATCGCCCATGCAAGTAGCTGCTATAACTCAAAATGCCTCAATGTGAAGTAGCTTTGGGAAAGTACTTTCATCTCTACATTCCTGACCTTTTGTTTTTTGGTGAGTCCACCACAAGTAGCTCTGAAGGATCAAAGATATTCCCAGCGTGAAGAGCATGTTAGAGTGCTTGCAAGTGAAGAGTGTGATGGTGATGGTGATATTTAGTAAGGAGTTAGAGATTTGAGTGCAAACAGAAGGAAGACATAGAACAGGGTATGATGGTGATGCAGATAGCGAAAAATGTTGGAATGAACGTGAATAGTGAATCGCGGCAATACATCCCACCAATAATTTCCTGAAAAGTTCTTTTTAAAATTTTGACTAATTTGTATTTGGGTGACTAACTATTTAGTCATTTTATTTCTGTGACTAAATAATTTTTTAGTCAACGACCAAATTAGTCATTTATTTACTCATTTATAGCTGAGTTGCAAAAAATTAGTAGAATTTAGTCATTTTTAGTTGTTGTGACTAAAAGTTTTAGTCACTTAGTCATTTATTTGCCAAAATTCTACTAGTGTATATATATATATATATGCAGATGCATGGAAAGTAAAAATGCAACACACAACCCAAAATGTAGGAGGGACATTTCACCACACTCTTTAGAATACATATGGGGGAGAAGACACACAATACAAATCTCAGAGTGTAGGGAGGGGAATTTCGCCACACAACTTTAGACTACACTTGAGAACAAGCACGCCATACAAATCCCAAAGCATAGGAGGGGCCTTTTGCTACGCTCTTTGGACTATACTGGGAACAAACACACCATATAAAACTTGAGTGTAGGAAGGGGCATTTTGCCACATAGCTTTAGACTACAAAGGGGGAAAGCACATGGGAGACACACGGAATACACGAGCACCATATAGTATGCTAGAGACATACTATACGTCTTAAACACAACAAACAAGGTGATGGAAGGAACTTATTGCTAAGCCCCCACCATCTCAAACACACTACAAGCACACCTAATGGTTGGGCTTATGCCACAACAACCACCAAAGACACGCTTAAGGGAGGATACACCAACCCTGCCTACTCGGAGGACTTTTGAGATAAAAAGGATGTGCATTAGCTCAAGAGATACATCATCCCTGCCTCCGCAGAGGGCTTTTGAATAAAATGATATGCACGATATCCTACCTCCATAGAGGGCTTTCTAAATAAAAGGATATGCATGATATCCCACCTCCGCAAAGGGCTTTTTTGATTGCAATATAGAATAAAGATGTGCACTCGTGCCGGAGATACAACATCCCGCCTCCATAGAGGGATTACAAACATGCTTCATTAGTACCAAAATCATTAGACAACTTACCTTTATATGCCCCCACCTTAAGGTGGTTGATATCATGTACTGATATCAAGCACTTTAAGGTAGAGAGAAAACACACAAGGAAACAAGAGCTTTCGCAAAGCCCATGCCCCCAAAGGTGACATGTGCTTCATGATCGCCAAATGTTCCCACAAACACACATTATGATAAGATAACTATAATGCATAAAAACAATTACATAAAGAGCCAAGGCTACACATACAGGTTCGAGTCCAAGTATAGCCGTGGGGCTTATACTACAGGCATCTCAGAACTGAATGTAACAACAAGGCGAGACACCTAAAACAATCAAAGTGCATGGAGCATATGTATTGTTATGATTTGTTAACAAAGATAAGACAACATCAAAATATCACACGGAGTGATTCTACTAGCCAAGCATCAGATATATATATCAACCCCATCTTCATATATGGACTAGGTCCATTTTTTATTACTCACTGAAGGGACACATGGTCCGTATCAGTATATGTTTGTTTTTCGTCATCTGCCGACTAGATAGAATCACTAGAAGAAGGTAAACAATAAAAAGAGAGAGGAGAGCAAGTGTCTTAGGAACAATCACATAGGAGGATGCCCCCAGGTCATCAATCGCAACGCTATGTGCCTAAGACACAACACACAACAATGAAAATAGAGGAGAAGAAAGATAGAAGAATGGTCACAACAGAGGCAGTCTCCCGGTATCCTTGACCTTACAAGAGTATCAAGGGTCATCCAAGGAGACCTAAACAACACTTATATCACAACACAGGGGGAACACAACACAAGAGAGGAGGTCACATAAACAAGCAAATAATGCTATGACATAAGTGACCACCAGGGTTAGTGGTGTAGTCACAGATAGGAGGATCCACAAAGTGAACAATCTAGACTATGCAACAAGAGCAAACACAATGGAAACAACTTAGAGATAGAATGCAAATGCAAATTCAGTCATTCACTATCTCATTGATTCAAAATACAAACTGGTCGGCATCATGCAGTCTTGCAATTAGGGTTCTCTGGCCTGATTCCTCAACTGTAGAACATGTGCAAGATATGACTTTGAAGCACCTTACAGAAGAAATTCAAACTATCCAACTTGTAAATTATGCTAACTACTTTCCTAGGCATCTATTACATGAATATATATCATCTCTGGAACACAAGATTCCTCTGCATTGGCCAAAGATGATTACAAACTCTGATGAAAGAGATGTAACGTGTGTACACAAATAGGTCAGACCTAAATAGATGGGAATCCTCTACAAGTGAATGAAATAGCGTGTGGATCTCAGGGAAGGTTGGTCACAATCCAAAGTTCCTTGAATGATGTGCAATTCAGCTCTGCAAGTCATGAAATTATGCTCCACAGGTCTTCTCCTTTAGCTAGTTATCTAAGACTGTCAAGATGCTCTGCTATGAGAAAACAGTCGATCTTCTGATAGCGATATCTTTCTGGTACCTGATCCAAATGACCTAAAATTTGGATATGATGTACATGAAGGTGTCTAGATGCTAGGTCCAGCTCCACAAGGTCTGAAATGAAACTGCGACAGAATGCGGACCAAAATACTAAAACTGCTACTGACTAAACTAACTGAACTAAATTGGAAAATGAAAAGAAACAAACTAAAATGCATATTTTTTTGGTTGATGCAAGATTTCTCTTGAACCAAGGATGCTCCTACATTAGACATCTGGGGTTGTTGAAAAAGTGAGTCCCTCACTTTGCTGGGGCTAGAGGAAAACCAAGATTGGCCACCTTAACCTGAGAAACCCATGATGAATCTTCTTCTAGTCTACCTTTCCACTTCACAAGATAGTCTTTGTATTATCTTCCTCTGGTGCTGCATCCAATTATGCTATCCAAGATGTCTTCAATCTGTTCCGGTGCTTGTTGTGGTAATAGCTTCTTCAAATCTTCTTCCATGATGTCTCTGAACTCTGCTTCATGATATTGATATAGGTCTACAATGTTGAAAATAGGTGATATGCCCAAATGTCTTCGGTAACTCCACTTCATATGCATTTCCTGAATCAAATTTTCTGAGTATCCTACATGGCCCATTCTTCTTCATCTTCAACTTGTTATATGTCCCAACTAGAAATCTTTCTTTTCTCAGATATACCATTACTTCATCTCCAACTGCAAATTCTTTGTGTCTCCTCTTCTCATCTGCTTGCTCCTTATACGTACTATTCATCTCCTTAAAGTGCTTCTTAACCTGATTATGCACTGTCTCCATGTGTCCTACAAATTCTTCTACTTCTGCACTCCTCTTCTCTTCCATACTGATGTCTCTCAACTCTGCTACTCCTCTAGGGTTAGTTCCTATCACAATCTCAAATGTTGTTCTTCCAGTACTCCTATTCACTGAATTATTGTATGCAAACTGTGCTTGTGATAGAATCAAATCCCAATTTCTTGTCTTTTCTCCAACCAAACATTTCAACAAGTTTCCTAAACTCCTATTTACTACCTCTGTCTGTCCATCACTCTATGGGTGAAATGTTAAACTGAACTTCAAGTCTGTCTTCATCTTCTTCCAAGGTGTCTTCCAAAAGTATCCAAGAAATCTTGTATCTCTGTCTAAAATTATGCTCTTAGGTAATCCATGCAATCTCACAATCTCCTTGAAAAATAGGTTAGCCACATGAACCACATCAGTTGTCTTCTTACAAGGTATGAAATGTGCCATCTTTAAAAATCTATCCACCACTACAAATATTGAATCATGTCCTCTCTGTGTCTTCGGCAATCCTGAAATCCATGCTTATGTCTTCCCAAGGTCTCTTCGGTATTGTCAAAGATTTGTACAATCCAGTATTCTGACTACTCCCTTTTGCAACTTGACAAACTCTACAACTCTGCACAAATTTCCTTACATCCTTATCTATCTGAGGCCAAAAGTAATTTTCACTTACCAAATCCACTGTCTTATCAATGCCAAAATGTCCTGCCAATCCACCACAGTATTTCTCCTTTATCAAATTGTCTCTCATTGAACTCCTAGGTATGCATAACCGGTTTCCTTTGAACAACATATCCTTCTGAATGAAATAATCCAACCACTTACTCCTATCTATCACAACAGGTTCCTTACATGCTTCCCAAGGTTCTGCAAAATCAAGATCTTCCTCATACATGTTCTTCAATTCCTCAAAACCTAATACTTCAACTCTCATCTCTGTCATCAAGTTCCTTCTCCTACTTAATGCATCTACAACTTTGTTTGATTTTCCAATGCTATGCTTCAATACAAAAGTGTAACTCTACATGAACTCTACCCATCTCATATGTATCAGATTCAACTTTCCTTGACTGTTCAAATATTGCAAAGCTTGATGATCTGTATACAAAACAAACTCCTTAGGCAACAAATAATGTCTCCACTTCTTCAAGGCTTGAATTATGGCATAGAACTCCCATTCATAAACTGAATATCTTCTCCATGCATCATTCAACTTCTCACTGAAATATGCTACAAGTCTACCTTCTTGACTTAACACTGCTCCTATTGCATTTCCACTTGCATCACAATCTACTTGAAATACCTTATTAAAATCCAATAATGCCAACACATGTTTCTCTATCACTTTCTGCTTCAACAATTCAAAACTTCTATCTACTCCTGATGTCCACCTAAAGTCTTTTCTGCCACCTCTCGTTGTCTTTGTCATAGGGTTACATATTGAGCTGAAATTTATGATGAACTTCCAGTAGAAACTAGCTAATCCATGAAATGATCTGACTTCTCCAATGCTCTCAGGTGTAGGCCATTCAACAATTGCTCTTACTTTCTCAAGGTCCATCTTCAATCCTTCCGCAGAAATCACAAATCCTAAATATACCAATTCTTCCTTCATGAAACTACACTTCTTGATGTTTATCAACTATTTCTCTTCTCTAAACCTCTGCAATACTTGTCTCAGGTGCCACAAATGTTCTTCCTTTGTCTTACTAAAAATCAGAAAATCATCCAAATATACAATAACAAACTTACCCAAGAATTTCTTCAAGACTTCATTCATCAACCTCATGAAAGTACTCGGTGCATTTGTCAATCCAAAATGCATCACTAACCACTCATACAATATTTCATTTATCTTAAAAGAAGTCTTCCATTCATCTCCTTCTCTAATTCTGATATGATGGTATCCACTCTTCAAGTCTATCTTTGTAAAATATTTTGCTCCACTCAAACAATCCATAATATCATCCATCCTAGGTAATGGAAATCTATACTTAATTGTGATCTTGTTTATTGCTCTAGAGTCTATACACATTCTCCATTCTTCGTCCTTCTTTGGTGCTAACACTGTAGGTACTACACAAGGACTCAAACTTTCTCTGATCAAACCTTTCCTCAACAACTCATGTATCTATCTATTCAATTCTTCATTCTCTGCCAGTGTCATTTGTGTGTTGCTTTGTTAGGAAAACTAGCTCCAGGTATAAGATCCATGTGATGACTAATACTCCTGATTGGTGGCAATCCTTTAGGTACATTGTCTGATATGATGTCGTCATACTCTGTCAGCAAGTCAGTTATCTCCTATGGTTGTGATTCTTCAGTCTTTACATTTTCAAGCTTCTTAGGGATCAAAGCATAACACATATTCTCATGTCTCAAACCATCCAAAAATTTCCTTCCATCTACCAAACAAATTCTAGCAGTTCCACATACTTCACTCTTAGGATAATCTTCCAAAGGAATCAAGGTAATTCTCTTTCCATTTGATGTTATAGTATATGTATTCTTTCTTCCATCATGTATAGCTTTTCTATCATACTGCCATGGTCTATCCAACAATATATGACAAATATCCATAGGCACAATATCACACATTACTTCATCATGATAAGATCCAATATGAAATTTCACCAAACATTGTTCACTCACCAGTACCTTATGGTCATCCTAAATCCATGCTATCTGATATGGCTTAGGGTGTTTCAATCTTTCCAACTTCCGCTTTGTCACCATCTCCTCTGAAACCAAATTATCTAAAATACCACTGTCAATTACAACTTTACAACATTTACCTCCTAATTTACATTCGGTTTTGAACAAGCTTTTCCTCTGTAGTGGTTCCTCATTTGTCTCTACTTGAAATAGTGCTCTCCTCATGACAAGTGATTCTCCTTTCTCAGGTTTACCAACTGAACAAGGTGATCCAACAGGTTCTTCTACATAGGCTACCCTTCCACTATTCTTTGTCCTCTTACTTGTACTCCCTTGATTACATTCAAATGCTCCATGTCCTTCACTTCAACATTTGAAACACGTTCCTCTAAATGTTCTCCTATCAAGACCTCTTCCTTCTCTTCTATATCCTTCACTCTGGTATGGACTAGGGTTTCCTCTACGATAGAAAGTTTTGTCATCTCTCTAGTATGCATTGTTATCTATGTCCTCCTTCTTGAATGTGTTATCTTGTCTGTTCTACTCTAGAAAATGTTCTACCTCTCTAAAATTTACTTCCTCTACCTCTTTGTCTTTGCTCATGCTTCTTGGTCAACTTTTCTTCAACTTTCAAGGAAAACTGATATGCTTTTCCAATGTTGTCATCCTCACCAAACTTAGTTTTTCTTGAATGTTCAATCTCAGTCCATTGATGTATCTAGCTACTTTCTCCTTGTTTGCTTCACTATGTCCTGTCCTTATGATCATCTTATGAAAATCTTCAGTGTACTCCTTCACAGATTTCTCCTTTTGTCTCAAGTTCTGTAATATTTTCAACAGTTCCAACTCATAGTCAGCAGGTATAAACTGATTCTTCAAATTTGTCACCATTATGTCCCACTTTGTAATCTTCTCTTTTCCTCTTCTATTTCTATCCAACTGAACTTCTTTCCACCATATAGAAGGACATCCTTTCAACTTAGTCTTTGCAAATTTCACCTTCTTCGGATCTTCAATTTATTTGTATTCAAAGTATTCTTCTAGTTCATTCATTCAATCAATCAACTCCTTAGGGTTCAAATTCCCAGTGTAATTCAGTACATCAACTTTAGGTCTTTTCCCAATCTTTGAAATAGCTCACAACGGCTTTACTTGATCTGATTCTTCTTGTTCATCTCCTAGGGTTTCACCATTTTGATCAGTGGATTGAAATTCTTCATCATCATCACTTTCAACATTAGGTCGAGGTGTCAGTCCTCTTCTTCGATCTTCTTCAGCAGCATCCAAGCGAACTCACATTGTCTTCATCATTTCCATCATCTCATCCATTCTTCCAGCCATAGTACCAACAACAGGTATTCTCCTCAGTGGCATCTCTTCCTAGGATCAAGTGTAACTGACTCAAATTCGGCGATTAGGCCACAAGGTGACAACTACCTCACAATCAACGATCAGTTGACAACACAAGTAGTCTGCCTTGGATTCAGTGATCTATTCATAGCAAGATCTTATGGAATTCCTTCGCCAATTTTGCTCACTTCACTCTGATACCACTTGGTGCAAACATGGATAGGAGGGTCCACAAAATGAACAATCCAAACTGTGTAGCAAGAGTAAGCACAATGGAAACAAATTAAAGATAGAATGCAAATGCATATTCAATTATTTAGTATATAATTGATACAGAGGATAGTGGGGGAACAAAACAAATTTTAATGTGTCTGACAAGGTATTCAAAAAGGATGATGAACTCACTGTTTTACCATTGGACAACCTTCCCAAACCATTGGATGGACACTTGCAAACATAGATAGGGTACTTCCTTCACAAAGTCACTAGACTCCTTGTAGCCCTCAAAATGAGAATAGTCAGCAATAACTTCACAAATACCCTTCTCTCACAAACCCTAACCAATTTCAAAAACCCTTTTTGGTCATTGATGACATACCAAAAACTTACTATGGGTTTCTTAAGGACATGTGACACTTTCTTAATGACATGCCTAACTGAAAGAGCCCAATTAGCCCTAATTAACAAAGAAAGTAACCTCTAATGGAGTCACAAAACTTTTTGAATCACTTGGACACATCAAGGGCATGGAAAAAACACATATTCCAAGGTTTAGTTGTTTCCACAGTCGACTGTGTGCAAATTTCACAATGTTGTACCCTTCATAAAGCCTCAACACATGGTCTTGTTGGGCTTTCACATAGAAAACTCACTCCAACTCGGTTCTTTGCACTTGAAACATTCATAAACCCTAAAGATGCAATGACAACAATCCATTCCACCAATTCTAGGAAGAGATCAGTGGAATGGATGAAGAATCCATCATTTGAGCACAAAGCCCTAAATCAGGGTTTCACAACCAGTTCTGAGAAAATGACTTATAACTCCCTTCTAGTCTAGTGTCAAGAACCCAAACCCCACTCAAATCAAAGTTGATTCATCCTACTTTCAAACTAGCATGAAGAGAGTCTATGACAAATTCGTACAAGAACAGAGTACGGACAGGAACAGGAAAATAACACAAAAAAAGGCAAAAACCAGAGTTTGTTTTGTTTATTTCTTCTCCAAATCTTCATTCACACAAAAATGGATATGTTCATGGCCTTTTAAGCCTATGCACACTTTGACAAATCATTGAAAGTAGTTGGGTCGATGAGAAGGCATAAAACTGACCCTCAACCAACAAAACTGTCCCTGCACCTTCCAACTGCCTATATCATTATCTAATTACAATGCATTTTGTGTAGTATGCATAACACTATGCATAACCATTTCAAACTACTACAACCTCCTTTGAATAATGTTGACATGCCATGAATGGCTACGAAACATCAAACTCTTGCAAAACATAAGACTCCTATTTGACTATCACCAACTAGCCTTGTGTGCTTGCAATCATTGCACCATGGTCATACATTATTATCAAACCAACATGAAAGTAACATGAAATGGTCCAATGGACCTTATTACATCATAAGACACATAAGACAACATAGAACCAAAACAAGAATCTTCATGAGTCTCTTGGTGCTCCTACACCATACTCCTGGGGGTGGAAAAGAGCTCAAGTCCCTTGAGGAACCAGATCAGCAACAGTGGTACCATTCTTCAAAATGTCTTCTTCACTCATCTAAGTGGCATCTTCAGTAGGTAGGCCACTCCCTTTGACAAGGTACTCCTTGTAGGTCTTCTTCCTAGTCTTCTTGATCACCTTAGTGTCCAATATGCTCTCTAACTTCAATGGTTGGCTAGGTGGGAGATCCTTAACCCACTCTTCATCTCCTTCTACTGTCAGACCTGCATTTGAACCTGCAACATTATCGCCCTTGTATGAAAATAAATCTGAAACATTGAAGATTGGGGATATAGCCAAGCCTTGAGGAAGTTCAATCTCATAGGCATTAGGACCAAATTTATGCACAATCCGGCAAGGACCAATCTTCTTCATGAGTAGCTTTGTTGGCTGCCCCTTTGGAAGTCTTTCTTTCTTCAAGTGTGCCATCACCAAGTCCCCTACCTTATACTGCACATCTCTCTTCCTCTCATTGGCTTGCTCCTTGTACTTTTCTGTATTCTTTTGGAGAGTCTCTCTCACTCTATCATGAATGTCCTTCATGGTCACTACAAATTCTTCTCCCTGAGCACTCCTTCTCTCCAATCCTTGTAGATCTCTTAGTTCTAGAATCCCTCTTGGATGAATCTCATAGACAACCTCAAAAGGACTTCTCCCTGTGCTCCTATTGGTGGAATCATTATAGGCAAATTATGCTTGAGGGATGATCATATCCCATGCCTCTCCATGTTGTTTTGTGAGACATCTAAGAAGATTCCCCAGTGACCTATTCACCACCTCAGTTTGGCCATCAGTCTGAGGGTGATAGGCTGAAGTAAAAGACAATTGAGTGCTCAACTTCTTCCACAAGGTATGCCAAAAGTGACCCACAAACTTAGGATCCCTATCAGTCACAATGTTGAGAGGCAAACCATGTATCCTAACAATTTCTTTGAAGAACAAGCCAGCAATATGGGAAGCATCATTAGTACATTTACATGGCAAAAAGTGAGCCATCTTACTAAACCTATCCACCACAACAAAGATGCTATCAAAACCTCTTTGAGTCCTAGGAAGACCCAAAACAAAATCCATACTAATACTCTCCCATGGCTTATGAGGAATAGGGAGTGGTTGATATAAACCTACATTGGATGATGTTCCTTTAGCCCTTTGGCATATGCTGCAACCTTCAACAAACTTTCTGACATCTGATTGCAACTTTGGCCAAAAATAGAACCTCTTCTCTTGTTCTAGTGTTTTATCAAGCCCAAAGTGGCCTCCCAAACTGCCACAATGTTTTTCTCTTATGATGTTCTCCCTCATGGAACACCTAGGGACACACAATAGTCTCCCTTTGAACATCAACCCTTGCTGCAACAAAAATTTAGAAAAATCAGTATTATAAGAATCTGAAAATTAAGTGCAAACCTCATATATCTCCTTGAAATCTTCATCATCCTTGTACATGTGCTTGAGGGAATCAATCCCCACACTTTACAACTAAATTTCTTGAGCCATGTACACCCTTCTACTCAATGCATCTGCCACTTTATTGGCCTGCCCCTTCTTGTGTTTGATGGAAAAAGTATATGCTTGAAGTTGTTCAACCCATTTCATATGTTTGTGACTGAGTTTCTCCTGTGAATTTATAAAACTAAGAGCATGATTGTCAGTGTAAACAATGAATTCTTTAGGCAAAAGATAGTGCCTCCATTTCTTCAAGGCTTGTACCATTGCATACAATTCCAAGTCATAGGTAGAATACTTCCTCTTAGCATCATTGAGTTTCTCACTAAAGAAAGCCACCGGTCTGCCTTCTTGACTCAAGATAGCCCCTATGGCAAGGTTACTAGCATCACACTCCACTGTAAACAACTTATTAAAATAAGGTAAAACAAGAATGGGCTGTTGTGCTACTTTCTTTTTCAGATATTCAAAAGATTCATTTGCTGCCTTAGTCCAAGAAAACTTACATTTTTGTCCTCCCTTGATTGTATCTAGGATGGGTGCACATATGTGGTTGAAACCTTTGATGAACTTCCTATAGAATGTTGCCAAACCATGAAAACTTCTCACATCACCTACTATCTTGGGAGTTGGCCATGACAAAATAGCCTCCAGCTTTGCTGGATCCATCTTCAAATTACCCTTGGAGATCACAAAACCAAGGTAGGTGAGTTCTTCCTTCATGAAGACACTCTTCTCCATGTTGATCATCAACTTTTCATCATGCAACTTCTTCAAAACTAGGTTCAAGTGCTACAAATGTTCTTCCTTTGTCTTGCTAAACACAAGAATGTCATCAAGATGAATGTACTTGGGGCATTGGATAGGCCAAATGGCATCACCAACCACTCATAGAGACCCTCATTTGTCATGAAGGCAGTCTTCCATTCATCCCCTTACCTTATTCTAATTTGATGATACCCACTCTTGAGATCAATCTTGGAAAAATAACGAGCCCCTCCCAAACAGTCAATTAGATCTTCAATCCTAGGCATAGGGAACCTATATCTTATAGTAATCTTATTGATTGCCCTAGAATCTGTACAAAGTCTCCACTTACCATCCTTTTTAGGGGCTAGGAATGTTGGGACAACACATGGACTAAGACTCTTTCTCACCAAACCTTTATCTAACAACTCTTGCACTTGCTTGACAATCTCCTCATTCTGAGATGGAGTCATCTTATAAGCTGGTTTGTTTGGCAATGTAGACCCTGGTATGAAGTCAATTTGATGGCTTATGTCCCTAATAGGTGGAAATGCATTAGGCATCTCCTCTACCATGATACCCTTGTACTTCTCTAACAACTGCTGCACCTCCTTGGGAACTTCTTTCTTATCATGACAATGCAATTCAGGACTGTTTTTAAGCTTCAAAATAAGAGCATACCCTTGGGTTCCTTCCTCCTTTAGGGTATTAAGAAACTCTCTCCCACTCACTATCATGACACTTGACCCAATATTCTTATCCACACTCTCATCTGGCAAAGGATCCATCTTATACTTCCTACCATTCTTGGTTATGATAAAAGAGTTTGACTTCCCATCATGTTCGGACTGCACATCATACTACCAAGGATGCCCTAACAGCAAATGACAAGCATCCATGGGGATTATATCACACAATATCTTATCCCTATACTCCCCTATCTCAAACTCTACCCAAGATTGTTCATCCACTAAGACTTGCTACCCCGTATTCAACCATGACACCTTGTAGGGGTTAGCATGAGGTAGTTTTTTCAATTTCAATTTATCTACCATCTCTATAGAAACCAAATTTGCAGTAGAACCTGAATCAACAATTACCTTGCATATCTTATGATAGGCCTTGCATGTGGTTCTAAACAATGTCTTCCTCTGAGGGGATTCTTTTGTTTGAGGCACCTTTAACATGGTCCTCCTCATCATCAAGATTTCTCCATTATGAACTAGGGCTGCACTTCTAATTGGGGAATTGACACTTTGGAAATCATATTCCCGAATCAACTAGTTCCTTCTCTCTCCTCCATGAGAGATTGAGGCTTGTTTCTTAGGACATTTGAAGGCTAGGTGTCCCACTTGGTTGCAATTGAAGCATCTCCCTGTGAAGACACTAGGACCTCTCCCTGGTCCAACAAATCTACCCCTTCCATTGGGTCTCCTTCCTCTAAAGCCTTCTCTTGAACCTGAGTCTCCACTTTGCTCTTGTGGATTAGACTCACCTTGACTCCTTTGAAACTGATTTCTTCCCCCAAAACTTCCTCTACCCCTGAAATTTCTGCCTCCCCTACCCCTATTTTGTTGATCACCTTTTCTTTTCAACTTCTCTTCTACCCTAAACACAACTTGGAAACACTCATCCACTGTGTTAGGGGTAAGAAGACTAATTTCATCTTGGATATTATACCTTAATCCATTAAGGTACCTGGCTACTTGCTTCTTTTCACTTTGCTCTTGTCCGACTCTCAAGTTGAGTTTGTGAAACTCCTCAGTATATGCAACCACATCCATATCTTTTTGTTTCATATTTTGCATCTTCTTGTAAATCTAAACTTCATAGTTAGCAGGCAGGAGCTGGGCCTTTAGTTTTTTCATCATCCTTTCCCATGAATGGATCATAGACTTTCCCATTTTTACTCTTTCTCCTTGGGTGTAATTCCACCATGTCAAAGCTGACCCCTTCAATTTTGTTTTTGTAAACTTCACCTTCTTGTGCTCTACCACTTCCTTGTATTCAAAGTAATTATTCAAGGCATCAATCCATTTTATCAACTCCTTAGCATCCATCTTCCCTCCATACATTGGCAGGTCCATCCTCACATCAGAGGCTTCTCCTTTCATAGATTTCAAGGCATTGAGAAATCTTCTCTCATTAGGGGGTAACTCTTCCTCTTGCTCTGGAGATTCCCCTTCTTCACCTTCTTCTTCTTGATCAAGATCACTGTCTCCTTCCTCTCTTTCTCTCCTTTTCTCTCTAGCCTTCAAGGTCTCCATCTCCTCTTCCAAGGCCTTCATTCTCTTGGCTATCACCAACCCACCTTTTGGAGGCATCTTGGCTTCTTAAGATGGTTTATGGACTCAACTACTTCTTTTCCCTTTATTGATCAGACAATGGCTCTGATACCACTATGATGCAGAGGATAGTGGGGGAACAAAACAAGTTTCAATGTGTTTGACAAGGTATTCAAAAAGGATGATGAACTCACTATTTTACCAACAAGCTTTCATTGCTTACCAAGCCTAAACCAAGGGCTCCACTTGAATATGGCACAAGATAGATGATCTTGCAGAGGAAGTCATGTACAAGGTCTTAAAACCATTAGGACAACCTTCCCAAACCATTGGATGGACACTTGCAAACATAGATAGGGTACTTCCTTCACAAAGTCACTAGACTCCTTGTAGCCCTCAAAATGAGAACAATCAGCAATAACTCTTGACAAAGACCCTTCTCTCACAAACCCTAACCAATTTCAAATACCCTTTTTGGTCATTGATGACATTTATGGGTTTCTTAAGGACATGTGACACTTTCTTCATGACAGGCCTAATTGAAAGAGCCCAATTAGCCCTAATTAACAAAGCAAGTACCCTCTAATGGAGTCACAAAACTTTATGAATTACTTGGACACATCAAGGGCATGGAAAAAACATGGATTCCAAGGTTTAGTTGTTTCCACAGTCGACTGTGTGCAAATTTCACAATGTTGTACCCTTCATTAAGCCTCAACACATGGTCTTATTGGGCTTTCACATAGAAAACTCTCTCCAACTCGGTTCTTTACACTTGAAACATTCATAAACCCTAAAGATGCAATGATAAAAATCCATTCCACTGATTCTAGGAAGAGGAGATTATTGGAATGGATGAAGAATCCATTGTTTGAGCACAAAGCCCTAAATCAGGGTTTCACAACCAGTTCTGAGAAAATGACTTATAACTCCCTTCTAGTCTAGTGTCAAGAACCCAAACCCCACCCAAATCAAAGGTGATTCTTCCTACTTTCAAACCAGCATGAAGAGAGTCTATGACAAATTCATACAAGAATAGAGTACGGGCAGGAATAGAAAAATAACACAGAAAAAGGTAGAAACCAGAGTTTGTTTTGTTTATTTCTTCTCCAAATCTTCATTCACACAAAAATGGATATGTTCATGGCCTTTTAAACCTATGCACACTTTGACAAATCATTGAAAGCAGTTGGGGTTGATGAGAAGGCAGAAAATTGAACCTCAACGAAAAAAACTATCCCTGGACCTTCCAACTGCCTATAGCATTATCTAATTACAATGCATTTTGTGTAGTATGCATAACCATTTCAAACTACTACAACCTCCTTTGAATAATGTTGACATGCCATGAATGGCTACAAAACATCAAACTCTTGCAAAACATAAGACTCCTATTTGACTGTCACCAACTAGCCTTGTGTGCTTGCAACCATTGCACCATGGTCATACATTATTATCAAACCAACATGAAAGTAACATGAAATGGTCCAATGGACCTTATTACATCATAAGACACATAAGACAACACAGAACCAAAACAAGAATCTTCATGAATCTCTTGGTGCTCCTGCACTAATCATTGATTCAAAATACAAACTGGTTGGCATCATGCGAGCTTGCAATTAGGGCTCTCTGGCCTGATTCCTAAATTACAGAACATGCGCAAGATATGACTTTGAAGCACCTTACAGAAGAAATTCAAACTATCCAACTTGTAAATTATGCTAACTACTTTCCTATGCATCTATTACATGAATATATATCATCTCTAGAACACAAGATTCCTCTGCGTCAGCCAAAGATGATTACAAACTCCGATGAAAGAGATGTAATGTGTGTACATGGATAGGTTGGACCTAAACAAATGGGAATCCTCTGCAAGTGAATGAAATAGCGTGTGGGTCTCAAGGAAGGTTGGCCACAATCCAAAGTTCCTTGAATGATGTGCAATTCAGCTCCACAAGTCGTGAAATGCTCTGTGGGTCTTCTCCTTTAGTTGATTATCAGAGACTGTCAGGATGCTCTTCTCTGAGAAAACGGTCGATCTTTTGATAGCGATATCTTTCTGGTACTTGATCCAAATGACCTAAAATTTGGATATGATGTGCATGAAGGTGTCTAGACGCTATGTCCAGCTTCACAAGGTCTGAAATGAAACTGCGGTAGAATGCAGACCAAAATACTAAAACTTCTATTGACTAAATTGACTAAACTGAATTGGAAAATGAAAAGAAACAAACTGAAATGCAAATGTTTTTGGTTGATGCAAGATTGATATTGAACCAGGGATGCTCCTACATTAGTTAGAAATACTTACCTGTTGCACAACCAAACTAGCGGTTGTCGACAATCAAATCATCGTCTTCCTAATCTCGAATATTAGAGGAAAGGGGTACATAAGGTATAATGGCCCAACTTTTGTCATTATCTTTAATCTCTTTCTCTTTAAGTTTTTCTTTGTCTTGTTCAATGTTAGGTGGTGGAATGTTTTCTTGTTGAAGTTCATTTCGTTGGGCAAAAGATTGTCTTCTCTTCCTCCTTTCTCTTGCTTGTCAGTTTCTTCTTGTCTTATTGCTTATGTCTTCAAAAGTATTTTCATGTTTTTCCATAGGTTTTGTTATCTCAGAGGAGGAAGCTTTCTCAAATCTAGTTTGTCTTGATGAAGTTCTTTGTTTTCCACAAGTCACTCTCGATCCTTGTAAGGATGACAGAGGAGGAACCTCAGCATAGAGTCCTTTACCTTTATCTCTAGGAAGTTCTTCTAATGCGGGTTGTTCTTCTCTTGTTGTTTGAGTAGGAGGCCCAGCCACTCTAGATAGAAGTTTTGTTTTATATAATCTATATGCTAAGAAAGATTGGTCTCTTCATGGCTTGGGGTCTCTATCAGGTTTTGGCCAAAAGTAATCAAGAGTAAAATTCTTTTCCATAACCATGGACTGCCATGTATTACAACAAATAGTACGCACTTGTCCATGTAAAGGGAATTTTGTACATTTGTGAATAGTTGAGGGGACAACCTTCATAGATTTGAGCCATGGATGCCCTAGTTTTATACAGAAGAGGTTAGATGAAGGGATGACATCAAATACTTGATCCATGACTTTATCATATACCGTAACCAATAAAGTTATCTTCCCAAAGGTAGGCATGAAAGTTCTAGTATGTGTCTTAATCCTTAAATTCGAAGGTTCATAAGAATCTTGTATCAAATCATGTGAGAGAAGGAACTCTTTCGTTACTACATTAGTCATGCAATTAAGATCTATAAGTGTACCATGCACCAGGATCTCCATTACACTCACAGTGATGTAGAGAGCCCCTTCAATATCGCTCATTGTCTTATCATAAGTTGTAAATGTTATTTCAGGTTCAAGAGTTTTTCTTTTCAAATAAGGCCTAGGAGGGAACCTAGCATTATTGTTATGATTATAAGCCAGGTGTGTATGTTTTCAAATGGATACAAGGTCTAAATTTAAAAGATTTTGATATATATGCAATGAAATGTATGCAAAACTATGTATATTTATGACCTAAAATGCTTTATTTTTTCACTTTTTTCAATGCAAATGACTAAAAGATGAAGTGTTGTAAGGAAATTGATGAGGGGAAGTGAATTATAACCTTAATATCAGTCCAATAATGTAGCAATATCCTTCACAACACACCTATGATGCAAACCTAGATGGATGATAAGTCAAAATCTAGTGAAAATGCAAGGTTTTTAAACCCTAATTGTGAAATTAAGGCATGAAACTATACCAAATGATGTATGGATGATTCTAATCAGATTTATGATTTGAAATAGATCAGATTAGATCTAAAAATGATGTCACAAGTTCTACAATGCTCAATGCAAGTGCAATTTCAAGGAAAGATGAGTGAATATGCTAGTTTTTGTTGAAATTGACTGTGTAAATGCAAAATTTGAAATGTAAATGCAAAAACAGACTATGATGAAACACTACAATCAGAAATCAGTCCTAAAAGAGTGTTTAAAGGAGTAGTAAAATCTGAAACAAGATTTTAACCACAAACCCTAGCTTTTGGAAAAACTAGGTTATATAAAAAATGCACAATTTCAAGAAAAATCTAACAATTTAAGCATGAAAATGCAATGCAAATGATTGTAGAATGATGTATTGATGTAATTTATATCAGATCTAATGGAAAAATTAGAAATTAAATGAAATGCAATGAAATTAATATAAACTATGCAAAAATGCAAGCCTAGGCTGCCAATTTTTTTCAAATTTTTCAATTTTTTTGTAAATTTTCAAATACAATAAGATGAAAATGAAATGAATGAATGTAAATCTAAAGTACAACACTTAGCAAGGTGAAAAATTCAATAAAAACATGGGTTCAACAAAATGGTTAGTAGGAAAAGAGGGAAGATAGAATTAATGATGTTTGGGTTAGATCCTCCTTTCACTACACACATTCAAGGACATTTAACCGAGCTTAATCACAACTTTTACAAGAGGATTCACCTACAGGTTGGTTGTCACTTGTAAAGATAAGGAAATTTGGAATTTATTAATTAATTTATTAATTAATGTATTAATTTAATGCCCAATTATGCTTAAAACCCTAATTATGTAAAATCGTAAACAAATGAATGAATTTTGACAAATGCTCACACATAGAGATGTAATATTTAGAGTAGATACATACCAGATTTCAAGATTCAGGATGCGAAAATGTCGGGGGCTTCAGGGCGAGCACCCAAGCCTAGGGTAGGAACTTCTTCAGGGATTTCCAGAAGTTGTCTACTATTGTTCACCTCTGTCCCGAAGGTTTTCAGCTCGAAAAATCCAAAGGGCTTCAGGACAGGCACCCAAGCCCAGGCAATGCTTTTCTTCTTAGATCTAGAACCTGCACACTCTTCCACAACCTTCTGGAGATAAGACACCTATCACCTCAGAGGTGTAGCTCGCATGTAGATGAAAATCCTTCAACACATGAGAAGATGAAGTCAAATCTGCATAACAAACACAACAACATTCTACTCTACAACAATGAATGCTTTGAATGCTCTAAAATCATAGGTCGCCAAAATATCATCATCTTCTTCTAGTTTACAAATGAAACCCTAAACATGCTTATATATGCATTCCCACTACAAATTTTGTAATTCAAACTTAAAATGTCAACAATGGAACCTTTTAACGGTCACATAACTGACATTTAAAATTTAGGTCCCGACCAAATAGGGCAGGACTAGGGCGCGAGTACCCAAGCCCTAGGCCCCATTTTCAAAGCAAGATCAAGCTCAACAAGGTCCTCTTAGCCCCATTTAACATGGGTTTTCAGGGATTTTGCATCGAGAGTTAAAATGAACATGCATGATGAAAAACAAGGGACCTGGGAGCTAAACTTAGGAGGTAAAAGTCCTAGGGGGACATTTTACGACGTAACACTAACTTTTGAAATAAAATAAAAATTCTAAAGTTTGAAGATACCCTTTTGATCTAAAAATGTCCAACAACCTACTTCCACAATCATTTTATTTAAAATTCTAACATATGTGGTTTTAGAAAAATTTTCCATAACTTGGCATCAAAATGCAAGTTTCTAAAAATTCAAAACATAAAATTAAACTACAAATTGTAATCCTAAATCATTCCTATAGAATAATTCCATATGACTCCACCTAATGTGGGCATGGCAAAGGGAAAGAATTTCATTTTAAAAAAAAAAATTAAATAGAAGATTACCTCTACACAAACTTGCAACAATGGAGGAAATTCTCCTCTTTGGCAAACACACACTCCTGTAGGCACTCCATCCAATTGCAAGCATTCTACTACAAGCAAAAATAATCTAAATCCAACTTCCAGCCATTCCATCCAATATTTCACTCCAATTCCTTTTTTTGAAAAGGGGAAGAGAGAGGGTTTTGAGCATGAAAAATACCAAAAATACAAAGAAAAGAAAAATAGCCTTCTAATTTCCTTTTTACCTTTTTCCTTTTTTTTCTATTTTCTTTCTTTCTTCTTTTCTATTTTCCAACTAACATTTACAAAATAAATAAATCAATACATCTATTTTAACCACCATGCAACTAATTTAATTTAAATAGATATTTTTTCCAAAGAAATAAAATCAATTAAATTAAATCGTGTTTAACTAGCAATTATTTCACTAAGCCAAATATTCTATTTCAAATGAATAATCAAATTCATTTAATTCTTTTCTACCAAGATATAATAATGCAACAGACCTTTTCCTACTAAGGCATAAATATATTTTTTGATGCAAGCATTAAATATTCTACAAACATGGTAAACACATATTTTGAAATAAATTTAAATGCAATGCAAAAGATAAAATAAACACATGCAAAGGACTCAACCACACTTTACGGGTTTCCACAACATATGGACTCTAGAATCGCCACCGATTCGGATCTAGATTAACACAAGGATTCACAAGAACTAAGTGGGGTGAGATGGCTAACCATAATCCATGCCAACTTCTCCACATATGAACCATTGGTCTAACACCTATAAATTTCTTGCACACTCAGGTCAAACATCAAGCATACCTGTTCCACATAATAATAGCCGAAGCAACATAATCCAACAATGTGGTATAAATCATAACATGATATCAAATTATCACATCTAACTATAAATCATCTATGACTAGCATGATCTAGGAATGAGATGCATATCCAACTATAATCCACAATGTTGAACAATTATAACAATCATAGCATACCGAATAGAATGAAAATAGTGAAGTTGAACCACTATAATGATCTAAAATACATAAGCACAAGATATGAATCCCATTATGCATAGTCAGAAAACCAATGCCAAATACATAACCTCATCAAAAATACCACGACAACACAACAAACCTCATTGGCAAGTTTGGTGCAATGGCTCATAACACAAGAATCACATAATACATTGATGAAACACTCAATACAACATATATCATATGAATCGAAAAGCACACAAGAGTGGACATTACATATAATTTGAACAAAATCTTCATAGAATGCTTGAAGTCAACTCCCAACAATGATTAACACTTCACCAATGTGTCATTTCTTATGGTCTCAAACAAGATGGAACCAAACTAAATCAAGAAAGAGAACATAAGTACTGCAACCAAAGATACTAGGTTCACAATCTTCTCCCTAATAACAACACCTTTCTATTGTTTTGAGTTGATAGGACAACACTACACCAAAGTAAAATAATAGAGTAGTCTTCAAAACCATGACAACAGACTTCCCTAGCAATGGTACCATTCTATTGGTGCTCCAAATTGTATCCTACAATCTTAAAAAATGTACTTAAGACCTAAACCTAGGGGCTTATGTCAATGTATGCTAATGAGGTAAGACTAATGATTAAACTATAGGCAATTATGGGCCAATTGACAAGAGCAAGAAAATCTTTTACACTTCTAGCTCTGCTAGGCCAATGAGGGTATTCCTAGAGATCTTCTAGAGCATAATTAAAGAGAAATGAAAAATAAATTAGAACCCATTAACTTTACCTATATCTATTACACATTTGACATCATCACATATTTTTTTCTTTTTTCTAACATGTCATTCTTTCATTAAATTTGTTACAACATCCTTTCTCAAAATAGGTTCCTTTTTGCACTATCATAATTGGACATTCAATTCATCACAAGTGAAATAACACACTCAACCAAGGTTTAAAAGGACAAATTTAATGCCCTAGGGACCCAATTTGTGAAATGTTCATGCTTCTTATACTACTAAGCATTTATTTGAATTGGATCTTCTATAGACAAGGGATAAAATCTTCTCCAAATTGCACGTATAATGCCTATAGAGACCTAATTCCATTGCTTTTTGGTGCCACTTACATGATTGGAATGCCACTCATACTCTAAGTATTTTATTGCTCCTTGGTTTCTACAATTAGCATCTCAAGGTCTCAACCTCTCAAATTTTAATTGTCTTAGCTCTCTAACTTCAAATTCAAACCAAATTCCAACTTTTGTTTCTCTACCATAGTTGTCAAAGTTTATATTGTGTCAATTTTCAAGGTAAGCACCAAATTATTTCTTATTTTCATTTTAGTGAATGTTTAGTTTGTCTCAATTAATTGATTTCAATCAATTAACCATACTAAGCTCCTTTATATATCTATAGCTTTAAATTGCATCTAATTTATATACCTTTAGAAATTGTAATGGTAAAAAATGCATACCCATGCCTTCTTTCCCTTATATTTTGGGCCTACTTTGATTGGAGTGTCATAAATGTAATCAACTTACAAGTCACATAATTGTGGATGGAATTGGCTCTTGACATCCCACTTTTGATCCCCTTCATCACTAATCCCTAAATTTGCATCCCTAATCTCTATACCTATTTTTCATCACCGCAGATCAAATTTGCAAGTGCAAACTTAACTCTAGTCACTTCTCTAATCGCAGATTTGAACCCTTCATTTTTAAATTTCAAATTTATCCATTGATGACTACTTCACTAGCCATTGTGAGCCAATTTAGCATGCAATTTGTTGACTTGTGTGCTTGGTTGTTGTATTTAAGGACATTCCTACATTCATTTGAAAATCATCTAGGACAACCTAGGGCATTCTTATTGAGCACATCTAGTGTTCAATTTGCAAAGAAATTTTAAAAAGAATCTACAACAATATCAAAATTACACTAGAGCACATCATCCTAGGTCCATTACATGCTTGTTGTCCTCAATCTTGGTTCATTGTCATTGAATCAATCTAATTAGGGGTTTGATTGAGGAACACATGTTCCCCATAATTCAATAAATTCCCAAAGGTGTTTTTAAATGTTATCTATCCTCATGCATATTCAAACATTAGAATTAGGGTGAGCAAATTACATCATGCCACATTCTACTAGATCAAATCCACAAGTCTAAGATCAAGTTCATGCTAAAGATTATATTCATGCTAGCACATGGCATGTCTATGCTTAGAAAGATGAACCTAAGCAAAGAACAATCAATGTACCGAATTAGAGATTGTCATTAAGGACAACTCTAAAAATCTAAAACATTGATAATTTGATTCATAACATCTAACACATCACTTTTCTATCATTGATTATCAAACTAAGTATCACATTTAACTTATTTGATTTTCTACAATTAATTACGCCGAGAGGCATTCTACACTCACAGCAAGGGCTGAAAGATTCATATTCCTGTAAACAATTAATATTCAGATTCTCATGTAAACAAAATTCATAAAATGTGTAAATAAATAAATTCGTGGAAGCCAAATGGATAGAAAAATAGAAAAACTTGGGCAGTTATGGAGTGAAATCTTTATCACATTAAACAAAAACTAAATAAATTCGTGGAAGTCAAATGATAGAAAAATAGAAAAACTTGGGCAGTTATGGAGTGAAATCTTTATTATGTTTGAAAAATATGAAAAGTCTAGCAGCATAGTCTCTTTAAATTAATTCATGTGAGCATATCAAATATTCTAACTACAAATAATTTATAAATACCAACAAATTGTAGAAATATTTTTTTAAATATAAATATACTAGTTTTAATATTTTTCAATTATTCTATTTAATTTATTTTTTACGCCTAAATTATTTTATGTAGAGTTATAGGGTGTTTTATTTATTCCCACGTCTTAGACCCATTAAAAGATCTTAGGCCTTTCTTACATTCTTGAAAAATATACATAATCCAAGAGCAATTTAGTCTTCCCTTTCGTCACGAGGGATGCCAGAGATCCACAAAGCCCACAAGAAGGCATAATCTCTTTTTTCAGGAAAAAGACTAACTGACTCCTGAGCTGAGAGGCAGATTGCGGGAGTGCTTCAACATGGACACTGTCATTATATTTGATTTCGATCTAACCTTGATAGACTGCAACAGTGATCCATGGGTGGTCAATCAGCTCGGGGCTGCTGAGTTAATGAATTCTTTACTAAGAACTAATCTTCCCTGGACATCTCTAATGGTGGTTCTGATTCACCTTATCCTATCATGTCTGCACTTATATTTTTATCATAATTAGTGAAACAATTATTTATTTTTTGAAAATCTGGGATTGGGTTTTTGATTCATTGCAGGATAGAATGATGGGGGAGCTGCATCTCAAAGGAAAGAATGTGAGTGATATCCAGAACAGTTTGAAGACTGTTCCCCTTCATCCAGAAATGATCAGGGCGATCAAATCAGCCCATGCATTGGGGTAAATTACATTTTCTCTACTAACACATATTCTCTGTTCTACTTCTACTTCAAAAGCTGCCCTACTCAATCTTGGCTCTCTAAAGGCATAGTAATGATCATGGTCATGGTCACAATATTGTCCTAAAGCTCGTTCCCTCTTAATGGTCAATACAGTTGTAACATATGTAATCGTTGTCTCATGGGCATAATTTTATTTGATAGTGTTTACACCAAGCCCAATGTCCCACAAGAAAAATGTCACAAGGTCCAGGAGGCAAACACAAGGTAACATCTTTGTTATGGCTGAGCACATAACAAGATTAGAAATAATTGCAGCATACAATAAAATATCTCAGGGTTTTTTACTCCTCAATTCTTGGAAAAAATACACATTGTCTGTGACTTGATGAGTCTAGGGGTTCAAAAGGGGTCCCTTGGAGCTGCTAGAGGAGCTATCTAAAATAGGAGCAGCTATTTTTTAGGTGGTTGATTTTGAGTGGGTGCATTTGACGTGGGGCTGAAACTTTCCTCCACCAGCATAGGGATTTTTCTACCAATTTTTAGATTCCATTTGGGAGGAAATTTTTTTTAAAAGATGATTTTTAATCTTTTTGTTTGTAGGTCCTCAATTAACATTAAACTAAAAAAAACATGATAGAACCACCAGCTTACATAAATTTAGGAGCTTAAAATTTTAAGCCTACCTGCAACTACAAAATTCATAGGACTGCATATTTTAAATGCTCCTAAAAAATTTCAGCAATACCGCTGAGATAATTTAGGAAGCCCCCTCCATGGGACCGCTTCCTAAGACATGCTTGTTAAGATGCCTGAAATTTTCCAGCAGACTATCCACACATGCCAAGAGATGCAGCCAGTGCTGATGACCCCGGAATTACAAATATTTAAAAGAGGACTAGGTTATCCCCGTGAAGAGTAAATGCCTAGGAGTCCCAGACTCTGAACTCTGCATAGCCAGTAAGAAGGAATTCCCCAACGGATTGGATATTAGCTCGCATATATCAGAGTCCAAGCCAGTCAGAAAGGATTTCAAAGGCAGTGACTATGTTAGGGACCAACATAGGATAAGTTTGCCAGAGTCTCGCCATATACAGCTCTGTATATGTCAGAATAATGATGATGTTTCTTAATGTCCTTTGAACAAATTGGTCTCTAGGACCTATCAAAGTGTATGTAGACATTAAAATTTATATTTATCCTTTGTGTGAATCATAACTTATACAGCTCAAATTGTGCATTGTATTCCCGTATATAGTTATGGTCCACTTCCAATAGAGTTCAAAAAATTCATGTTTCGCGGCTGTGAGATCATGACTAGGATTAGATTATTGTGATCTGGAAATTGAAAACTAGACTTTTGGATCGTCATAAGAAACAATGGGTTGAACAGTTTACAATTCTATTTATCATGAAAAAATATAGTCTTGTTCAAATTCTTCTATACAGACCAGAGGGATTGGGAAATGGATTTCAGTTAGTAATGATTGGCAAGTCTAGTTGTAGTGAATTTGTCCAATTTGATTTCATTTATTCAAGACAGTTTTTTAATGATTTAAAAAAGTAATAGTCTAAGTTGGATTGGTTATTTGGTAGTTGTTCTAAAGGGATACTGTAACTTTTGTGTCTGTGCAGATGTGATTTACGGATTGTGAGTGATGCCAACTTGTTTTTCATCAAAACTGTTCTTGAACATTATGACCTGCTCCAGTATTTTACTGATATTAAAACAAATCCAGCAAAAATTGATGAAGAAGGGAGACTAAAGATATTCCCATTCCATTCATATACTGCTGTACCACATGGCTGCCAACTTTGCCCTGCTAATATGTGCAAGGTTCAAACACATTGTCCTTTACATCTATTTTTAATATGTGGCATTAACAAAGGCTGTGCAATTGTAAGTTGCTGTCTAATAATAATTTAGTAGGCATATCACACCCATAAATTCTTTTGCAGAGTGGTGTGTTATAGTCTGTATTTGGAAAATAAACCAGACTCTTCCTCTGCTAAAAGCACCATTAATCAGAGAAGCTCCACATGACTTAGTCTGATATGCTTCTTTGTGCATAATTCTTAAGTTGTTTATGCATTAGCAATATTTACTCTTACATTTATTGCAGGGATCAATAGTAGATGGCATAAAAAGATGCTTCCCTCCAGAGTCCAAGAAACGCTTCATTTATCTTGGAGATGGCAGGGGAGATTTTTGTCCCTCATTGAAGTTGGAGAGTGAGGATCATGTCCTTCCAAGACAAGGGTCAGTCTAGTTAACTGTTTAAATTTCTTAGACAAAACTTTCTTTTCTTTTGCACTGAACCATACACATATGTTTTCAGGTACCCACTGTGCAAACTTCTTTATGAAAACTCTAATCTCATTAAAGCTCAAGTGCATAGTTGGAGCGATGCCAAAGATGTGGAAGATTGCCTTGGCAAGTTGCTTAATCCTTGACGAAGCAAGATTTTCCTCTTTTTGAGAAAATGCGAAGACATAAAGTTTGTTTTGAAACAATACTCTTGAATATTTGTTTGATCAGAGGTGTCAAATTACTCCATGGTTAGGTACTTATACAATCTTGTAGAATCCTTACAATGCATAATTTTATTAAAGGAAAATCCACAGGCTATATTCTGAAGGCAAACTGTGCTATTCTTTGTTCACATATATCGATAAGTTCAGAATGTATGCCCAGGGAAGTTGCATTTAATTTCATGTCATTATTACCTTAAAATTTTCTCATTGTTATTTTGTTCTAAACTTCTATCCTATGGATTCAGAGTTAAAAAGGAAAAGATTCTGGCCTTTTCCAGAAAATGCATTATAAATAGTTTGCAAATGCCTATACCTTATAATGATGGTATTGGAAAATTAAGGCATCTGATGCAGGCGATTTCAAGTATGATTTGGTTATTTTCCAAAGATTAGAAGCTAATATTACTCCCAGTGGGTCATTTTTACTTGTTTATGGTTCACTTTTAATTCTTCTGATCTTGAAAGCACTAAAACCAACAAAATATTATTTCTAGGTGGACATTTGATAAACTGTGCCAAGTAGAATGGACACAATTAAAGAGTATCTCAAAAGGATTATATAGGTAATCAAACTGAGCAGAAGAAAATGGAGAATATAGATTATACTAATACAACAAAACAGAAGAACATCCAATTTAAATGTGGGTGGCTGAAACCATGCAGAAGATTATTGAACTTGAGCACGCAGCCAACAGACAAGCAACACAGGCTGCAAGCTATAGTATGGCACAAGCACAATGGATTGGAGGCTTCCAATCTACAAATCAACTACCAGACTGACTCTCCCATCCACTTAGGGTCAAGTTGATCCCATGCGCACCACTTTTCAAAGCAGAAGCAACCTCATGAATGTCCCTCATAACTTCCTAATCTCCAATATCGGCTGTGTGGGAAGTACTAACAATCTCATCTTTCAAATTCCCAAATTTGTAATTCTGATAGCATTAGCTTCATGAAGATGGAGATCAGTTTGTATGTATGTAAGTAATTTTAATATGAACAGTATAGTAAAATAGACAAATCCTGGATTACATAGTTTGAAGTTCATAGAGTAGAGGTTGTTTATTTTTTTATGGGCTCATTTGATGCCTTAGTTCTTAGTTCTGATTTACAAGGATATGTTTGGAAAAGTTCGACGAACCAATATTTTGCTCGTGATTGTTCTCAATCATGTAATATTCCCCTATAAATGTTTCTATAAATATTTTGACTCTTTCCCCAAACTGCCCTGAAGAATACTTCACAGGTCATTGCTTTCTCGTACATTATACTCATGAAGAATATTTCTGAGGAACCAGATAAACTAAGAACATTATACTTCAGTCAGGAGTCTCCACATGCATAATCTGTAAAGTGAATTATTTTGTTGTTCCAATGCCTATTGGACAAATACCACTAAAAAAAATCTACTTATATGTAGAAATTTCTTATCTTTTCCATTGGCAGACAAGAAAGTCAACTTGGCAGATGCAGATGGAAGGTGAGACAGCTGAACAGTTAGCAAATTAGATACAAATAGCAACTTTATGTTTACCATGTTTCTGCACTCGTCTCCGAATTTCAAAAAGTAGGCGTCACACAAGAAGATATGGTTTGTACTATCAGGCTTTACAGTTATTGGTTTTAGAACCTAAGGTCTATTGTGAACAACTTACATAATATTCTTATTAATAGATGATATAAATTTTCACAAAGATGTTTAGTTGGGTAGTACATGCCTAATCTTCAGTTCATATTTGGTGGCATACTTTGCATGAAGGTACAATTTTTCACAAGAAGGGTAGTTAGTTAGTAAATGTCTGTGATCTTCAATGAACTTTTGGTAACATATTTTGCACTAACATTGGCTGCTATATCTAACATCAGACAGAATAAGTATTCAACTATCAATGGTATCCTCAGGATAATAATATCATGATGATTTGTTTGAAGATGCAGGATTGGGCAGATCCCACGCTTCAAAATATTGTTGCAAAATCATTGCAGATGCTCTGCTTTGGTTATTTTTTCAAGAGCATCAATGCTGCATCTCTCCTAGATTTGGAGACTGCTCTTAGCGACCATCCCTACAAAATGCTAACCTACGAATTAATAAGAACTTGGTAATGCCAATTGAAAGAGATGTTTATATGATAGAGGCCTCAAAAGTGTAATTACTCCAAAGACAATTAGTCCCTAAAACATCCTACTGTACAATTACCAGTGACTAGAAAATTAAGACCAAATCATAGGACACCGACATAGCATAAGGCTTACAAATATGTAAACATTAGTTTCCTAAGAAATCATTTATGAGAAGTTTTCTAGCAGAGGGGTGATGAATACTTAAATAAACAAAGCAGACAAGGCAGTGGACGAGCAGAAGTGAATCAGCCATGCATGGCTCTTGAGCTATAGTATGTCTTCAGCCTCTGGACACATTTATAGATAGTAATAAGGCATCAAGTGTCATGCCCTAAGGCATGACTTTGCACTTGCCATCAAACGTATGAACATTAGCAAAAAAATTAAACCTTGCAGAACTATCTATGGTACAACAAAAAATTCCTAGGAAAATCAAGATAAATATAGAAGCAGTATCAACTCAATAAGACATTCAAAAGGAAATCAGTTCTGTTATACCCTAAGCCACCACAAAAGTGGTTTGAGATAGGCTATGTATCTTAGTGGCCCAATCGAGAAGTGCCAAAAACAACATAAGGACATTGTCATGGCAACAGAGTACCTAACGAAGTGGTCAGAAGCAAGAGCTTTCAGACAATTGAATGGCAGGTATTACAAGAATATAAGTTTTGGGATATAACCTTCCCTCACAAATGGTACAGAAGGTCACCTTGTGAATGAACTCATCTAGTACTTGTCTAAAGAATCAGATTTCATTCTCTGTCAAGTCCATAATATAGACCCAAAAAAATGACTATGAAGTGGCAGCCAACAAGGTTTTGATTTCAGTGGCACAGGTCATATAGGATTGAGGGCAATAATTATGAGGATAAACTTCCAGCCATGCTTTGGCTCTACAAAAAGAATTCCAAGGTCACAAGGCTTTGCACCACTCTACTTAAATATCATCCACTTCAATGGTCAAACAGCCAATAGCAATTTTACACCTCATTCACAACAAAAAGTGGTAAATATTGTTATAGGAATATGAATATTGAATAATACAATACATACAAGATACAACGAAGCTGTATATAAAGAGGTTACAAGGTTAAGAATATCCTAAAGCAAAAAGCAGTGAAGATAAGCATTATCTTACATGAGTGACCATTAAAATAGAAATACACTATATTTAGTTTAATACCCTCCCTTAATGGTCAATTGGTCAACTACACCAAGATGCCCCCGAAATTTGAGAAACTTATCCAGGCCCAGAGACTTAGTGAGAATATCGGCAGTCTGGTCCTTTGTAAAAACATACTGCAACACAACGGATCCATCTTCAACAAGCTGGCGAATGAAATGACAAGAGAGATCAACATGTTTTGTCCATTCATGGAAGACGGGATTCTTTGCAAGTTTCAACACCCCTTGATTGTCACAATACAAGGGTGAAGGCACTGCTGGAGACATTTGCATTTCTGAAACATCCTTCGAAGCCAAACTGCCTCGCAAGCTACTTTAATAGCTCCCCTATATTCAGCTTCTGTTGAGGAGAGAGCGACTACCTGTTGCTTCTTGCCTGTCCATGTGACTACACCTATGCCCAGACTGAAAACATATCCAGAGGTAGACTTCCTGTCATCAACAGAACCTGTCCAATCTGAATTGTTAAAACCAAGCAGTTGAGGATCTTTGCACCTGTCATACAGAATGCCAAAATTTGAAGTGCCTTGCACATATCTCAACACACGTTTTGCTGCAACCCAATAGGTAGTGTTAGGAGCAGTCATGAAGTGAGAGATGTAGCTGATGGCAAAACTAAGATCAGGTTGAGTGGTAGTAAGATAAATGAGACTGCCAACTAATTGTCTGAAGGCAGATTCATTCTCTACAGGAGAGTTAGAATTAGCTGAGAGTTTTAGCCCTTTCTCCATGGGTGTAGAAGCAGGTTTGTAGTCTGTCATCCAGAATTTGTACAATAGACTTCTAGCATATTTGGACTGAGAGATGAAGATGCTGTTAGGGTGCTGCCAAACCTCAATACCTAGGCAATAATGCAAGAGACCCAAGTCTATCATGTCAAAGGTTTGACTGACATCATGTTTGATTTCTTGAATCAACTGTTCTGAGCTACCAGTAATAATCAGATCATAGACATAGACCACAATGTAGAGACTATCATCAACATACTTTTGGACATACAGGTTGGAATCAGAAGGACTCTGCTGAAAACCATGATCCACAAGGTACTTATCAATTTTCATGTACCATGCCCAGGGAGCCTGTTTGAGGTCATAAAGAGCTTTCACCAGTTTGCACACCTGGTGTTCTTTACCAGCAACCTTGAAGCCAGGAGGTTGCATCATGTAGACTTCTTCCTGCAAATCTCCATTGAGGAAGGCACTCTTGACGTCCATTTGATGGACTTTCCACCCAAACTGGGCTGCCATAGCAAGGAGAAGCTGAATGATACTCATTTTGGCTATAGGGGCAAAGGTCTCCTCATAGTCAATGCCTTCTTGCTAGGAGAATCCTTTGGCAACCAACTGAGCCTTATACTTGTCAAGAGTCCCATCAGGCTTATACTTGACTTTGTACACCCATTTGCACCCAATGGGCTTCTTCCAGGTGGAAGATCAGCAAGAACCCAGGTATTGTTCTTCAAAAGACTGTGATGCTCGGCATCCATAGCCGTTTCCCATTCAAGTATACCTTTAGCCTTAGAATATGTTTGAGGCTCTAAGATGCTGTGAAGATTGGCCATGAGGGCAAAATTGGCAGTATTTTGCATTTTGCTCTTCTTCCGAGCAAATCTACCCTCGACGAGTTTATTATCATGAAGATCACCAATTGTTTTGGCCCACCATTTTGGTCGAAGAGCAGGTGAACCACCATCTGAAATAGGTGCATCAGCATCACTAGGAGGGGCAGGAACAAGATTAGGAGGATCCAGAATATCCTAAGGAGGGGCGAGTGCTTGATCAATAGGCTGAGGTACATGCATAACTTTAGGAATGCTCCCATTAGGTGGAGCAAGAGGAATGCGAACACCCAAATCAGAATCCTCCATGATCCTTAGGAGAGCAGAAAAGGCCCAGTAGTTTCATCAACTACTACATCACGATTGAAGATGAGACGATCAGTGTCTACATCAATCAGTCAATAAACCTTATGATTTTCACTATAGCCAGTGAACATGGGTTTTTGGCTTTTGGAGTCTAGCTTAGTGTGCTTGACATCTGGAATCTAAACATGAGTAGTGGAGCCAAAAACTTTCAGATGATTGACGCATGGTTTACGTCCAGACCATGCTTCTTCAGGATTCATTTTTCTGACTGCATAGGTGGGAGATCGGTTCAGAAGATAGACAGTAGTGTAGACTGCTTCAGCCCAGAACTTCTTAGGAACACATTGATGCTACAACATAGAATGTGCCATCTATGTAATAGTGCGATTGCGACACTCAACAACACCATTTTGCTGAGGTGTGTAAGGTGTACTAAGCTGATGTTTGATGCCATGTGCAGCACAGAAATGGGTGAAGTTAGAGGAACAAAACTCCCCCCCATTATCAAACCAAAGAGAGACAATTGGACAGCCAGACTCTTTTTCCACCAAGGCTTTGAACTACTGAAATGTACTAAGTACATTGGATTTCTTTTTCAAGAAATACACCCACATCTTTCTGCTGAAATCATCAACAAAAACCAAAAAGTATCTGCACCCAGTAACTAAATGAGTGTTCATTGGTCCACATACATCAATGTGAACTAGTTGCAAAACCTTGGGTGCTCTCCATTTGTCACCATCAGAAAATGGGGTCCGATGCTATTTGCCAGCCTAACATGCATCGCAGACGCCAGGAAGTTGAGTCTAAATGTCTGGAAGACCACCGACCAGACTCTCCTGAGCTAACTGAGAGAGATAGTGCATGTTGAGATGCCCATAACACTAATGCCGGAGTTTACTGAGGGAAGTGCTCCTGGCTGCCAAAGCTTGCTCTGGAGAATCACCAAAATCCACGAGTCTATATAGACTATGATCCTCAAGAGCCTGAGCAACAGTGATACGTGTCTCACGATCCACTACGCTACATGAATGCATGTTGAAGACAACATCCAGATGAGGTGAGTGTCACATGATCTGACTGACAGAGAGAAGATTCAACTCCATGCCAGGTACAAAGTAAACATGAACAAATATTAAATTTCTCCTACCAAACTGTATTTGCACAGTGCCTTTTCGTACAACGGTATATTCTTCGCCTCCTCCAAATACGACAGAGTCTAGGAATGGTGTGTACTCAGTAAACCAGTCTCTTCGATGTGTAAAATGTCGGGATGCACCTGAATCTATGTACCAGGCAGAAGATTTGATATGATTCATAGAGCATTTAGCCATAAAGGCGTAAGATGTAGACATCTTAGGTTTGGCAAAAGGCACCATCTTACCCTTTTTCAAAAAAATAAAATACCAAATGATGGACAGAAACCAGATAGCACATACCTTGAGAAAAAAATGATCCAAGAATCCGAACACGGATTTCAAGATATCGCAAAAAAATTCTAGCAGATTTTTGACATGACTGTATATATTTGGAGAGATGGACGATTCAAAGATGATCTGGTATAACTATCGGATGAAGGAATAGAAACCCTGAAAGACATGCGACCTCCTTAACAAAAACACGGAGAACCCTCAGAAGGATTGCTGCTGGCCAGTTCGAATCGCACAGACAGCGCCAAAAAAAAATCCCACCAAAACAAAAGAATCCCACGAATAGTGGGCATCAGAAATCAATGCAAATCCACAGAAGCCCATGTCATTCGACTGCTAATGAAGAAAATAGAAACCGCGAGGGCATGAAAGAAGTCGATCAATCAATAGAAACCCATAACAAATGACACCGGATTTCGCGAGTTGGAGAAGACCGCCAGACACAAGTACGACATCTGTAAATCATGAATGCCTTAGGCACAGAAAGAAAAAATGCAACTCACAAAGATGTGAAAGCAGATACAAAGAAGAAAGCGATGCTTAGAGAAAAACGCTTGAGGTTTAAACAGATTCGGAGGTCGTACAACCGTACAGAATACGAACAGAGAGCGAAAAATTCAAACAAATAAGTTTTCCCACCTTTGTGGCTCTGATACCATGTTACAGGAATATGATTATTGAATAATACAATACATACAAGATATAGCGAAGCTGTATATAAAGAGGTTACAAGGCTAAGAATAGCCAAAAGCAAAAAGCAGTGAAGATAAGCATTATCTTACACGAGTGACCATTAAAATAGAAATACACTATATTTAGTTTAATAAATATTTGTCCTATTTTTATTGGCCAAAATTGACCTTTGACTGTTGAAGTGGATGATATTTAAGAACAGTCGTCTTTGCACCCTATTCCAACTGATGTATGGCATGCTCATCAGCGTATGAAATCATAGATGTGCATAATAAGTTTTTTTAATTTATTGGCTTCCACTAAAGATTTTATTTTGAGTTAAAGTGCTCACATATACATGGGACAATCCTACTGGTAAACTTTCCATATCTTTCTGTAAGTATTGTGCTCAAGAGGACTATGAAATTGAATTGAACCTTTAAGGATGAAACAAATAAAAAAATAATAACATTCGATTTCTTACTTGCACAAAGTTTTTTCATTCGTTCCCTTTGTTTCTCCAATTCCTTCTCTCTTCAATGCTTCATCATCCAATTCAATTGGCAAAGACAGTTCACCTTCATTTGTGAAGTTCAATTTCTTATTGTCACGAAGTTGTCTCATTCGTTCTCTTTTCTTTGCATTCTCGGCTTCAAGCTCCTCCGGTGTTAGAGTTTTTGCTCATTTCCTGGCATTTTATTGAATTCTATATCACTCTAAAACAAACACAATGGTCAAAAGAACCCATGTTAGAGTTTTGTATAAGGTTTTGGAGCCTCTTTTCCAACTGACTTAATAAAAAACAATGGTCAAAAGAACACAAAAAATATTTGATAATTTATCAAGTTATAATACAAAACATGCATAATTACATTATTTTTTGTCAATGTAAAACAAAAAACTAGTTAATTTATTCAATCTAGTGTTGCAATCCCTCAAAACATGAAAAAATGCTTTCCACTATCAAATTTGAATTTAAAACGTGTAATTGGAATCTTATGCATCGAAACAAGAACAAAAAGTGCATCAATTTTGTCAACCAATGATGGGAGAACCTCAAAATCATGAAAAGTCTCTTTCAATGTCAGAAAAAGTGCAGAACAGGGAATAAAACAGAGCATGTGCACTAAAAATCACATGGCATGCCTTTTTGCAGGTCATTAGACATCATTTTAACTAGTTCAAAACATGCTCGTGTTATAACGCGAGCGCATTCTAAACTAGCTAAAATGTTATTTATCATCCTCTCTTCTACTGTTTCACAAACTCTCTCTCTATCTCTTTCTAACTCTCTCTATCTCTTTCTATTTGTCCCTAAACCCTAACCCCAAAACCTTTATCTCCCTATCTCTATCGTCCTTCTATCTATTAATTCCCTAAATATGTCCACCCTACACTTAGGGTAGGTCTAAGTTCCCTGAACCCCAACCCCTAACCCTTATCTCCCCATCTCTATCATCCCTCTACCTCTCAATCTATCTCCCTATGTCTCTCTCTCTCTAAACCCTAAACCTATAAAGCCTAAACCCTAAGCCCTAAACCCTAAACCCTCTACCTCTCAATCTCTCTCTATGTCCGTATATCTCCCCTCTGTCTCCTCTATCTCTCTATCAGTACTCTCTATCTCTCTCTAAACCCTAAACCCTAAACCCCTAAACCCTAAATAATGCCCCTAAACCCTAAACCCTAAACCCTAACCCCTAACCCCTAAACCCTAAACCAGAGCAACCCTAAACCTTTATCTCCCTATTTCTCCCCTATCTCCCTATCTCTATCGTCCCTCTACCTCTCAATCTCTCTCCCTATATCTCCGGACATCTCCCTCACTCTCTATCTCTCACTATCTCCCTATCTCTTGCCTCTCTCTCCCTATCATTCCTCTTCCTCCCTCTCCCCCTCCCTCTCCCTTATCGACAAAGGAAATAGAACAAGAAAACTAGGACTCTCTCTCTCTCTCTCTCTCTCTCTCTCTCTCTCTCTCTTATCAACAAAGGAAATGGAAACAAGAAAACTAGGACATGCAAAGAGGGATGAGGATATAAATTGGGAGGATGAAATGGAAACAAGATAAAACGAAAGTTAATTGAATGGGAAGAATGATGAGAGGAGAGGTGGAAAATAGTAAAATAGGGAAAATTTGATGGGATCTAAAGGAAAAGGAAAACTAGGAAAGCTAGGGTTAAGAGGTGAAAAAGAGGGGAGGAGATGGGAAAAGAAGTCAAATGGACACAAAGAGATGAAGATGAATGATACGAGAGAGAGAGAGAGAGAGAGAGAGAGAGAGAGAGAGAGAGAGAGAGAGAGAGAGAGAGAGAGAGAGGGATATATGCATATAAAATTCATGTTAACTACTTTATAACGCACTTGCATTTTTTCTTGCTTTGGGAAATTCCAACCCTAAGGGTTGGATTTGCCTTGGGCATCCAACCCAAAGGGTTGGAGGTAGCTTTTGGATGCCAAGGACATGTTTTTCACAAAAGTTAAACATTTTGACCAAATATCGTACGTGCCCCCCCTATGGTTTACATGTTTTTCAATGTCAATACGAAAAAAATGCCAAGACGACTTCAAGTTTTTTATTAGCTTTCTAACCATATATTTTTTCAAAAATATGATAACATTAAGGTTTCCATCTTCAAGTTCTTTTGCTAATGTGTTATTTTTTTTAGATAACCTATGTCTAGTATTTCTGGTGTCATTTTTTACACGTTTATCGAAATTTGAAACAAATTACTTTTTTAGATACTAGACTCAATTCTATACACATTGAAAAAAAAATTAATTTTTGATTAGTTTTCAAAAAAATTGGGGGGAGCACGCTCAAATTTTTATTTTTCAAGATGTGTCCACTTTGAAAATTCATGAAAAATTCATATATTCATAAAAAATTAACCAAAAAAATAGTCATAAACTACATGGTGTTAGCTAATTTTCCACCATTGCAATTTTTCTAATACTTAAAAAAAGTCGACATTTTAGGGGGAGCACACTAGACACTGTTATATTTTTCTAACAAAAACAGGAGCACTTTGTGTGCTCCCCCTATTTGAACCTCTTAATCTCCACCATTTTTAGAAAAAAAATAGTAGTTTTTAAACTAGACTCAGAGCACTACAAAACTTGTTCTTATCACATCTTCTAATTTTGAGCATGGCTATCTTCAAATTCTCATGCAAGATCAGTTTTTTTTTCTGATTTTAGAAAAAAGTGGTCACTTTTGACCCCCTTTTGGTCCCCCATTTCCATGCACATGCCCAATAAATTAATGAGAATATTGTTTGATAATCACAATACTCACTTTTAATGGAAATCCATATTTGTAATCCATTGGTGAATTGACCAGTCGGACCCATCGTACCACTTGGACCCATCTAACCATCAGACCACTCAAACCTATCGACAAACTGCAAAAGCTAGAGATCCAAAGTGTAAAGTATGGCCAAAATGTCCTTGACTTAGCCAAGATTTATGAAATTTTCTCTTGAACAGAAACACTGTAACATAGCAACACGAGAACAACAAAACTTAGAAAATAAAAGTTTTTGGCAATGCAGGATTGCTCATGAGCCCGGATGCTCCTGCATTAGGACCACATAAGGGTATGTGACCAAATATTGTGAGGGTGCTAATATTTCTCTAAATAGAAATGGAGATTATATCATCATTAGTTGAGGGAGAGAAAGGAGGGATACTGGACATGGGTGCTTGCATTTTCCACACTTTAGATATATAGATTGCTAGGGAGATGAGGGAAAAATAAATAATTGGGAAATGGAGAGAGTGGAGGAAGGATCAGAGGATTGTATGCCAACAATGGTTGTTAATTGATAGAAAAGAGTTACCAAAGTGAATAATGGGGAGGTGGGGACACTTATACTGATCAAGGATGAAATTCATGGTCCTTTAGAACTTTGAAGCACTAGGTTCAGAAGATAGGGGCAATATGGTGCAATGGTGGTAGATGGGAGGGTGGCCAAAGTTGGAGGTAGCTACATAAATTACAAAACAAGAGGACCTAAAGAGCTTGTTCCACTTGATGCAATGTGGGTTAAAGTTATATGCAAGAGGGTACTATAATGAATCAAAGTTGTTCCAAGCACATTGGGCATTAGCATTAATGGTGGGATGGGGGAGGTTACAACAAGGGAAATAGGTGCAATGGGACAAACAATAGAAATAAAGATAGTAAGAGAGAGACTTACCTACAATGCTAAGGGTGACGGGGCATATTTCTTCAAACGACTTTGATATTGTAAAATACCCTACTATATATGACTGAATTTTTTTTCAAATTTGCTTCAACAATGAACATCAAGATGCAAAATAACATTAACACACATGTGAATACTTGAATGCCTAAACACCTTGTTTTATTGAAGCCTTCAAATATGATAAACACAAATGCTTATTGGTTGGTTTTTATGACAGTCCTTGACTATTTCATATCAAACCTTATTACATGTACAAAAATGCATGAAATTACATCAAAACCCTTAGAGGATCAATGCCAATATCAAGTAGAATGAACAACTAATCAATTCAGCTCAACTAAGGCTTTGTAAGAGCTCTAATCATATCTGAAATCTCTATTGCACTTGTTATAAGTGTTGATATCTCTGATATAACCTAGCAATCCAAAAGGCCACAAGATGTCATCAAAATGCCTCTCCAAATGCAAGCGATTGGCTCCTAGAGTGAGCGATTGGCTTGGGATTCCTTCCAATGATGCTTGCTTATCTTCAAACTCAATTTGTCTTCACAAAACCAACCTAAGAACCCTATAGATAAATTTCTAGCTTGCTGTTACAAACTCAGTCCATGCAAATCATATCAAAAATCACCCAAATCTCACTTATAATCAAATCGACTACCTTGGTAGTCTTCCTCAATCACCAAGGGTTTCAAATGCAACACAAATTCACTTCAAATGTCTCAATATCAACCTGCAATTCAAGAACAATGATGAAATCTACATGATATCATCTCGTAAAATGACATGGGATCATCACCACATCAATCAAGGGAGCATCACCTTGATAATTGACTAAAAATGCAATTTCCAGTAATAAAACATGAAATATAAAAGCTTACCATATGATCAAAAGTTCAATAGTTGTAATTTGACATTGAACAACTCTATTTATCCTTTTCCTTGGCTAGGTGATCCTCTTAGATCCAATTTAGTGATTGTTTGGAATCCACCAATGGAGTGTAATCCTCCTTGAACAATTTTAAATGTTTGTGCTCATTGAAGTATAACATTTAAAAACAAACCTTGATTTTATTAAATGATTGCTCACACCAATTTCAATGCCTTGAGTGATTTTAAATGAATTGCTCCTCCATATGCTTGGGCAGCGATTTCCATATTCTCAATATGTATATTTTTAAATGTTTTACTTCCTCATCTTGAGTGGCAATCTCTACATAGGAGAATGAAAACATTTTTATTTACTAAAAATACCTCTTGCTAGCGGCGGCTCCTTGGACAATAAAACACAATATTTATTCTTCCTTTCCTTGGCATAGGATCATGTTCCAATGCAAATGTCTTATTTTATTTTTTATTTGAATTTCTCCTTCTAGCTGTTAGCACATTGAGCAATGATAAACACCTTATCCTTTGAAGCGATTTCACCTTGGGCAATGCTTATTTTATTATTTTTAATACTCTTTATCCTAATAGCTGGCCCATGATCCAAGACAATAATAATATTTTATTATTTTGTAAAACTTCTCCCAATGCGCATAACACATGATCCAATGACAAGCATTTGTAATTATCCTTTCCTTGGAGCGTTGGCACAAACTCTATGTAAATTGCCTCTCCTTAGGCGTTGGCTCATAAACCAATATATCTATCCTCCAAATAGGCGTTGGACCTATACATAGATAAAAATCTATTTTGAATTTGCAATTAAAGATTGACAATTTCCTTGTCCACTTGGCACCAATCGATCCAATCAATAAAATGATGGAAATACAATTTGAATATTGCATTTCCCATTATTCCAATCTCTATCCACTAGAAGAACTTTGATATTTGGCTAAATAAAACAATATCTCTTAGCAACACTTAGCCAAAACCAATAAAAATCACTAGTTGAGCCAACATTACCATTTTTCATCCTTTAAAACCAAGCTCAAACCCAAAATCATGTCTAGCTCAAAATGGGGACATTACAGATATGTTGTGAACATTTGTTTTGTATCATAGATGTTTGAGCTTGGAGTAGTGATAAATCTACACTTTTCTTTTGTCCCATAGGGCTTACTTGTGTTGATCCTTAGCCTCTTGATGGGTGGCTTGGTGGGGATACTTGTCCCCTCATCTACCTATAACTTGTAAGGGAGATGAGATCTCTAATTTCTTTTATAGTGGTGTAGATGGAGTGGGGTAATTAACTTACTTTTGAAACCTCTCCATCTCTTTTTTGAGATTTTGTTATGTTACTTGGTGTATTTTGTATAATTGCCCCACAATGCTCATAGATGTTGAAATTTGATGAGTAGAGGGGTTGGAGCTTGGGAAGGCTAACCTTGTTGAGGATATAGGAGCCCAAGCCATGGTGCCTTGCTATAAGATGCTTGAGCCAAGGAGGATTTCGCTTGAGTTAGAAAGGTTTCTCTAATTGAATTATTAGTACTACTCTAACCTTCAAAAGTTGCTTATTCCTCCTCCTCTTGTGGTCCAGAAGGACATGTTACTTTTATGTTATCGATATCATAATTTGAATATAGGGAACCATGTTCTTCATCCCACAACTCTTCCCATCTCTCATTTATGGAAACATCTTTGAATGAGCACTTTGTCTTGCCATATGTATTCAATGGCTAATACTCTATCTAATACATATTTGGGAAGTTAAAAGACCTCCTCATTGAATCTATGGAGCCAAAACTTTGTGATAATGTGTCCTAAAGAACTAATCACTAGGTATATTTCCACTAGTTAACAAATTCACCTACCTAGTTGACAGATGAGAGAGATTTTCAACATTTAGGTTTGCTAGTACAAAGACAAAAAGATTTCTAAATTAATACAAGTCCAAAGACTTTGAAAAGGCATGAGTCCATGTGGATACATGGATTATTTGTGTGGGATCAAAAGATTCATCAATTATCATCATTGTAATGGAATATTGAAATAGCTATACATTTTAGTACAACAATTGTACAAGGAAAGAGGAATATTTGAAGACCTACTATGAATTGAAATTTTTAGTTGGTCATGCATGGAGTTAGAAAATAGAAATTAGTCATCCATGGCAATGGCCTTGATTTTATTAAGGGCTCCAAACTAGAAATCATGGACAAATTTAACACTATCCAAGCCAAAAATGAAGGAAAGAATAGAGTAGTTATCTAAAACATTACTTGTGAACTGAGAGAGTAGAATAGGTATTTTTGGTAGGATAGTATTGCTTTTATCAAGCCTCAAATCGTTGTTCAGTAATTCCACCTACTTTAACCTAGTATCTCGTGTCTACTTTAGGTTCTTGTATCTACAATTAAAAACATCTTGAGGGTAGGGGAGCCATAACATCTCTCTTACCATGTCTACACTAATCAATATCTTCATAGTGTTGCCTTGGATGACTCCTTTCTTAGAATCATAATTATTCCCACATGCTTGGACCAATTCATAATAGGGGCGCACTTAGGGAACCATATACTAGGCCAATGTTGTGGTCTAGATCTGGATACCAAAGTTTTATTCTCCCTTAATTATATTTTTCTTGCATGCAAGCATGGACACCCTCTCTAAGATTTTGGGTTTGCTTAGCTAGCATAGGATCAAATACATTATCTATGTAATCAAACACTAGGTTAGGGTCCATAGATGGCCCTTTTCTTACACCTTTTACATTTACCTATGACCCAGGAGACCTTTCAAGCATGGGAGCCAAGGCATAAGATTTACATGGTATTCTAGTGACAACCACACATGTTAAACTTGCTTCTCTTCTTTATTTTTCAACATTTGTTCCATACAATAAATTATTGAAGTTTCACTCTCAAATATCCTTTTCTAATAACAAATAGGGCAATTATAGAGTATTATAGGTAAGTGAATTGTACTTGCTAATTCCCAATAGTTGTTAGGGTAAAAATCCCTCCTCAAGATGGGTGAGGCTACCTATTATTGAAAGCAAAAAAATCAAAATTACACTAAGATTGTACACTTTATAGGATAATTACATTGGATGGTTTTGTGTACTTTTTACTCAAAAGTGGAAAAGGGTACAAAAATAGAAAAAGGACAAAAATAAGAAAAACAAAGAAACCCTAGGTAGGCTTAACACAAGAAACCATCTAGGATTGCTCAAACATGAATGAAGAAATAAGAAAGAGAAAAGGATATACATAATTGAATAGTAAAATAGATTTCAATTCCTACATATGACATTAAAGTGTGAAAATGATTTCACTATTCTACATTTTAAACAAACATACACATAATACTTGAAGAAAAGATCTTCTATTAGACTTAAGAATAATACAATAATAATAAGAAACAAAATGCACACAAAGTTTTGAAATGTTCTTCTCATTCTTAAAAAATGAGGGCACAAATTCCCTTCAATAATTTCCTATACATGGCTATTTAAAGAGGCAAAAAAATCCCTTTTTGGTCAAGTTTTACAATATACAAGTCAATGACTATTTAGCTCTCTTTTTAACCATCTAACTTCCCTAATTTGGGATTTTCAAATGTTTTTAAAATAATATACAATCATTTTCCCCAAAACTCATTAAAATATTACATTACAAATATTATAATAAAATATTACATACCTGCTGAAATTTGATGTCTATTCGAGTGTCATAAACATCTCTAGAGACATTTTATCAAAAAATTAGCATGCATTTCTTATAGGTGAACATCCTAGATACATGAATACTAATTCTTTTGTAACAAATAACTATAATAAAAATCCATTATGAACTATGTTTCGATGGTTGATTATGCCATGTTCAATTTCACTTGGTCACTGAGAAGAAGTAATATCACAAGTTGCATGTTTATCATTTCATTTAAACATCACAGTACCATTCACATTGATTTGATAACATAAAAATGCCTCCAAAAGGTTAGGAGATTGATCTAAGCAACTTGTTTTAATCTTAAGGATCCCCTTTCTCTTTGAGCTTGATTTGTTCACTTGTTTCATACATTTGTTAACATCATTACTTAGGTGATTGTTTGGTAATGAAAAGGGATTATTTTCTATAGGATAAAACAAAACATCTTCTTTCTCACACATAAACTCAAAATCAACATCATCTACCAAACAATCTACTTTAATCTATATCGAGCAGGTTCTTTGGTTTCCTTTATGCTTCTTAAGACATTATATTTCATAGGATTCTTCTTTGTCTTAATAGAGTCTTTATCTTTCTAGGATACTGAGAAGTTGAGAGATTTCCTTAGTGACAACTTATTGTTAGATAATGTCAAATTATCATCTCTCTCAATGTTTTCAAGGTTTCTCTGCTTAAGGACATTTGATTTAGAGTCCATGTCTTTTATTTTTATAGATGCAGTATAATTAGAATTATCAAGTAACCCCACAAATGGAATCAACGCTTTTGGTTTTCTATTTATGCTTAAATTGTCACATCAAGAAGAGCTCTTAGTGGTAGAAAAATTGATTTGCTCTTCCATCAACCTCTATCTTCTACAATTGAGAATCAATCTTTTTCATTCCTTATTAATTATCATAGCCTCCAAACTAATAGTAATTCCTCTTGACCTTTTCATCATAATTGTCCTATTGGTCTACTCTACACATTAAATTCCCCATGATCATAGATCATAAGTCTTCATCTATAGTACAAATTTTTGAATAACCAAATATTCTAACATTCATAGGAAGGGAGATACTATAATAAAGGGAAAATAATTCAAGAGATATCTCATTTCTAGTTAGTTTTCCAATTGCTCAATTAACCACAATACATAGATAAAGTCTTGTAGCGTCTATAAAAGTATAGAAACCCTTTTCTAGTGAAGTAAAATCATGTCTTGTAACAACAAAAGGAACTCCAATGCCATTCAAATGAATCACATCATTAACAATTTGTTGTTACACACTAGCTTTCATTTCAAGTTTTCCTATGCAACCCTTTTGACATTCATTCTATGCATATGCAACAAACATTACATTCCATGACACCACAAATCTTTGAGGCATTTTGTCAAACATTTCTTGTGCCTTATTTACACTTTGTTTCCATAATTTACATGTATACATGTCTACCATGACATTGGAATGCAAGCAAAGATTTTTAGTCTAGTTTCTACATTTGCCAATGGTATTTTCTTGAAGTTTCTAAAGCCATTTATGCATGTCCATGTGCTTGGTCTAAGCTTTCACGTTTTTAGTCATGCCTATTACTATATTTGCAACTATAATATCTACTAAAATCTATTTTTAATCATTCTTCAAAGTATTCTCACACGTACATGGTGTGTGTGAGGATATTGTCAAAGGTTGTGGATTTGAGCTTTGCAGTTACCAATTATTACTACATTTCATAAAAGCACATTGGTTGATGCACTATAATAAATAGCTCAAGCACTTTGTCTATGCCTTCACATTATGCGTACAACTCTATAAAGGCATTTGCAACTACAAAATCTACCAAAAATCCTTTACATACCTATTTCACTGAGTGACCGTACCCTTCTTTGAGGCATTGATAAAATAGTTTACATACTTATTCCAACATTTCCAAATTACTCATTACACCATGCCCTATTTAGTGGGATGTGCAAAATGATACATAATTTGTAATTGTATGAATGGTTGACTTCTCCAACACTTTCACCTTTATACATATGCAGGAACCAAAAGTAAAGAAGTAATTTACAATTTACAAATTGTTTGATCGAGCATCATGGTTCTAGAGTTCCGCAAAACAACAAAGAATTTGTGAATTTAACCTTTTAACCTTCCCCTTCACAAAGTGGTGGGATTTCAAGAATGTGATGCAATTGCACAATTGCACATAACCTCCAAATTTTCCTAGTATAAAAGTGGAAAAATTTTAGAGGTCAAATGCAATTACACATAGACTCCAAAGGTCCCTAACAATATTGGTGGAAAACGGGGTCTATGAGTAATTTGCAAATTTGCAAATTCACACGAGAGGTCCAAACCTTTGCCATGATAAATTTAAGTGGCAAATACTTTCGAATTGTGAACTTGCATAAACTCTGAAGTTAAAAGAACACTATGTAGGTCTACAAAAACTTTATATTTACCTAATTTTAATTCACCTTGTATTTTGTGACTTGAGAAATTGCACACAAACTCTAGACTTCTATTGATGACTTTGTTTAGAACTTTAAAAAAACTCCATTGCAGTGCAAATTAATATTATAGCTCTAATTTTTTGTGAGTGAGAAATTCAGTTGATCATGTATTTTTAAAATCTCACCAAATTTAATAAAGTTGAACATGGAAATCAACTTGCAATTATGTGAAACTTCTAAAGTGAGAATTGTGACTTCAAAATGACAAATTACAAACTAGAAATCACAGTAAAATTCTATGACTACCCAATTATCAGTTAGCATAACCTCATTAATGCATTATTAGACTTCTTATCAATGGGAACAAGTCAAAATTATACCATTGTGAACTCATTGTCTGGACATCCAAGGGGAATGTGTATTGTGCAAAAAATTGTGAACATGTGTTGAAACCTCAAGTAACTACAAATTCACACTTGTAGATCAACTTCAACTATAAAGGTGCTTCAAAATAAACATTCATGGACCATGAAAGCGTCCCATTTAACTTGCTACAAAAATTATAAGTATTCTTACATATTTATAAAATTATGAACTATGAAGATGTAAATAGCTAAAATACAATTTCATGAAGCCATAAACCTATAAAACTATGGAATTGAACTAACTCTCTTCGCCATTGCTAATAATGATTTGACTAGGCATTTGAACACTTGTGCATGAATTATGAATTGATTCAAGCATTTTGTGATACTTCAAGAAAATTAGATTTTATTCCAAAATACTTATGATTGTGACTGATAGAAAATGATTTTCAATTCAATCAAACTTGAAAGCAAAAATGAATTTCACATGCAACATGGAATACCAACATCACTTATAGGAAAGTGATTTGACTAATGCATATCGATTTGGAGAATACAAAAGTTTAAAATTACCATGGTAAAAAATGAGGATAACAGTTGGCTCTAACTAGAGATAGGGATTCCTTGTGGTGGTGGCACTCCCTCTGGGTACCCAGACAAACCACTTTGCTGAAGCTGTGGCTACCTATCACACTATAGCTCTGGCTCAAGCTAAGGGATATAGAAAAGTTTGGGTGGAGGGGGGCTCTAATAACATTATAAACTGCCTCAAGAATACTACTAAACCTAGTTGGTCTATAGCAACCCTAATTGAAGATGTGATCATGATATTGGGAACCTTTGAAGATGCCCACATATCACACATACATTGTGAAGGAAACAAGGTGGTAGATATTTTTGCCAACCTGGGTGTTAATAGCCAATCAAAGTGCATATGGGATGAAATGGAAAAAATCCTGAGCAAGGCTAAGGAGTTCATTATTAATGATGGTAAGAATGGTATGAAGGTTGATATCAAATGAAGAGATCATGTTCTCAAAGGGTCTGAAGACCATTCCTCTCCAGAAAGGTCCGTTCACACGGATTATGGATAGGAAAAATGACAAGATTATCCAACATAGGCTTTATTTCATTCTTGTCTTCATTCTACTCAGTACAAATTGTGAAATTTACAAGGATCTGAGTTTCAGCATGGGTGGTGATAGGAATAGAGTTGAACTGTCATCTTGTGAGGGGACCCATCAGAAATAGAAGGTCTAGAAAATATTGGAGGAAGGGGGGTTAACTCCCTATATGGAGAAATTACATGGAGTTGACCCTAATGTTACTGCTTTGTTTGTGAAAGGCTACAGGAATAAGAAGGTTTCTGTGTATGGCTGGGAGTTAGCCATTACGGAGGACCTTATAGCCTCAGTTTCAGGGCTATTGACTAGAGGGAAGAAGTTCTTCCGTGAGCGGAAATATAGTGATGAAGCCCTAAATAATTTCTTTAAAGGCAATGAAAAGGATAAGTTGGTTAAGATGCAGTCGAGAGGGTATAACCACCTCTCTATCAAACCCATATGGGTCGAGGTGGTTGAAGTGATTATGAGATATATTACACTGGACGGGAGGTACATTGTTGTTTACAACTACCATTTCAATCTGCTCAACCACTTCCGCCACAGTATGTTTGTTTCTATCCCCTTCTACTTGCTTTCCTCTCTAGAGTGTGGTATTAAAGAAAATAGCAGAAACCCTAGGCTACCTATTTTGCATGAAAATCTTGTTCTGCTAGTTATGGAACATATGAAAAATAACACTCCTAAAAAAGGGCCTAAGGTTAAACACAGTGGTAAAAAGAAGGGGTGTGTGGTGTCTAGTGATGATGAATCCCACATGGATGATGAAGAGTGGAGATTGGAAGAAGAAGATGATGAAAGTGAAGCGGAGTCTACAAAGAAGAGGAAAAGAACTCAAAAGAGGGAAGTTAACATTTCTTGGTCTGACGAGTCCAACATTGGTGATGACTCTGATACCTCTATCAAAGAGGTAACAGGTAAGAGGGCTATGCATGTGAGAAGGAAAATCCCCACTCCAGCGAAGAAGGGTAAGGCAATTTTGGAGAAAGAAAGTGATGAAGAGTGGGCTACTCCTGGCATGGTTAACATCTCTCAAAAGCAGGGGACCAACTAGAAACAAGGGAAACGGGACAAGCTGACTGAGAAAGGAGTTGAAAGTGGGGTGGAAACTTGGGGTAAAACTATGCAAATCCATGACCCTAGAGTTGGCCTAAATTTTCCTGAGATCCATGACCCTTCAAGCAACATTCCTCCCAATTTTGATGACATGCTGGCCCAGGCCAAAAATAGAGGCCAGATTGAGGAAGTGTTTGAACTAGTATAGAATGCTATTAATTCACAGCATAAGATGACCAAATGGTTTTTCCTCGAGATCAATAGAATCAATATAAAGTTACAATTGATGCAGGAAAGCTTGGGGAGAGGAAACAACATCACAGCTGAACAAGATAGCCTGATCTTCAAAAATTGGGAAGCAATTCTAAAAATGGAGGAGATAGATCGTGAGTTGGGCAGGATGAGGGATGAGTTTAATACCAGAATTCAGTATCTGGAGGAGAAACTCATGGAGGTGAATAACAATCTTGAGAAGATAATGCACATCAGTAAACTTACTATACATAATAGTCTCAAAGGGATGAAGATGTTGACCGATAAGTTGAAAGATTTGAAGAAAGAACAATTCAAAGATTTCAGAGCTGAGGACATCATGAATGTTGAGGGCATGGGTTTATAGGACAAGGAAGAGGTCACTAAAGGTACTGGTAAACAGGTGGTTACAGAGGACTTGGGTGGACCCTCTACCTACACAAGGGGGAGTAAGAAGAAACAGTTCAAAGCTGAAAAGAAGGAACTGATCGACTTTGCCAAGATGCATGAGACCTTTTATGAACAAGAAATAGAGGCAGCAGAATGAACCCTGAATAAAATGAATTAGTTTAGTTTGGTATGTTCTCTTTTTTTCTATGTTTTCTATGCTTATGTTGTTATGGTATATTTCAATTGGGTGACGGTAGGCTTACTATTTTTGTTTGCAACTTGTTGTAAAGGGTTTCAGGTCCCCTTCAAAACCTGTTTGACCATAATAGTCAAAAACTAGAGACAAGGATTGTAAGGACATAGGAGGGAACCTAGAATTTCAAACTTAAATAGTGTTTTATCCATTGAGCCATAGACTCAAGGAACTTTACACAACACAAGAAGAAACAAGAAAAGATTTCAACACAAAAAAGTAAAACCAAAGGAGAGAAATGAAAAGCAACAAGAGAAAAGGGGAAAGATAACCAAAGCTTATTGAGTAACCTATGTACATGGTAGCAAACATCCTACCTCATTATCTCAAAAAGTTCATGAAACCCCATTAACAAGTTTGGAGAAGTATATTCTTGTGAGAATAAATGGGTTGTATCTAAGGAGTATCTACTAAACAAGTTGTCATTCTATGCTCTTGATGAAAAAATAAATTCCTTAAAATGTGTAGGCTTTGGGAACAATGCAACATACCATGTTTCCCTTCCTTTGATATATAGTTCAAAGTTTTGTTGAGTCTCTTTGATACCATCATATATTCCATTAATCATATCTCCTTCTTGTTACATCCCCTCAAAAGTGGCTAGAAAAAAATTCTTTCTCCTAAACAAATATTGCATTCATATGCAAACCATGTGAGTAATATCAATAAAGAAATAACATGATGAATATTATATTCAGTCCATTAAGTACAATAAGTACATCTTAATATAATCAATATACAACAAGATTAACACCTCTTTTCACAAACAATCCTTCATTCATTGTTAATCCAAAACAAATTTTTATTAAATCATTTCATGTCAAGATTCCTACCTTGATTCCTTTATAAATTGACAACAAATTCATGAAGATCCAAAATAATTCCAAGCACAATCCTTGAACTTCAATAAAAAGCACTTCACAATTCCTCCATCTTCAAACCTATATTTTATTTCTTTTCTAGAATGCAATAGCCTTTCTAAAATAAATTCCTTTCCTTTTTATAAAAACAATCCTATTTTTATTCTCATTCCTAGAATTTCTAATTCTAGGGATAAAATCTAATTAATAATAATTTATTCTTAATTTAGAGAAAATATATTAAAATAATCTTTTTTTTATTCATGCACTTTACATAGAAAATATCTAATAATAAAATATTAGCTTTTTCTAATTATTTTGATATTAAAACTCATCAATAACTTAAGTAAAGAGATCTTTATCTTTATTCCTCCAAAAATAATATAATATTATAATTATTTATTCTCAAATTTCTAATTATGAACTTGCAAATTCAAAATCAACTAAATTAAAACAATTAAGTTTGCTTTATCAATCTATTTCCTTTTTCAAATAATATTAGGAATTATTTAGAAACTAAATAAATAAAATATAATTATTTCTAAGCAATCAATAAATAATTCAACACCATTAAATTATTTATTTTTTATTAATTAATTATTTGTTTCCTACACAATTGGATTATTGTCAAGCTACTTCAACACAAGGACCTAGTTCACCTTCCCTAGTACCTATACCTATAATCACAACATAAAATCACCATAGCATACCTTAATAGCATTGTCAATAATAACAATAATATATTATTGACATTAAAATAATTCAACATGATAACAATAATATATAACACACTAAGAATTGAACATGACCATAGTCTCACATATCACATAATCCATCTATCAAAATTTTAATAAAATATTTTTTTTATATTTATTGAAATATTTTATATAAAAGGATCAAGAACGAGGGATGTTACACTTGCATCATATCAACTTTATCTATTTCCAATGTTTGTATGCTTCCTTGACTACATAACTCCAAGGAGAGTGAATCTTAGATTTGATATGCTTTGTATAAAGCTTTAGGTGAGTAAGTTTCTATTAGATTTGGCTATGAATAGTAATTTATATAAGCATGGGGTATATCCCTTATAATAAAATATTTCATCCTTTTTTGTTATAATTACTTCAAAACATTCATCTCCAAAAAGGCTAAGAAGAAAATGACAAGGATTACAAATATGTTCTCTTGGGTTCATCATCAATGAGATTTTCTTACATGACCAACAAGGGAGAAAGAATGATACCCTCTCTATAAAGAAAGTTATCATCTAATGCTTCAAGGAATTGACTTGGGTTATAGACTTCATGGTGTTAAAATATTCATGAACTTTATTTTGTTGTCTCTTTTTATTTGCTACTCTTTTGAAGCCTCTAACTCTCCAAATTTCCTCTTCATAGCTTTTGCAAGACACACCAAACCATGGTTGATATTTGGAGTTGCATGTCCATCAACTACCACTTGCCGATTTAGCATATACTCTAAGCATAGGGAAGCCATCTCTTCATCCCTATATGTGATGAATTTTTCAATTAGGAGAGAAATAAGAGGCAAAAACCTTAGTTTACTATTAACCCAAGTGACATCTATAGTTCCTTCTACACATTTCTCATTGTTTTTTGTAATGTATACATGATTCAACCATTTTCATCCATAATATTTCTTTTTTCTTTTATAACCATAAAATTGAGACAACCATCAAGAATAGGTAGACATTTTCCTTCTTTTCCAATATGTGTCTTATTTAGTGAATCAAGATCAAGAGAGGTAAAGTGTTATAATGAAACTACAACTAGTATAAAGAGATCTTCAAAACACAAATTTTCAAAATAGGATAATTTATAACCCTTTCTTGTAGATTTCCTCCTTCATTGTCCTTTTTGAGAAAATTGAATGCTTTATATTTAGGCTATTTAGGTTGCACATATGTTAGGAGAAGAATTCTTGTTGTTTTGTCTCCATATTCTTTATCTAGCCAAGGATGTGAAAGGGAAAGAGAACCCAACATGCACCTCACAACATCCTATATTTTACTTAAACATATATTCAATAACTTAATGCAAGCACATACTACTATGCCCTTAAAGCGAAAACAGACATAGTTGATTTCCCGTCACATTAACCCTTAGAGGAAAGATAATGTAGCTTACAAATCTAAGAAAATTTCAGCAGCATAACAACATGTAAATTAACACTTTAAGATCATGAAATAAGAATAAAAAATGCAGAAAAGAAGAAACACCAATATACATGGGGAAAACCCTTTTGGGTAAAGAACCCCACACTCCAAAGCATCGAACCAATGTATTAATCTGCAACAACAATGTTATAATACACTTGTAGGCTCAAAGCCTTAACATGGAGATTTACATCTTGCTTCTCTAGAGGAAAACTGACAGCATAACCCTGCATAGAAAAACAACCTCTTCAAACACACTAAAATATACTTAATGCAAGAGTTGCAAAAGTCACACGCCCTCAAAAAGCTAACATAGCTTTCTCCACAAACTCCTCTGCAAAAGATTACAAAGCATCCACTTTCCAAACTGTTTTAAAGCATGAAAAGCTTATCCTATCTGGTGTCCACTTCCCAAAAAAGAATATTTTCCAACTTGAATTTATTTTCCAATTTGAAAATCTTTTCCAACATGAAAATCTTTTCCAACTTGAAAATCTTTTCCAAAAAATAAACCATATCCTCTTTATGTGTGCTCCAAAGAAATAAGGATAAGATTTGCCATAAACGATAACTTCCTGCAACAGAAACCTGCTAAATAAGACTCAAGGTCATCCGAGGTGGCACTCCTTGATTTTATCAACCAAAAGCAAAAATAGCTTTTTGAGAAAAAGCAAAAAGAAAAAAAAGAAAAAACACAAAACACTTTTTTCTAGAATGGCTTAAAAACACCATTTCCGAAAAAGCAAAAAGCAAAAAGCAAAATTGCTTTTTCACCTTCTAAAAAATAGGAAACACCAGAAAGGACTCTAAGGTTGAGACACCTTAATCCCAACATTCTCCCACTTGTCGAAGACCTGTCAAGAGTCTATAGCAGCTTGCTAATCAGGCCTCAAGGCCCATGGAACTTGAACACCATCTAAACCACTCTGTGCTCACTGGCTTTGCAGAAGCACCAATGTATCCAACTTCAAACCTATTACTAGAACACAACTCTAAAGCCCAAACATCCTCCAAAACAAGATCAAGCATGAATGCTCCAGAACAGTAAGAACAACAACCACAACCATTTTTTTACATCCAACTAAAAAACCCACCATTGATAGAACTTCTACACATGACATATCCAACCCATATTGCAACTCTCATCCCTTTATAATCCACTGTCCTGCGTAAAGTCACCATCTTCCATGCTAACAAACACACCCACACCAAAACCATTGATGTGCAAAAAATTTGGAGATCCTTGATACTGTAGTCCAATGAAGAACAATCTACCAAAGACATACATACATCCTAGGAATCATACTACATGAGCAATGCCAACCAAAGCAACTCACGGTCTACCAATCAGCACTTACATAAAAGTGTGGATTATAATCAAATCATGTAATACAGAAAACAATCACAATGATCTACAAAGTACAACTAACGTATTGCAAAACAAAGCATATTTCCACAAATAGTTTTCTACTCACTCTCTCACCTTTGATCTCCTCCACTTCTCCCAAGTCCTCCACATCTCAAATGATATACATTAAAAGAACACATACTGTTGCTAAAAAAATAAAGTACAACAATGGATGACCACAAACCCAGTGATCATACTAGATGAATAAGAACCTCTAGGAAGAAACATGAGACCATAAAGAGAAACTGCAAACCATATCATGTCCTTCTGCCAACACCACCAAGTGCTAAGCTGTGCCAAGTAAGATCTCCTTCACAAAACCCTAACTGAAAAGCCTTAACAATACTTGATGGTTCAATCTCATTAGATCAAACAAAACATATAGATCACATATAACAAAAAAAGGATGTAAGATTCTATATCCAAGGATGATCAAACTCAAAAAATCCATTCCAAAAATAGGAATACAACCCAATAACATCTCCAAAACTTTGCATAAATCAAACCATATACCCAAGGAGATAACCATGCCAAATACTCCTCAAATGAACCCTCTAGAACTAGAAACTATAGCTCAAGATCCATATCCATGAGAAATCAAAGCATAAAACAAAATGAATCCGAAACAACATGGGCAACACCTATCAGATCATTTTCTGCTGAGTGAAATGAGAGTGGGGAATGAGAATGATCCATGAAGATACACCGAGTCTCATAGACTCTATCCAAGAACAATCTCCTCTCAAGTTCAAACATGAACTCATGTCCATACCTAGGTGAAGGCTCCTCAGTCTTTCTGCTAAAGTTTCATCATTCCAACACATGATCCCCACAACAAGAGATCTCTATCCTCACCTCAAGTCTCTCTAGTATCCATGAGCATCCATCAACCAATACATCCCAACTTCAAATGCATCTTGCAACGTCATGAAGCTTCAAGAAAATGATTAATACTCAAAACCAAAGAAAACTTCACCACACCACTGTCAAAGCTCTCACTGCACATCTAAAAAATCCAGGAACACACATGACATCATGATCTAACATCTCCTCCTAGGAGATCACTGATGAGAGCCATTTATGTCCCATTTTATGTCGTATTTTAGCCTTTTTCATATGCCTTCATACTCATTCTCATATTCCATTTCCATATCTTATCATGCCATTTTATCACCTTTATGTTGCATATGATTAAATATACATTAGTGATATTTAATATAGTTTTGGGATAAAAATATGAAAAATAATTATTGATTATCTTTACTAATAAGTATTGGCATTTTAAGCCTTGGAAAATATATCTCGCAGCATGTAGACTTCATGTTATATTCATACAGACTTCCTGTCACATTCTTCACGGGAACTTCCTATCACCTTCTTCACAGGAATATGGCTTATGCTTATTGTTGCTATTTCATTTTCTATGTGGTTGGCTCCATTTTCACTTGTTAATTCCTCCACCCACGTGCCACAAGTTGAGACAACTCAACCGCCAACTATACAACACTAGATTTCCTCTCCACATCAGTAAATCTAATGTACTGATAAATTACCATTGTTATTTTCTGTTATGTTGTTTTGGTGACAATAGAGCATGATTAGAATATTGTTAGGAAATCGGTTTATTATGTTAAGAAAGATTGACCACGATGCCATACAAATCTTTCTTAACTGATCAATTTACCTCAACCGCTAAATTATAAACTACAAATTTGTTTCTTTTGATGCATCGAAACTATTTAAGAAAATCACATGTAATACAAACGGGAGGAAGAAAATATATTTATCATTATCGAGAGAAACATTCTGAAGTCTTTGTCTTAAATTTTGTAAGCTTCATATTTCATCTGTTGACTGGGAGCTAGGGCACCCACTCTTCAGCCACCGGATGAATGTAAATATTTTCTTTTCTGCAAGGTATGTATTTGTGTGTTTTGATTTCAATCGATTATATTTTGCATTGTTCTATTTTTGCATTTGACATGTGTTAATAAATTTTAAGTGTATTATTGATCTAAGTTTTATTTGTATACTGCAGAAGTAATTTCTATGCTTTTCGTGATTAATATTTATTGATTAAGTTTCAGTCTCAGAATTTACACTAGTACAGAAATAACAATATATTACTAAAAACTGCTTATAAATGACCAAACATGGTCACGTGACCATTAGTAGTTTATTGCCAGTCATTTATAACGCGGCCAAATTGATGACTAAACCATTTTTAGTTATTTATTGGTTTTTTTGATTGATCGATTTGGTAGTATATTTATTCATTGATTTAGTCATTGATTGTTGTAATCTAGTCACTTATTTAGTCATTTTTTATTCATTGATATATTTAGTCATTAATTTAGTCATTGATTGTTGTCAACTCGTCACTTATTTAGTAATTTTTATTCACTAATTTCCTTCCATTGGTAGTTTATTTAGTCATTAATTTTAATCATCATTTTGATCAATTTGGTAGTTTATTTAATTGTTTTTGTTCACTAATTTCTATCAACTGGTAGTATTGATACATTGTTTATTAAACATCATATCACTAGTTGCAAAGAGAAACACAAGTCTTGAAAAAGGAATATTGATGTCTTTATTAATTTGAAAAGAGTTGTTGTTACATAAAATCTATTGAAAAAGAGGTACAAGGCAACTATTGTTGTTGCAAAAGAAGCAAGAACTAAAGAATAAAAGTCCTCTGAGAAGACCTTAAATAGAGAAGCCTTCAAACAAAAAACTTTCCATGAAGAGAAGGCTGCAATTCCTTGTAATCTGCTACAAACACCTTGTAATCTTTGACAATATATCATAACAAGTCCGTATTCTACCTTTTGCAATTCACAGTCAAAATTGCTTCCCTCAAAACCCTATGTCACCATGGTTTAAACCTCAATGAAGCTTTAATTTCAATCTTGACTATGTAGGGTTTGGATTTCACTGCCTTGCTATTTGCTGCCATCTTTATACATTGCAAACTTTACCTTGAAAGCGTTTGAAACCTCCGATGTATACCTTGGTTCAAAAATCCCATAATGAGACTAATACACAACAAGAAGTCACTATCTCAAAACCTTTAAGATTGCAAACTATCAAGTGAAACAAGGAACACACTGGGCACATCCAACATTCCTCTTAAGGTCCAACAAAATAGATGAAAAGCTAAGAAACAAAACATAATTACTAAGAATATATTGTGCATTTGAGACTTGACTGCCACCTATGCAAAAATTGCACTTGAGACTATCCTCCTTGATCACTGTCTTTACAACCCTGCTACCTTAACATGTTTCTTCCACAAACTTGTATCAGCATCATATGTCTCAGCTGTAACACCTGGTAACGAACCGCTAAGAACTCTTGGAGGAATAACATTCATATGTGTTGGGAACTTCTCCAAAACTCTTCCAACTACCTTATTTGGATCATTCACTTTAGGCACAGGTGTAATGCATCGTTCCATTTTCTTAGACCTGCACGTAAATAGTAATTATTCATGGTATTTCTTATATAGGATAAAATTAGTATCATATGACAGGATAATAAAAACTAACAAAGCACTTTGGAAAAAAAATAGTTCTTTTGTTCTGTACTGCAATGCAACATAGATGCAATAACAGAAACTTCATCCAAAGTTTGCTATGACTGCCAAGAAAATAGTCTGCAAAAAAGATCAATATTCATTGAAATGGAATATAGACAAAAAATAACACAAGCTCATATGCAAATTAATTATAATGTATCCAAAAGTTTTCAGTAAATTGGCTGGGGATATCCTTATAAATATCACAAATGCAAGTACTAGCCATTATATTACTTTTTTAGAAAATAATCCTCCAAATGTCTAAATCAACTCAAAGCTAGAATTTTAGACAACATGACTTTAAGTTGTTTAGTTGTCACTAGCAAAAAGGCAAGCAGTCCATACCAAGGTAGTTGCAACTACAACAAATGAAAAAATTCCTCTATTCTTCATTCTTTGATGGATGTCCATACCCTATTCCAAAGATCCCATTTTGGCACAGGCAGGGAGTATGCTGGCAAAGGTTGTCGAATTTGGATTTACATGTACTAATTGCATTTGCTTGAAAGTTTCTAAAGCCTTTTCAACAAATCTATTTTGTGCATATCCTGCAACCATTGCATTCCATGAGATGACATCTCTTTGAGGCATTCTGCCAAACAGTTCACATGCCTTGTCAATGCTTCCACATTTTACATACATGTCTACTAGGGCAGTTGTGCAGAAGACCACCACAACACCACAAGGTGGTTGTTGGGCCTTCGCGGTGATGCGAGGAAAGTCCCTGCATCACCGTGAAGGCCCAACAACCACCTTGCAGTGTTGTGGTGGTTGTCATTCCTTAAAGCATGTGTGCCCTCTATAATGGATTAAGAAATTTGTGTGCCCTCAACGCTTGTAGTGTTGAAACACAACACTATAGTTCCATTCACTTTCTAGAATTTAAGCTTCATGTTGCAGGTGGGGTCTCCCTCATCGTAGAGGAGTGGAGCAGGAGGAATGATGGATGATTTTTGTCACATGAGGAGGAAGTCACAGTGATTCCAATGGGATATATTCTGAATGATCCATCATTCTCTTTGGTTGTGCATTACATGTTTGAGCTCGATAAACCAGTCGACATCTCTCAAGCTAAGAAAGCCATTTGTGAAATCTTGCTCTCTTAGAACTCAAAATTCTCCTCTATAAAGCTAAGATTTCTCTTTATACTATCAATGCTTAACTATTGGTGGTCACTGGTCTCTTAGAATGAGTAACTAAGATTCTGAATGTATAATGGTTGCAGACGAGAGATGAGAAGGAAGTCCTCAGTTGGGAGAAGATGAAGGTGAATGTGGACAACCATCTAGTTGTGCCTCACTTTCCTCCCCATCTCTCATTATATGATAAGCATGTAGAAGAATATATTTTAGACACGCATTTAAGCAAGCTTCCTTCCTCACGCCCACTTTGGGAGTTCCATTTCATCAACTAAAAAACCACAAAGGGCGAAGCCACCGCCATTCTAAAGTTGGATTATATGCTGGGAGACGGTACTTCCATTGTCTCTTTAGCTTGGGTGATGCAGGGGCATCTTACCATGAGTTTTTAGTTTTTCTTCTTTTTGTTGTTTTTTGTTGTTTTTGTTTGTTTTTATAGGTGGCCTTTTGCCTTTTGTCGTCATCTTGTAAACTCCTTCATATGATAAGCTAAGTTTTTCAAGGAGTTCCTGTTGCCATGGATTTTAGCTCCTATCGCACATATAGTCCTGCAGCTTGCTATGCTGAAGCAAAGTGTAGTTGGAAGTCTCCTGTCACTCGAGAGCCAAGAACCATTTAATAAAGGGATTTAAACCTATCATTTTTATTCTGCATAACCAATGGATGCTTTGACAGTTAGGGATGTTGAAGGGTCACAGACAATGAACAGCTGCAACATAGTTTGTAACCGTTGAAGGTATCCATGATTTCTATGAATCAGAATGGGGAAGTTATAAAGTCTCTACCTAGTGATTTTAAATGACAGATGGAGCATGGCAGTAAATAATCTAAACATGCATACAGTCAGTTGGGAAGCTGAGAAGCTGAAACGACTGCAGGGGATGGCAGGAAGTCTCTAGAGGCAGACGGTTGCATAAAGAAGGGGAGGTCAAATGTGCAGAAAGGGGGGATGGAGTGAACGCAGAGAGGGTGCGAAATAGGAAGGTAGAAGATAGTGTAGAGTTTAGGAAATAAACAATTTTAATATAGTTAGAAGAGGTTGATTGTTAAAGGCCATTTTGATAGACTTTGTAATGCTTTGATTATAGTAATAGAATCTGCATTTATTAAACCTCCTGTCATTTTGTATTTGATATTGTGAAGGAAATACTTTGAAATTCCTATCATTACTTCTACATGTCTCTTTGTTTGAGTTTTCTGTAAGTGGGTTTTGAACTGTGACTAGCAAGGCTCCATCAGATTGGGCATTGGTAAGTGGTCTAGATGCCTCTGAGAAGAGTGGACAGAGGAGGAGGCCGAGGTCATGGCAGAAGAGACCATGGTGACCCTGAGTTGTTGTAGAATTTGGTTGCAAGGATGAAAGCCATAGAGAGAGCACAGAGGAGAGGAAACCCTGATGTTAAAGATATAAGTGATGAGGAGGAAGAACAACAGAGAGAAGAAAATGAGGAAGGACAAGTGGATCAAGAAGAAGAATTTGGTGAAAAATTGTTGAAACCAGTCTTGAGTCTGGGTTCTAAACCCAAGATAGAGGTGTTAACATATGCCAAAAGCCTCAATGGTGAAGACTTGATCGATTGGATCAATGACCTAGATAAATATTTTGAATATGAGGGTGTAGCAGAGGAAACAAGAGTAAAGTTTACCTGCACCAGATTGAAGGGCCATGCTGCCATGTGGTGGGACTTTGTCGAAGCTGAGAGGAGAAGAAGAAATAAGGAGAAGATTAACTCCTGGGATTGAATGGTGGCCAAGTTGAAAGCCAAATTTCTTCCTAGTGATTATCAAGTAAATCTCTTTAAGAGATTACAGAATTTGAAGCAGAAAGATATGTCTATGAAAGATTAAACAGAGGAATTTTACAAGTTAATAATTAGATCTAGGCATGCTGAAGAAGATGTGGAAAAGATAGCCTGATATGTAAATGGTATCAAGTATAGTTTGCAAGATGAAATGAGTCTTTTGTCCCCAAGGAGCCTAGAAGAGGCTTATCAACTTGCCTTAAAGGAAAAAGAGAAGCTACAAAGGAAGCAAAGTCAGCAAGAGAAGAAGAGAGGAAGAGTTTTTAGAGGAAGGGGACAACAACATCATCAAGGAGAAGAGGCTGGAAATTCCAGTGGGACAGCTAACAATGATAGGGGTGGTTATCAAAATAGAGGAGGAAGGTCTTATGGAAGAGGTGGTTCACAAGGTAGAGGAAGAGGATTTGTCAGAAAATGTTTCAAATGCAATCAATATGGACATAAGAGTTGGGAATGCTCTGAAGCAACACAAGGAGGACATTCCAAATTTGAGAGAAGCAATCAAGTTGTTCATGCTAATCAAGAGAGTGTGGGATCACCAGTACACCATAAGGATGAAGCAGAATTGGGTGAGTACTTAATGCTTAAGAGGGTGTTGTTGAAGCCACAAAAAGAGAATCAAGAGCCAGGTCAAAGGAGAGCATTGTTCAAAACCAAGTGTAAGTCACAAGGTAAATGTTGTAAGCTCATTATAGATAGTGGTAGCACTGATAATATTGTTACAACTGAGATGGTAGAAAAGTTGAATCTTAAAAGGATTAAACACCCTACTCCATATAAAGTGACTTGGTTACAAAAAGGCCATCAAATATTGGTTAGTGAGCAGGCCTATGTTGATTTTTAGATTGGTAGTTATAAGGATTGTGTTTTGTGTGATATAATGCCTATGGATGTGGCCATGTTTTTCTTGGAAGAACGTGGAAATTTGACAAGAAATCAGTGCATGATGGAAAGGAGAATACTTATACCATTGAGAAGGATGGAGAGAAGCATACCTTGCTACCCATAAAGGAGAAAGAAGAGGACAGCAGCAGTAGCAGTAGTAAGGTAATGTTGGTAAGTGGTAAAGAGTTCTTGAATGATTTGAAAAATGAAGAAATTGGTTATGCTTTGGTTCCTAAACCTAGATGTGTAATGACTTCTACAAAGTTGGAGGATTTGCCTATTGAAATACAAGACATTTTGAATGAGAATATGTACATTGTTTCAAATGAATTGCCTCCTATTAGAAGCATTAGTCATCACATGGATTTGATTCCGGGTGCTAGCCTTCCAAACAAGGATGCATATAAATTAACACCTATGGAAAATGAGGAGATAAGGAAGCAAGTGGAGGACCTTTTGAAGAAGGGCTTGATAAGGGAAAGTCTAAGCCCTTGTGCTATTCCTGCAGTGTTGGTTCCAAAGAAAGGAGGGGAATGGCGTATGTGTACTAATTCAAGGGCAATAAATAAAATCACAATAAGATATAGGTTTCCCATACCCAGAATTGAAGATTTAATGATTGTTTGAGTGGTTCCATGTATTTTTCTAAGATAGATTTGAAAAGTGGCTATCACCAAATAAGAATCAGACCAGGGGATGAGTGGAAGACAACCTTTAAGACTAGTGATGGGTTGTATGAATGGCTAGTTCTGCCCTTTGGATTATCTAATGCCCCTAGTACTTTTATGCAGTTAATGAATGAGGTTTTGAAACCATTTATTGGTAAATTTGTGGTTGTATATTTAGATGACATTTTGGTGTTTAACAGGTCCAAAGAGGAGCATATAGAACATTTGAGGTAGGTTATGAGGAGGTTACATGAAGAAAAGTTGTAGATCAATTTGAAGAAGTGTGTGTTTATGCAGACCGAGCTAGTTTACTTAGGCTTCGTGGTGTCAAAAGAAGGGCTGAAAATAAATAAGGAGACAGTTCAGGCCATACTTGATTGGCCATCACCAAGGAGTGTCATGGAGGTAAGGATTTTTCATGGTCTTTCCAGTTTTTATAGAAAGTTTATAAGAAATTTCAGTCATGTTGTAGCACCTATTTTGGAGACTATTAAGGGGAAAAAAAGACCATTTGTTTGGACCAAGGAGGCTAAAGAAAATTTCAGATTTCTCAAGAAGAAGGTAAGTGAACAGCCCATACTTGCTTTGCCTGATTTTGATAAAGTGTTTCAAGTTGAGTGTGATGCTAGTGGTTTGGCTATTGGGGTAGTCCTAAGTCAAGAGGGAAAATCAGTTGCATATTTTAGTGAGAAATTAAATGAGGCAAAGAGAAAGTATTCTTTTTATGATTTGTAGTTTTATGCTTTGGTTCAGTCCCTCAAGAAATGGAGACATTATCTATTGCCTAAGGAATTCATTGTGTATACGAATAACCATGCTTTGCAGTTTATTAACAGCTAACATAAATTGAATCAAAGGCATGCTAAATGGGTTGAGTATATTCAAAGTTTTAATTTTGTTTTAAAGCATAAAAGTGGTCAAATGAATAGAGTTACTGATGCTTTAAGTAGGAAGAGTTTATTGTTAAGTGAAATACAAACTAACAGTGTGGGGTTTGAAAGTTTGAAAGAGTTGTATGCAGAAGATGCAGATTCTGGAGAATCATTTGCATCTTGCAATGATCCTATTTGCCGGAATAGAAAGCCATGGACTAATTACATGATTCAAGAAGGTTTGTTGTTTAAGGAAAACAACTTGTGTATTCCTAGAGGCTCCATGAGAGATAATTTGTTGAAGGAAAAACATAGTGGTAGTCTTGCTGGTCACTTTGGACAGGATAAAACTTTTCTACAGCTGAGCACTCACTATTATTGGCCAAAGATGAAGGCAGATGCGAAAATATATGTGGAAAGGTGCAGAATTTGTCAACATGCTAAAGGAATAAATTAAAATGTGGGGCTTTATTAGCTATTACCAGTTCCAACCAGACCTTGGGATTCGGTGAGTATGGATTTTGTTTTGGGCTTGCCTCGTACACAAAGGGGTAATGATTCAATCTTTGTTGTAGTAGATTGATTTTCCAAAATGGTGCATTTTATACCATGTAAGAAGACTAGAGATGCCACTCACATTGCCAATTTGTTCTTTAAAGAAGTTGTAAGGCTGCATGGTATTCCTAGGAGTATAATTTCTGACAAGGATACTAAGTTTGTGGGATATTTTTGGAGGACTCTATGTAGGAAATTGGGCACAAATTTGAATTTTAGTTATGCTTATCATCCGCATACGAATGGTTAGACCAAGGTTGTCAATAGAAGCCTTGGTAATTTGTTAATATGTCTTGTTGGTAGTTCACCTAGAAGTTGGGATCTCATGTTAGTACAAGTTGAATTTGCATATAATGATTCCCCAACTAAAAGCATAGGTTTCAGTCCTTTCTATGTCGTGTATGGTATGCATCCAAGATGTGTATTTGAACTTCATGATCTTTCTGGAATGGAGAAGAGGAGTACAGATGGGGAAGAATTTGCTCAAGTCATTCATGACATTCAAGAGAAGGTGAAGCATAACATTGAGGATAGCAATCTGCAGTACAAAAGGTATGTTGATCAAAAGAAAAGAGAGTTGTAGTTTCAGGTTGGAGACCTTGTATTGGCACATCTTCAAAAGGAGAGATTTCCTATAGGAACATACAATAAACTTCAAATAAAAAAGATTGGTCCTTGCCAAATCCTTAGGAAATTTTTTGCCAATGCTTATGAAATATCACTGCCTGCAGAGTTGAATATATCTCCCATTTTTAATGTAGCTGATTTATATCCATACAAAGGGGATAAAAAGGCAGATGAAGCTGAAGCAGCTAATTTATATCATGAAGAACAATCTGGGATAGTTGCTACTCCACCACAAATTGAATGCATTATGGATAAACAATTGCTGAAGAAGACTCGGAAGCATGAGTACTTCAAGTATCTTGTCAAATGGAACAATCATCCGATTAAACATGCTTCATAGCTCACTGAGGAGGAGATTATCAAACAGGGTCATTCAGTTGTAGACCTCATGAGCAAGAGCTCATGAATTCTTTCTGTTGGGAGAGTTTGATGCAGGGGCATCTTACTGTCAATTTTTAGTTTTTCTTCTTTTTGTTGTTTTTTGTTATTTTTGTTTGTTTTTGTAGGTGGCCTTTTGCCTTCTGTCGTCATCTTGTAAACTCCTTCATATGATAAGATAAATTTGTCAAGGAGTTCCTCTCGCCATGTATTTCATCTCCTGTCACACATATAGTCCTACAACTTGCTATGCTGAAGCAAAGTGTAGTTGGAAGTCTCCTGTCACCCGAGCGCCAGGAACCATTTAACAAAGGGATTTAAACCTGTCATTTTTATTCTGCATAACCGACGGATGCTTTGACAATCAAGGATGTCGAAGGGTCGCAGACAATGAATGGCTATAGCATAGTTTGTAACCATCGAAGGAATCCATGATTTCTGCGAATCAGATTGGGGAAGTTATAAAGTCTTTGCCTGTCAATTTTAAACGACAGATGGAGCATGGTAGTAAAGAATCTAAACATGCATACAATCGGTTGGGAAGATGAGAAGCTGAAACAACTATAGGGGACGAGAGGAAGTCTTTAGAGACTGATGGTTGCATAATGAAGGGGAGGTCAAATGTGTAGAAAGGGGGGATAGAGTGAATGTGGAGAGGGTGTGAAACAGGAAAGTAGAAGATAGTGTAGAGTTTAGGAAATAAACAGTTTTAATACAGTTAGAAGAGGCCAATTGTTGCGGGCCATTTTAATAGACTTTGTAATGCTTTAATTATAGTAATAGAATCTGCATTTATTAAACCTCTTGTCATTTGGTATTTGATATTGTGAAGGAAATACTTTGAAATTCCTGTCATTACTTCTACATATCTCTTTGTTTGAGTTTTCTATAAGTGGGTTTTGAACTGTGACTAGCAAGGTTCCATCATCAGGCTTTTTCTACAACTCCTCATAATCATACAATTATATCTTCCCCTTCCCAAAACCCTAAACACCCACCAAAATTTACTCATAAAAACTCACAGACTAAGGCCGCACGGTATGGCATTGAATTCATAGCTAGGATTTGGAATGGTCTGTTGACTATTGTGCTTGTGATGTGGTACACGTTACATGATCTAATTACTAGTTTTCTAAGATCGAAATGGAGGATAGAAGGTTCCCTATTCGAGGGCCTCCTGGAGGAGGAAAGCCATGTCCAGTGTGCTGGCTCCAACCACCACAACATTTGCGGTGGTTGTTGGGCCTTCGTGGTGATGCGGGGAGTTTCCCTACATCATCGTGAAGGCCCAACAACCACCTTGTGGTGTTGAGGTGGTCTTATGCTAGCAATGGTTGCAGGATATGCACAAAATGGATTTGTTGAAAAGGCTTTAGAAACTTTCAAGCAAATGTAATTAGCAGGTGTAAATCCAAATTCGACAACCTTTGCCAGCATACTCCCTGCCTGTGCCAAAATGGGAGCTTTGGAACAGTGTATGCCGGACATCCTTCAAATCATGAAGCATAGAGGGATTTGTCATTTGTTGTAGTTGCAACTGCTCTGGTAGACATGTATGCAAAATGTGGAAGCATTGACAAGGCATGTGAACTGTTTGGCAGAATGCCTCAAAGAGATGTCATCTCATGGAATGCAATGGTTGCAGGATATGCACAAAATGGATTTGTTGAAAAGGCTTTATAAACTTTCAAGCAAATGCAATTAGCAGGTGTAAAGCCAAATTTGATAACATTTGCCAGCATACTCCCTACCTATGCAAAAATGGGAGCTTTGGAACAAGGTAGGGACATCCATCAAAGCATGAAGGATAGAGGAATTTTGTCATTTGTTGTAGTTGCAACTGCCCTGGTAGACATGTATGCAAAATGTGGAAGCATTGACAAGGCATGTGAATTGTTTGGCAGAATGCCTCAAAGAGATGTCATCTCATGGAATGCAATGGTTGCGGGATATGCTCAAAATGGATTTGTTGAAAAGGCTTTAGAAACTTTCAAGCAAATGCAATTAGCAAGTGTAAAGCCAAATTTGACAACCTTTGTCAGCATACTCCTTGCATGTGCCAAAATGGGAGCTTTGGAACAGGGTATGGACATCCATCAAAGCATGAAGGATAGAGGAATTTTGTCATTTGTTGTAGTTGTAACTGCCTTGGTAGATATGTATGCAAAATGTGGAAGCATTGACAAAGCATGTGAACTATTTGGTAGAATGCCTCAAAGAGATGTCATCTCATGGAATGCAATGGTTGTGGGATATGAACAAAATGGATTTGTTTAAAAGGCTTTAGAAACTTTCAAGCAAATGCAATTAGCAGGTGTAAAGCCAAATTTGACAACCTTTGCTAGCATCCTCCCTACCTATGCCAAAATGGGAGCTTTGGAACAGGGTATGGACATCCATCAAAGCATGAATGATAGAGGAATTTTGTCATTTTTTGTAGTTGCAACTGCCCTGGTAGACATGTATGTAAAATGTGGAACTATGGACAAGGCACATGAACTATTTGATAGAATGCCTCAAAAAATTGTGGTCTCATGGACTGCAATGATTGTAGGATACACACAAATTGGATTTTTTGAAAATGCTCTAGATACTCTCAAACAAATGCAATTGGCAGGTGTAAAGCTAGACTGCACAACCTTTGCTAGCGTACTCCCTACATGTTCCAAATGAAAGGAAGCTAGGTGTGCGAAAATCACTTCCTACACTAATCTAAAGAGGAGAGAAGAGTGCAAATTCTTTTTAATCCTTACAATTACAGAGTGTTAACAACAACAAGGGAGATATTGCAGCAATACACATACACACAGAAATGAGATAGAAGAGAGAGACACAAGATATACTTGGGGAAAACCCTTATCAGGTAAAAAACCCCACACTCCAAAACACAGCTCAAATGTATTATCTAAACAATGAGGTTTACAATATAGTTACAGAGCCAATGCTCTTGCAGGAGTCTTTGACACTCATATTTGGAGATAATCTGACAGCATAACAGTACCTGTCAATCACACAATAAATCTCCTCTCCAAAGCACCTGTTTATATAGAAAATACAAGGCAATAATGGCTCTATCTTGAGATGGGTGTCCAACATGAGCTCGTGGCCCAAAACCCATGCCTATGGACACTTGTCCAACACTGTAGGATGTTCCTGACACTTTTCAAGTCACCCCATCCCAAAGAGGTCACCTATTCCCAAATTGGGCAATGACAGATACTCTTACGACACTTACAACCATCATAGAATCCGTCATAGCTGTCATAACTTACAGTTGTAAGAGAATCTTTCATAAACAGGCTATAAATAACATATTCTCTTACAACATGTCATAACTCTCCTTGGGGCACCCAAAGATGCCTTCTTCCAAGCTGCCTTGTGACACATGTCTTCACCTGTCATAGAACCTTTTATGTCTGACTCTTACATGTCATAGATTCTGTCATAGGAATCTGTCATAACCGTTTCGGTCAAGATTCACTTACACACTAGTCAAGATGCCAACACATGGCAGAAAACCTCTACCACACAAAAGGGACGCCTATCTCCACATGGAGTGTGTTGACCATCCTAGTCATCTTACAAGTAGAGTGACAACTCATCGTGCCACATCACACTAAATGACAAAACAAGATGTGCAACAAAATACAACATAGGCTAAGTAAATAAATTACATTACAATAATAAATACAAGGAATTACCAAGGTTGAGATACCTTAATTCCCAACATTCTCCCACTTGTTGAACACCTTAGAAGAGCCAACAGAAATAACAGGATTTAACTGCTATAGGCCGAGAGGCCCATAGACTCCGAACACCATCTGAACTTCTTTGTGCCCACTAGTTTCGTCAATGCATCTACAACATTCTTCAAAGTGTCTACCTTCTCCAAATTCACCTTCCCATCCTCTACCATGTCTCGTATGAAGTGAAATTGTACATCAATATGCTTTGTTCTAGCATGGAAAGTTGGATTCTTTGCTAGGCAAATCACACTCTGACTGTCACAACAAATCATAATCTGTCCTACATCAACACCAATATTTGAACACAATCTCTTAAGCCAAATGGCTTCCTTGCAAGCATGAGTTGCTGCCATATACTCAGCTTCTGTCATGGACAAAGCAACCACAGGTTGTCACTTACTCATCCAACTAATTGCACCACCGAACATAGTGAACACATAAGCACTGGTGGATCTCCTACTGTCAATGTCACCTGCCAAATCAGAATCCACAAATCCATGAATACAAACTAAATGCGGAGGTCCTGTAGCATTACCATGATAGCTTATGGAATACTCAAAAGTACCCCTCAAATATCTAAACACTCGCTTAACTGCATCCCAATGTACCCGTCCAAGATTAGTCATAAATTGACTAAGGACTCCCATTCCTTGGGCAATGTCTGGTCTTGTGCAGACCATAGCATACATCAAACTGCCAACAATACTAGTATAAGGTACTCTGCTCATGTCCACCTCACTAGGAGATTTTGGACAATCATTAATAGACAACTTTGTCCCCAATGAAATAGGAACACACAATGGTCTACAATCTGCCATGCTGAACCTATCCAACATGGTCTTCGCATACTTACTTTGGCTTAACCAAAGTTTTTTGTTAGCTCTGTCTCTTCTGATTTCCATTCGTAGAATGTACCTGGCTACCCCAAGATTTTTCATCTCAAACTGTGCTGACAACTGAGACTTCAAATCAGAAATCATATTCTTACCATTCCCAATCAACAACATATCATCAACATAGAATGCAATAATGAGAATGCGATCATTGTCAAACTTGTAATACACACAATGATCTGATTTCAATCTCAGAAATCCAACTGAAAACACAAAAGCATCAAACTTCAAGTACCACACCCTAGGAGACTGCTTCAAACCATACAAAGACTTCTTTAACTTGCAAACCAAATTTTCTTTACCTTTCTCTATGTAATGCTTTGGCTATGACATGTAAATCTCTTCCTCCAAATCACCATGAAGGAATGTTGTCTTCACATCCATCTGCTCCACCTCTAAGTCATAAGTTGCTGCAAGAGATAATAGGAACCGAATAGATGTCAGCTTTGCAACAGGAGAGAAAATTTCACCATAATCAATTCCCTCCACTTGTGAATACCCCTTCACAACTAGTCTGGCCTTGTACTTTTTAACACTGCCATCTGCACTAAATTTCTTCTTGAACACCCATTTGCATCCAACATGTTTCCGTCCATCAAGCAAAGGCACCAAGTCCCATGTTTTACTCTTTTCCAAAGAAGTCATATAATCTTCCATGGCCTCCTTCCAGGAACCTGCATCTTTCATGCCCATAGACTCTGTCATAGTTCTACGCTCATCAGTGTTAGTAAGCAAGGCAAAAGCACAACTAACATCAAGTAATGAATAACCAAACCTATTAGGTTGCTTTCTTGTTCATGTAGACCTCCTCAATGGCTGAGGTTGAGGTTCTACTTCTTCTTCTGAACTTTCAGAGCTACTAGAGCTCTCCTCATCATCAGGTCTCACAGGGTCTGGCGGTTCAGTCTTCTCAGGGGTAGAAGGAAACTAAACCACATCTTCTTTCTTTTATGTCTATTCGGGCTGTAGAACAACAGAAGAAGGTGTTAGCTCTCTGAAGATAACACTTTTTCTATACAACACTTTTTAGCCAAAAGTTCCCAAAGCTTGTATCCTTTCACACCAACACCATAGCCAATGAAAATACACTTAACAACCTTGTTCTCCAATTTAGACTGTTTCTCCCTAGACATATGTGCATATGCCTCACAACCAAAAACATGAAGATGTCTAACTAAAGGCTTCTTACTAGACCACACCTCCATAGGTGTCTTACCAACAAGAGCTAATGTAGGAGACTTGTTTACCAGGTAGCAAGCAGTGGCTACAGCTTCAGCCCAAAACTTTTGTTTGAGGCTTGCTCCACTAAGCATACTCCTAGCCTTCTCCATCAGTGTCCTGTTCATCCTCTCTGCAACTCCATTTTGCTACAGGGTGTATGGAGTTGTCTTATGTCTTTCAATCCCTTGCTCTTTACAGAACTTATCAAACTCTACCGAACAAAACTCACCACCATTATCAATTCTCAAACACATAATCTTTTTACTAGTCTGATTTTCAACAAAAGCTTTAAACTCTTTAAACTGACTAAAGACTTCAGTCTTGCTTCTGATAAAATAAACATGTCCTTCTACTATAATCATCTATGAAAGATACAAAATATAAAGATTTGGAGATTGAAGGAACATTAACAAGACCAAACACATCAGAATGAATAAGATCCAATACACCAGAAGACTTGTGAGAACTAGAGTAAAACTCAACACGGTTTTGCTTTCCATATACACAATGTTAACAAAAGTCAAACTCGAGATTACAATCATTTAACCCCTCAATGAGGTTTTTATTTTTTAGGGTTCTAAGACCCTTCTCACCAATGTGGCCATATCTCAAATGCCATAACATGGTCTTTTCAGCAGGAAGTTTAACTTCCAAAGCATGTGCACTACCATCAGAATGTGTTACAATAGATTTCTTCACTGCTCATTTAGATGGTGGGGATGAAGTGACTGCGACTCCTTTCTTTGAGTCAGAAGAACTATTGCACTATGAAGTGCATGCCTCCAGCTAAAATAAAATACCTCTCTGAGTACCCTTCGCAAGCATCATAGATCCTCTAGTCATCTTACATCCATCCTTCAAAAAGACAACCTGTACACCTGCATCATTCAACATACTTACAGAATGCAAGTTGCGTGCCAAGCTTGGGATGTGGATAACCCCAATGATCCCCTTCACTCATCCATCAGGGAATCAAATTGAGACTCTTCCATGACCAACAATCTTCAGATGAGAATCATCACCCAGGTACACTCTTCCACCATCAAACTCTTCATACTTAATGAACCAGCTTCGATGCGAGGTCATGTGGAATGATGCACCAGAATCTATCAACCACACATCATCCAATGCATGGGTGGATAGGACTGCGATGAAGGCATCACCATCATCTTGTGATTTGTCAGAATCTAAATCTGGGACATTCTTCTTCTTCTTTTTCTTTTCTTCCTTGCATTCCTTTCGGAAATGCTCAGTTTTTTCACAATTCCAACATAGAGCCTTGGACTTTCTAGGAGATTTGGATCTCTTGCAGGATTTGGATCTGCCCTTCTCAGCTTTATTGTCCTTCTTTTTCCCTTTCTCCTTGGGTCTTCCACGAACCACAAGAGCATCTTTGGCTGCCTCAGAAGACTTTCTCCACATCTCTTTAGATAATAGTGAAGATACCACTTCATCCATTGTGAATGTGGATGTGGTGCTCCCAATAGCCATCACAAGATGATCCCATGAGTCTAGCAAAGAACAAAGCAAGGTCATACAACGATCCTCCTCCTCCATCTTCACACCAACTGATGTCAATTGAGCAATTAACATGTTGAAGGCATTCAGGTGATCTGCAATAGATCTTCCATCCTCCATCCTTAGAGAATGCAACTTCTTTCTCAAAAAAAGTTTATTCACCAAGGACTTGGCCTGATAAACATCTCCCAACTTCTTCCAAAGGTCTTTTGTGCTCTTCTCCTCATGAACATTTAACAGGACAGAATTAGCTAGACTGAGTCTTATGAGACCCTTAGACTTCTGATCTTTGAGATCCCAATCATCTTGTGCCATTGCAGCTGGTTTTACACCGGATACGGTTTCCCATAGGTCATGATCAACAAGCATGTCTTCCATCTTAAGTTTCCATAACTCAAAATTAGTGCCATTGAATTTATCCAACTCTAATCTTCCAGATGTACCTACCATCTCTTTCCTGCAACAAGATTATAGAATGCTCTACACAAAGCTCCCACTCAACCTAAGATTAGCTCAAAAAACCCCTACCCAACAACTAGGACCAAAGGTGATCAAACTCTAATACCAACTGAAAGGAAGCTAGGTGTGCGGAAATCACTTCCTACACTAATCTAAAGAGGAGAGAAGAGTGCAAATTCTTTTTAATCCTTACAATTATAGAGTGTTAACAACAACAATGGAGATATTGCAGCAATACACATACACACAGAAATGAGACAGAAGAGAGACACAAGATATACACGGGGAAAACCCTTATCAGGTGAACAACCCTACACTCCAAAACACAGCTCAAATGTTTTATCTAAACAATGAGGTTTACAATATAGTTACAGAGCCAATGCTCTTGCAGAAGTCTTCGACACTCATATCTAGAGATAATCTAGCAACATAATAGTACCTGTCAATCACACAATACATCTCCTCTCCAAAGCACCTATTTATATAGAAAATATAAGGTAAAAATCGCTCTATCTTGAGATGGGCATCCAACATGGCCTTATGGCCCAAAACCCATGCCTATGGACACTTGTCCAAGATTGCAGGATGTTCCTGACACTTGTCAAGTCACCCCATCCCAAAGAGGTTGCCTATTCCCAAGTTGGGCAATGACAGATACTCTTACGACATTTACAACCATCATAGAATCCGTCATAATTGTCATAACTTACAGCTATAAGAGAATCTGTCATAAACAGGCTATAAATAGCATATTCTCTTACAACATGTCATAACTCTCCTTGGGGTGCCCAAAGATGCCTTCTTCCAAGATGCCTTGTGACACATGTCTTCACCTGTCATAGAACTTTCTATTTCTGACTCTTACATGTCATAGATTCTGTCATAGGAATCTGTCATAACCGCTTCGGTTAAGATTCACTTACACACTAGTCAAGATGCCGACACATGGTAGAAAACCTCTACCACACAAAAGGGATGCCTATCTCCACATGGAGTCTGTTGACCATCCTAGTCATCTTACAAGTGGAGTGACAACTCATCGTACCACATCACACTAAATAACAAAATAGGATGTACAACAAAATACAACATAGGCTAAGTAAATAAATTACATTACAATAGTAAATGCAAGGAATTACCAAGGTTGAGACACCTTAATTCCCAACACCAAAATGGAAGCTTTGGAACAGTGAATGGGAATCCATCATTACTAGTGTCTACCTCCTTACATTTCCACTGTGATCTTTCTTTGTTTTAATCCTGAGGTCTAAAACTTTACCATTTTTACTTTTAGGCTTGTCACACTTCTCTAGACTCTCATCAAGCCTATCTATGCATGTTTTAAACCTCCAAAGATCTTCAAACTCTGTATGGTCTTGTAGACTATCAAATAGGCCTGTCATTTAGTGTCTATGTTGGGGTCAAAGATGATATCTAATATAGCTATTGCTGGGAAATGGAGCTCCAACACTGAAATTCTTCAATCAGCTTTATATATTTTTTCTTCACAATAAATATTGAAGTATCTTTTTACCAGAAGAAAAAAATTAACAATCCCATATCCACAAAAAATAGATCAGTACATCACTCTCAAAATATGATTTAAAATTTTACTAAATTCCATCTATTAATTAATAACAATTGCCCATGTATATACATGCAATTAGTTCTATAATCTATTATACGTATCTTATGCATCTATATACATAGTCAATCCCTTATATATAAGGGGTCATTTATACCACATTTCCAGAGGGATTTTAGATTCACACAACAATTGAATGTAATATATTTAGCATGAAATCCTTCTTACATGCATTAAACTAACAAAATTGCAAGCCTTCTTTGTGCATACACCACACTGAAATCAGAAAGCTTTGCAATCACATAAACAGAGAAATAGATAATTTACGAGACAAATAAAACCTAAAAATGGTCCTCCAATGGGGAATTTGGAAAACAATCACAATAAAGAAAGGTATTGGCAATATTATCATAATATTTATTGACATCCATGGAAGTGCACCTACTAGTTATATCAATAGAATATACTGTAATTACTTAGAAGATTGCATAGTCTACCTTGAGTTATCAATTATACAGGTATGTCTTTTGAGATTAGACTCCCAATGCATGTACATTATAGACCATTTTCAAGGAATTATTAATTATGGAAGAAGTAACAAAATAGAAGTGTCAAGCGAAGAATGTAACTGAAAGACACTAACTTTCTTAAGCTTAAAAAGAAATTTTTAGGGAGGATAAAATGGCTACAAAACCAAAATCAGTCATTTTAAGAAACAGTGTAAAGGAGGAAGTTCACAACATTGCTCACACACCAACCAAACTCCATTACACCAAAATTTCAAAATAAAATTTAAAGATCCAAAAGCTCAAACATGTACATTTCTGAAAACCCAACATTTATGATCTAGGATCTATAGGTCCACCTTTTCAAGCTAAAATCCCTTTGGAAATGTGGTATAAATGACCCCATATATATATATATATATATATATATATATATATATATATATATATATATATATATATATATATATATATATATATATAAGGGCTTGGCTATGTATATAGATGCATAAGATATGCATAATAGATTATAGAACTAATTGTATGAATATACATGGGCAATTTTTATTAATTAATAGATGGAATTCAGTAAAATTTTAAATCAAATTTTGAGAGTGATGTACTTATTTGTTTTTTGTGGATATGGGATTGTTAATTTTTTTGTTCTGGTAAAAAGATATTTCAATATTTATTGTGAAGAAAATATATAAAACTGATTGAATAATTTCAGTGCTGGAGCTCCATTTCCTAGCAACAGCTATCAGTATTAGATATCCTCTGTGACCCCAACATAGACACCAAATGATCTTCATCATAACTATGAATAAGGCCTCTGATATCAGGTTAAATTTGCAACAGATTTGTGGATAGGATTACAAAGAGAAACAGAAATGGGAAAGTAAACAGAGTATGCAAAACAAATCTAACGTGGGGCCCTTTTACACTCAAGGTTGGGTTGAATCTGAATATCTACAACTGTTAGCCAAGGTTTTGACTAATCTATCAAAGGTATTCTTTCTTTTAAAAGTGAAGATAACAGTGTTAAGTATAAAGGGTAGATCTTTAGAAGAATATTAGACAATCAAAGAGCAATGGAAATACATAAGAAGATACATAACAGGGAGCTCTGGCCAATACAAGGTTGTTAGAGGATATTTTAATGATGAAGGGATATTGATAGAGTTCAAGAATCAGACTTGTAGTGAAAAATCAAAGGGGTAGATACTCACCATGAAAGGCAGGCAAAAAGAATATTGGATTCTCAAAAAATAACGATGAAAGACAACCAAAGAATATAATTAAAAGGGGCTCAGTATTTTCTTTGCTAGGTCCTAAAGGTGAATGACAATGCTGAGAGGGAGATCTAGGTTTTCCCTACATTAGTCAAAACTTTTTACTAATTCTAGAGATTTTTTTCAAAACTTAGAAAACCCAAACTAATGCAAACCCTTCCAAAAGATCAACAATGCTTAAAACTCGGGTAACACCATGCATACCTAATATTTATGAAGCAATAATACAATTCTATCACTGCATACCACGCCATATTATCTCTCTTTTAAACTACAACATGTATCTTCATCTGAAATGAAAGTTGTTGATTCCACAACAAGCATGATGAAAGTTTCTCCTAGGCATGATGAAAGTTTCTCCAAAACCTTGCAATGTGCCTTTCAAAACATTGCAACATCCATCATCACACTCTATTATAGAATGTGATCCATACAAAAAAAATTGCACAGTCAAATCTAAAAGTACTCTAAATTATACTAACCTACAATTTTTAGGATGTAGACATTCAAAGCTAGGCTGTGGAGAGATCTTCAACAAGAGATACACATAGGTTGCAAGAAGCATGAATCAGATAACCTAGGGATATTCCCTAATCGTTACCTTGGACTTCTCTATGCAGGGTGGAACTAATTGTCACACTACGAGAGGTCCAAGAGGCTGAAAAGTGAAACATTGTACAATCTATGGCACAAGCTTAATTCAAGAGGGACTCACCCATACAAACAACTAAGATATTCAATCTACTTTTTGAGGTATTGAATAGATATCTTTGAAACAGCACATCTAATTCATGATTGTTTAGTCAGATTTGTAGAAATTGGAAATATTAGGAAGTTCAAATTAACTCTATACAAAATTATAAATTCTAAATATAAAACAAAAAGCAAGAATTGAAATGGAAATGACCTACTCATCGTAGTTCATAACTTTAGAGAAGCAGAACCTTACCATATAGCCTATATTTTCTTCGAAGACTCTACATGTTGGCTTAGTCCTTCTAGCACCTTAAGCAATACACAATCCTTGATATCAGTGCCAACATGTAAATGTAGAGTTAACCATTCAAAGAACATAATCAATAGGAACAATGTCATGCTTGTAATCAATCAAGTTATGGACATAAAATTAGCCAATCACCTCCTCAAATTAAAACGGACATATTGCCCAACATTATTATTAATGATTACCCAATAACAAAGAATAAAATTGACTACCCAAAACTCAAGATCTGGGTGTAAGGAGGCAACAAAATACCTACCCAAACCCTAAAACTTGAAAAACAAATCTATAACTACTTAATCCACTGTTATTGGCAGTGAAGTTGTAAAGAGAGCATGATAATGATGAAAACTAAAAGGAAAGGTAATGGAGGCACATCAGAGAGCACGACTAAGGTTCAAATCCCCTCATTGTAGTAAGTCTACCCATGGGCCATAACTCAAGCTGCCATATGGCGAATCTGTAACTTCAGGTACAAGAATCACTAAGTCCATTTTTAGTGTGATGATGATCTATGCCCTTTGTCTACTAGTCTTAAAAATGTGGCCCAAGCTTAGTCCACCCCCAGCAGGCCTAACCACCCCCTACCCACCAAGGAATAGATACCAATCTGCATATTCTATAAAATTATGGCCAAAAATAAGACTTTCCAACTCACAATACCAAAATCTCAAAAAATGGCATCTATGTTTGGGAAAACCAAAAAATCTCAAATACAGAATGCCATGTGTCTATTGTTCTAAATTGAAAAAAGAAAAAAGATAAAAAATCTTCTTAAATAGCACAAAAAACATATATTTGCTCTATTTTCCAAACCAACTTTTTTTAAGAATACTTGGGCAGTGTTTTCAAACTGAAAGAGATCACGAGCCAATGAATCAAACCCAGCTCTGCCAAGTATCACTCTTCTAGATTTTAGGAGCTACTTGCCCCTTTGTTGTTGGTTCCATGGAAGACTCCTTCAAACACAACGTGCCATAACCCTAAACCTCCTTATCACGTAGGTGTAATGAAGACAAAACTGAAACCATTTTCCACTTTGGTGCCTAAGCTTTGAACATTTTCTATTTTCCAATATCTTTTGATTTTCCCTTTCAAACAAAAACACGCTTGCTTTTAGCGCTTACAATTTTAACGATATGCTTTTCAAATGTGCTTCTATCAACAAGTGATTAATTATTTAGTCATTTTTATTTGTGTGACTAATTATTTAGTTGTGTTTTTTACCCGAAGATCATATTAGTCATTTATAGCTGTGTTGCAAAAAATTAGTAGAATGATTAAAAGTTTTAGTCACGTGACTAAAAGTTTGTCACATAGTCATTTATTTGCCAAAATTCTACTAGTGTTAACATCATAATTTTTGCACAATTCCTGTTATTCCTGTCGCAGAAATACTACAGAACCAGTGACAATTTCTATAGCAGTTCCTGTCACAAGTAAAATAAAAACATTAGTCTACTTTTCAACTTAAGTAATTGATTGATTTTAGGAATGCATTTTCATCCCCAGTCACCTCACAATTTGCAACCCTTGTGCATATAGCCACAACATCTTTCGCAAGTTTATCCCCTCGGATTGACACTTAGACCAAAGCTAAATATTATTATTAAACATTAAATACATTTCATCTTTATCCCGGGTTTGGCCTATCAATCACTACCTGCTCCAATGAACATATCTTGCCAAAGGGGCACCATCATGTCAAAAATCCAATCTTAGAAATAAGAATCCATCATGGCACAATACCATCTCCAATCACATGGAGATAACCATCCTCTAATAATGGAACTCAAGATGTCAAAATAATTTCACAGCATAGAAGAATCATAATCCAAAATCCTTACCATGACACCATAGACAACCAGTGTAGAAGAGCATCCATCACCAAGTGATAGATCCACATCACTGCCAAAGCTCCCAGTGAAACTATGATATCAGGCTTATCAAGGCATCGTGATAACAATCCTATGAATTAAGATCATCCATGGCTCTAACACCATCTAATAAATCACTTGTAATACCAACAATACAAAAGAACAAAGTAGAACCAAGATCTCCAAACAAGAAGATAAAACCATCACTGTCAAAAGCTCACACATAATCGTGCATCCTTGAAGCTATCCATAACATTGTGATAAAGCTACAAGTCCCAATAACCAACTATCCATGTACCCTAATCCTCCATCCTCTCATCCCAATGCAACATACCAATGCACAAATGACCACAGACAAGGCCAACTAACAAAGTTCGCATAAATATTGAATCAATCTTGTGGATATAGACAATTCACATCCGAGTCATCCCACTGCAATCAAATAGGTGATCAACCTACAAAACCCCATAACTCGTAGATCCCAAACATGAAACATGAAAACTCATCATCATGTTAGTAACCTATAAACTGAGATAATCAAGAAGATAACATGTAGACCACAAGACTCAAACACCAAATCAACCACAACTCTGATTTGCCAAACATGTCCACATACGAGTAACCATAGTCAAGGAACCCATCAAGAAAATACTGTAGAAATGATGAGTGACTAATCACATACCAACCTCTCCACATTGAGAAAGCTACAAACCTCTTCACACCATGCACGAAGTATACATGCAAATCTATAACTATATTACATCCAAAAACACCTCAAGGAATCATAATCTAAAAAATAGTTTATCCACAGATCTACAAAACCACAAGTTTTGATTAACCATGTAAAACCTGTAAAACCACCATGTCCCTGACACACATACAAATCCATTTCCACTTATAATCTAGAAGACCCACAAGTTTGAAAACCACCAAAATAGTTAAACTAGAATAATGGAATAACACATATAAGCATTGTTGGTTTACAGATTTGTCATTTAACTCTATATTCTCTTGCCCAAACAATGACAAATGTAACCACAGTTGAGTCAGTTACAATTGTGTTTTATAACCAACTCTCTACTTTTTATACAAGGTGGTGGCTACCTTCAAATGATATACAATGAATTAAACTATATTTTGCTTTTTACCAGAAAGAAAGAAAAGGTAGTGCTTTTAACCAAAAAGATTTGAAAGGAGATCCCACACATCTAAAGGAATTAAATGATTATAACAAGCTCAAAGACTTCAAACATCAGCTCAAATAAAGAATTTAAATTCTCATCACCATGACATATTTATTCAAAGATAGGTATCCACAACAATAAGATCACCAACTGAAACTTTCAATATAGAGAAAGAAAACCATCAATATAACATTCAACATAAGAAGAATGATGATCCAAAACACCACAGCACAAAGACTATGTCTTCTTGAACCACTCAATAGTATGTCTTTTCTATACTGAAAGAGATAGAAATTAAAACAAGTATCAGAAATATCTAACTTATTTGAGAAAATCAAAGTTTGCCCAAAAAGAAAGATCCATACTATGTCACTATAGCATATTTATAATGTTCATATAATAAATATCTTTAGAAATAGAACGGTTTCTTGGGGACAACCATTTGAAAATAAAGTCTTTTAAAGAAGTTCAAGAGCCAAATATTAGAAATGCGTGAAAGAAAATAAAATCAACTCGCCACCCCCTCACCTTCTTTGGGGTCTTCGACACTTTTGCCACCTTGGTCTTCAACCATTGCTTCATGTACTTTTACTCTTAACCTGTACTCCTGATAGTTGGTGATGACAGCTGTGATGTTCTTACTCCCTAGTGTTGAGGTGATCTGTAGCCTAGTTCTTAACTTTGCCAAAGTTTTGTTTACTCCTGCCATAGTTTCTTCAATGAGCTCATCTCTATTTCTAAATCCTTTAAGGTAAACCTGAATCAAACCCAATTTGCCCAGTGATTCACTAGAAACAGTCTCAAGATCAGCAAGTTCTTTATAAAGCATATCTTTGGCCTCCATAGTGATATCTTTAGGGTCCCGCAGATTTCCTCCAATTTCATCCAGGATATTCACATCCAGTGTCCGACAATTCCTTTGAATACCAATCATCTAATCCAGATAATCTTGTAACGCTTTATTAATTTGCTCTATAAGATTATCATACATATTTAGCTTTCAATCCAATGAATCAGCCCAAGATGGGTCAATCTCATGGGGATCATTAGCTAAACCTTCTTTCATGAGTGTTATAGGATCCAAAACTATTAGTTCAACAACCTCTTTTGAAAGTACATAAGTACTACCTTGTTCTTTCCTTACCTGCTGGAGCTCACCGATCAACTCTGTCCTTTTGCTATGAACCTGGGAGTAACTCTGTATCATCTTGGTCAAGAAGAATAACATATCACAAGACAACTTTTCCACCCATTCGTCAACAGCCTTAGCAAAGTTTTGATTCTTTTTAACTTGTTGAACAGTGTTGGCATCAATTCCAATCACTTCTAAATTGGATGTTTCCTGTGGTATGGGTGATACAATGGATGGAATGAATTTACTTAAAGACAGAATTTGAGACTAAATCTTTATATTCTCCTTCTTTTCTTCTTTAGCTCCTTTGATTAAAGCATTGACAGAAAAATTAGCATGATATGAATCCCCCTCCAAAGTAGAGGGACCCAAATCGATATGACTTATTTTATAATCAACTTCAGTAATATCTTCTCCATTCAAATCCTTCACATGATCTGCAATTTCTAGCATCTGATGTCCAGTGGTAGCATCATTGACCATCCTTGACATTCTCCTAGCCTTTTTAGGCTTAGAAGTGGTTTGTAGAAACTTAGCAACTGTATCTATCTTGACTATAACAGTGGGCACAGATTTTCTCTTCTTATCTACAACCTTCTTCAACCAATTTGGTGAAGATGATACTAAACTAGTACTGATATTGCTAGAAACAGTATTAACCTGATTATCAATGGAAACAGAAACAACCACTTCTTCAGTGGCGAGGGAAGAAGGAATCTCCAAAAATGGAGGGAAAGAACCATCATCAATAGTGTGTTGAAAAATAGGATCTGAAGACACAGGCGGTGGCTTAGCTGGAGTACTTTTCTTGGCAGAAGTGGATGAAGGGATGTTGTCCAATTCACAGATTAATTTTAATTTTATGGCTTCATCAGGCCTTTCTCCATCTCCTCCAGATTGGGAATTGGAACTAGACTGTAGAGCTTCTTGCCTCCCTGATGTAACACGTGCACCAGAACTCTATGGGGGTCTCTGATCGTTAGCTCTAGGGTTCCCTGAGTCATGTGGTGAACCAGCATTCCCACACCATCTTCCAGTCAACCAATCTTCAGTTCTTTTTATCACAATAGCAGAGTGAACCCTCAAATCTACAATCTCTTCTTCAGACCAATTGATTCGGGGAAGAGGTTTAGTCACCAGGGTTTGATACTCTCCATCAATGATTTGAGAATTTTCTTCTACCCCATCCAGGATGTAAATAGAGAGACCAAAAACCTGAATTTGACTTAAAGTGACTCTTATACAGTTCCTCCTCTGAACTTCCCTATCATCCATGCAATCTTCCCAAAAATCTTCCAAAGTCGGGCAATGCTCATAGGAACCAGAGCCATGAAAATTCTGCTTCACATAGTTTTTACTATCAAAATAAGATCTCATTGACAAGGAATGCAAATTGAACTTAGCCAAAACATTTTTGTTCCCCTGGCAATTTCATTTGTTTTACATGCGTAGGAGGATAATTTCAATGGAAAATCATACCCCTTCTTCATACTGTGATACTTAACATTCACCACAGACATTTGTTTGCATACTTCTAGAAAAATGACAAAATCACTGGGGTATCTTGGCAATTTTATTGGGGCATTTTCATAACCCCCTATTCTTAGATAGGTAAAGCTATCGAACTAAATATAGAAACTCCCATATTGCATGATTAGGGAAGCGACCTTTGGTGAAATTCTCAGTTCAGGGTTTGCATCTAATTTTCTCACTATATACATCAGGAAATCATCATTTACACGGAGGTAGTCTTTCATTCCAACATCTCTTTTCAATTGAGGAAAATAACTGAACACAGGTGTGCTTGGAGTTAAAGACCCATGTGGTCTCAACCCAACCCAAACAACCTCTTGACTAGCCAGAATGTAAACCAGGTATGAACACATATGGAAGGTCAAAGTCTCCTAAAATCTCATTAACTGTTCATTCAAATGAAAACTGATAATCTCAGCCCAATTTATGTATTTATCTTCACTGCATATTAACAAAATGAAACGGCACATCCATTCCTCAAAAGAATATGTATTTTCGCTTCCTACTACTCTATGCACCAAAGTAATCATGTCTGAAATTTCATCTTTGAAATGAGCTCTTCTAAGTTTTTGAGGCAGTTGAGACTTACCTTTCTTCTCCGACTTCAACCAATTTCGTGCAATGGAGTTCTTGCACCAGTCTTTGTTAGCTTGAAAGAAATCCATTCTAATAGCCACAGACATTTGTTCAAACTCTTACCTCTTAGGAGTTTTCAATGCATGAATAATACTTTCTAGATTAATTCTTCCCAACACAGTTCCGTCTCTGGCCTTAATTTCAGAAGTGTCTGGGACGTATCTTCTCGCGCAAGCCACGACCAATTCTTCACTCTGCACAGAGACGGGGAACCCTCCTACATACGCCATACCACTTTATAGTATCTTCTCTACAATGGGTGACCTATCTTCTTGCTGCAAATGAGACTAGAACTCCTCTAAATCAATGTGACCAAGTTTGGTATCACCAACACGAGACCAAATATTTTCAATTCTGGAATCACAGGAAGCTCCCTGGTATTTGAATTTCATTACCGCTACAGAGTAGAGAACAACTAAATACAGAAGGAATAATAGTAGAGTACGGGTGGATTGATGGCTACATTACTTAGAAAAATTTGGCAAGAGAATGAGAGATTGCGTGTGCTGGAGGGAAATTACTAAGCATTTTAAATGCTGAGTCGACATGGCATTCAATGCATGCCTCAATGACGTAGCCCTTTAGATTTACCCACTTCCTGACAATTCTAAAAAGACATTCCCTTCATGTGTCGTACTTATCATTTAATGATCATTATGAGCCTCGGGAACCGGATAACCAGTTCCTTGTCACGAAGTCACGAGATATTGGAACTTTAGAACTTTGAGTCAAAGGTTTCATAATTTTGAAAACCTGCGACCTAGCGACCACAAGAGCAAAAGCTAAGACTTGACTATGCAATGCAAGGTCGGGGAGTTGGCGAGTTAGGGAACTTTATAACTGTGTGACATGAGTTGCAAATTTTAGGAATTCAGCAACTAAGTTAGGAAAAATCTAACACATGCTATTTTTTACAGTTAACTAAAGCAACCAAAGGAGAGGCAAGGTATTGAGACTTGGCAAAAAAACAATGAAGAGGATAGGTCTGGAATCAAAAATTTGGGGGTGTAACAACTGGCTCTGAATGGGGACAAGGACCATAGGGATGCAGAGAATCCAGAATCATGGCACAAAGCCTTATTCATTGGGCAAACAGAGTCAAAACAACACAACAGACAAAGACAAAGAAACTATGATACAAAGGGAAGACTTGAGATTACTACCAGTTGAACATTTTTAGATCTTGCCCATTATAGGCAAAAGGTAAAGGAGTACCATTTGGATAGGTTAGCAGAAAAGAATTGTCACCAATAACCTACTTGATCAAGAAAGGACCTCTCCACAAAGAGTCAAACTTTTTGTGTGTTGCCTTTGGTTCTCATCTTCTATCCCAAAGAAGTACTGAGTCTCCAACAACAAAACTTCTTTGCCTAGCCTTCTTATCAAAAATCCTTTTAACCATTTGCTGATGCTTGGCTATTCTGTCCACAACTACTTCTCTCTCCTCTTCTAGCTTATTTAGATATATGACCCTCTTTTCAATTGCATATTGAAATTCTTCATTTTCTATAGCCTTCTATAAATCCAAAGCTGAAAGCTTTAAAGAAACAAGAATAGTGCTATTAATCCCATACACTAATTGAAAAGGTGACATACCTATGGCTCTTTTATAAGTGATCCTATCTGCCCACAGAGCATCATACAATTTTTTATGCCAACTCTTATGTTTCTCATCTACCAATTTCTTAGTAATGGACATCAAGTTTTTATTGCTGGATTCGGCTTGCCCATTACCTTGAGGATAATAATCAAAAGAATGCCCCAAACTAATGCCATACTCGTAGTAGAAAAGAGTAATTTCAGAGGATGAAAAAGAGCTAGCATTATCAATGACTATTTTCTTTGGGATGCCGAATCTTACTATGATGTTCTCTTTTAGAAAATTGCACACAACCTCTAAAGTGGTCTACTTTACTGGGATAGCCTCTACCCATTTAGTGAAGTAATCAGTAGTAGTAAGGATGTGTGTATGTCTAGCACTTGAACTAGGATTGATAGGGCCAATAAAATCTAATCCCCATTGTTGGAAAGGTTCTTCAATCATCATGGGTTTCAAAGGCAAAGCTGCAAGATGAGGTCTGCCAACGAATTTCAAGCACTTTTCACATTTGGATACCCACTCATGAGCATCTTTAAACATGCTAGGCCAATAAAAACATTGGTGTAAAATTTTAAAGGTTGTCACAGAAGCAAAGAAATGTCCTCCACATGCTTCATCATGAAAAGATTTCAACAACCTTTTTTGTTGTTCCTTGTCAACACATCTGAGAAAGGTTCCATCTAATCCTTTTTTATATAGGTTTCCCTCCCAAAGAACATACTTACTTTCCTTAAGTTTCAAATTCCTTCTTCCTCTAGCTGACAAGTGTGCAGGGAAGTCACCATAGGTTAAGAAATATGCAAGATCTAAGAACCATTCATCAGTTGTAGTAGTGAAAAGGACCAAAGGTAACTGTTCTTCTTCATCAATTTTATTTTCTGCAATCAGTTTACACAAACCCTTGCCCCTAACCAAATTGGTAGGCTTGATATCTACATCATACTCCTGCACTTTTGCTATCTAAGACCCCCGTTTATTACACCCAATTTCCTGTTGCATGAGGATACTCTTGACAACACTTTCAGGGACAAAGACAATGGTATGTGAATGCAGAATATAGAACCTAAAACTTTTTAAAGCTCTAACAACAGCCTAAGCATGTTTTTTGAGCGGGGAATACTTGAGTTCATAATTCTTGAGAGGAGTACTCATGAAAGAGACAGGGGCCTCTATACTTTGCTCATTTTTTTGCATTAGAATAGCTGATAAAGTATGTTCTGATGCATAACAATATATAATGAAACCTTTACTAAAATCAGGACATACCAGAGTGGGTGTATTGGCAATAGCAACTTTTATATCTTTGAATGCTTTCTTTCCTTCGTTACTCCACTTGAAGATCTAACATATCAACTATGGGTCTTGTTAACTCAGCAAACTCAGGTACAAATCTCCTCAGGAAGTTCACTTGGCCAAAGAATGACCTAGTACTATCTTTGTTTGCAGGCAATCCCAATTGCATAATATCTTTCACCCTTTCAAGATCAACCTTGATGCCATCCTTTGAGACAATATGTCCCAAAAGTTTTCCTCCTGTAACAGCAAAGATAGACTTCTTGGGGTTCAATGAGATTCCTTGTTCTTTGCAACGTTGAAGGACAATTTCTAGGTCATGGATATGGTTGGCCCTTTTCTTCGAGAACACTGTTAGGTCATCTAAATATACCACAATGATTTTGTTTTCAGATCACCAAATGAAAGATCCATAGCCCTCTGGAAAGTAGCACCTGCATTAGTAAGACCAAATGGCATTTTGTTATAGGCAAACACACCAATGGGAGTAATGAACGTTGTCTTATGCTAGTCTTCTGGGGCTACTTCAATTTGGTTATAACCTAAGAATCCATCCAACATTGACATCATCTCGGAATGAGCAACAGTTTGCAAAACATGATCCATGACAGGTAATGGGTAGTTATCTTTTAATGAAGCTTGATTTAAGTTCCTGAAATCAACACAAATCCTTATTTCTCCATTTTTCTTTCTTTCAGGAACAATATTTGCTACCCATGTAGAATGATGAATGGGATAGATAATCTTGGCCTTGAGCATTTTATCTATCTCATTAAAAATGGCTTCGGCTACCTTTGGATTATATGTTCGTTGTTTCTGCCTATAAGGTGTAGTGCCAGGTTTCAATGGTATCTTGTGCTGTAGTTCTCCATTTCTAAACTTATTTAAATCTGCATAGCACCATGCAAAAAGATCCTTATACCTTATGAGTAGAGAAATCAGTTTCTCTATTTCCTGAGGAGAACAACATTTTCCGATACATACTATATTAGGGTCTTCATTTGTGCCAATATTGACACGATCATAATCAGCAGACGATTTAATATTGACCTTACTTTTCCTCTTCAGGTATTGATCATGTATGATGAATAAATCTTCTAGAGATACTAAGCCTTTAGGTATTTTGTTACCTTTCAATTGAATCATTTCAGACTTCTCACTATCAGGGGAATTGATGTGCTCTTCTAAAACATCATTACTTACATCATCACTTCCTTCAAAGAATATGTTGGCAAAGGCCTCAACTTTCTCCAGGAATGCAATAATCTGCCTATCAATATTGAACACTTGCCAATGGTTTGCATTATCAGGAACGCTCAGGCGATACACCACTTCAATTCTATAAGGTTTATCTTTAAAGTCTGGGTGAGGTAGTAACAAGGATGCAGACACAGCTAATGAATCTGCTCTGGCATTAAGGTCTCTAGGTACGGCTTCAATAGAAAAGGCATCAAAATTCTCAATGCAATCCCAAACTCTATTTCTATAATGTCTCAACCTACCATTTTTTACTGTATATTATTTCCTGACTTGCTTAACAGGGTGTGTGTAAGAAGTTGTGTCCACTTATTGGCCAAAAAGTGGAAGTGTTTTCCCTGATTTTCAGAATTTGTCACATTTGACCTAAAAATTTGAAGCACTTAAATGTGGAATCTTGAAAAAAGTCACTAAATATGAAATGTAGTAGTTGGAGTCTAGTTTCCAAATATGTAAATTTTTTCAATTACCAGATGATAGAAATTGATTTTGAATAGGCGTTTCTAAAAACCACTGTTTAAAAGTCACTTTTTTTACTATACCATGTACGTGTACGTCATCCATATTTTGACCTAAATAATCATATTTTTCAAAATCCTTTTGGGAAACTATTTGTAACTCACTGAAGCACGTTTTCCATATTTTTTGTAATTTTTTATTGAATATTTTTTTATTAATTTTTTTATTGGCCATTTTTGGTCTTTTAAAAAATCATCGTGTACGTCACACATAAGATGACCTAAACTTCACTTTTTTTGAATTTTTTTTTTAAATTGAAAAGAATTGTCTAAAGTATGTTTTTCTACAATTTTTTTACAAAAAAATATTTTAATAAAAAGTTATTAAAATACTAAAAAACCCTGATAATTCAAGTTTATAGACCTATTTCATTAGAAATTAATTAAAAAATAGAAAATTTAATCCAATTGTAAAAAACATTACATATTTGGAATCTACACTGTCTCATCTATAATGGGTTTTAATTTCGTCAAAATATTCTGCAAAATAGACCTTCAGATATATGCCCAAAGTCACTATTTTGTTGTGACATTGACAGGGCCTTCAAGTTGCAGGTCAAACCAGGACCAGAGGTCAGGTTCGGGTCCCCAAAGCATTCCCTGAATCGGGTTACAAAGAAAAACCCGAGCTTAAAATTCAAATTTTAAATAACAGGATCCCGTTTCTTACTCCACCGGTGCAAAACAAAATGGGATCCCATTTCTTAAACGAGATCCCATTTATTATTTGTCCATTTTTTTTAATAAGGCTGTACTATGATTGTCAGCCCTGCAACTTGCTCTACAGTACAGCCGACAATGACATTTGCAGCATTCTCTACCATCTTTTTTTCTTTTGCAGGTCCATCAACTTGGAATATTGTTTGAATTTTGATAGAAGCCATCATTGAGACACTGTTTGAGTGAAATTTTATTGAATTGGTACTTGTTTAAAGGACTTGAACAAAGAAGAAAGGCTTTCAAGTTTTTGACATTCATTTGTACATGCTTCATAAATTTTTTAATCATGGGATCACAAAGTCATAATAAGAGGAAAGATAGGAAGCTATTAACCCCTGAAGAAATTGAAGCAAAGAGAGAGAAGGAGGCAAAAAGACAAAGAGATAGAAGAATAAAGATTCAATCAATGAATAATGCTGAAGCATCCAATTCCACAACTATTGAAGATAAAAACATTGAAGAGACCATGGATGTAGACGATGCAAATTTGCAAGAGGTGAATGTGGAAACTAATACGATTATACAAACTACTCCTGGTATGTCTTCAAATCCCTCTATCAATGCTATGGAAAATGTTTCAATAGGCACAAATCCAGGTACTTCTTCAAATCCACCTTTGAATGAAATAGAAATAGTGTTGATAGGATATTTAAAACAAGCTGGATATAACAATGTTGAGATTGATAATATTCATAGAGATCAAAATTTGAAACAAATTGTTGTTGAAAATGAAAATGAAAATCCTTTTCTTGAAAATAAAAATCCTTTTGTTGAAAATGAAAATGAAAACCGTTTTGTTGTTGAAAATGAAAACGAAAATCCTTTTGTTGAAAATGAAAATGAAAACCATTTTGCTGTTGAAAATGAAAATAAAAACTGTTTTGTTGTTGAAAATGAAAATCATTTTGAAATTGAAAATGAAAATGAAAATCCAGGATGTGATGTTGAAAATGAGATTTTTTTTCAAAATTGAAAGAGATGTTTTGGATAATCTTCCTGGTAAAATTTCTTGGAGACAAATAAGAACACATGCCAATAGATTATACAAGGAATTTTTTTATCGTAAAAAACTATCATTTCAATGTCAACTAATGATGCAATTAATGAGAATGTGGAAAATGAGAAAAAAATAATGAAAATGTTAGGCATTTTTGTTAAGTCAAGAAGAAAAGATCAATCACTAAAACATGTTATGTCTATTGTTGCTAGTGCCATTGAGTCTATTGGAAGTAATAGTCGATCCAAAGATAAGAATGCAGCAAGACAAGCTATAACAACTGCTATAGTGAATAAAACAACTTTAAATAGAAGAATGGTAAGTAATATTAGTGGAATTCTAAAAATACATCCTAAAACATTGGTAAAAGTGGCAAAAAAGAAGAGAAAGTATAGAAAATGATCCAATTAACCAATGTTGGAGTTTTAGTGGTCGACTCCCGAGATCTGACATGAAACTAAATGTTGAAATCAGATCTTTGATCGAAAAATATTGGCATGATAATACTAGGGTATCATCTAATGCTAGAGATGTTTTAAAATTAAGAGTGGGGTCCAAAGTTCGCGATCCTCATCCAAAACACCTATTAGATACAATGCAAACTGAATTTTATAGAAAATTTTGTGATGAATTAGTGTTACCTGGTAATATTAAAATAAGTCAAAGATCTTTGAAAAATGCAAACCATGGTATGTAAAGATTAATAAGCAATGAATATCTTGTTATTGTAAAACGCATGTTCAATTTCGTTATTATTATGATGTGTTTCAATATATACGTTGTACTTTACATAGTAACATGATTATACAGGAATGTGATATTAATATGCCAACTGAAGCAATAAAAGAGTTTATATCAAGTTTGTTCTATGAAAGATCTAATGAAAAATCATTTGATTGAAGTTCATGTATTTCTGGACAATGCACTAGTTGTGGCAATCTTACTTTGTTAAGAGTTTGTATGTATGAAAGTGTTGAAAATAATTTTGGACAACAATTAGTGGATGTTAAAAGATTTAAGAATGTTGAATATTCTTTAAAAGATGGAAAATTTGGAAAGCGTTATGATTTAATTACAGAAAAGGTTAGTGTGCATGCATTCATATCAGAATTTAAGAGTAAAATTGTACCAAAATATGTCAAGCACTCTCAACAAGCTCGATGGCTTGATGGACAATTTCGTGAATGTAGAAACACATTTCTAGTTGGTACTATACTATCAGTGGTTGATTTTGTGGAAAACTATACTTTAGCTCCGCAAGAGGAAATTCAATCACAATATTACAATTCAGTGCAGGTTGCTATGTTTGTTCATATTGTTTATAGACATGCAGATGATATCATAGAGAATGATAGAAAAGTTTTGAGGGAGTATCATTTCTATTTGAGTGACAACCGGTTACACTCATCAGAGTTTGTTCAATATTGTTTCAATATATTTTATACAAATTTAAGAGAAAGAGGAATCCAGATGACTGAACATCTTATATGGTCAGATAATTGTACGGGGCAGTTCAAGAATGCTCAAATGTTCTGTTGGTTAAGTAGGGTTCACAAGGAGAATAATGTCCAACATATGTGGAATTTTTTTGAAGCGGGTGCATGTGTTAAAAGAATTCTTGCTAGACAACAATTGAAATTTGAGGATGCAGTAAAATTTAAAGATGCACGTGGGATTGTAGATTGGTGCAATACAAGATTATGTACACCTGGATCAAGCGAGTACTCTACAGTTTGTTGATTCTTTTGGTTGGTTGAAGAAGAAAACATTCTACCTAGACTTGATTGCCAGACAATCAGTGGATCTACTAAATGGCATTCATTTAGGAGTTTGAATGCAAGTACATGGACTATCTGGACAAGGGAGCTTGCATGTTTTTGTCAGTTTTATATTTTAAGAGATTGGGAAGCATGTGAGAATATAGAATGGGTTGAAGAGTGGAAGCAAAGACCATTGACACTTGCACAAGTACACGATCAAAATGAAACAACAATTGAAGACAATGATCAACTGTTTGCATCAGACGATTATGACCGTGTTTCAGACCTTGTACAAGAAGGTAATTTAATTCAAATTATTTTATTTTATTTCACTTCATTACTAATTTGTAGTAATTTTATTTATTTATATGTGTACATATGAATGCATGTATGTTGATTGGTCAAATTTTATGGACATGTGCAAGTTATTGAATCAAAATTTGTTTGCAGGACATGTGTATGCTATTGTTGCACCAAAGAAGAATGAAGAGGAAACAAAATATTGGTTGGCTCGTTGTGTGGAGACTAAACATAAGTTAACAGCACCTTGAGAAGATGATGATGTCTTTCCTTATCCAACAGGTTTGTGATCCCCTTAAGACATCCCCTGAAGCAAATTTTGATAACAAGTCTTTGATCCCCTTAAACAAATTTTAAGAACTTCTTTGATCCCCTTAAGAAAATTTTAAGAATTTCTTTGATGATGGCTATCATTATCCAATAGGTTCAGTGGTGGTTATTGGCACTTGGCTACGGAAATACCTAATAAGGAAGAATGGTTTGCCTACATTTGAAGATTATGAAACACATAAGAAGATTATACACTACTCACATTTGGTGTTGGCAACAAATATAAAACTGGAGAGGTATCGTGGAAAACCTACAAATAAAGAGCTATGGATAATTTCTATGGAAGACCATGAGACAATCATCGATGCGTTGGAAAAAAGAGAGGATGGAGATGGTACAATGGAATAAGTAAATATAGGTAAATATAGTTAAATAGATTTATATTGTTCTTTTAAATACATTAAATACATGCTTTGATATTTCTTGTGCATTATTAGTTGAAATTGATTTAAATTGTCCTTTTATATCCTTAGGCCATCATCACAAATTCATCACATACTTTGAAACAAAAACTTGAGAGGCACTTGTAAATACAGGTACAAATTGTGTATATCTAAATAGTTTTATATAAATTATTAAAATACATGTTGTGATGATATATTGATAAATTGCTTGTATTATTTTTATATCAGGTGGCGTGAAGACCTGCTACATTTCCCACAAGTTTTGTAAACATTATTTTGAGTTGGCATATATGTACATACACAATTACATTATTACACATTTTGTACACAAATTTGAATACATGTGTATGTACACAATTTTATACTCTACACTTTTATATATCAAAATTATTATTCTATATATTTTATTTGTTAAATGCGCATGTTTTTCTACTTTGAATTTATTTTAAATTTGATTTTATTATATTGTTAAATTTGGTTGCTTTGGGCAACTTCACCAAATTTTGAGAACTTAAGACGTCCCCTTAAGACATCATAAATTAGGACCACTTAAGACATCCAAAAAGTTAGCATCTTTGTAGGTTAATTAACATGGCCAATTTGAAGTTGTTAATGGACCACAGTACATCCTATGTGCAGTTATGTTACTTCTATGTTTCAATAACCATATATCTCTCAATCCAACTGGATTACACTATCATCTTTATTCTATCCTTAAAATTTCTTCTTTATATTTGACATGCTCAATAATGAAGATGAACTATTATATGTCCATGATGTGAATCATGCATGTATATGTCCTCTCTATGTTAGCAATGATATGAAATTAACATATGTCACTACATCTAAGAGAGGGGCTCAAAACTACATGGATATCACCTAATATACCTTCATCAAGTCTAATAATATACATCATATATCTAGAATGATGTAATTGATTAGTATTGGTCCTCAATTGCTTTCAATTGCTGAGTAAGAGTGGCTTTGATTAGATTTGTCTACTCAAAGATTCAAATTGAAGGACAATATAAAACAAGATCATTCTCACCAATTAGACATAGTTACATCAACATGCATGTTTTCAAACTATATACATTGGCCATGAAGCTTGACTACTATTAAGGAAGTTAAATGGTGTTTCATCTTTTTATAACATACTTCTATTTAAAGTACTTTTCAACACCATCAAGTTTTCATACATAGGTACAAACAAGGGTGAACAAATTCTATAAGTCAAAAGGAGTAGTGGAATAATCTATGTGGTGACAAAGCCTTTGATGTTTAGATTTATAGTGATGATCTCTTCCCAATGTAAACAAAAAGTAATGAGAAAATCCATTATTTCCAAATAAATTATAATCCAATAGCATAATCTAGATCTTGATTATCAAGCACATTTTAGAAGAAATAATCTAGCATCAACCATATAAAATCTACAAAGAGAGATAAGCTATTCTAAGCCTCTTGTTTATATTTGCATTTATGAGTCTCAACTCATTTATTTTATTTTAACTAATTAGTAAAATTTAAAAAGCATTCTATTAGACCTAAATAACTATAGGCTATGTTTATTTTCCTACACAATCCTAGACTAGAAAAAAAAAATAGATTTTTTTAAAATTAAACAAATATAACTTATAGATCACTATGACTAAAGTTATGAGCAAGTTCTATTTTGTGTATCAAATTCTTAAATGAGCCATGAGCTTTTACTATTTAGATGATGTGATATATTAGTTTGGGCTTAGATCGATACTATTTAGTTAGTTCCATAAAATAGTAAGATATTGTTAAGAAAATATTAACAATAAAAAATTATTATGATTAGCCATAATTAGAAATATTGTCTAGTAAAGCCCATATGTGAAAGCAAGACATGCTAGTACACATCAACACATGGTAGCCTTTTTGGGTGTTCATCAATAGCCAACAATCCTCTACCCTCTTCTATTAGCATTCATGTGCACTTATATAAACTAGAATTTGTGGTTGTTTTCTGTCACTATTTTCACATCATGATGAATAACCCAAGTGATTTATCTCATGATTTATAGTTCTCTATTTATTTATTTTTTGTATTGGAAAATTTTCAAAAATTGATGTGTTAATTTGTTGATATTTTCTAGAGTGAAGAAAAGGTGACAAATCTTAGAAGCCCTAGTGAAGGATATCAAGAAATGGGGCACAAGGGTAGCCAAAGCTCTACTAATAAATCTTACCAAGACAAAGCGCAATTGAAGAGTGTAGCTTCTCCTTCTCACCTTTATTTTGCAATTTTCTTATAAAATCTATTAGATTGGGATTAAACTTAAAGTATTCTAGATTAGTATCTAGTCTAAGATGTTAAATTTTTACCATGTTTGAAATTGTTAAAATTCCTTGGTAGGACTTGTATGTATTCATGTATGAAATTATTAATGAATGTCTAAAACTGAACATGTACATGTTTGCTTTATCTTTCTTGTTAAGTAACAAGAATAATTGCAAGCAATGCCTTGTGTTTCATTCCTTTGATTTCATTGGAGCCCCTCATATGGGACAATCAACATCTACCACTATGTTATTCACACAAACCAAATTTTCTGATAAAGAACCTTGGGGGAAGAAGTTCCCATTCAAGTAGGGAACAACTAGTTTCATATATTATTGTGTCAATTTATATGCATCAACAAGTGGTGAATCAATTTTGCACATCATCAACATTCTTCTTCTATTGTTGATATTAGAACTAAGTAATTAATTCCTCTTTCATTTAATTATCATATTATTACTATCAATTTATCAACCTGGCTCTAGATTTTATCTGGTTTAATAATGCTTAATTATTTGCATTAGATTAATTAGCCTAGATAATTTATACATAAATCATTTATTTATTTACATTTATTAGTGAACCCAACATTGCTTACATGACTTAAGGTTCCCCCTTAGGGTTTCTCTTTCATTAGGGTTTTTTAGATCAATAATTTCTAATTAGTTTATCATATTTGGATATCTTGTTAGGGTTTATATGCTCTATTCTATTGTACTTTATAGTGTTTATATAATTTGTATAGATAGAGAAGTTCATACCATTAAATTGTGGCATGTATAACACTATACAATTCTTCTTTCATCCAATACAATTATATTACAAAATTCTTATGCTCATCTTGAATGTGTATTTGCATAGTAATCTAGAGTTTTTTATGGATATTCTACAAATTCTATAACATAACACACTAAATTACAAGTTTGGACATCCTCTAATCCTCCTAGGATTCAAATCAAATAAGACAGGTTCAAAACATGTTTTTTCAAGTGGTTTTTTTTGCATATACAAGTTTTGGAAAGAACTACTCATAAATTTGTTAAAATGAAATACTTTTCAACCAAACAAAAGAGTACAGAGGAAACTACCAGACCCCCAAAGGGTTCTAGAAAAGTCAACATGAGGATCCTACCATAGGGGAGTAGATCTACCACCACAAAACCCATGAATCTAACACAAAATCCAAGATACCACTATAATTCTACAATTTCTCCTAAACTATAAAGAAAGATGAGACTTTTGCATATGTTTTCTACCATGTTAACAAAAATAACATGTTAATTTCACCATTGCAAGTAAAATGTACATAAATTATTCATTTACAACTTCCTTTATATAAAGTCACAAGGGGGAGATTACAAATATATAACCTTAAAAAATCCATAATTATAAACTATAAATAAAACAACAATATCCACAAGAAGAAAACAATGCCTACTTTGCTCAAATTCTTTGAGATCAAGAAACGATTTTTTCAATGGAAGATGGACTAATGTTACAAAATAAGTCATATTAAGCAAGAAGATGCCATAGATGATGATCAATAAGGTTTCTTATTTTTGTATTCAATTATTTATCCAAATAACCCACACAAGAACAAATAGACTAAGGTCAGGTTGTATAAACTCCAGGTCCATGTTCAAAAAATATACAAAGTCCCATACATTCAAAATATAAAGTCCATGTTCAACAATATCTATATAAAGTCCATGACAAACAGTATATAACATAGTCCATGAAATAGTCAAATTATGTAGCTCATGTTCAATAACCTATCACATACTATCTCTATAATCAAGAGTCCTCTTCACACCATGCGAACTACTCAGATGACCTGAATCACTCTGTAGAAGAGAAAGATTTAGATGAAATCAGATGTAAGATGATTAAAAATGATTTAATGACAATTTTTAAATTTATAATTTATCATAAAATTAAATTACCGTGTGAGGTTGAGAGGCATGCTCTGGTGCACCTGGACCTGTCTCTACATGCTCTGAATCAATCTATTTAATACAAGAGAAAGTTCAAGTTGAAATTAAATGTAAGACGATTTTAAAAATGATTTAATTCAATTTAATTTATAATTTATATCATATTTAAATTATTATACCGTAAGAGGAACTTGTTGTGCATCCTCTATTCCAAGACCTGTCTCTACAGGCTTAGCTACATGATATGTCTCAAGCTGTAAAAGAAAAAGAATTTTGAACACATGTCAACATATATATCTATCAAGAAATTTACTTTAAGTTCACAATGTATATTTTAATTGACTTTAAATATAATCTAAATTTTAAATTATACTATATTAGGCTGCCCATCTCCTATGTCCTCCTGCTCTGCATGTATTGTGTGTTGATGAAATGTGTCACTAACAAGCTCCTACAAGGTCATTTATAGGTTAGCACATGTGTGTACAAATTAGGTTTTAAAACATATATATAATTGACTTGTGTACATGTTATACGTTTTTGAACAACCTGAAATACAGTCGACTCCTGATATAAACTTGGATTATCCAAGTGTGTTGCAATGCCCATCCTCATTGTTGTGTCAACCTGCATAGACATATTTTTAATTTATATTAAATAGTACATGCACGTTTTCAGATATAGTGATATCAAAATAGAAAAATCTAAGTATATATAGTTTTTCAAAACAATATACATACTGTAAAAGTGTTATGTGAGATGCCCAATGATGGAGGAGCGCTCGAGACACCCTAAGATGGAGGATTCAATGTGGAAGAACCCTGAACCAGTTCATAAATATTTAATTTACACACATTCAAGACTAAATTACAAATTAAAATCAAGTAAATAAAATTAATATTTAAAATATAAATCATTCAAAATGTACCCCAAATGGGTGCCCGAGATGAACAGGTGTTAATGAAAAATTAATTTGATCAATGGTCCCTATTGCCATCATCTACACCAAACAATTCAATTGTTAAAATATTACAATTTAATTGATCTATATGTTGATTAAAAACACGTGCTTAAGAAATTGTTATAAATTCAACATGTGTACATAACCTATATATACCTGTGTCAAATGATCAGTGGGATGATCCTCAGCAAATAGATAATCAACAAATGATTCACCCACATTATCAGATGATGCATGTGTAGCTGAAGTGGGTGCAGCTAATTGAGCTTTTGTGATTTTAAGATGCAAAATAGTCTTATAGGAGAGGCCATCAGCATAAAATTAGCGCCTCTCATCTCTCCATTTCCGGAATCCATCAAAGTCTGAGTCAACAGACCTCACAAAATCTACAATGTTTTGCATCAAAGATGCAAAACGTACCACGTGAGGTGGCATGAATTGTTCATTGCGAATGGAATTCATTTTTTCTCATATGGAATCCACATTTTCATTAATTATGGTTGCAAGCGAGCCTAGTCAGTTCCAGGTGGGGGTGGAGCTGGGGGTGGAGCTGGGGCATTTGGCGCTGGGGCATCTGGAGGTGGGGCATCTGGCGCTGGGGGTGGGGCTGGGGCTGGATCATCTTGTGCATTGAGGAAGTCCTCAACATCAAAGTGAATATCATCCAGATTCATGATATATATAAAAATAGATATGAACCTACATATATACATATAAACATACAAACTTGAGTACAAATTTAAAATTAAATCAAGAATAAATATATATATATATAAATTATAAATAAACATATAATGTACATGTTCAAAAATTATAAATTATATGTATGTTTCAAGAAATTACACTTGAAATAAATTTAAATTAAACATACAGATACATGCATGCATGTACAAATTTTAAAATATAAGAGAGCTATTATATAGTGAACTAGATGTAATTTTCAAATTGAAATCAAGGGATTTTCATTCGAGAGGTAAATTTTGATTCTTATAGTGAGGGAGACAAGAAAGATCCATTTAATACTATATACAGATCAATTTAATAGTAGGGCTATTAGGACTACCATAATTCAAATTTGTTCTCAAGGTTTGTTATCATATGTTAGGTCCAAGGTTTCAATTTTGTTAATTTTTCTATGGAGTTGGCTATTTGTTTGATGTTAAGTACTCATTCTAGGAGATCCAACATTTCCTATGGCAAAGCTACAAATATTTTGTAATGGTTTTGGATGAATTTCTCTAGCTAAATATGACTAATAAGCTTGGTCAACAAACAATAGTCATGCTTGCATTGGTTTGAGCATAAAGGATCAATCATGAATTCATAAATTGGATATGTGTTCAAGAGTATGTGAAAATTTGAGTGAATCCTTACCATTTGATAGGAAAGAGGAAATCATTGAATGTGAACTTTAGTATCTTGTATAATGTTGTCATGACCGTTAAGGACTGAACATTAATTGTTATTAAATTCCTAGATTGTTATATGGACCTTTAAGATAGCCTTAAACCAATAACAGACTTGTCATGAGGGACAATGAACTACAAAGGGACAATGAAATTGTTGTTAAGATGTAAGACTCCTCTAGAGATTCAATTGCATTATCTAGATAATCAAAGAGACATATAACCATGTGGTAATGATTAAATCTTCCACTTTTAAGATAGATGATGAGGTAAGAAGGTTAGGATGCTTTGTTTAACTTGTGATTCTAGGGATGATCTAGCTAGAAAAAAGATATTAGTTGATGGTGAACTAGCTTGATTTTGTTTCCTATTTCCTATTTGCAATTGTTGTTTTCTATTAATTTGTTAGTCACTTGACTCTTATGTGTGTTATTTAGCTTCAGACTAAGCCTATTTAATTTAAAGTCTAAATAGTATTAATTTGAACTAGATCTTAACACTAGATGATTGTCCCAAACCTTAAGAATAATTTAAAACTCTATTTTACTATCAATATATATCAACAAAGGGTGAATGTCTAGGATTAGGTGGATGGATAATAGGAGGAAATGGATTAGGATTGAGAGTGATCAAACTTAATAGAGAGGGATGGCATATAGGTTTGTCTTTGTAATATAGTTCATAGTACATCTATAGAGGTCATTTAAGAGAGGTGATTTAAATTTAGGATGTGAAGTTGGAGGATTAGATGGTGATGAGGGTAATGAAGGGATTGATGGATTAGAAGGTGGATGGACCAATGAATTAGGATTGGGATTACATGGTGGTGTTGGGATAGGACGAGTAGGCTCTTGGATAGGCATTCAATTGGATGATGATGAAGGATACCCATAAGATGCATAATGTAGAGTGATGTTCTCCTTGTCAAAGGTAACATAAGGACAAGTAAGGACACTTTATCTTGGTGAAAAGGGTAACTTGGACTTGCACGTTCTTGTTGTGAAGGAACTTGATAGTCTTGTAAATGGATTTGATGATGAGCTGAAATGTTGGAATAAGTAGTTGGATGATCTTTGGGTATGGATTGATATGGATATTGGTTGATATTGAAATAAGTGGGATAGGTTGATGTGGAATTGACATGTGATATGTGGATGGACTAGGTTGGTATGATGATGGAGGTGACACATAGGATTGAGGTGGAATTTGTTGATGTTGTGGTTGTGTTTGTTGGGTTTGGGATTGGTGGGTGGCTAGGAGTTGTTGAATGAGGGCTTGTTGTTGTGCTCAAAATTGTTGTTGGGCTAGGATATTTTTCTCTTGTGTTGGGATGGATTTCCACATATGTTGAAGTCTTTGTATTTCATCTTGTTGTTCAAAATATGCATCATGATCTACAAGGTTCTCATGATCATTGGGAGGAAATTGGGGACCTCTTAGGATTGTGACTTTGGGTTTGGCATGGTCAACTTGGAGAGACCTTGTGTGGCATATCCCTATAAGAGGATGAAGGGTGATAGGAGGTTGTAGGATGGTTAAAAGCATTCACATGACGATAATGTTCAAGTTTATCAAGATATGCATCATGGTCTACAAGGTTCTCTTATTCAAAAGGTTCATCATATTCTACAAGGACCTCACAATCATTGGTACCAAAGTCAAGACCTCCTATTATGACCGGGGGTTTCTATTGATTATGAGTTCAATAAGCTTCTTTTTTATTGTCACAACCATTTTGGACAAAATAAATGAATTAGAACAGATGCATCTATGCTATTGAATGATGTCATAGAAACCAGTGGACTATCATACCACCTAGGTAGAATCATAATGAACATCTACTTGAGACTATAACTAGACTTGGAAAACTACCTTGAGGTGGATATCTTGTGCATGCCACATGATCTGAAAACCTAAATTTGGTGAAGTTGCCTATGGCAACCAAATTTGATAATGGAGATCTAGGATTGACTACTAGTTGCCTAGGACTAATCTGAGTATGAAGATGAATATATTATGATGATTTGTGATTTAAATTTAATGAAGAATTTGATGCTTTGATTAACTTGTGATTATAAGGATTCAATCTAGCTAGAAAAAGATATTAGTTCATGGTTCTATCTTGATTTTGTTTCCTATTCGTACGTATTTGCAAAATTATTGTTTTCTATTTAGTTGTTAGTCCCAACTCTTATACATGTGTTATTTAGCTTGAGACTAAGCCCATTTAATTAGTCTAAATAGTCTTAAAATTTGCACTATCTTAACACTATGATTGTCCCAAACCTTAAAAACAATTTAAAACTCTATGTAGTAGTCTACTTCTACATATACAAGTTTCTGTTAGGAGAAAATATCTTTTGCCAAATTTGTATCGAGTTGTCTATAGTGTGTTCCAGGGTAATCAAATGATGTAAGTCACAATTTAGAGGGTTGAGGGATAAGTTTGTGTTGAGTCTACAGGAGGTGTTTTCTTACATAGACCTCTCCATAATCTAGGTGTCTCCATATCTAACTCAAATGTTTCAAGGGATATTATATCCAGATTAATGATAACATTTTATATATATGGCTATGAGATCCACGATCATATCAATGTTTAGTAGAGAAAAGTTATCTTTAGGGTATCCTTTTTTGATGTCTCATAAGTTAGTTCAAACATGAATTCCCTTAGTTTTCTTACTAACTAAGACCACATTAGAGACCCATTTATAGGATAAGTAATAGTCTGAATGAACCCCACATCCAAGAGTTTATACAATTCTTCTTTCACCAAGAGGGCTACTTGGGGGTACATTTTGCATAGCTTTTATTGAATAGGTTTGGCATTGAGGTGAACCACAAGATGATGCATGACTAAAGATGGAGTCTCAAGGCATATCACCATAAGACCACATGAAGAAATCAATGTAATCTTTAAGGGTGATGGTTATGCCTTCTTTGATGTCAAGGTCCAGTGGAGTTGCTATCATAGAGAGTTTAGGGTCCTCTTCTATTCACAGGTTGATGTCTATAGCAACCTCAACAAGGAGAGGGGAGTCATCTTGTATCTGAGTGGTATCTAATGGAAGGTGAAGTTTGTCATTGGGGAGCTCTTGAGAAGTTTCCATTTTTATTGTATCATTTTAATCGATCACAAGTTTCTTCTTATATCTTGTTGCTATTCTGCCTACTAGGGTGCCTTAGGACTAAAGGGTTCTTCTTTCTCTCCAAAATAAGCATAGGTGTTAAGTATGGTGGAAAAGTCTTTCTTATGATTACCATGGGGATGTGGTCTTGACACTTTATAAGTTTCATGATGGCTTCATCATTTTGGAAAACATCAAATCATAAAGGGTCGTGTTGGTCCCAATCAATAAGCTCAAGGTTTTATAGGTCTAAGGAGATGGTGAGGATATAGTGACCTATCATGAAAGAGGTTAGTGGTGGCAAGATCTTCATAAGGATCATGAGTGGGGGCCTACATTAATGTCATTAAGATTAAGGGAAGCATTACCAATGAGGTTAGGCTCATATCACAATTAACATCACAATGTTCATCCCAGGGGCATAACCTAGCTAGTGAGGACAGCTACAAGTGTCTCTAAAGTTACATTTGTTGGCTTGATTTCATTCTTGATTAGTTGTCTATCACAAAAACTGTAAAATCTTCTCAATTCTTGATTAGTTGGTTGTCTCTAAAGGTTTGATTATGAAGGAAGTGATAAAGGTTTTATTATGGTTTGTTGTATTTTTTTTACATGATAGTTACCTATTCAATAATGCCTTTAAAATACAATGACATACATTGATATAAGTAAATTTTATAAAAACCAAATATATATATATATATATATATCATCCCAATGCTATATAAATTTTGACAGTTTGTTCAAAATCTCTCCTTTCATATGAAACAGTCATTTCAAAATTTCAATTGTATTTTATAGCTATTTAAATGTCTAAATACAGCTATTCAATACTCAAATTGAAATCAAATTTTGACAGTTTGTTCAAAATCTCTCCTTTCATATGATACAGTGTTTTCAAAATTTCAATTATATTTTACAGCTAAAATGTCTAAATACAGCTATTCAATTCTCAAATTTAAACAAAATTTTGACAGTTTGTTCAGATTCTATCCTTTTCTATGATATAGTCTTTCAAAATTTCAATTGTATTTTACAACTAAAATGCCAAAATATAGCTATTGAATTCATAAACAGAAACCCTAAATAACACTCTACAATTTCAATTTTGATTGTATTTTACACCCAAAAAAAACAATGAAACTTCAAAATATTCATTGCCAAATTGTAGAAGTGGAAAAATCCACTTACCTAATGTTTTTGATGGTGAAAATCATCCTTCTTCAACTCAGGATCCAGTTATTACCTATCACCTATCGCTGGGGAAAATGGGGTCGCAGCCTTTTTTTAAAATTTAATACTTTTTAAAAATAGGATCCTGTTTATAAACGGGATCCCGTTTCATAAAACGCGATCCTGTTATGAACGGGATCCCATTTTGTGAAACGGGATCCCTTTTTGGGTTCTAGGTTCGGGATCCCGCTAAGAACGGGATCCCATTTTTGATTTTAGGCTCGGGATTCCGTTCTAAAACGGGATCCCATTTTTTAGAAATGGGATCCCGTTTTTAGTTACCCAATTTCAAATTTTTTTCTAACTCCAAAACATCCACCTTAAGTGGACACAACTTCTTGCATTTACCCAACAATTAGTTCCACATCTCCTCTAGCCTTTAGCTGTTTTATGCCTCTTTCTTTGGCTAAGGTTAGGCCAAGTAGAAGTGCTTCATATTCTGCAGTATTGTTTGTATTTTCAAATTCCAACTTATAAGCATAGGGGAAACTATAGCCATCCAGGGAAATCAGAACAACTCCTGCACTAGAACTAGCACTAGAGCAACTTCCATCAAATTCTAATGTCCATAACTCATTTGTTGCATCAGGACTGATCAGGCTAGAAAATTCTTCCTCTGAGGATGTGCACATATAAGTACCTGGACCGGTTTCTACAAACAAAATATCTGCCCTTGAATCTCTTGACTTTAACACTGTGAACGTAGCTTTGGGCTCCAAGTTAAGGCATACTTTCTTTCCTTCTAGTGGTATTATGGCATGAGACCAATCCATTTGTATCTCCCCACCCAGGCCTCTACAGAAACTTCTACTCAAAAGCATACCATAACTAGCAGGGATATCAGCAACCAAGATGGTTAGTTTCAACCTCTTTTTCGGAAAGGCAGCTAAAGCAACTTGAGCATCCTTTATTTGTCCTAAAATTGGGACTTGAGAACCATCCATAGAAAAACATTTTCCATGGGAGGGAGTGTAAGACAACCCTAGAGCCCTAGCCACTTGAGCAGGCATCACGTTATCAGAAGCACCAGAATCAATAACACAGTTGCTTAATCTAAAACCAACTATGTAAAGGGATACATAAAATGGTTCTAGTTTAGAAAAAGGGTTTTGCTAACCTAGGTCTATTTCATGTGAATTTGAGAAAACTTGTTCATTGACAGGTATACTTGATACTTGAGCATTACTCTGGGACGGAGAAGGTTCTTGTTTGATATATTTCACTAACCGACCTAACTCAGATGGATTGAGTCTAAGATATTCAGCTTGGTAGATTTGAATCTTAGTGTTTTTACATGACTCAATTATATCAAATGAACTAGCAACAAGAGGGTTAGGAGAAGGAACCGATGGTACCTCTGTAGATGTATTCTTGGGCGTAGCATTCTCAGACTTCTTGGAGCTAGAAGTGGCTTGCCTAGATAGGATATATTTTAGAGTAAAAGGTGAGCCACTTGTTTACCCCTTAGAATCTATCCCTTTTTGAGCCTGCTAACCCCTTGTGAAGACTACACAATTTGGATCAATTTCTGTATAAACATCTTCTCTAGACTTAGTGTCTGATTCATACTCAAAAAAGTTTAAGCTAGCATCATGAGACTAGTCGGGTTCTTCCACATATGGTACCTCATTGTGTTCATTGGTAGAGAGCATTTGCATAAACTGAACCATCTTAGGACAAGTGGATCCATCATGATCTGAAGTCAAATGAAAATTACACATCATCTTGCCTTTACTAGTTGAGGTTCCATTTTCAATAGTGAGCCTTTGTGAGGGACTAGTTAAAGGTAAAGTTTTGTTGTAACCACCTAGAGGGACATAATCTTTCTTTGGTATATCTTGATATTGTCCTTCTGGCATTTGTCTCTTAAAGGTGATTATGTCATTGTCCAACCTTTGTATAACTGGATCAGTAGAATTTACAGCAGAAGGTTTGCCAGTCTGCAACTCCTTTTTCCACTTCTTGGCTATAATTAGATCATCCTCTATTGATATAGCTCTCTCTTGAGCTGCATTCACATCAGTTGTTCCTTCTCTTTTAATGGTAAAACTGACATCTAGAGGAAGGGTATTAATAAAGAAACACTTCAATAGATCATCCCCGGGTCTCACATTTTCAGGTATTCTATTATACAACTTATTAAATTTGGTAACAAATTCCCTCATCGGCTCGTGTATTTCTTTCTTCATTGTAGCCAATTGGGTGACAAGAGTCTGTTCATTCTTAGTAGTTTTGAACCTACTTTCAAACTTTGTTTTTAGAATATCCCAGCCATTGATAGAGCTATAGGGAAGGTGATAAAACCAATCAATGGCAACATCAGTTAGGGATTCTACAAAAAGCCTCACAGCAACATCTTCATGTTGTACAGCAAGAATAGAAGAAGCAATGAAAAAGGCTTGCATGTGTTCTTCCAAAGTTACTTTTCCATCTCCTTTGAATTTAGGTATGATTTTCCCTAAGCCTTTAGGCAAGTCATGTAACTGGGCCCCAAGATTGAGTGGACCTATGGTGGCTCCCCATGGGACAGGGGGAGGCTGAGCCATAATTTGAGGATTAGGAACAGGAAAGTTTACTTGTAAAGGGAGGGCAATTCAGTGCAAAAGAAGTGCCTGACAAGATGTGGCTGAGGTGTTTGTAGGGATTTGATAGGAGGAGGGGATGGAGGTCTATTAATTAAGTGGGGAGGAAGAGACGTTACTAGCTTCTAATAATGCAAAATCTTTGTCCCAAACCCCTTTCTTTCTATCTCCTCTAGTATACCTTTTTGAAGCTAGATTTAAACAATAAAAACTTAATACAACAGAGTCACCAACTTCACTTACTGATTAGCTCATGGAAGATTTTACTAATTGTTCAACTGCTTTCTTTGGTTCGCCACTAGGTTTCTACGCCTATCATTTGGAAGTGCTTGAATAGGAAAAACTCTTTCTCTTCGCGGCACAGGTACTATAGATTCAACAAAAACAATTTCTTGAGTATTCTCAAAATATCTAGCGTTATCTCTTATGATCTCACCAAGTTCCTCTTCTTCTTCTAACATTTCATTAACTTGATGATATTGCAAATTGGTTCTTTTTTATTGCCAAGCAAGTAATCTTAGACCAGTAACAATATCTTCCTGATCACCTACAAGCCAATTTATGTTAGGCTGAAGGATTGGGGCATTACGCCTTTGAAGAACCATTAAAACAACTCACAACACATCTGACAAGTTTCCCCAGTAGAGTCACCAAAAATCTATTGGTTTACAGATTTGTCATTTAACTCTATATTCTCTCTCCCAAACAATGACAAATGTAACCACAGTTGAGTCAGTTACAATTGTGTTTTATAACCAACTCTCTGCTTGTTTTACAAGATGGCAGCTACCTTCAAATGATATACAATGAATTAAATTGTATGTTGCTTTTTACTAGAAAGAAAGAAAAGGTAGTGCTTTTAACTAGAAAGCTTTGAAAGGAGATCTGACACATCTAAATGAATTAAATGATTATAACAAGCTCAAAGACTTCAAACATCAACTCAAATAAAGAATTTAAATTTTCATCATCATGACATTTATACAAAGATAGGTATCCACAGCAATAAGATCACCAACTGAAACTTTCAATATAGAGAAATAAAACCATCAATATAACATTCAACATAAGAAGAATGATGATCCAAAACACCACAACACAAAGACTATGTCTGCTTGAACCACTCAACAATATGTCTTTTCTATATTGAAAGAGATAGAAATTAAAACAAGTATCAGAAATATCTAACTTATTTGAGAAAATTAAAGTTTGCCCAAAAAGAAAGATCCATACTATGTCGCCTATAGCATATTTATACTATTCATATAATAAATATCTTTAGAAATAGAATAGTTTCTTAGGGACAATTGTTTTAAAATAAAGTCTTTTAAAGAAGTTCAAGAGCCAAATATTAGAAATGCATGAAAGAAAATAAAATCAACTCGCCACCCCCTCACCTTCTTTGGGGTCTTCGACACTTTCACCACCTTGGTCTTCAGCCATTGCTTCACGTACTTTTACTCTTAATCTGTACTACTGATATTTGGTGATGACAGCTGTGATGTTCTTACTCCCTCGTGTTGAGGTGATCTGTAGCTTGGTTCTAAACTTTGCCAAAGTTTTGTTTACTCCTGCCATAGTTTTCTAAATGAGCTCATCTCTGTTTCTGATCCTCTAAGGTAAACCTGAATCAAACCCAATTTGCCTAGTGATTCACCAGAAACAGTCTCAGAATCAACAAGTTCTTTATAAAGCATATCTTTGGCCTCCATAGTGATATCTTTAGGGTCCCACAGATTTCCTCCAAATTCATCCAAGATATTCACATCCAATGTCTGGCAATCTCTTTGAATACCAATCATCAGATCCAGATAATCTTGCAACGCTTTATTAATTTGCTCTATAAGATTATCATACATATTTAGCTTCCAATCCAATGAATCAGCCCAAGATGGGTCAATCTCACAGGGATCATTAGCTAAACCTTCTTTCATGAGTGTTATAGGATCCAAGGCTATTAGTTTAGCAACCTCTTTTGAAAGTACATAAGTACTACCTTGTTCTTTCCTCACCTACTGGAGCTCACCGATCAACTCTGTCCTTTTGCTATGAACCTGGGAGTAACTCTGTATCATCTTGGTCAAGAAGAATAACATATCACAAGACAACTTTTTCACCCATTCTGCAACAGCCTTAGCAAAGTTTTGTTTCTTTTTAACTTGTTGAACAGTGCTGGCATCAATTCCAATCACTTCTGAATTGGATGTTTCCTATGGTATGGGTGATATAATGGATTGAATGAATTTACTTAAAGACAAAATTTGAGATTGAAGCTTTATATTCTCCTTCATTTCTTCTTTAGCTCTTTTGATTAAAGCATTGACAGAAAAATTAGCATGATATGAATCCCCCTCCAAAGTAGAGGGACCCAAATCGATGTGACTTATTTTATAATCAGCTTCAGTAATATCTTCTTCATTCAAATCCTTCACATGATCTACAATTTCTAGCATCTGATGTCCAGTGGTAGCATCATTGACCATCCTTGGCATTCTCCTAACCTTTTTAGGCTTAGAAGTGGTTTGTAGCAACTTAGGAACTATATCTATCTCGACTGTAACAGTGGACACAAGTTTTCTCTTCTTATCTACAACCTTCAACCAATTTGGTGAAGATGATACTAAACCTAAACCAGTACTAACATTGCTAGAAATAATATTAACCTGATTATCAATGGAAACAAAAATAGCCACTTCTTCAGTGGCGGGGGAAGAAGGAATCTCCAAAAATGGAGGAAAAGAACCATCATCAAGAATGTGTTGAAAAATAGGATCTGAAGACACAGGCGGTGGCTTGGCTGGAGTACTTTTCTTGGTAGAAGTGGATGAAGGGATGCTATCCAATTCACAGATTGATTTTAATTTTAAGGCTTCATTAGGCCTTTCTACATCTCCTCCAGATTGGGAATTGGAACTAGACTGTAGAGCTTCTTGCCTACCTGATGTAATGTGTGAACCAGAACTTTGTGTGGGTCTCTGATCATTAGCTCTAGGGTTCCCTGAGTCATGTGGTGAACCAGCATTCCCACGCCATCTCCCAGTCAACCAATCTTCAGTTCTTTTTATCATAGCAGCAAAGCGAACCCTCAAATCTACAATCTCTTTTTCAAACCAATTGATTCGGGGAAGAGGTTTAGTCACCAGGGTTTGATACTCTCCATCAATGATTTCAAAATTTTCTTCTACCCCCTCCAAGATGTAAATAGAGAGACCAAAAACCTGAATTTGACTTAAAGTGACTCTCATACAGTTCCTCCTCTGAACTTCCCTATCATCCATGCAATCTTCCCAAAAATCTTCCAAAGTTGGGTGATGCTCATAGGAACCAAAGCCATGAAAATTCTCCTTCACATAGATTTTACTATCAAAATAAGATCTCATTGACAAGGAATGCAAATTGAACTCAGCCAAAATATGTTATGCTCCCCTGGCAATTTCATTTGTTTTACATGCGTAGGAGGATAATTTCAATGGAAAATCATACCCCTTCTTCTTCATACTGCGATACTTAACATTCACCATAGACATTTGTTTGCATACTTCCAAAAAAATGACAAGATCACTAGGGTATCTTGGCAATTTTTTTGGGGCATTTTCATAACCCCCTATTCTTAGATAGGTAAACCTATCAAACTAAATATAGAAACTCCCATATTGCATGATTAGGGAAGCGACCTCTAGTGAAATTCTCAGTTCAGGGTTTGCATCTAATTTTCTCACTATATACATCAGGAAAGCATCATTTACACGGTGGTAGTCTTTCATTCCAACATCTCTTTTCAATTGAGGAAAATAATTGAGCACAGGTGTGCTTGGAGTTAAAGACCCATGTGTTCTCAACCCAGCCCAAACAACCTCTTGACTAGCCAGAATGTAAACTAGGTATGAACACATATGGAAGGTCAAAGTCTCCTGAAATCTCATTAACTGCTCATTCAAATGAAAACTAATAATCTCAACCCAATTTATGTATTTAGCTTCACTGCATATTAACAAAATGAAATGGCACATCCATTCCTTAAAAGAATCTATATTTTCACTTCCTACTACTCTATGCAACAAAGTAATCATGTCTAAAATTTCATCTTTGAAATGAGCTCTTCTAAGTTTTTGAGGCAGTTAAGACTTACCTTTCTTCTCTGACTTCAACCAACTTTGTGCAATGGAGTTCTTGCACTAGTCTTTGTTAGCTTGAAATAAATCCATTCTAATAGCCATAGACATTTGTTCAAACTCTTACCTCTCAAGAATTTTCAATGCACGAATAATAAGCATAACAATAGATTTTGAATGAAAAATCTACAAAACCCTCATATCCAACCAACATGAAACTGAGATATGCAAGTACAACCAACCAAAAAAGGAAGAAGAGGTCCAGGAACTTCATGCCCACTTGTAGGCCAACTCCACAGCCACTACCATATACAAACATACAGAGGAGCTAGGTTGTTCCAGAAGCTTTCAGATCATCCAATGACCAACACCATAGCCTACATGCATTTGAGGTTAACAAAATAGTGCCTTCTAATGCTAGGGACTAAAACAAAGCACCGAACATAAGCACATCCAACCGTAGTCATGGTCCAAACCAAGTTTCTCCATGTGATCAAGGAGCTAAGAACAAACACCAACATGAATACTTTGTTGCAAATGACAATAGAATGAAAGAACATAACCACCATGCATGAGGGTTATTACATACTATCAAACATGAGCTCTAGACCAATATCATATTAAATCTAACCACATCATCAACTCCATAATACTCCATCTTCTCCATCCTTCAAATGCCTATTGTAACCTGAAAACAAGATCAACTGTAAGACTTCCACTCAAACAAGAATTAATAATCAACCAATTCCTTCCTACAGATTCCCTGAAGCTTGCCAAGCTAATAAATCACAACAGAAGAAATACCCAGAACCTTAAACACCATGGAACCAACACTTGCAATCTCATGCAACCATGGAACCACCATAGCTCTGATACCAAATGAAAGGGAAAGAGAACCCAGCATGCACCTCACAACATCCTATATTTTACTTAAACATATATTCAATAACTTGATGCAAGCACATACTACTATGCCCTTAAAGCAAAAATAGACATAGTTGATTTTCCATCACTTTAACCCTTAGAGGAAAGATAATGTAGCTTACAAATCTAAGAAAATTTCAGTAGCATAACGGCATGTAAATTAACACTTTAAGATCGTGAAAGAAGAAAATAGACAGAAAAGAAGAAACACCAATATACATGGGGAAAACCCTTTCGGGTATAAAATCCCACACTCCAAAGCATCGAACCAATGTATTATTCTGCAACAACAATGTTATAATACACTTGCAAGCTCAAAGCTTTAACATGGAGATTTACATCTTGTTTCTCTAGAGGAAAACTGACAGCATAACCCTACATAGAAAAACAACCTCTTCAAACACATTGAAATAGACTTAATGCAAGAGTTGCAAAAGTCACATGCCCTCAAAAAGATAACATAGCTTTCTCCACAAACTCCTTTTCAAAAGCTTATAAAGCATCTGCTTTCCAATCTATTTTAAAGCATGAAAATCTTATCCTATCTTTCCTAAGTGTCCACTTCCCAAAAAAGAATATTTTCCAACTTGAAACTTTTTCCCAATTTAAAAATCTTTTCCAACTTGAAAATCTTTTCCAAAAAATAAAGCATATCCTCTTCATGTGTGTTCCAAAGAAATAAGGATAAGATTTGCCATAAACGGTAACTTCCTACAATAGAAACCTGCTAAACAAGACTCAAGGTTATCTAAGGTGGCACTCCTTGATTTTCTCAACAAAAAGAAAAAAATAGTTTTTTGAGAAAAAGCAAAAAGCACAAAACACTTTTTCGAGAATGGCTTAAAAACACCATTTCCAAAAAAGGCAAAAAGAAAAAAATAAAACTACTTTTTCACCTCCTAAAAAATAGGAAACACCAAAAATGACTCTAAGGTTGAGATACCTTAATCCCAACAGGATGTATAGACAAGCAATTGACTTTAAACTAATCTTTGATCTTTCTTTCCTCCATATCTCTCATTGAGTGTTCTTCAATGTGTTGCAAATATGTGCCTAATCGGTGTTGTCATTGATGTCAACATATTCTTGTTGCCATTGGTGTCAACTGTATCCTATCTTGTTGCCTGACTAGAAGATTGGAATGTTGAGGATATTGAGAAAATTAATAAAGATCAATGGATGCGGATCATACGGTAGTATAGAGTATTGTGTGAAGTAGCTCCAATCAGGATTAGAGAGGTCTATATGAATATTTGAAGAAACTATGGCCATCTGAGTAGAACCAATTTTGCAGTATTCAAAAGAGACAGAGCAATAGAGAAGTGGTCTGGATCTTTCTAGATATGTCAAATAATGATCTACGGATGTAAAGGCATGTTTGGGGAGTCAATGTGTATCATTCATTCAAGAAGTTAGTGGTTTGGAGGTCCGCAAGCAATCTTTCTAAGATGACAGTCATGGCAAATAGTATTCTTGAGGTTCCGGATGAAGATGCAAGTGATCCTGATGACTTGGAGGAGTGCAAATGTTTTTGTTGAATTCATTATGCTTGTGGAGGTCTTTGGATCATGTGACTGCTATGTTGGAGGTTTGCATTGAAGTTTGATCTTGTTGGTGAAGATTTCCTTCTTGGTGTTATTGTTCTTCCCAGCCCTAGCTGAGTCATGGAAAATCATCCTTGAGCGAAAATAATAAATCCAAAGAAAGGATCAGGAGCAGAGCAAAGAAGAGGAGGAGCAGAAGAGCAAAAGCAGAATAGAGTGAAAAGTTAGTGAAGAAGAGTTTGGAAGCAGAACGGAAGTTTTATGAGCATTCAATGAAACTGAACCAGGCATTAAGTAGATGTTATTTCTCAGTTAATTCTTTTTGTGTTAAACTAAAATTTCTTGTAGGCAGTGAGCCTCTGTTTTGAGTAATGAGCCCGAAGGCAAGTTCCTTCCCATTCCTTTTAAGTACTTTTAACAGGGTACGAATCTTGTGGGCTAACACCCACTGTGGTTTTCCCCTTAACCAGGTTTCCACATCAAAAATCTTGGTGTTAAATGTGTTGATTATGTTTTTGCTTATGTGATGTTGTTTCATGCTTTAATGTTTACATCATTAATCAATTTGCAAATTGTGAAAGAAGATTAAAAGGAAGAAAAGGTTGATTTTTGGGACAACTGATTCACCCCCCCTCTCAGTTGTTCGGTCTAATTTCAACAATTGGTATCAAAGCCAGATCCTCTAAAAGAAGCTTGACCGCTTGAGGAGATCCAAGATGTCGACTTATAAGAAGGAAAGTTTGAGATTTGACGGAACAAATTACTCCCTTTGGAAGGTACGCATGCATTGTCATTTAGAATGTATTGGTAATGACTTTTGGATGATAACAAAGAATGAGTATAAGATTCTGAAGAATGCCCTGTTGGCAGTGAGTTGCCCCCTTGTCAGTGAGGAGTTCAATGCTGACCTTGAGATTCGTGACATGGCAGTGAGCCTCCCGTGGATCTGGGTTAAGTCTAGCATTTGTAGCGAGCGTTGATAGCTCGAGCTTTTGGCGCAACGACAAATGATTCCAACAATTGGTATCATAGCGTAGGTTCCCTTCTGAAGCTTAGTCAGCTTGGCTAGATCCTATGTGTGGAGTACCATGGGAAAGAAGAATAGAAATAAGGTCTTGAATAGAGAAAAGATTGATGCTGATCAAAATCAAGCCTCAACAGTTGAGAATTTTGATAAAAAGGAAGACTTCAATATGAATGTAAGAAGACAAGAACTTGATGAAACTAAAGATAACTTTGCTATTGAGATTGATGGTAAAGAAGAAGAATTCTTTATGGATAAAGATGAACAGGAGTTTGATGAAGATAATTATGAAGTTGATTTAGAAGGTGAATTATTGTGTGTCCTGGATACAATCAAGCAGCTCAGAAAGAAGAATAAGAAACTAGAAGATCAACTTCAACATGAAAAAGTCTCTAAGGACAAAGTTGTTTCAGACCTTGAAGAGGCTAGAACTCTAATTATGGATTTAAGAAGTCAAGCAAATGCTTCAGACAAATTGATTAGTACTATGAAGATAGAAGTAGAAGAAGCAAAAAGGGTTGTTGATTTTACCAAATCTATTTCTAAAGCTAAAACTAGTGAGTGTCTAAAACTAGAATCAGAAATAGTTTCTTTAAGAAAGGAGTTAGAAAAGGCTTCCTCTAAGTTGCACAAGAATTTGCTATTTGAAAAGAGTACTGAAGAAGGAGAGTGTTCCAAACTCAGAAATGCTCCTACTGCTTCTAAGGAAGACAAGAAGAAAGCAAAAGATAAAGTTTCTGATGTTAGAAGAGAAAGAACAAACAGACCTCCACCTATTAGGCAATACCATGCAATAAGGTATAATTATTCTCAGTTTCATGGATATTGTTATTCTTGTCATATCTATGGTCATAGAGCTAGAGATTGTAAGACTTATGCCAGAAATAATGTTGAGTGGCATAAGAACAAAAGTCTTTCTAGAATGACAAATAAGAGTTCTAATGCAATATGTTACCATTGTAACCAAGTTGGTCACTTAGAAAGAGACTGTTGGATGCATGGAAGATATGTTTATGGAAGTACTTTTGGCATGTCAAAGAGATATGATTCCTTTACTTCTCTAATTGGTTATAATGTCACATGCTTTAAGTGTCATAATCTTGGGCATAAGGCACAGTTTTGCAGGAATAGATTGAAGACATCTAGAGCAGACACCTTGAATAAAGAAAAGAAAAGATTTATACAGGTTTGGAAAAGAAAAGAAAGTTAGGACAAGAAAGATCCTAAACTTGTGCATCTTGCACAAGTTACATCATTAGTTGGATAACTGAGAGCATGAAGTGAGGGGGAGTTTTTCATGTTCTATCAAGTATCCCCAAAAGGTTTCAGGAAGATCATTTGATGTTTATCAATATGATGATCTTGTTTTGTTTGTCATGCTTGCCTAATAATGTTGGAAATGAAGTTTCTGATGTTTTTGAGTTTCAGTGTATGTCAGCAATACAGGTGTTCATGATCAGTGACATGTTTGGTGGTTCATGGTGCATATAAGGTGTTCAAAATCTCTCTGCACAAAGAGTTTGATGATATTAAATAACTTGGTTGAGTTGGTATGATGTTGCAGTTTAATGAGATCTTGATATGGTGAAGTGTTTGTTGTCATTAAGATATTTCCAAAAGCTCTTATCAGATATTAGCATGTGTTGGCTAAGGTGGCTGAAAATGAAAAATTCAATTCATAGCACCTATCTATGTTTTTGATTTGTGCAAAGTGTTGTTGCAAGAAAAATTTGTTGATGCAGTTTGTTTGTTGTTGTGCTTATTTGATGAGTTAGTTTGAATGATAAAGTCAAGAGGCAAGAGTTCTTGTTGATTGCAGTATGTTTCAGATGTGGTTATATCAGTTTTAATAGTGTGTTGTAAAAAGATGTGCAAGAACAACAGGATAGTCTTCATTTATTCAGATGGTCTTCATTCTTTTTCATGTCAGAAAAGGTGTGCAAGAATAGATTGGGTGCAGGATGATAGTTCATGTTGGAAGCTTTTGGCAAGGACATCTCTTTGTGATATATATTCTTCATGCTGATTTTTATTTGTGAAAAGTGCAGTCTTTGCATGAAATTCAAGTTCATATCAAAGGAGTCAATTTGATGATCATTTCTATTACTTTGTTGAGTTATGGAGCTTTCTGGTGGTTTAGAGATAGTGTCAAAAGAAGGTGATAAATTTTTCACATGTTTCATTGATGATCTTACTCACTAATATGTTTCAGAAGGAGTCTTTCAAGCTATGACATTGATGGTGATATCTTGTATTTCATCAAAGGAAGTTAAAGGTATGTCTTGAATCGTCAATAGTAGATGATAATGTTCAACAAGGTTTGTCATATGTTGGCTTCAGGATTGTTATCATCATAAATCATTACTTGTTCAAAGGTTAACAAGAGTTTATGTCTTCAAAGTGCTCATAATACAATGTGATTATAATTTTTATGATCAAGCTATAACTTCTTTTAGTGGAGTTGTTCTTAGGGGGAGTTAATTGAGACTTTGTCATCAGATGTCAAAAAGGGGGAGAAAGAAAACTGTATCAGGTAGTTTTGCCATCAATGACAAAGGGGGAGATTGATGGTGACTGATTGATGCAGAGATATGTGTGTTCATCAAGAGTTGTGTGAAGTTGTTACCAAGAGCAGGAGACATCATCTTGTGTGTTCTTTCAGTATGGTAAAAGTGTTGTGACATTCAGATTGAGTTGATGATAATGCAGATATAGCAGGATGTATGGCAGGATGAAGCTTCTCATAAAGAAGATGGTTTGAGGACAATGTTAAAGGTTGAGCTATTAGGACATCAAGGAGTTGTTTTGGTGTAATGCTCAAGACAAGGTTGTCAGGTTGATTCATGGTTTACTCAGTTTACAAAGATTGTCTTCACAATCATTTTGGACAGTGGGATCTTGCTTGTATACAGTGACATCATGTTGGTTACAAGTGACAGTGGCTTGATAGTCAAGTCTTCATGTTTTTCATGTCTCCATGTCTTTCGTGTCATCATATCTTATAGTGTCTTCTTGCCTTGGTCATTTCTATGTCATAGAGTCATGATTTGTTCATTGTCATATTCTCTCTTCTTCATATTAGTCTTCAAAAACTTCTTCAAACTCAATCTGTAAAAAATAACTCTTCAATTTCCTTAACAAAAATCTCTTCTCTGACTTCCATGTAGATAAGAAAATAACAAATATCCTCACAAAAATCTCTTTCAAAACATGATCTCTATCTGCATAAAAAATCTTTCCACATTCCAATTTTATCTTCTCTGAAATTTCCTCATCAGATCATTTACCAAGATCTCACACAAAAACAATATCTTCAAAAACATTTTCCAAATTCTTCAAAAAACATCTTCAAGCTATATAAAAATGGCTCCCATTAAAAATAATGTCTTCAACTATTCATATTCCCTGTATTGAAGACTCCTTTTCAAAAAAGAAAAAAACAACTATATGAACTTTCTCTTTTATTACATATTTAAATCCTTAAAAGGAATTTCCTTCTTTAAAGCTATTTAATTCCTTGAAAAGCCCGTAAGAGAAAGCTTAAAATTAGAAAAGAAAAAAATCTTTCTAAGATCTCCTTAAAAGATGCCCAAAATCTGCCTTAAAAATAGCCTTGAGAATATCTCATACTTTTAATGTCATAAAAAATGACATAAAGCCACCGAATTAGGAGACAAAGGAGTTTTGATGCTTTTTTTTTTTTTTTTTTTTTCATAAAATCTGATGCCTTTTTGAAGACTTATAAAATAGGATATGAAATTTTTTTTAAAATTTAAGACTAAAGCCATTTATGGCTTAGTCACGTTCCCATACAAAAAGATTTATTCATTATTTAAAACAAATATCATCTCCTCTTTATAATAGGCATTGGGCTCTCCTTAAAATATCATCTCCACTTCATAATTCAATGAAAATCAAACTCCATTAAATAAAGCAATTGGATGTTTTTTAGGATATTTAATGATTTTATATGACTTAATTTGATGGCTTTCACTTAAGTCATAAACAATGCCTCTTTTTAATATTGGCTTTCACCTAAGTCATTTATTTGTTTTAGTACCCATATTCCTGGATGTTTTTTAATGCTTACCATTACATATGTAACCCTTAGTTGCAGCAATAAATGTTAGAATTATATTTGTCTTTCCACCATAGGTATATTTCCAATCATCTGCAATATTGATAGCTTCCAAGTTGTTTTGGGTCTCCACTGAAATTGCCATGAGAAAGATCATGCGTGAACACATGAGTCTAAGGATGAACTTGAATAGCTTGCATAGTCTAATCCAAGATAACTCAGTCAACTTATCATCTCAACTTCACAACAAACATATGAAGACTCCTGATCTGATCTCTTCTATGCATCTGTAAGACATCAACTTGTGTCTGTCATCAACAACTCATCAATATGTTCAACCAACAACACAAACAAGTCTTCAAATCTATTTTCTACTCTCTGCTTTGGTGGACAACCTGTGAACAATATGGCTACATGAAACAACACTTTGTTAAAACAATCTTGCATCATCATAACATAGTGCATCATATCTAAACATGTGACAAAATTAACTCTTGATCAAACATATCCTAATCAAATGAGATATCCTGCCATATCTGCATCATCATCAACTTAACACCTTTTTGACATCAATGACAATCAGTCACCATCATGGCCCTACTACTCGAGATGAACTCAAGGAAGCTAAATGCAATATTCAAGCCAAAGAAGCTTTATTGAGTGCCTTGTCTGATATAGAATTGGCAAATGTCCTGGATTTGAAAACTACCCATGAAATCTGGAAAAAGTTGGAAAATCTGTATGAAGGTGACAAATATGTTAAATGTGCCAAGCTACAAAGCTTGAAGGGTAAATATGAAAGATTGTTGATGAGGGAAGATGAAAACATTACTTCCTACATGCAGAAAGTAAATGATCTTGTGACAGGTATCAGAAATGCAGGTGGAGTATTGGAAGAATCAAAAATTGTTGCCAAAGTGCTCAGATCCTTACCTGTAGCATACAAGCATAAAACTGCAGCCATTGAAGAAATCAGGATAGTAACAACTGTCAAAAGAGATTAGTTAGTTGGTAAGCTTTCAGCATTTGAAATGAGTGAGTTTGGTGATTCTCTCCCTAAGTCCGAATCTGCATTTAAGGCCAATGTGTATGGAAAGCAAAGATATGATCTGGGTGAAAGTTCTTCATGAAGATCAAACTGATTTGTGAAGACAAGGAAGGATCTTGAAAATGATGAAATTGAGACTGCAAATCTTGAAGCTCTTATTGCTAAAATCATACCAAGAGGATGCAGTAAATATGAAGGAAAGTTGCCACTCAAATATTTTTCTTGTAATAAGATTGGTCACTTTGCCTCAAGATGTCCAGAGAGGTTCTCAAAACCAAACCCTAACAGATATAAAGGTCAGAAAAAATGTTACCATGTCCAAGAAGCTAGAGAAGAAGGAGTCACAGATGATGAATCTGATCATGGAGGTTCCACTGAAGATGATTGGGTGTTCATTGCTATAAGGGAAGAAGATCCGGTGTCCACTGAACCTGCTAGCTGTACAAATGTGGAAAGTGCCTTGGCTACTTATGTTGTTGAAAAGGATGAATGGGTGATTAATAGTGGATGTTCTCATCATATGACAAGTAAGTTTGTAAGCTTTGAAAAATATGAAGGTGGAATTGTGAAATTTGGAGATAACTCAGCTGGTAGAATTTGTGTCAGAGGATCCATCTCTTTTTATGGTAAGAATAACACTAATGATGTTTTGTATGTGGAAGGACTGAAGCATAATCTTCTCAGTGTTGGACAGTTGGTTGATAAGGGTTATGATCTCTAATTCAAGGATGGAAAATGCAGGATCTTGGAAAGCTCCAAAAATGAAATTGCATCTGGTACTCAAACTAGTGGTAACATCTTTCATTTAAGTAGTTTTGGAAAAAATTGTTTGATTTCTTAGACAGATCAAAGTTGGTTATGGCATACGAGGATGTGTCATGTAAATTTTGATAACATTGTCAAGATAAGTTCTACTCAAGCTGTAAGAGATCTTCCAAAACTTATGAAACCTGATAACATATGTAGAGAATGTCAACTAGGCAAACAAAATAAAATTTTATTCAAAAGTAAAGAACAAATTTCAAATGAACGGTTGGAACTGGTGCATACTGATCTATGTGGTCTTGCTAGAATTAGGATTGTGCAAGGAGATAGATATTTTATGTTGTTGATTGATGATTACTCCCGGATGATGTGGGTAACCTTCTTAAAAGAAAAATCAGAAGCTCTTGACAAATTCAAGGTATTCAAAGTTATGGTGGAAAATGAGATTGGTGTGAAGATAAAGTGTCTGAGATCCGATAGAGGTGCATAATTTACCTCCGGTGAGTTTGATTCATTTTGTGAAAAGCATGGAATTAAAAGACAGTTATCTGCTCCTATGACTCCTCAGCAAAATGGAGTTGTGGAAAGAAAGAATGGGACCATTCAAGAAGCTTCTAGGACCATGATGATGGAAACAAATGTTCCTCAAGTTTATTGGAGAGAAGTTGTGAGTACTGTTGTCTACACTCTTAATTGGGTGCAGATCAAAGGAAATTTTGGTAAGACACCTTATGAACTATGGTTTGGTCATCCTCCTACTGTAAGATACTTTAGAGTTTTTGGTAGTCAATGCTATATCAAAAGAGATGAGGATCTAAGAAAGTTTGAAGCAAGAAGTGATGAAGGAATCTTTCTAGGTTACTCTACTCAAAGCAAAGCATATCGGTGCTTTAACAAGAGGTTGAAAAAGATTGTTGAAAGTGCTAATGTCAGAGTTAATGAGAGCAAAGAAGGGCATTCTAGATCTTGCGGATATGATTCAGATGATCAAGATAAAAATCCAAGTCAAGAAAGGCAAGTGCAAACTTAGATCTAGATCTAGATTGATCTGAAAAACCCAGTAATTCAAGAGGATAGTGCAGAAGTTGAGGAACAAGCTCAAGAAATAGAAGCTCAAACAATTCCCAAAACTCCTAGGTATGTAAGGATGATCATCTTGAACATCAAATTATAGGAGACAGAAATAAAGGTGTCCAAACTAGAAGAAAAATTGTTGAAGATCAAGAAGAGATTTGTCTGATCTCAAAGATTGAACCAAAAACAGTAAGTGAAGCCTGCAAAGATGAAAACTGGGTAAAGGTAATGAAAGAAGAATTAATGAAAATTGAAAAGAATCACACTTGGGATCTTGTTAATAGACCTAAGTATAAAAATGTGATTGGAACTAAATGGGTCTTCCGGAACAATCTAAATGAAGAAGGTGAAATTGTAAGAAATAAACCAAGGTTGGTATGCAAAGGATATTCTCAAGTAGAAGGAATTAATTTTGAAGAAACTTTTGCTCTGGTGGCAAGAATAGAGTCAGTCAGATTGTTTCTTTCTTTTTCTATTTATAAAGATTTTAAAGTCTATCAGATGGATATCAAGTCAGCATTTCTAAACGGAGAGTTAGAAGAAGAAGTCTACATTGAGCAACCGGAAGGATTTTAGTTGTCTAATCAGGGAGACATGGTCTGCAGATTAAGGAAAGCATTGTATGGACTCAAACAAGCTCCAAGAGCCTAGTATGCAAGATTAGATAAGTATTTGCTAAAGCTAGGTTACAGAAAAGGCACTACTGACAGTAATCTCTATTTCAAGATTGATCATGAGAATATTTTGATTGTTGAGGTATTTGTTGATGATATCATTTTTGGTGGAAATGAGAGTATGTGCAAAGCATTTTCTGACTAGATGCAAAGTGAATTTGAGATGTCCATGTTTGGTGAAATAAACTTATTCTTAGGTATGCAAATCAATTAGTCAGACAAAGGTATTTTTATATCTCAGTCTAAGTATGTGAAAGAATTGTTGAAGAAGTTTGGAATGGAAGATTCAAATCCAATAGGTACGCCTATGGTAACCGGATGTAAGTTGAGTAAAGATGATGACTCCCCTAAGGCAAATCAGAAAAGGTATAGATCAATGATTGGAGGACTGCTCTATCTGACTCAGACTAGACCTGATATCATGAATGCAGTTGGACTTGTCGCTAGATTCCAAGTTGATCCTAAAGAATCTCATGTTGTAGCAGTCAAAAGAATTTTTAGATATCTCCAAGGACAATTGATTGTGGATTATGGTATCCAAAGGATAATAACTTCACTCTTCATGCATATACAGATGCTAATTGGGCAGGAGATGTGGATGACATAAAAAGCACTAGTGGTGGTGCATTCTTCTTGGGAAGTAGATTGGTTTCTTGGCTAAGTAAAAAGAAGGCAATTTTCCTATCTACAGCAAAGGCTGAGTATATAGCAGCAACAAACAATTGTACTCAAGTCCTGTGGATGAAGCAAATGTTGAAGGACATCAAAATTGTGTCTAATCTTCTGTGATAATTCAAGTGCGATAAGTATCTCAAAGAATCCAGTGTTGCATTCAAAGACAAAGCTTATATCCATCAAGTTTCATTTCTTGAGAGAGAAGGTAAATGAGAATGAAGTCAAGTTGGAGTTTGTGTCCTCAAAGGATCAGATTATGGATATTTTGACTAAGCCTCTTCCCAAGGATACTTTTGAGTATCTCATAGAGAAGTTAGGGGTTATTACCCCTCCTAATCAAAATTAAGATGCACCAGAGTGCATCAGTCCGGTGGAATTCACAGTCATATCTTGTGATCCAGATTGATGTTAAGGAAGCACTACTCAGGAGGGAGTAGTCTACATGCAATTTTGAGTTTGATCTGAAACAAAACAAAGGAGAAAAGACTACAAATATGTGTCATTTGCCATTGATGTCAAAGGGGGAGAGAAGTCATGTGAAAAACTAGTTGTTGGTTAAAGGGGGAGCAGTGAAGATAGTGGTTGCAGAAGTGATAAGAGAAAGGGGGAGAAGCTCTTGTCTTGATGGTTGAATCATTTTTTCACATCATATGTTGCCATCAATGACAAAGAGGGGAGATTGTTGCAAATATGTGCCTAATCGATGTTTTCATTGATGTCAACATATTCTTGTTGCCATTGGTGTGAACTGTATCCTATCTTATTGCCTGACTAGAAGACTAGAATATTGAGGATATTGAGAAAATTAATAAAGATCAATGGATGTGGATCATACGGCAGTATAGAGGATTGTGTGAAGTAGCTCCAGTCAGGATTTGAGAGGTCCGCATGAAGATTTGAAGAAACTATGGCCATTTGAGTAGAACCAGTTTTGTAGTATTTAGAAGAGATAGAGCGACATAGAAGTGGTCCGGATCCTTCTAGATATGTCAAATAATGATCTGCGGATCTAGAGGCATGTTTGGGGAGTCAGTGTGTATCATCCATTTAAGTGGTTCATAGTTTGGAGGTCCACAAGCAATCTTTCTAAGATGACAGTCATGGCAGATAGTATTCTTCAGGTTCCAGATGAAGATGCAAGTGATCCTGATGAATTGGAGGAGTGCGGATGTTTTTGTTGAATTCATTATGCTTGTGGAGGTCTCTGGATCGTGTGACTACTGTGTTGGAGGTTCACATTGAAGTTTGAGCTTGTTGGTGAAGATTTCCTTCTTAGTGTTGCTATTCTTCCCAGTCCTGGCTGACCGAATGATTCAAGCATATTGCGGATGTTCTAGAAGCAATTCTCTGGAGTGTGGTGTGTTGCTGAAAGAAGATTCAAGTCTTAGCAATGTTTGGCTAACAGCTTAGTGATTCGCATTAAGTAAGATGTTTGGTGTGCCGACCTTGATGTTTATTCCAAGGTTGATGAAGCATATAAAGGAGTGTAGTTGAGTCGTGGAAAATCATCCTTGAGTAAAAATAATAAATCCAAAGTAAGGATCGGGAGCAAAGCAAAGAAGAGGAGGAGCAGAAGAGCAAAAGTAGAATATAGTGAAAAGTTAGTGAAGAAGAGTCTGGAAGCAGAACAGAAGTTTTATGAGCATTCAATAAAACTGAACCAGGCATGAAGTAGATGTTATTTCTCAGTTAATTCTTTTTGTGTTAAACTAAAATTTCCTGTAGGTAGTGAGCCTCTCTTTTGAGCAGTGAGCTCTGGGCAGTGAGCCCAAAGGCAAGTGCCTTCCCATTCCTTTTAAGTACTTTTAACAGGGTACGAATCTTGTGGGCTAACACCCACCGTGGTTTTTCCCTTAACCGGGTTTCCACGTCAAAAATCTTGGTGTTAAATGTGTTGATTATGTTTCTGCTTATGTGATGTTGTTTCATGTTTTAATGTTTACATCATTAATCAATTTGCAAATTGTGAAAGAAGATTAAAAGGAAGAAAAGGTTAATTTTTTGGACAACTGATTCATGCCCCCCCTCTCATTTGTCCGGTCTAATTTCAACACAATGATCCTAAAAGTAAAGGCTTCCGCTTCAAGAAAAGAAAATAACATGGACAAATAATCAATCATACTTTCTTCCTTATAGGTTCTATTGTTAAAAGATTGTCTAAATGCTACTGTGCTAAAGAGGAACATATTGTCGAGTTCTTTGATTGGGTATAACAATGATCATTGTTTGCACAAGGAGTAAAATAAATGTATTCTCCTCATTAATAAGAAATATTTTTGAATCGGCATTGTTGTCCTCACAATGCAAATAATATATTTTAGCAACATTTCCACCATAAGGCTCAATCAATAGTTGCACCAAATCATTCTTCAACAATTCTTCTTTACCAAAGACTATAAAATTAAAGTAGTTATTAAGAGTGGACAATGGTTCTTTCTTGAACTGAGGTCACTTATTTTGGACTCATAAAAAGTAATTTCTTCTTAAGCTTCTTCAGAAGAAAACTAGACTTATTATCCTTTAAATGGTCTAGTTTCAATTCTTCAACCACTATGATACTTTTCCTAAGCTTGTTCCATAAATACTTGACTTCATCATTATAGGATGCAAAATTTTCATTGATCATTGATACAGATTGCTTCACAATATTTTCATAGTATTTTCCTCCATTTTGTTCATGTTTATATTCAAAATTAGAAAAATTAAAAACATACCATGTTTCCCATCCTTTGACATATAGTTCAAAATTTTGTTGAGTGTCTTTGATACCATCATATATTCCATTAATCATATCTCCTTGTTGTTACATCCCCTCAAAAGTGGCTAGAAAAAATTTCTTTCTCCTAAACAAATATTGCATTTGTATGCAAACCATGTAAGTAATATCAATAAAGAAACAACATGATGAATATTATATTCAGTCCATTAAGTACAATAAGTACATCTTAATATAATCAATATACAAAAAGATTAACACCTCTTTTCACAAACAATCCTACATTCATTGTTAATCCAAAATATTTTTTTATTAAATCATTTCATGTCAAGATTCCTACCTCAATTCCTTTATAAATTGACAACAAATTCATAAAGACCCAAAACAATTCCAAGCACAATCCTTGAACTTCAATAAAAAACACTTCACAATTCCTCCATCTTCAAACCTATATTTTATTTCTTTTCTAGAATGCAAAATCCTTTCTAAAATAAATTCCTTTCCTTTTTATAAAAACAATCCTATTTTTATTCTCATTCCTAGAATTTCTAATTATAGGAATAAAATCTAATTAATAATAATTTATTCTTAATTTAGAGAAAAGATATTAATAATAATTTATTCTTAATTTAGAGAAAATATATTAAAATAATTTTTTTATTCATGCACTTTACATAGAAAATGTCTAATAATAAAATATTATCTTTTTCTAATTATTCTGATATTAAAAGTCATCAATAACTTAAGTAAAGAGATCCTATATAATCTTTATTCCTCCAAAAATAATATAATATAATTATTTATTCTCAAATTTCTAAATATGAACTTGCAAATTCAAAATCAAGTAAATTAAAACAATTAAGTTTGCTTTATCAATCTATTTCCTTTTTCAAATAATATTAGGAATTATTTAGCAACTAAATAAATAAAATATAATTATTTCTAAGCAATCAATAAATAATTCAACACCATTAAATTATTTATTTTTTATTAATTAATTATTTGTTTCCTACACAATTTGATTATTGTCAAGCTACTTCAGCACTAGGACCTAGTTCACCTTCCCTAGTACCTATACCTATAATCACAAGATAAAATCACCATAGCATACCTTAATAGCATTGTCAATAATAACAATAATATATTATCGACATTAAAATAATTAAACATGATAACAATAATATATAGCACACTAAGAATTGAACACGACCATAGTCTCACATATCACATAATCCATCTATCAAAATTTTAATTAAATATTCTTTTATATTTTTTGAAATATTTTATACAAAAGGATCAAGAATGAGGGATATTACACTTGCATCATATCAACTTTATATATTCCCAATGGTTGTATGCTTCCTTGACTACATAACTCCAAGGAGAGTAATCTTAGATTTGATATGCTTTGTATAAAGCTTTAGGTGAGTAAGTTTCCATTAGATTTTGCTATGAATAGTAATTTATATAAGCATAGGGTATATCCAGGTTATAATAAAATATTTCATCCCTTTTGGTTATAATTACTTCAAAAAATTCATCTCCAAAAAGGCTAAGAAGAAAATGACAAAGATTACAAATATGTTCTCTTTGGTTCATCATCAATGAGATTTTCTTACATGACCAATAAGGGAGAAAGAATGATACCCTCTCTGCAAAGAAAGTTATCATCTGATGCTTCAAGGTGACTTGGGTTATAGACTTCATGGTGTTAAAATATTCATGAACTTTATTTTTATTTTGTTGTCTCTTTTTATTTGCTACTCTTTTGAAGGCTCTAACTCTCCAAATTTCCTCTTCATAGATTTTGCAAGACACACCAAACCATGGTTGATATTTGGAGTTGCATGTCCATCAACTAACACTTGTAGCTTTAGCATATACTCTAAGTATGGGGAAGCCATCTCTTCATCCCTATATGTTATGAATTTTTCAATTAGGAGAGAAATAAGAGGCAAAAACCTTAGTTTACTGTTAACCCAAGTGACATCTATATTTCCTTCTATACATTTCTCATTGTTTTTTTGTAATGTATACATGATTCAACCATTTTCATCCCTAATATTTTTTTTTTTTTATATAACCATAAAATTGAGACAACCATCAAGAATAGGTAGACATTTTCCTTCTTTTCCAATATACGTCTTATTTAGTGAATCAATATCAGGAGAGGTAAAGTGTTGTATTGAAACTACAACAACTAGTATAAAGGGATCTTCAAAACAAAAAGTTTCAAAATAGGATCATTTCTAACCCTTTCTTGTAGATTTTCTCTTTCATTATCTTTTTTGAGAAAATTGAATGCTTCATATTTAGGCTATTTAGGTTGCACATATGTTAGGAGAAGAATTATTGTTGTTTTGTTTCCATATTCTTTAGCTAGCCAAGGATGTAAAGACAAGCAATTGATTTTAAACTAATCTTTGATCTTTCTTTCCTCCACATTTCTCATTGAGTGTTCTTTAACGATCCTAAAAGTAAAGGTTTCCACTTCAAGAAAAGAAAATAACATGGACAAATAATCAATCTTACTTTCTTCCTTGTAGGTTATGTTGTTAAAAAATTGTCTAAATGCTACAGATGCTAAAGAGGAACATATTGTCGAATTCTTTGATTGGGTATAACAACTAGTATACTTATATTTAAAAAAATATATCTACAGTATGCCGAGAGATATCTTCCAATTTGTTAGCATTTATAAAATATTTGCAGTTAGAATATTTGATATGCTCACATGAGTTAATTTAAAGAGACTATGCTGCAAGACTTTTCATATTCTAATGAAGATTTCACTCCATAACTGCCCAAGTTTTTCTATTTTTCTATCCATTTGGCTTCCACAAATTTATTTATTTTTTGTTTAATGTGATAAAGATTTCACTCCATAACTGCCCAAGTTTTTCTATTTTTCTATCCAATTGGCTTCCATGAATTTATTTATTTACACATTTTATGAATTTTGTTTACATGGGAATCTGAATCTTAATTGTTTACCGGAATCTGAATCTTTCAGCCCTTGCTATAAGTGTAGAATGCCTCTCGGCATAATGATCATTGTTTGCACAAAGAGTAAAATAAATGTATCCTCCTCATTACTAAGAAATATTTTTGAATCGTCATTGTTGTCCTCACAATGCAAATAATATACTTTGGCAACATTTCCACCACTATGATACTTTTCCTGAGCTTGTTCCATAAATACTTGACTTCATCATTATGGGGTGCAAAATTTTCATTGATCATTGATACGGATTGCTTCACAATATTTTCACAGTATTTTCACAGTATTTTCCTCCATTTTGTTCATGTTTATATTCAAAATCAGAAAAATTAAAAACATATATATTCAGATTTGTATTTCTGTTACAAAATTTTTGGTATTGGAAATGTTTCTAGATGCTATGGCTATGTGTGAATGAAGAGAATAAAGGTGGTTATGGTAGTTTCAGGCGATTGATTTTGTGTGGAATATCTGAGGATAGCGAACCTTGAAAGTGAATTTGTGACACAGAACACAGTTGAAGGGGAGATCGAAGGCAAGAGTGTGTGAAGACAAAAGTGATAAGAAATAAAAGAAGTCTTAGGCCGCAGCCATAGGAGCACGAATTTGAAGGAATAAAATAGAGTTAATAATGAATCGTAGATCTTAATAAGGGATGCCAAGTTTGGAAGAAATCTCGAGGAAATAAAAGGCCATAGAAGACATAAAGGTCTACAGAAGGATAAATCGAGGCGTTCAGATCTGGCCAAATTTGTAGCCTTATCAAATCACCCAAGACAAAATATATATTGTTCAGTAGCTGCCACCAAAAGAAGTAACCCACTAGTCCAACAAAGGAGAGATCACAGTAGGTTGAATCCGCCAGGAAATCTGAAGTTGCCTTATAATTTTGGTCAAATTCCTTTGTAACACTGATCGAACATAGTTTGCATTCATAACTGTCGAGATGATTTCGCATAAAGTATGGACCTTTCGCAAGATCGATGTTCTCGAGGGAAAAGTGCCTGAAACGTTCCCTTCTGTCAATCGCTTCATTCTGTGTAGAAGAAGCACCTCCACTCCCTAGTTTCGAACCCCATAGACAAAGCAGCACTCTCTTCTTTTCCAGATTGAATATCCAGAAATAGAGGGAGGCTCCAAACCAAGGCACTGTTTTATGTCCTCAGTTGAATCGAGGATTCAATCATGGGATAAGCGATACTAATGTCTTCTATTTGCAGCAAAGCCTTATGAGATTATTTCCTTCAAGGTTTCAAGTACAGAGATAGACAAGATATCAACATAACATTTGATTTGTTGTTGGTGACCAAGAGTCATGGACTTGTAATGGAGTAGATTTAAAGAAGATAATATTTGCTTTTTACTAACGGATTTAAATGGAATTCTTTTTAATTGGGGGTGATAAGTATTTTTGAAGTAATAAGTAAGTGGGAGATTCATTGTAAGGATGTATTATGGTCGGTCGAAACCGACATCCAATGAAAATCTTCATTGAAGTGGGGAAAACTAAAGGGGGTGTTGGAAGTTAAATAGTGCTTAACATAGGTTATTAGATAATAAATAATAAAACAACATAATATTGTTAATTTATTATTAGGTGTTAGTTTAGAGATTAGTTATTAGTTAGTTGTTAGTCAATTTGGGTTGTTGTAGGTTGTATGGCTATATATAGCCGTTGAATGTAATAATCAAGTGTTGAAGATGAATGATTAATTTTTGATGTGGTTGAGCCTTGGGCTCTTCTTCAAGTGTTTCAATTTCAATATATATATATATATATATATATATATATATATATATATATATATATATATATATATATTCACATCTCTTTTTAACCATCTAACTTCCCTCATTTGTGATTTTCAAATGTTTTAAAAATAAAATATATTTATTTTCCATAAATGAGTATATATTTCAACATTCAATATTGCATTTCAAACATTATAATAAAATGATACATCCTTGTTAAAATTTGACATCTATCTAAATGTTATGAAAATCTTTGGATACATTTTGTCAAACACTAAGCATGCCTTGCTTGTAGGTGAAAATCCTACATATATGATTGGTACATCTTTTGTAACAAAGACTTTGATAAAAAGTCATTATCAACTATGCTTCAATAGGTGATTATGCCATGTTCAATTTCATTTGGTCCCTAGTAAAAAGTAATATCACAAGTTGCATGTATATCAGTGCACTTTAACATCACACTGCCATTTAAATTGGTTTAATAGCACAGAAATGCCTCCAAAAGGTTAGGAGGTTGATCTAAGCAACTTGTTTTGATCTTAAGCTTTACATTTCTCTTTGAGCTTGATATGTTCTCTTGTTTCACAAATTTGTTGAAATCATTATTAAGGAGGTTTTCTAGTAGTGAAAAGGGCCTTTTTTTTGTGGGAGTAGAAAAAACATATTCTTTATCACACATAAACTCAAAATCTATTAGGAAAGGTATCTCAACCTTGCAATTACATAAGGTTTTTATTTTTAGTAAGTTTGCATTTGAGCATGTATGGGCCCAAAATTTTCCCCAAAGATATGAAATTGTCAAATGAGCATTATGTGTGAGTTTCAACCCAAGGTCATGTCTAGATGTCAAGATATTAAAGTTTCTAGTTTTTGAAATACTCGAAAAAGTTTCAAAGTTAATTTTGGACCTTTAAATGATCTAATGGGGCTTTGATAAATGTCTAATCATATTGATCTAGGCAAAGCATCACATATATCTCTTCATGATATTTCCAACGCATCAAATGGTTTGTCAATAGGTCTCCCGAATCAAAAGTTATGGCCTCCGAAAGTTGGGTCTCCTATATTGGAAAATGTAAAAATGTGTTGGACACATAACAGAGTTGTAAGGGGGAGTTACATGTGTTGGTGCGTGTTTTGACAAATCATAGGGCATATGTTATTGGAGATAATTTGGGTGCCACATTTTTGGGTAGTTTTAGCTCATGGTTTTGTAATTATTGTTTGACAGTTTCATGTATTGTATCTCCTATATATTAGGTGCTTGAGATGGAGGTTGAGAGTGAGTCAAATGTTATATGTTGAGTTGCCTCCAGATCTCTGGTTGGTGATACTCCTGTGAAAGCTTGTTTTGTAAGTATATTGTAATCTTGTTGATTTATGAATAATATATTGGGTGGCTTTTGGAGTGTGGGGTTTTTCTCCCAAAAGGGTTTTCCCCACGTAAATCATTATGTTGTGGTATGATTGCTATTTATATTTGTTTCTATATAATTTATGTAACTATTGGAAAGATCTAAAAAGTGTTGCATAACCCTCCTCTCAAGATTAGTGTAGGAAGTTGTTCCACTACCTTAGCTTCCTTACAAGTGATATTAGAGCTTGATCACCTTTGGTTTCAGTTATGGGTTGCTAGGTTTTTTGAACTAATCTAGTTTTCAATGGGAGATTTTGTAGAAGATACTTTGTGATCTTGTTGCAGAAATTTTCAAATGGCAAGCACATCAGGGAGAGTAGAGGTAGAAAAAATTTTTGGTAACAGTGTTGAGTTTTAGAACTTGAAGATGGAAGATCTATTAATTGATCAAGATCTATTGGATACTATTGATTATGTTAGAGTAATAGGTTAATTACTTAATTAATTTAATAATATTGATTAACTAATTAAGTCACCTTTACTTTATTTTTCACTTAAGCTAAACTTAGGCACTTTATTATTTAATAATTCTTTTATTAAATCCTAGGGTTCACTTTAGGGTTTTGATCTCCTTTCTTAAGGATTGATCTCTTTGTAATTATTCAATTCTTTTTTATGTAATTTTACTCTTGGCTTGAAGAGCAATATCTGTGTGTTGTTCGAATCTCTTCTACGTGACAAGTTATTTTGCTTGTAGGTGATCACTGGGTTCTATGAGGTTAGCTTTTACAACTTCATCATGGTATCAGAGCTTCAAATCTGCAGCTTCCTGTTCATCTTTTGAGGGATTCAAGCCTTGAAAGAGTATTTTAGTGCATCTTAAGTCACTTTTGATAACACCATTGCATTCAAAGTGCTGGAAATAATCAGAATTGGCCTTTGTTTCATCAATTTTGGACTCACGGACTCAGATCTGAAAGGGTTACTGAGGGTGCTTTTTTTCTCAGATCTAGAGGGTACCTACAATTTCGGAGCATTTTGGGCCCATCACGTTCAGAAGGCCCAAAAACCTTAAGATAGACTATCAAATCATCGAAATCAGCCTCAGGCTCATCTAGGGCAAAATGTTTTGCCAGGCAAGCCGTACGGCCTGCCCAGCACATAATACGAGGTATTCTTCAAAAAAAATATTTTTCCTACTTTTAAAAAAAGTTGGTTTTTTAATTGTAATTTTTTTTCAAAAAACATATACATTTCAACCAAAAAAATTGAAGTTGCATTTTTTTTTAAAGGCAAACAAAAAAAGGTGTTTTTGGTACTGGGGTACTTGCGCAGGCCCCCGTACCTACAGGTTTGCAGGCCTACGATGCCTTTTGGGGCTGCAAACCCCTTTAAGTGGTGTGTAGGGGGCTTCTCCCCCACGCATATCTTTTTTTTTTTAATTTTTTTAATAAAAAAAATCAATCACCAAAAAAAAAACTTTTAAATCTTTTTTTTTTAAATTAAAACAAAATCATTTCTACAAATCTATGTGTCAACCCTGGTCAAAGCTCCATTCAACTCTTTGCACCCAACACCAGGTCGCCATAGGACCAAGGGTCGATTTTTAAGGGGCCAAAATTTTGCCTATTTGCCCTAAAGGAGTAGTTTTGGTAAATCAACTATATCTTGAGTATACGAGGTCGGATTTTTACAAACAAATAGGTGTTGGAAAGATGCTTCTGAGCTCGATCCAGTGGTGCTGTTGATTTTTTCTCATTTTACTATTTGCTACCTTTTTTCAGTCAAAGTCAAATCATCATTTTCGCATTTCCAGGGGCATAACTGTTGCATACGACCTCCATTTTTCGCAAATGAATAGGTGTTGGAAAGTTCTTATAGTGCTCTTTCTAGATCTATAGAGTATTTCATCAAAAAATTTACCAAGTACATAGAGAATAGTCTAAAATGATTTTTTCTTTTTCACGCTTTCTAGCTTTCAAATTTGTACTGGGGTTTGGTTTCTTGTGTTGTGGGGGTGTTTTTTTCTTTCTTTCTGTATATACATATTAGAAAATAGAAAACTCTTCCCTTCAACACATTTCAAAAACTCAAACATCATGGCAGACACCTCATCAGTTGATCGTCTTTCCCCACACAATTATCACACCTGGAAGGTACATATGACCCGACTTCTCATGTCAAAGGGGTTATGGTCCTATTTGGATGAGATTCAGCCTCAGTTGCAATGTCAGTTTGAGATTTTGCAGCATAGAAAAAAATGGATGAGGCCATGGGTTTGATATCATTGCATGTTTCAAACAGTGTTTTATTTCACCTTAAGAGTTGCACAACACCTCAGGCAATGTGGACAAAGTACAGTAATCTCTTTGGCACCATCAATCAGTTCAGAGCACTTCAAATTGAGGCAGAATTGGCTTCCTTGGTACCTAATTCTTTTCCATCTATTGAGGATTTCTTGATGAAATTTAAATCACTCAGATCTTTGTTACAAGGTTGTGGTAAGAACAAAATAGACACAGAGTGTATATACCTAATTCTATCTAAGCTCCGAGGTTCATTTCAGATATTCTCTTCTACATTCTACTCCACCATGGATGCTTTGGGTCCATGATTTACCATGCCTACATTTGAGGTATTTTGTGATCAGTTGTCATGTGAGCAGTCCAAGTTATCACAGTTGGATGCTCTTCCAGGATCACAGAACCATGCATTGGTAGCTCAGTCATCTCAAGGGAAGCAGAAATAGAAACCAAAGATGACAGAGCATGGGAAGGATTTTATTTCATAGAACACCTCTAATTCTCATTCTCCTAAGGGTGAATCATCAAAGAAAGAAAGACCTAAGTGTGCTTATTGTAATAAGTCAGGACATGATGAGTCTAAATGCTATGAGAAGAAGATAGATGGATATGCACAACAGGTTTCAGATTTGACAGCTCTTCTTATGAAGAACAATATTTGTCTCTCTTCTCCATCTACATCAGGTAGGTCTTCTTCTTCACCATCATTCCAGACAGATGGACAAACTCCACACAAGGGTCATGCATTATGTGCAACCACTAGTTCACATTCATCTAGATGGCTATTGGATTCAGGTGCTTCACACCATATGGCATCTTCTCAGGACATGTTCTCATCTTTTGAAGTTGCATCCTCACCACACATATTGATGGGTAATAACACTTATATGAGTGTATGTGGGAAAGGTTCTATCGACTTTGATGATGGTACATTCAATGATGTACTATGTGTACCATCTTTGTCCACCAACCTTCTCTCCATTTATCAGATTGCTCACAATGGGATAGGGAAGACAGTTGAGTTCACACCATATTCAGTACACATCAGAGACATTCAGACTGAAAACATTGTTGCAACAGGGACAGTTGATCATTCTTCCCGATTGTATGCATTCACACACTTTGGTCCACCATCTCCACTGTCTGAGTATCACTCTCTTTCTCCAAGAGAGCATGTTGTATCTGAGGTGAATTTTGGTCACTTGAACTTATGTGTTCTTTCATCTGTTCATGAGACTAGTGTTGAGACTTCTACACCTCCACCTCCTATTAAGACCACATATGTTCAGTAGGATCCCTCTTCATCTTTGACTGACATTATAGCTCCACTCATCAAGCCATCTAGTGCAGTTGTTGAGGCCATATCAGAGGATATTCATTTCCTCATAGATGATAGATTCAGCACATCTGTTATCCCATCTTCATTGGAGATTCAATTTCAGGATCATCTTGAGTTGTTTGATGTTGATACATTTGATTCAACATCCCATCATTCAAACAATGTTTCTACATTTGATTCAACATCCTGTCATTTAGACACTCATGCTTTAGTTCAGTTCTCCAATTAGCATCATCCAAGACTTCCATTTTCACCTCACATCCATGGATTTCTTCATCATCGATCGTTGGATTGGTTTCTTCCTCAGGGGAGACACATTGGTTTGATCATCGGCACATGGGTTCTCTCATTCTGGCGGTCTTTGGAGTCTCCACTCTTTCTCATGGGGGGGTATCTAATTGTATATCTGCATATGTTCTTGAGAGAGTCTCTTGAGACATTTCATTTGTACTTTCTTTCAGCATCTCTTTTAGGAGAGGAGTTTTTTCCCATTGGGTTTTCTCCTTTTCTCCACTTTACATAGATTTCATTGTACTTGGGTACCTCATCAAGCCTAGTTGCCGGGACCCATCTTTGCTTTCTTGCATTTGTCCTTAGTTTTTTAGCTTCTCCCTAAATTCATCTTAAGGGGGGGTGTTAGAGTAACAGGTTAATTACTTAATTAATTTAATCATATTGATTAATTAATTAAGTCACCTTTAGTTTATTTTTCACTTAAACTAAACTTAGGCACTTTATTATTTAATAATTCTTTTATTAAATCCTAGGGTTGACTTTAGGGTTTTGATCTCCTTTCTTAAGGATTGATCTCTTTGTAATTATTCAATTCTTGTTTATGCAATTTTACTCTTGGCTTGAAGAGCAATATCTGTGTATTGTTTGAATCTCTTCTACGTGATAGGATATTTTGCTTGCAAGTGATCACTAGGTTCTGTGAGGTTGGCTTTTACAACTTCATCAGATTATAATGTTTCAAGGCCTACAAATGCCACTTTGGCTTCTCAATATGATGTTATGAACTATAAAGCCAAGGGTCAAATCAGGTTGTGCCTAGAAGACTATGTTTTAATCAATGTCCATGAAGAGACCTTTGTGAAGAAACTATGGAAGAAACTTGGTGAGATTTATCAAGCCAAACCTTTAGTTTACAAAATTTTCTTGAGGAAGAAATTATATTCCTTGAGAATGGAAGAGGGTGGATGAATTGTAGACCACTTGGAAGCATTCAATATGTTGGTGGTTCAATTGGCATTAGTTGGTGTAAAAATGGACGAGGAGAGATGTCAAATCCTACTTTGTTCTTTGCCTGATTCATGGGATTCTCTTGTTATGGCTATTGGGAGTACTTCTATTGTATTGAAAGTTGAAGATGATGTGGGTTATGTGCTTTCTAAAGAGATGAGGAGGAAGGTATCCATCAATGTCAAAGAGGCCCTAAATGTTCGTGAAAGACCTAAAGAGAAAGGTAAGAAGAGCAAGAAGCATGATAAATCCAAGTCCAATGGGAGATCCAAATCTCTTAGAAAGTCCAAAGTTATTTGCCAGAACTGGGGTAAGCCTGGACACTTTCATAAGGAGTACAAAGAAGAAAAGCAAAAGAAAAAGAAGAAATTTGATTTTGATTCTGAGTCTGAGAAGGATGATGGTGATGTGTTCATTGCAACTTTGGCCACTCATGCAGGTAATGATGCATGGTTAATTGACTCAGGTGTAGCTCTCCATATGACCCCTAATAGAGATTGGTTTTCTAAATATGAAGAATTTGATGGAGGTAAAGTGTACTTGGGTGATGATTCTCATTTAAATATTGTTGGTCATGGTAAAGTTAAAATCAGATTTCTTGATGGTAGAGAAAAAAGGATTATTGGTGTGTTGCATATCCCTAGATTAGCACAAAATTTATTAATTGTGAGTAAACTAATAAATGAGGGTGTGCAGGTAGTCTTTTCTGATACAGGATGCAAGATGGTTAGAGGTGATATGGTGATCTCCATAGGTGTCATATTTGACACATTGTATAAGCTCGATGCATGCACTATTGGGTGTAATAGTACTTCTATGAAAAGCAAGTTTATGACTACTTTGTTTGAAAAAGAGAGGGTTTCATTTTCAATGGATGGTCATGGCTTCTGGGTACCTAAGGGTGCTCTTTCTTCTGAATCAAAATTGCCTACAAAGAAGACTATGTTATGGCACCAAAGATTAGGCCATACTGGAGAAAAGGGTCTAAGGACCTTGAAAAATAAAAATCCTTGTTGAAGGGTTGACTTATTGTAATCTTGATTTCAATTTATGTGAGCATTGTAATTATGATAAACAAAACCATGTTCAATTTTACTCTAGTTCTCATAAATCTTGTGGTGTATTAGATCTTATTCATTATGATGTGTTTGGTCTTGTAGATGTTGCTTCCATTGGAAAATCCACATATTATGTTTCATTTGTTGATGATTATAGTTGAAGGACATGGGTATATTTTCTAAAGAGTAAATCTAAATTTTTCAATCGATTTAAAGAATTTAAAATGGTTGAGTTGTAGATTGGAAAGAAAATAAAATGTTTGAGGACTGAAAATGGTGGTGAATTTTGCTCTAATGATTTTGATAGATTTTGTAAAGATTGTGGAATTCAGAGACAAAAGACAACTCTGTATTCTCCATAGAAGAATGAAGTTGCAGAAAGAATGAACAAAACACTGATGGAGAAGGCTCAAGTATGTTTAGTGGTGCTAGTCTGGGAAAACAATTTTGGGCTAAAGCTATTAACACTTCTTGCTATCTGAATAACAAGTCTCCTACATCATCTTGTGTTGATAAAATGCCCATGGAAGCATGGTCGGGTCACAAGCCTTCACTGAGACATATTAGAGTTTTTGGTTGCAAGGCATATGCACATGTGCCAAAGGATAAGTGGACAAAATTGGAGAACAAGGCTATGAAATGTATCTTTATCAGGTATAGTTATGATGTAAAAGGATACAAGCTTTGGGAGATCCTATTGCACAGAAGGTAATATAGTAGAAGTGTGATTTTTAGAGAAAATAAGCCTTCTTTTGTTACATTGCAGCTAGAACAAAGTGAATAGAAAGATGTGATTCAACTTCCTTCTATGCCTGAGAAATTTGAATCAAGGCCCTTAGATAGACAAAAATTTTAGGAGAGCTCATCTAGCTGTGAATCTTTAAAAGAGGCGGAAGAACCTCCAACTCAGCTTGTTTGAAGGTCTACAAGGCATAGACAACCACCTGAAAGGTGTTCACCTAATGATTGGAGCTGTATTTTTTCTTTGAATACTAACATTGATGAACCTAGATCTATAAAAGAGGCATTAGGTATGAATGATGCAGAGTCCTAGAAGATTGCTATGGATAAAGAAATGGCAGCTTAGAAAAAGAATGATACATGGGATCTAGTACCATTGCCTGAAGGATGAAAACTTGTTGGTTTCAAATGGGTGTTCAAGAAAAAGATTGGTTCAGATGGAGGTATTGAGAAGTACAAAGCACAGTTGGTTACAAAAGGTTACTCTCAGGTTGAGGGCATTGATTACTATGAGATATTTTCTCCTGTTGCAAAAATGGCATCCATTAGATTCTTGCTTTCTATTGTTATTGCTTATGATCTATATGTTGAGAAAATAGATTTGTGTTATATGTTAAAAGGGGGAAGGATGGAATGTGTTATTACACTAGATCAAACCCTCCTTTCACTACAACATTCAAGGACAAAACTGAACTTAAGTCACTACAAGATGGATGAGGACTTAGCTACAGATTTTGTGCTCTTGTTTGTCAAGGAAAGATAAGATTCAACCAAGCCTTTTATCAAACCCTAGGCCAATCAATGCACTAAACCCTAGAATAATAATAATTATCTTAAAATAGATGATCAACAATAGAAATCTAAAAACCAAAGTATGGAGATGATCAGTAAGATGTCAGAACCTGTCTCCCAAAAGTAGAGGTGTCGAAAGACAAATTCGGCAACCGCCCAAGTCTAGAAGTGTGATTCTACTAGAGGTCAAAACTGAGAAGATGTTGCAAATGGTGCTCAGAGATTAGATCCAGAAGCTAGAAACCCTATGGACTAGGGCACCATCTACCTAAGTCTCTTCGGAGAGATAATCTAGAACTATTTCCAAATCCCAAAACTATAATTCCTACATTGTCTTCCTATAGCTCCACTTTTCTCGAAACTTGTACCTGCAACCTACACACAAGATACAAGAGAGGGGTTTGGGGGTTGTGGTGTTTATGGATTTTCCTCAATCAAATACCAAGTTAGCGTTCAAGCTTTCCCAATACCGTTTGTAGACGAAAAATTTGGATAAAATGAAAGATAAGACAACACATGCAATTACCTTTTTACACAAACCCTTTGAATACCTCAAATGTTGATGCATGCATGTTTGGTCACTTGAATGATTGGATGTTGATTGCTCACAATCACAGCATAACGTTGATAAGAGATAACCAAATAGAAGATAATAGATGAGGATGGATCAGAAGATTGAAGAAGAATGATGCAAATGTTCTAATGATAATTCAACAGTATAAGGATATCAAACTCAGTGCATCCAAATGGCTTATGAGAGGCCATATTTAAAGACAAAGGTAAGAGGATGATCAACGGTGGAGGATAAAAGAAGAAATCAATGGATGAGGATCATGGATGAACATGCAAGCACCATGTGTCCATAAAATGTTGGAAACAAGGCAGATAACTGATAGGGGGGTGACTCAGTTATCTTAAATTTCTTAACTTTCTTTTTCTTCTTTAACAATAGTGCAGTATGAAAACATATAAACATAAATGAACATGAGAGAAGAAATGAAATTAACACACATAACACAAGGATTTTTACGTGGAAAACCCTGTTAAGGGAAAAACCACGGGGTGACTAACCCAAGATTGTATTATCTGTTAAAAGAATAAGAAGTACAAAATGGCACTTGCCAATTAGGGCTCACTGCCCGAGCACACTACTCACAAGAGGCTCACTACCTACAATAGTTTATAGAAAGTAATCAGGTATTTGAACTGATGAGAAGCATCCACATATGTTGAGGTTCAATTCTGGTTAGGCTCAATATATTGATCTACTACACTTCATTCTACCTTTGTTTTGGTGCTGTTGTTCTGTCACATACCAGACCTGTATTGCCACTTCCACACTTATCTCTACCTTTTCTTGCACACTATATCACAATCCACACCCCTTCACATCAAAATCCATTTGGTATATATATACGCACCAAGGATTTCAACATCATTCTAGTCGGCATCCGAAATACTCAAGATTTTCCCAAACTCTAGTCTATCAGCTAAATCCATGCTTACTAAGTGATGCGTATCAAAGAGATAGTTATAAAAGTCATCAATCATGTTAGCCAACCATGAATGATCCCTTAAGTAGCTTGATCACCATCAATTTCTCATCTGGGTTAAGGTCTGATGCTCTGCCGGTTAGTTCTTCGTTAGTCTACACTGCCTGCGAGGAACCCAACACTTAGATGCTCATATCTTTTCATTCTTTCAACATCAGAGGCTCAATCTCTGGGATGTAGTAGTAATGGTACTCCTCTTAGGTGGGTTGTTGATGAGGATAAGATTCCTTCTCAAGATATAATACTTTTTTTCTATTTTGAGATTTAAATGATGAGGATATTTGATTTTTTTCTAATTTATTAATTCTTCCCACATTTTGATTTTTACTATTTTATGGACAAGGGGGCCCCACTTGCACGATTTTAGAAGAAAATGATAAAGATAAGAGTGGATGAGATATAAATTAAATGCATAACTTTTATTTAATTTATGTGCATAATGAATGAAATAAAATGAAATATTTTATTTTATTTATTTTAGATGAAAGATGGGATAATTAAATAATTTAAAATTATTTAACTATTGATGGCAAGTAGAAGAAATAAGGAAATTAATTAAATAAATAGAATTTATTTAATTAATTATACAGATGGGGAAGAAATTGAGATTTTTTATTATAAGTGTGTTAGACAAAATAAAGGTATGCAATGCACTATGAGTTTAATGCATAAATAATGAAATGGGCCAATTTTGGGTGTCTACACCATTGTTAATGAGAGAGTGTGCCCTTGCAGGGTAGAGGCTAAAGATAATCCAAATGATGAAATGATTCAAATGACTCAAATAGAGATGATGTCACATCAAAGTTGAGGTCCTTAGGAGGATGAAATCAAGCTTCAACTCATAAGGAGATTGATGATGATGCCATATCTACAACAAACACACAAATACAAACACAAATCTATAACAATAACACAATGAATGCCTTGAATGCTCTTTACTCCAATATCATAAGTTCAAGTTATCCATATAGGTTTAAAATGAAGCCATAAACTCACTTATATATGCTTTCTCGCTAACATTTATGAATTTAAATCACAAAAGCGGACAAGGAGAAACATTTTGGAAGGGCCCAAGCTGACATACCATTAATTAGCCCCGACCAATCAGGGGAGACTTGGGCAGTTGGTGACCAAGTCTAGGGGCCCAAATTAGGTCAGGGGTAAGCTAAAGGAGGTCCCAAGGGTCCAAAATGTCATGGATTTTAGGAAATTTCCTTCGGGATGCTCAATTAGAATGTATAATGAAGTAAATAGGACCTAGGAGGTAAACTAGGAGGTAAAAAGGCATGTGTCCACTTTTTACTCCATAACAATGTGAAAATGGTATTCCTTAATGGTGCTTTGGAGGAGGATATTTATATGACACAGCCAAAGCACTAAATGGCAAAAGGTAAAAGTAATTTGGTTTGTAAATTGAAGAAATCTTTGTATGGCCTCAAGCAAATCCCTAAGAGGTGGTACCAAAAATTTGATACATATGTGTTGAGTTTGAGATTTGAGCATTCTAAATCAAATCATTGTGTTTATTATAAATTTGATAGTGATAATTTCCTATTTATTGCATTATATGTTGATGATCTGATATTTATTGGTAAAGGGAAAGGAATGATTTAAAAACTAAAGTCTCTACTTGTAGCTAAATTTGAAATGAAAGATCTTGGTGTAGCTAAACACATTCTTGGGATGGAAATCATAAGAGATAGAGTGAATATAAAACTATGGCTTGGCCAAAGTAAGTGTGTCAATTCAATTTACAGAGGTTTAACATGCAAGATTGTAGACCATTGTGTGTTCCTTTTATAGTTGGAACAAAATTACATGTTTCACAATGTCCAACATCCCCATCGAAGATAGAAGACATGAGAAGATTTCCTTACTAGAGTGCAATCAAAAGTTTGATGTATGATATGGTCTGTACTAGACCAGACATTGCCCAAGCAATGGGACTTCTTTCCAGATATATGTCTAATCCTGGTAGAGCTCATTAGGATGCAGTTAAAAGAGTCTTCAGATATTTATATGGTACCTCAGTGTATTCCTTGTGTTATCATGGTAATTTGATAGGAGACATGCATTCCCTTGATATTCATGGTTATGTGGATTTAGACTAGGTAGGTGATGTTGATAGCAAATGACCCTCGAGTGCTTATGTGTTTACTTTATTTGGTGGTGCAATTAGGTGGATGAGTAAGCAATAGGTTGTGGTTGCTTTGTCCATTACTAAAGTTGAGTATATGGCAGCTACACATGGTTGTAAAGAAGCCATTTGGCTTAAGAGACTATGTTCAGACATTGGAATAAAACAAGGTGTAGTGACAAATTATTGTGATAGTAAGAGTGTGATCTACCTAGCTAAGAACCTAACTTTTCATGTCAAGACCAAGCACATTGATGTACAGTATCATTTTTCAAACATATGGTCAAGGATGGTAGGGTGAACCTAGTTAAGGCAGAGACTTTGATGAATGTTGTGGATTCATTAACTAAGCATGTGCACACAGAGAAGTTCAAATGGTGTTTAGAGTCTATGGGCCTCTCGGCCCCTAGCAATTAAATAATGGTGATTGATACTCCCTTTGATCTCGCAAGTTTTTTGACAAGTGGGAGAATGTTAGGACAGGTGACTCAACCTTACAATTATAGAAGGCTTCTATTTTTAGTAAGTTTGCATTTGAGAATGTATGGGCCCAAAATTTTGTACAAATCTATGAAATTTCTAAATGAGCATTATGGGTGTGTTTCGACCCAAGCTCGTGTCTAGATGTCAAGATATTAAAGTTTCTAGTTTTTGAAATACCTAGAAAAGTTTCAAAGTCAATTTCGGACCTATAAATGATCAAATGGGGCTTTGATAAATGTCTGATCATATAGAACTAGGAAAAGCATCATGTAGATCACTTAACAATCTTTCTAATGCATCAAACAGTTCATCAATCAACCTCTCAGATCAAAAGTTATGGCCTCTCAAAGTTGGGTCTCCTGTATTAGAAAATATAAAATAATGTTGGACACATAAAAGAGATGTAAGGGGAGTTACACGTGTTGGTTTGTGTTTTGACACATCATAGAGCATATTTGATTGGAGATAATTGGGGCACCATTTTTTTGGGTGGTTTTAGCTCATGGTTTTGTAATTATCGTTTGACGATTTTGTTATGGAGTAAAATGTTTACCCTTGCCATTTTACACCTAATTTAGCACCTAGGTGGACCTAAAATAATTAAATCTTAACCCTGATGCATAAAACCCAAAAGATAACTTTCGATTTGCACTATGTACACTTAATTGAGCTCATCTCAGAGTTTTGGGGGGCTAAAGGACAAGGGCGTCCAGTGCCCTGGGCCCTCCTTTAAGCTCGGGGCTAAATTAAGGTTATGTTGTCTTTTGACATCTCTAATGTTTATTCATGTTGGCCTCATTTGATTTGATTCCCCAACAATCAATGGGAATGCATATAAAAGGAAGTTTCCCTATTCATTTGAACAACTAGTGATTCTAAGCACTGTAGCACACACACACACTCTCTCTCTCATGCTCTCTATTCTTCTCTAAAGCTCTCTATGGTGGATTATTGTTGTTACACTAACTTTTTGTAGGTTTTGTGAAGATCTTTCTTCTTCTTTGGGACTACACTAACTTCTTGAGTCAATTTTTGATGTCACATCAAGAAAGCTAGGTGACTCCTTTCCTTCATGCTTTATTATAGCATTTCATTCTACTTCAAATTTGCCTCTGCCCTCCTAGGGCACGCACTCTTTGATCTCTTATCATTGCTATTATGGAGGTGGAAACACCATCCATGGGGCTTGACTTAGGCAAGATCCTAAATAACACCCAACATTCTTCCTTGTTTCATGTGTGTAGGTCACATTTGGCAGAATCGGACGATAATAAGTGACAGGACTTGCAGGAAGGCAAATAGGTGAAGACACCCAAATCAGAATAACTTGTAAAACCCTAATATGGGACCAGTGTGCCTGTGCCCTTGACCCCCTTGTTTGAATGACCAAAACCTTTTGGAATTAGGTTCTCACAGCTCTGTTCAGCCCCTCCATGCCATAGCTTTCTAGGTTTTCGACAGTTTTAGGTCTGTAACTCTCGTTTTCTCTATTTTAGCCCTAGAAACCCTAGATTTGATAATTAGTCATAAGATCTGTCTCCTTGGAAATAAAGAGACCAATAAAGAGACCTCTCATATCTCCTTTGAGAACTGTAGATAAGTATTGAGTCTCCTTGATTCATGTTCCAATGTTCATGTAGAAGAGGGTTTGACCTAGTTTAAGGTTTTAAGCTAAGCCACCTTTTTCAACATAACATTTTGGAGAACCTGACATGAATCAAATTTGCAACCTTCTTAGCATTGTTGTATCACATCATAATTATCATTTCTATTTAATTTAAGAAGAAGAAGCATTCTTGCATCTCTACATTTTGGATTAGGGCATAAGATCTAGGGTTTGATGGTAAACCCTAGCTAGTCTTGCATTTAGTGGTTATATTTGAAATCTTATTTTTCAGATATTTGCTATGTTGACTGATTTCTAAATCAAATTTGAGGTTGTTGTAAAATATCATACTTTTCATATTTATTGAATTTAGGAAGAAATAAAACTCATTCATTCATCTTCCCTCTAAATTTTGAAAGCAAGAGCATAAACAAAACTCTCTAGTTGCATACATCATTAGGTACTTGTGCATCTTCATAAAAGCAAAGTTCTCTAAATTTTTGTTGCATTTAAGTGGATAAATCATTTAGGCACTCCTTTTGCACATACTACATATCTTACATTTGCAAGACTTAGTTGTTCTGGTTACCAAGAATATCACATTTTTTAAAAACCGCACTTTTCTTGCACTTGTAGGTCTTGGATTGCAATATTATTTTGATATTGGTTGTACTTGATTAATGAATAAATATGATTGCATATTGTTGTTCCATATCATATTTGCATATAGTATACAATCCATTTCATCATGGCCTCTTCTAGTTTTTCCTCTTTGGAATCTTGGCATGCATATTATAGATTTTGAAAAAAATTCTAAATTCATTAACATCCATCCATATGTCTTAGACCATATAGCATTCATGTATGATATTGATATTTCTATATGTTCCATATATGATATCCTTTGTTATATATCTAATTTTTCTAGCTTCATGACTCTCATGGGTGTTTATCCTTTGATATTAGAAGACTTTAATAAATTTATCTCCATGAATTGTCATGAGAAAGATGATGGTGATAGTTCTTGTTCTACTTCTACTACAAGCCATGATAATTCCATGTCTATTTCCATTGATCTCCCCTCTAATGCATATGATGGTGACCTAGCTTTTCCTACATCACCGTATATTTTGGATCCCTCTCTCAAAATCATTCCCAAGTTTGTGAGGATATTTTGGCGCAGAAAATCATTGATACATTTCTTAACATAACTCTACCTTCTCTTAATTATAATGCTCTCCCTTAAAAATATGAAGCATTAGTGGATGAAGATGCTTCTCTCACAATGGATCCCCATGGGTAGATATTCGGCATTCATCACATTCTCCTAAATTTTGTAACTCTCAAAACAATAACAATATAAATCCCATCATCATCAATAGACCTATCCCACCCACTAAGGGGATGTTGGATAGGTGCATTAATGTTTAAAATATTCCTAAAATCATCGTACATGAGGAACCTAATCCGCCTCCTTTCTCTAAACCTATGATTACAGTTTGAGGTGTTCTAAAACCATCTCGACCTCTTGGTTACATATTCAACTTTGCAAAGCAAATTACTCAAAGGAATCAAGGTGTTCAAAATGTGTCACAACAACCTCATTATCATGTGATTTCTCACACACAAAACACCTGTAATAACAAGAAAATTAAGCAAGCACCGAGTGTGCCCACTTCTCTTCCACCTTCTCAACCTTTTCTTCCCCCACCTCCTTATCTTTCTCAACATATTGGTAGAGAATATGATCTTGTTGAAAAGCTCCACACTACTCCGGCTAAGATATCTCTATGGGAATTAATACAAACATCACCTACATACCACAGAATACTCCAAGAATCTTTACAAAAGGTAATTGTTCCACCTGCTATTAAGCCGAATGATGTAGCAACCCTGTTAGATTATATGCATGCAACAAAAATGGACATCATTTTTCAACATCATGAATTACCTCCCATAGAAGTTCAAAACCAATATGATCCTATTATGATATTTGTCATTATTAATAGAATAAGGGTAAGACACACTATTATTGATGGTGGATTAGCTCTTAATATTTTTGGCATAGACTTGTTACATAAAATCAATGTTGATACGTCCCTTATTAAACCAAATAAACTCAATATTTTGTTAGGAATTTGTAGGTCTATTTAAACCAATTCCACATAACCCAATAGGAGAAACAAGATGCTGAAACAAACCATAATGCAAAGATCCAAAGAACAAGCAACAAGGAACACAAGATATACCCTGGGAAAACCCTTTGCAGGGAAAAACCTAGCCTCCAAAAGCATCCACGCTCAAATGTATTATTCAACAATATGAAATTACAATACAATCCATGAGCCTCCATGAATACTCCTGAACCATCAAGCACCTCCAATGCAACCTCCATGTGTACAAGCATGAATCCGCACATCACCAGCCATGCTTCACAATCTGCACTTACAAGAGAGAGCTCAATACAATGACAACCTCTCTCAAACCTCCAATCCACCTACAATGAAACAACCAACATTACCCAAACCACTAACCATGTGCTTGCTTTTATAGACTAAGCTCACACAAATACAACTTGTGGTATTGGATAAAACTATGTGCCCCAAAAACCATGGTAACACAAAACCATTAACTTATAAAACCACTTGACCCCACATTTGACTATTGGTACTAAATTTTCCCAATAAATCAAATAATACAAATAATAATTAATTAATCTATGTGTCCCACACACATAAAATAACTAACCCAATGTTACAATACAACTTATACAAGTGGTAACCGAATAAAATAGTACAATATTATGCAAGGTGTACAACACCTATCCCAACATTCTCCCACTTGTCATAAGGGTCAAATTATGAAATACATCATTATAGGTAAACATGAAATCACATGAATCTCCAGAATGCTCTCATGCTCTGTTAGGTCTCAAAAATGCAAGTTACTAATCCTAAGAGGATGCCAGGCTCTATATTTGGATTTGCAACATTTTTGAACTAACTTGACGAAATCAACCTTCAAGGTTTGATGATTTCCTACACTTTAGGTCCTGCTACACCTAGGTGGGTGAACCTTGAAATATTAAAGCAGTCTGAGTGTGGATGAATAGACTAACTAGGTCTATCTACAATGGCATAGGATGTAGGATAGATGACAAAGCTGACTAATTAATTCTATGTGTAATGTTTAATAAGTGATTGGCAGAAATTGTATAAGCAATATCAAAAAAAGGTTTTAATTAATGAGTTGAATGAGACCAGTGCCTTGTTGGGTAACAGAGTCAATTTGAAGGACTAAGAACAGTAGTTTCTAAATGGTAATAATTCTAGATATTTGGCACAGTTCTGGTTTATAGCTTGTATAAACGTGCAAGTAAATGACTGACAGACTCTTCTTGATAATCCAACCAAATAAAATCAGATATCTTATAATTCACCAGAAGGTACTTTAATCCTTACTTGAAGGAACCAAATGAAATGAAAAGACAAGATTAACAGATAATATTTTACTGGAGACAGTGTGTCAATCCTAATTATATGGCTCTACTTAGTAATCCCAACTTACTACTTCCAGGCTACTGTGAATAAATCAGAAGGGTTTAATTCCTTAGGATGGACACCAACCAAATTAATCACACAGATACAGCGAATGTGTATTGACAGATTAAATATATACTTGATATCTTAATCTGAATAACAGGGAAATGCAGAAATGGAGACAGCCACACGATTGAATAATTTCAACAAATAACTGATACCAAAGTAGAAATACTGAATCAGAGAACTTCAAATTTCTTCCTCAAAATAAAATATGCAACACGGTCATTTTGGAATATTATGTATATGTATATATGAATACTTCTACTGCTGATGATTTTTCAGCATAGATTGTTTGAACTTATATAGATATTTTCATGAAGAGATACAACTCTTCAATAAGTCCCTTGGGATTTTAACCAATACAAACAATAATTACATAATCTTAATTAGGCTCTGTTTAGCCATAAATAGACTTTTGTTAGATGATCTAAGTACTCCTGCGCACGGTGAGAATCAGTAAGCTCGACTGCACTCCTGGTGATTATATCAAGGGTGACCATTTCCTCCAGTTGTTTGCAAACTTCTGTAGATACAGAGGCTTTATCTTTTAGAGCTCCTGTGGCTTTGTGCAATATAACTTGACAATCAACAGTCCACTCTTCTTTTCTCTTTACCTCTCCATTATCTTTGAATATCCTGGGCACCCCTGCGTCTGAGGCATCAGTCCCTTCCTTAGCATCAGCTTTGAGTTTATCATAATAATTCTGGTGTTGTTTGAGCAATGCTCTTGCATCAGAGATATCTGTGCCATCAGTGGCACCTCTGTTTTGCAACTCGATCACCTTTTCTTGTATTCTCTCATCAAGCCTTTCATGTTCTTTGACTGCTTTATGATTTTCCGAGTAGTTATCCCAAAACTGGTTTAACCACCGTACCATGTTTGCATACCTGCTCTGCAGTATTGTAACAAATGCATCTATTTGAATTTGTTTGGCCTGATCATGGGATATCACTTGACTACTTTGTGAGCTCTCACCTTGAGTTATTCTCTTCGTAGATTGGCCAAAGGTGCTCTTAACAGCGTCCTTCAAGTAGTCATTCTCTTTTGTTAATCTTTCACAATTCAGCTTATAAGCATCTCTTTCCTTGATTAACATCTGAGCTTGTGCTTTATTTAACTTTGCAACATTGATACCAATGTCTGCAGTAATTATGGGGTCAGTTTCACCTGCTCTGAAAGTCATAACATGGCCAAAAGTTTTTTCAGTGTCTATGATGGCCGTTTTCTTATGGGGAGGATACAATGCCCATATCATTAAAGAATTTTCATCATTATTGTATCTCGTTCCCATATAGACTTCATTAACTCCTTATGGAGTAAGCTTATACTTATCATCAGCATTATTCAAAAAGCTATCAAAAACCAGAGCAGAATTTAAATCCAAACCGGGAAAAATCATAACCCCTGCATCTTTGAGCAGCTGTCTGCCTCTGCTTGGTGTCATGTCCTGCATTTCCTTATCCACTGTCTCCTTTAACAGATCTAATAACTGTTTTTCATTGTCAGCAGAAACATTATCTACTGACTCTCTAATTTCTTTTCCCTTGTATTTATACAGGAAGGATTTAAATTCCTTCGAATGAATGAATGTATCATCTGACACAAAAGAATCATAAGCCTTTTGGCGTGGATCTTCATCAGCAGACCCCTCCTCATCATGTATCACAACTGGAGGCTGATATTGTTGCATTTTTCTTTTAGACATTTCTATTGTCTTATCTTGTGGCTGTTCAGTCAATTCTTCCTCTTCAGAGGATACCACTTCAACTTCTGCCAACTACTTTTTCTTTTCATTCAAATCTCTGTTATATTTCTCTACCACCAAGTCGACTTCAGCCTCTTCCAAATTTCTAATGACATCATCATGTGGATAATGTATGTGCATGTATCCACTGAGATTTTGTTTTCTTCTTGCATAGTCAATGAAACCCTCAGGGTCAAACCCTTTCCTCACCTCAGCAGTCACCATGTTATAATGCATTAGTTTATCCAAAATGAGATTGTATCCTTCTTTTGAAACCACAGTAAAATCTCCAAAACACAAAGTACTAGGCATGAATGATTGTTTATCATGCGAACTTAGATGCATGACATTTGAACAATGCATTTGCCTAATTATTTCCAAATATGCAATTCTGTCAGGGACAGTTTTAGGCAATATAAATGGAGCATCCTCAAAACCATACACTTTGATCATAGTAGCATCCTCAAAACAATACCAATCTCCCCAATTATGAGTGACAGTAGGGGGGCCACCAAAATCTTTTGGTCTGAGGAATCTTTTTATTTCATCTGAAATGGAATATTCACAGGGGTGGTTGAAATACCTATATAGCACTTTAACACAATGCTCTTCAAATTGAGCATAGCTGGAGTTAGCATACCTGCTATCCCAGATTCTGGTCCACATTTGTACAGGTATCTTCTCCCCTTTCTTACCCGCAGCAACAACTTGAAGCTCATTTGGCCACAATCCTACTTCCTAGCCGTAGTATAAGACCATATGCATGAGCATCGAGTAATGCTCAAAAGAGCATGCTGGAGCATTGTTTTTTATTGCAGATAGACCAGAGTCTATTCTAGTAGCAACATAGGAGGCATAATCAAATTGTCTGGCATTGTGACATTGAATATCAGAGGTTATGACCATTAGAGGAATAGTCATGAACTCAGGGACCTCTGAGCCAAGGACTTGGCCTACAGAATAGTAAGTATATTGAATGTATGGTTCAAAAATGGATACATGAAAGGGAGGGCCATCATTCTCAGTCAAGGGTATCACTTCTCCTTCAATCCTGGGTCTATGAATGGGTAACCTCCATCCATTGTAGGTTGTATCCATTCTCCAGTATTCTTTATCCAAATCTTCATAAACAACAGGGACAGTGCACAAATCATCCAAATCATACACCTCACAAATAGCATTTTTTGATAGGTGTACAATTGGTTCTCCTTGAGGGTTGCAGATAGCTTTCAGGCCTGAATTGTAATGCCTGGCGAACAGTTGCAGGAGTTCTACATTCAAGAATACATTAGGTACAACCAGTTTGCCTAAATTCATGTGCCATGGGTTTGACACAGGAGCATTTCTAAATCTTCTGTTGTAGTGGAATCTGAAGAGTTCATATCCCCTAATTGGGGTCCAAATATCTCCCAGGCGCTTATGTTTGTCTTCCAATTTTTCTACTTCTGCCCTGAGTTGGGCAGACCTCCTGGCCTTGGGAGTTGACCCAGGCAACTGATCAATCAAGTCCTGATTTAGTTTTCTGTCTTTCACTTTTTCTTCAGGGGTTTGATCAGTTTTTTGCTTCTTTGGTTTACTGGTTTCCCCTTGTGATTTTCTTCCTTTTCCTTTCCCCGAAGTTTCCATTTTTGAAAAATTTGGCAGGAAATTCAAATACAGGCAATATAGTGGTTTGTGTATGTGTACCTGTCGCTCGATGGCTGGAATTGGAAGCCTTTGCTTTTTCCCTGAGAATTCTTCTGTATTCTGCTCTCGGACGGTTTTTTGCAATTATAATGATCGTATGAACTTTGTAGCCGTTTTGTATTAATTATCTGATCAATTCAATGTTCATCGCTGTGAAGTGTCACATCGCCATAACTCTTCCTATCGGCGTGCTTTTTGAAATGTCTGGGCGACCTCAACCCTTTTTTTATGGCGCGGACAGTCGATCGGCGTGACCCCTCAATTGTATCCCCGACGCCATGTAGTATCACATTTCAAGTGGGTGCGACCATCGGCGTGACTTCCTTCATCGCCAAGGGTTTTAGATCTCTCAGCGATATGGCGAGTCCCACCGATATACTTTGCTTATCGGGAAGATTGAGATCATCGGGATACTAAAATTATGTTTTCCCGATCTTTATTGTCTTACCGATAGTCTCTTCATGTATGAACTTTTATCTTTATCGGAATGACATTCACTATCGGGATAACTTTCTCAATATATCCCGATCCAAATCATCTCCCCGATGTCCTTTGTTATATCCTTCATCGGGCAAAGTTTAGTAAAGTGTCACCGACACCTTTTGATCGCCGTGACTTATGAATCGGCAAGACTTGTTTCTTTTATTCCGATATGTTAAGTTATCCCGATAGAGGTACATCGCTGTGAGTTTTGCCGATGGCTTTCTTATCGCCAAGACTCTTGATCATCGGAGACTTACTTGTTTTCTATTCCGATGGTTCATTTCTCATCGATGACTATTGCTTTGTTACCCTCGCATGTTGTTCGGTGAAACTTTTGCCGAAAGTGCTTCATCGGTATGATATATACCATCGGGGCAGCTTCTAAAAGATCATCCGATAGATATTTGTCATACCGATCGGCATGACCACTTGCCTTTCTTGTCGATGTAAAGTCATCGGTGTTGCTTACTCCATCGGTGAGCTCCATAATTCTTCTTCCGATCTCTATTTTCACGCCGATGGTTGTTTTCAAACAATTCCTTGTGTATCGGTGTAAGCCACACGACCCCTTGCCGATGGATTGATTTTGATGAAATTTGACACTGCTCATCCCTAGGCATTTTATGAGATACAAAAATTTTATATTATGGTCCTTTTGGGATATTCCTCAGGGTTTATTTAAATATGATGGAGTAAGGAAATAGTAAAATTTTGAAAATTTTACTGTGCTAACATGCTCCATCAAGATACCTGCAACAAAGAAAAGTGACCACCATCTCAAGCAAGAACTCCTGTCATCCTCCAATGTGCCACCTATGGAAGAAAATGAACATGCCAAGGTGAAGATGCACCAATCCAAAGAACACAAGCATCATATCCAACTGATAACATAAGGCTCCAAGCTACTGCCAAAGGTAAAAAAACCCACATGACTGGAAATAGCACCCACAACATATGCTAATACATCCAACCATCCATACCTCGTAGGTATCAACAACATCAATAAACTTATGCCAACAACATATCCAACCCATATACTGCAATAACAAGCTCCATGAATAAAACCTGTCAATGAAGAACACATGCATCCAGGAACTCCCACTGCATGGGTAATGTCAAATCTAAAAATAGATCCAAGCATACCAAGTCTATCAATCAACACTCAAACCAAGGTGTGGCTAATCAACAAGCGAATGTAGTATCAAGAACAATCACAATGATCCACACATGCATGATAAATCGCTGCATACTCTCTAACAACATGTCACCATAACTACCCCAAAGTCCAACCATATCAATATGATCCTCCAAGAAGTAGCCATAAGACAAAGAGAGAAAACCTGTGAATCATAATGTCCTTCTGCAAATACCTCAAAGTGCTAAGCTGTGTCAAGTATGATCTCCTCTACAACCCCAAATGAAAAGCCTCAACAACAGCCAACCATTCAATCTCATAAGAACAAATGAACATATGTAACATGTAACCAACATGGATGTAAGCCTCTCTAATCAAGGTAGATCAAACTCATAACCATTCCATAACCAAGAATAAGCCCAATCACATCTCCTAAACTCCTCATAATGAACATCATAGATCAAACCATACAAACAAGAAGATAACCATGCTAACATCCCTCAACTGAACCCTCCAGAACCAATGATTGTAGCTCAAGATCCATATCTATGAGAAGATGAAACATAAAGTAAAACACATCTAAAAGTATGGGCAATACCTCTGTTCTACCAAACCAAATTTTTTGCTTCATCAAGGCATTTTGAAACAAGTCTAGAAAATTTTTCGTCAAAAAGTTAAAAAAACAAAATTTCTAAAAATAGACGTCGAGTTAGGTTTTCTGGGTTTCTTAAGATATGGATGTTGGCAAAAATTTCTAAAAATAGAAAGTTTCTAAAAATAGAATCTCCAAATCAGGTGTCGCGCTCGATTCTCATTGGTCGATTTTCCTTCACGATCGGCACGGTTCAGACGGAATCTTCAAACGACCAAGTTTTCTCTACTGGGTCATTTTTACTTTTTCACAAGGTGAAGCATGAGCTCGAAAGTCATCAACACAGAAAATTTCACCTGCCAAATCTCTTCGACGAGTTTCCAACGCTGTTTCAACGATGCAAAACTGACAAACGGTCGTCGACTCGATGATGCACGCAAAACGATGCAAGATGGATCCAAGGTGAATGGAAAAGTTGGAAAATCACAAAAATGGCTAAGTCTGGTGAAACTGGGTGCCCCAGGAGGCTTGGGGCGCCCATCCTCTCCTGTGTTAGTTTTTTTCACGTTTTTTGAGAAACGTCGAAAATACTTCCGTCAGCTCCTTTCCAGTTGGTCAAACTTGGTCAAACTTGGTCAAAAGTCAGTCAAAGCCAGGATTTCATCATAGATATGTTTAGACTACTCAAATCACCCTCCGTCCCACCTCGACAGTCGTCAGAACGACCAAAATTGAAGATCGAACATGAGCAATCGGCACGGAAATCGAGAAAAGGTACAAAATTGACAATTTTTGAAAAAATGGCTAAGTGTTGACAAACTGGGCGCCCCTGGAGGCTTGGGGTGCCCATCCTCACCAGTGTTACTTTATTTTTCATGTTTTTCTTGAAAAACGCAAATCTCCTTCCGTCAGCCCGCTCTGGTTCAGTGTTGATCAGTTTGGCACGTTTTTCGAGGCAAATGGAAGGTACAATCAACTTAGTTTTCATCAGGCTTGCATATTTGCCAGATCATCAGACTCATTTTCATCCCAGTTGTTAGAAATCAACAGCCAAACAGGGGTCCAGTGCCTCCGGAACGCGCACGCAAACCAAGAAATTGAAAAAGTTGAAAAAACTAGAAAAATGGCTAAGTGTTGGGAAACTGGGCGCCCCAAGAGGCTTGGGGTGCCCATCTTGAGCAGTGTTAGAATATTTTTGTGTTTTCAGTGTTTTCTGACATGCCTTGTTACCAATCTTCACCCGTTGGCAGTTTCTGGGAGGTCAAACTTGGTCAAACGATGTCAGATCGTCGAACGGAGACAAGGGATGGAATCTCAGCTGATCAATCTCCAAAATGTCAGGATCAGTTAGCTTTTTCAGTTCATAATGACATTTTTCCACCTTGTCAAAGTCAGAGACAGGCCATATTTGAGTAAAAATGAGTGTTGAAGTGTCGAAAATGAAGAAATTTTGTTAACACTTCTTCCAACTCGCGCATTCGATGACATCATCAAAGAAGATATTTTTCATCGTCTTGCACATGAAGCCATAGGCTCCTACAAAATAGGGATTCTTCCTATTTGAAGATGTCCACTTGGATTTATGCTTTAAAAGATGCTTTCTTCTTAGATGAGGATGAAGTTTTCTTCTCACACAAGTAAAGCTGCTTTTTCGACCAAAGATTTATAAAGACAAGCTTTGGGCTTCTTTATTTCATTATCTTTTGCAGGTTGCATCTAGAGGAAATATTTTATTTTTCTTTCAATGAAGATTCGAAGACCCAAACCAGGTGCTTTTTCAGTTTTCTTCATAGATTCGGGTTGAGGAAGAAGAGAGGCTTGCTTTTTCAGGGTCCTTGTTTCAAGGAGATCATTTTTCAGAAATCTGACCAGAGCTTTTTCAGTTTTCGTCAAGATGAGTCCATCCAGATTATCATTCTCTTGAAGATTAGGAGTTGTGCTTTTTTCGGGAAACTGCTTTTTTCCTACTTTTTCGAGAAAATCTCCGCTTTTTCAAAATCTGACAATCTGGGTTGCTTAGAAACGGAATTATCTACAAAACCCATGTGCCAGCTTTTTTAGCTCACACTCTGCTTTTTCTAAAAATCAGCAAACAATTTTCAGCCATCTATTCAATACTTTTTCCAACATAGGCGTGTTCACAGTTGATTTTCAAATCTTCCAATATGCAGTACTCTCCAACACAATTCAGGCACAAAATAGCATTGGTTCATGATTACCTAAAAACTTGTGAAACAAACTTGCATAAAGTACTTCCAGTAATTAATTTACACTCCTTGGAGGATGCAGGCAATAATGCCATCAGGAATCTTGGACACTCCGGTTTGCTTGTAGCGGCATCCTTTCCTATCACTGTGCAAAGTATCGAGTTTGTGATTGCTTGTGTGACGCATTACAACTCGGTCACAAGAGAAATTCAGTCGGGTGATGGACGTGTGCTCTGTAGCTTGAGGCCAAATGACATTGAAAGTGCTTTACAATACCTATTTGGAGAGAGAACTTAACTGTTTCACTTGAAGAATGCAAGAGGGTTTGGAATAATGATAAGGAAAAATACAGAAAAAAGATTGGTCAGAGGTGGTTGGAAGAAAAGAAGAATATTATGCCAAAGAACGTTGGACGTGGAGAATTCAAGGAGGAGCATGCAATAATGATTACTCTGCTAAGTCGTATCACGGGTCAAGCAGATGCAAACAAATTTCAGCCTTGGATGTTTTACATCATGTCCCAGATTGTTGACGGAACCGAATTCTATGATTGGTCGGCACTAATCAGTGATTGTCTCCACCAACAAATAATTGATTTTCAAAGGGCTCATGAATTCCATATGATATCATACCTTGTGTATTTGATGGCTTTTCAGGGTCAATTCAGAGGTTTGAATGTTCTTGGAACTCTGGGTACTCAGCATGTGTATCATAATTTCCCGCAGTTAGAGATCTCTCAAGCTGAACGACATTACAGGCGGGTGAATGATGCATTCTTGATGCATGCAGTGCGAGACATGGACAAGGAGTTGCATATACGATTTTCTGTAGAGGCTAGAATAGCAATGGTAGAATGGGCTGATTGGTTTATCCAATTTCCTACTTTTTCCTACATCAGAGTATATGGCTTCTCAGGAGAGCCAGCCATGTTGCCGCGATATCCTACAGATGAAATAGCATTTATGGAATTTTTGAGGCAAGCTTATCAAGTGCATACATTTTTGCGTAGCAGACGCAAGACTGCCTTCAATTTTCCACTTGGGATGAGTATTTACAGATGTAGATCTGGAGCAGATGCCAAGGCAATTGGTAATGAATCATCCAGATATGGTCTTAAGTTTTTCGACAGGAGATCTTCATATGATCCCCGTGGTGTTTATGCATCACATCTTAGTCAGAATTGTACACACAAGTTTGCAGTTGAAGACTTCTGGGCCAATTGTGCTGATGAGTATGAAGTACGAAGACGCAGTTACAGTAGGTTCACTCTTCAGCAAATGTCTGATATCCTATCAGAAGACATAGAGGGTTTGACAGAGAGTGGTGAAGTTCTACTTCCCACGTATTTCAGGGACCAAATTGAGCAACAACTGTTGCCGCCAGTTAACTGGTCAATAAAAGAGAGTACTTCCATTGAGGAGAGAACAAGTTGAGTGGTTAAAAATAGTTTGATATTCTTGAAGACTAAGCGGAAGGATGATATTCCAGTAGCAGAGCTACCAGTTTTGCAACCATCAGAACCTTCCACTTCCAAGCCAAAACAAAGAGTAAAGGCTATGAGTGTTCTCCCAGAGGGAACAAAAATGGCAAAGTTAAAGAGGAAGAAAGATGAGTCTCCAGCTCATGTCCAACAGGAACATCCACCAGTTGAACCAGAAGCTCCTGTTGAAACAACACTGCATGTTGAAGTGTTACCTTTAGATCATGTATCTCCACCTTCTTCACCTATCCCTTCTCCTATTCACATAGATTCAGAGCCAGATTCACCAGTTCGCAACTTTGATGCAAGCATTGATTCATCAGGAGCTGATGAGGCGAGAACCGAGCTTCCAAGAGAGGATGGCTCATCTTGGCTTGAAAACATTCTGGGAAGGAAGAGAAGAAAGCCCTCATATCAGCTGGACTTAACAGAGCTAAAAATCGTCTATCAAGACACATCAGACAAGCAACTGAAGAAGCAGATTCGCATTGAGAAGAATGCAGATGGAGAAATCATTCTTGAGACTGCAACACCTCCAGAAAATAGAAGTGCTAATGATGTCAAGGTTGATGACTTCACAGTTGTCAAAGCCAACCTTGGCAGAAGTACTCGCCATACAGATGTCAATCTCTTTGAGGCTGCAGCGGATAGCTTGAAGGAAAGGGTGTTGAGAGATAGAGAAGACAAGGCAGCTCTCAAAGCTGAGGTTCGACAGTTGCGGCAATACATTTCCAACCTTTTCCATGGCAATTCACAGGTTGATTTGCTTCTTCCACTGAGTCTTGGATCATCAGCCGATCAGCGGCATTTCAGTAAGTTGGTCCTCTATGGGAGGCACATGGATAGTTGGGTAGAAGAATTTGTGACCAAAGGGAGAGTTGTACTTGCAGAGCTTTATCAGTTGAAGTACAACGCTCATGATTTACGCCAAGGCATATAGGGGTCGCAGCAGATCATGGCAGAAAATAAACCGGTGTTTGAGATCATTATCTCCGACTTGAAGATTGCACTTGATACTGTTGATTCAGCTGAAGATAAGAAGACAGTTTCTACTTGGAAAGCGCAATATCTTTTCACAGTAAAAACTTATGATAGTATGATTTCAGAGTTGACAGAATGGAAAGAAAAGGTAATCGACATCCTCAAGTTCGTCAGATCCTTTGTCTCTCAGATCCCGTGTTCATATGAGAAAAAAGATGGTACCCTGTATGACCTCGAGGAAGTGCAAGCAGAGTTTCAGACTCTCGTTCGCAACAACTTTAATGATGATATCAATACTGGCAAGATGAGTCGTCTTGCCGCAATGTCAGTGAAATTTGACAAGGCTGCGGGTGAAGTTCACGAATTTCTTCAGATGGTTGCCAATGGTGAAGAAATGTTAGAGAATTAGAATATTGTTCTAGAGAGTATCAGTGTTCCTGGCAGAGATGCGGTCACTCGCTTTTTAGAAGATATTGTTTCCCAGAATATCGACGGATGACATCACCAAAAAGCTAGAATGTTGATGAGGATGCATTCCAAAATAAAGCAGCTTTAAAACATATGCTTTTTGTTTTAAAGCATGTGCTTTCATCATAAGCTCATCCATTCTATATTTAGAAAGAAAGCACCTTGTGATAGTTGGAATCTTTTTGCTTTAAAGCATTTGTTTATTGTATCTTTGTCTTAGAATAGTAATAAAGCTTGCGAGTTGGCAAGTTAGGGTTAATCAAAGAGATTTTAGGGTTCCCTATTCCTTTGAATTTAGTATAAATAAGGGCATCCTTGCCCATTGTTGGTAATGGTAGTTGTGATAGCAAATTTGTTGTGCCTATTCTAGCCTGCAAACATTGTTATTCCAAGTGTCTGTTCAATCTGTGTTCATTGTAAGGAATGACTTTTGTGATAACAAATTTGCTGTGCCTATTCTAGCCTGCAAACATTGTTATTTCAGGTGTTTGTTCACTTTGTGTTCAGTGTTCTCCGGTGTTTGATCGCTTACTGTATGCCTACCTTTTGCTGCAATCTTGCTGTCCTGGAGTTGTATTAAACTTTCTGATATTGAATAGAAATCTCATGCCTACTTTGTTCTGATATTCTATATCAATTCATCAAGTTTTCATCATCAGATGTGTAGCTTCTGTGGCTTTCATTTTCATCTTTCATCATTAAAGTACTCTTAGTCTTGTGGTGTAAATCTGGAGGAAAACTACTTGAGTTTTTGTGTTAACAATCATTCCCCGTTCACTTTCAACTTCCTTTGCTCTGAATTTACTCAGGAGGTTGAAAGCGTCATTAGTCTATGCTAGTTGTAGTAGAAGTTTTATTAAAAAGGAAAAACCTCTTCTGCAACGTTTAGAGTTTTATAACCTTGTGCTCTGCAGCTGAGAATCAAAAAGAAGATAGGCGAAGTTTCATTCAAGTTATCTTTTCAGCGAACATCAGCAAGAAAGGGAACTCCCCCTTCCAATAGGAGAGCAGTTTATCTGTGCATAGCTGTCCGTTTCCAAATCACATACCAGAGGTGCGAAGTGAAACGCCAACAACCTCATAGATGATAAACTGCTGAGTAGACCAAGAGTGGGGAATGAGAATGCTCCTCCAAGATACACCAAGCCACAAAGACTCTCTCCAAGAACAATCTCCTCTAAGTCTATAATGAACTCACGTCCATATCCAGGTGTAAGGCTCCTTGGTCTATCTGCTAAAACCTCCAAAGAGTAACCCTCTCAACAAGTGTCTCTAATCACAAGAGAAATCCAGCCTCACCTAAGTCTCCAAGTATCCATGAGCAGCTATAACTGACCAATACATGCCAAACTCCAAATGCAACATAGCACCATCATGAAGTAATCAAGCAAAAGATCAAAGTACTCAATACCAAGAGAACAAACAAGATCACTGTTAATGCTCCTACTGCACATCTGCATAAGAATCCCATCATGACATCATGATCTAACCATCTTCTCATAAGAAGATCATATGCAACAAAGCGTACAATGATGCATACATCTTGTCTCAAAAGAACCTGTATCATGCCAATACTCTAAGCTAGCATCAAGAGTAAACCATGACATAATATCATCTCTAAATCAAGGATAAACATGTCATACTGACAAATCATAATCCAACATCTCAACCAAAAACTCAAAAGAGTCCTCCATGGTAAACCAAGATGTCAACATCTCCAATCATATGAAGATAACCATCTCCTAAAAACTGAGTTGAAAATGTCAAAGAACTCTCACAATCAAGAGCTCCTCCATAACACCAACATCCACTGTAGAAGATCATCCATCATGTATGATGAATCCAACATGCTGCCAAAGCTCCCATTGAATCGTGATACTGAGCTATCTATGACAACAAAATAACCATCTCCTAAATGAAGATTATCTATGGCTCCAAACCAATCAAGGAATCCCACTGTAACATCAACAGCTCCCAAAAGGTCTAGTGAGCCAAAATCTCCAAACAAGAAGATAAAGCCATCACTGTCAAAAGCTAACATAGAATCATGTATCCAAGCTCTCCATGACATCGTGATAAACATGCTGCAAGTCCCAATTAACTAACTATCAAAGCACTCTAATCATCCATCCTCTTATCCCAAAGCAACATACCAATGCACAATGACCACAGACAAGGCCAACTAACAAAGTCTGCATAAACACTGAATCAATCTGGTGGATAAAGGCAGTCCACATTCGAGTCATCCCACTGTAGCCAAGGAGTAGCTAATCCACAAAACTACATAACTCGTAGATCCAAAACCGATGTAACATGCAAAATCACCATCACACTAGTAAACTGCAAACAGAGATATCAAAGAAGATAACCTGTAGACTCCAAGACTCAAACACCAAATCAACTCTAGATTTGATTTGCCAACAATTCCACAAACGAATACCATAGTCAAGGAACTAACCAAGCATCCAGGAGATAAGAACAATCCCCTAAAAACAACACCACCTGTAATCATGAATCGAACATCATAGCCCATACCTGTCAATCGCATACATGATCATGTCGTGCCAATGCAAAAGTGAACCTGCATATCCATGACACCATAATCATCATCATCGATGTACCTATACTCAACTCCCACTGAAACGAGACTCCAAGTCTCACACGAGTATCAACCATGTCCTCAAACCAGAAGACAACCTGTACCTGTCTCCATCAAAATCATAACTCTGAAAACACCTATAAACCTATATCAAGAAGCACCAAATCTAAAAATCTGCTATACCATGCTAATGGTTTCATAGCAACATGCACTCCCACAAGTCTGTGCCAACAAATCCATCCGAATGCACTTGTAAATGCACTCTGAATCTCAGGCTCCCACAAGTGATCAAACAAGTACAATTCTCTCTCTGCACACCAAACTAAAAATCTATATGATCAAAACTGTAGTACACTACAAGAGCTCTCCAACGCCTATCCGAAATCAAAAATCTGACTTCGTATGCGAAAGTTATGAGCATAAAACTATATCGAAGCAATGCGGACTTCAAACACCAAATTCTGACACAAACAGCAAAATCTGATCATGAAACTTGTACCACTGCGTAGTGCTCGGAGAGAGCTCTTCGACGCCTATAAGAAGTCGAAAAACTGTTACCGTATGTGAAAGTTATGCCTCCCGGAAGAAAAGGCACTCTGAGGGCTAAAACCGGACCCCTGGGGGGCCCTGTACCCTGATGATGTGGCATGTCATTGCTGACGTTATCACTGCTGACGTTATCACTGCTGACTGGGCAAATGAGGTGGCTGCTGATGTAGCGTATGAATTGGCATCTTCATCTTTGACCGGCGGACTCCAAAAAATTTTCCAATTTGTTTTAATTTCCAATGGACCCCACCATAAAGGAGATTTATTTATTTTTGAAAGGTCCAAGTTTTAATATTTTTATTATGGCTGCCATAATTTTAAAAACCCCACCGTAGCATTTCAAAACAAAGAGATTTTTTTTTTTTAAGTTTTAATGCCCATACAAACCCCACGCCAAACCTTATTTAAAAGGTTTTAATAATATAAAATTTTTAAGTTTTAAAAAGAGGTTTAAAAGCCCTCACGGGCTATTTTGGACACCACGGCCCAAAAGGCCGACCAAGGGGGTACGGCGGTCTGCGTGCCACTGTACCCTCTACAACTTTCTGCAGGGGACAGGGGGTACGGAGGTACCCGCTCCTCCCTCTTTAAATTTTTTTTTTTTGTTTTTTTACATATCTTGCAATTTTAAAATTGCATTTCTATAGTTTAAAATTTTTTTTTAATCAAAACAATTTTTTTTTTCAAACTATAGTATTGCGCAGGAATTTATTTTTTCTAAAAAAAAAATTTTCCTCTGCAAATAAAAAATTTTATACCGCGTCCCTAGGAGGGGCATTTTTTGCTTTTTCTTTCTGTGGCCGAAATAGGTCAAATTTTATATGAATTTTCGTTTCTCAGGCCTCTTGGACTCAATGGCGAGGTCCGTTTTGTTCTAGGAGGTCATCTGTAGAAGTTCCTCCTCAAAACCCTCATGAAGCCAAAACCTGGAAACCCTCTTCAGCCATGATTTTTCAATCACCCGATCTGCAACATACACGACAAATCACCAATACTCAGAACCCCCAAACTGCAATACAACCTGCACAAAACCTTGTAATGCCTTCAATCATTTCATGAATCTCAAACCTCCAATCCACCTACAATGAAACAACCAACATTACCCAAACCACTAACCATGTGCTTGCTTTTATAGACTAAGCTCACACCAATACAACTTGTGGTATTGGATAAAACTATGTGCCCCAAAAACCATGGTAACACAAAACCATTAACTTATAAAACCACTTGACCCCACATTTGACTATTGGTACTAACTTTTCCTAATAAATCAAATAATACAAATAATAATTAATTACTCTATGTGTCCCACACACATAAAATAACTAACCTAATGTTACAATACAACTTATACAAGTGGTAACTGAATAAAATAGTACAATATTATGCAAGGTGTACAATACCCATCCCAACATATTTGTGGCTTTGATAATGTTGGTAGATAATCATTAGGTACTATCACCTTAAATGTTAAGGATGGACCTGTGACATTACCTACCCCTATCCACATCATGCCTAGTTATCTTTCATACTATCTTCTTCTTGGTAGACCCTAGATTCATGTCACGGGGGCAATCACATATACCCTTCATCGATCAATCAAGTTTGTTTATGATAATAAGCTCCAAACAATTGAAGTTGATTTAATTCCAGAAAGTTGCTTGCAAATGGAAGCAAGACATAAAATTCATCTAAATAATTTGATCCCTTCTTTAACAAAAGTTGAACCACTACCCTATGCTGCTAACAATTGTGATGGTCAAGATAGTGTCGGCCCTTCAAATGTGTTCTTAGGTGATTATTGGGGTTTATTAGATTTTACACCCACCTTTAAGGGTGAATATAAAATCTCACTAGCACACCCAAAAACCTTGAAGGGAAATGAAATTTCTTCAACACAACCTCTTGCTCCTAAAAAAATTAAACTCAAAAGTAATGATGATAGAACTTTTGCTATTGATGATGATTTGCTTCCTTATACATAAATGGCAGCCATTTGTGATATATCATCTCAATCTGAAAAGCTCAAATCTAATGGATTATCTTATTCTAATTCATGTCTTTGTAATGACAAGGTCCCTTTAGATTTCAACCCCCATGGGTTTGTTGAAAAAATGATTGACCTTCCTCACCATGATCCAAAGTATGATCCGTCTACTTATTCTTCAACACATGATCACACTTCTCATTTCAACAAAGCTAATAATGTAGTCTCTCCTCTTCCTTCGGATTTGGAGATGTGTTATGGGTGTGGATTTAAAATTCTTTCTAAACTTGGATATAATGGAAATGGGTTAGGATGCAAAGAACAAGGCATTAAGGAAACCGTGGAACCAACACCACACTTGTCTAAAGTAGGTGTAGGTTTCGGACCTTCTGCTAGGTTCTCTCCACCATGTTCACAAAAAAGGGATTGCTTCCTACTCCACCTATATCTTCTATTCTATCTCAACAAGTGTGTATTTGTCAAGTCTACTCAAGGACTACTTAATCACTCTTCCTCCTCCAACACACAAACAGATTCTACAAAATAATGATTCAATACCTCATTACTGTGCATATCATCGAGCACTGGGTCATTTCACTAAGGAATGTCGAGCCTTGGGTGACAAAATTCAACAACTTTGAACATGGTATGGCTCTAGCACTTTTCACCACACTTGATGTAGTCCCTATAGAACCTTGTCCTCTATCCATTTTATAATAAGCAAGTTGGGGGAGGATGATTTTTATAGGCTGACTCACAAGTGTGGTCCTTATGCTTGTATGTAACGTTATCACCGTATTGTGATATCTTGTTGATTGGTAGTTCTCCCTTGGCACCCTTGTTAGCACAAAGGTACAAGGAGAAAGAATGTGTTGTGTCATTCCTCTATATGTATCTTCATTCTTCTATATGTCATGATTTGCTATTTTTATTGGATGCTTTAGCATCATTTCATTATTCAATTGTTGCTTGGATGTGATCTTTCTTCCATCATCCTCATATTCATGTGGCACATTGTTGCAATTCTCAACATCATACCATGACTACACAAGCCATTGTGTATCATGCCTACAAGCATCGCCTTAGTTGCTCATCCTGGGGGCAACCCCTTGTGGTGATGTAGCTTTTGAGAACACATATCATTTGGGCATGTGCTTTTAGAAAGCTCCTATGCCTATTTTATATTTCTTCCTTATTCTACCTTAAAGGAAATTACTCCCTAAAGGAGTAAGCAATCGCTTTAAGGTGGGGGCATATATCATGATATTCACTTTGTTATACACCACACAGTTGGTCTCATTTGATTATATTTGAAGTTGTTTAATAGGAAAAATGAAGAGGATTTGTTTAGGGTTGATTTTGATAGTTTGTATGAATCCTCCTTTCTCCACTAAACATTCAAGGACTTTCAGTCAAGTAGAGGAACCTACTACAGACCTTATGTCACTTGGAACATAGGGGAAGATTGGAATTGTGTGATTTAGTTGTTCAATTAAGTCCAATTATGCTCAAAATCCCTAATTATGCAAATTCATGAACAAATAGACAAATTACGGAAAATGATCGCACATAGAGATATCAAATGACAATCAAACGTGTACCAGATTTTGAAGTTTAGAAAATAAAAAATTTGGGGACTAATGAGCGGACGCCCTAGTCCAGTGCCACAATTTATGTCGAGATCTGGGAATCTTGTCTGCAACATGTTCCTGTTGTTCCAAAGATTTTTTTGTTGCAGGATCTGGAGGACTAATGAGCATGTGCCCGAGTCTAGCTCCCTATTTTCTTCTCTCATCTGCAATTCTGATAGTCTGTAATGCTCTCCTGTAACTCCACTTTTTCTGCTCCTGCAACTTGTACCCTGCAAACACAGAAAAATGGGTTGGAGGTTGTCGTGTTTAGAGGCTTGCCTTAGTCAAGCCCCAGAGAGACATTAAGGTCTTCTAAACAGTGTTATCAGACAAAGAGTGTGTATCCCTGCAAGATAGAGGCAAAATCCAAATGATAAATGATAGAAAACACAATCGATATCACCTTGTAGTGAATATCTCATGGAAGGAAGATGCTCTTCATGCCATAAGGATATGGATGCCAAATCTGCAAATACAAACACAAGAACAACATAAATTCTACTCTACAACACAATGAATGCCTTGAATCACTTTCACATAAGCCACAAGTTCACAATTACCATCTAATGTCCATCTAGTTTACAAATGAATCACTAATCATGCTTATAAATGCAACTACAAACATTCCTGCTAAGAATTTTGTAATTCAAATTTACCGTGTCAGCATAGGACCCAAATAACGGTCATAAATTGACACTGTGAAATTGGTCCTGACCTAAAATAGGGTAGGACTAGGGTGTAGGCGCCCAAGTCCTCCCCCCCTATTTCAGGTAGGATTTATGTTAAGTGCATCCCCTGAGTCTTAATTGCCATGAAATATCAAGGTTTTCTCATTGGGAGTCATCAAAATCATGCAAGATGCTCTAAATGCATACTAAAGGACCCAAGAGCTAAACCTTAATAGGAAAAAGCCCCCAAGGTTATCTTTTTCTGACATAACATTTAGCCCCCACTTTAATGTATGTATGAATGTAAGGCCAATACATGCACTAAAGTACGGTCAACAAGCACAACAAACATGCCAAGCACGGAGAAGACACGCCAATCATAGAGAATACAGTAACAGGCATGCAAAACACAGAGAAGAAGGTTATAGTCACGCAAAACAAGGAGAAGATAGCATTGAAGACACACAAAACACAGTGAATGCAGTGAAGATAGTGATGATTTTCTTTTTCTTTTTTCTTTTATATATGAAATGTAGATGCAAGCACAAGGAAAGTAAACACACCACCCATAATGCATGAGAGACTCATCGCCACCAATCTTTAAGACTACATATGGGGCAACAGACACGCCAAACAAATTAAGCACGCCATACAAATCCCAAATCATAGGAGGGACTCATCTCCACCGGTCTTTAAGACTATGCTTGAGAACAAACACACAATACACACATACTTAGAAGTCACGGAGAAAACACGGCAGACAAGCGATGGAGTGTTCCTATTTCTAGGTTCAATAACATCTTAGGTACATTACAGGCACACACTGACGATTGGGCTTCACCACAACAATCACCGAAGACATGCTTAAGTTTTGAGTTAGTCACAGAACCACTCCCTACCTCCGTAGAGGACTTTTGAAAATGATAGGATGTGCACTCTCCATGAGAAATACACCATCCCCGCCTCCATAGAGGGCTTAAGAAAAGGATGCAATATCCCGCCTCCACAGAGGGCTTAAATGATTGCAAGTTGATTTCAAACAAATCTCAGAGTGCAAGAGGGACTCATTTCCACCAATCTTTAAGACTGCACCTGAGAACAAACACATTGCTAACATCTAGAACAAACAGCTTACCTTATATATGTCCCCACCTTAAGGTGGTTGATATCAGGTACCGATATCAAGCACATTAAGGTAGGGAGAAAACACACAAGGGAACACAAACTCTCGCAAAGCCCATGCCCCCTAGAGGTGACATGTACTTTACAATCACCAAATGTTCCCACAAACACATTCCTGCAAGAAAAGGTGTTAGTGTCCATATAATCATGATAAACAACAATGCATAATGCAAGATTCAAGATAGACAAAGTGCACAGAGTAGCAGTATTGTTTTGTTTTGTAAGTGCGATAAGACAACATCAAGATCACACGGAGTGCTTCTACTAGCCAAGCATCAGATAATATATAACAATCCCATCATCATATAGGAACTAAGTCCAATTTTTGATTTCTCGCTAAAGGGACACTAGGTCTGCATCAATATAAAATATTTTTTGTCATCATCCCACTAGATAGAAACACTAGAGGAAAGGAAACAGTAAATCGAGAGAGGAGAAACAAGTGTCTTAGGGATATTCACGTAGGAGTGTACCCCCAAGTCACCAACCACAATGCTATGTCCATAAGACAGAACACACAAAAGTGAAAATAGAGGAGAAGCAATATAGAAGAATGATGATACAAATAGAAGAAGGGTCACAATAGAGGCAGTCTCCTGGTATCCTAGACCTTACAAGAGAATCAAGGGTCATCCCAGGAGGCCTAAACAACACATAACACATCATGGGAGAAACACATCATGAGAGATAAAGGGTTAGAAATACTTACCTGCAAGGACAACCAGACTAGCGGTCATCACGGATCTTGATCTTTACCTTAATGGTTAAATCTTTATCTCTTCTTCTCTCTTCCATATGTTCATGAGTTTGTGAGGGTATCCTTGTAGGAAAGGTATCCATTAATGATGGTAGAGAGGGTATATTGCCATTTTTTGTGTCAGTTATAGGAGCTCTTGTGATTCCATTTGAATGATGTTGTTGAGGAACCTGAAAAGTGCCCATCTCGGTCCATATATAAGGTGTTGAATACCTTGGTTTTGAGGGATAGGTTGTTCTTCAATGTCATGTGAAATTGAATTGTTTTCCAACCTATGTGAAGGTTGAGGTAAAGATGCATGATCTATTTCCTTGTTTAAGATGAAATTGAGAAGTTCTTTAACATTAGGTGGTAAATTTTTAGTTTCACTGTGTTGAAGCAAATGGTCATAAAGAGAATCTGCATCATCCAAAGCATCATCCTGGCCAGGGAGAGTGGGAAGGGATGGCAGAGTGGTATGGACAAATGTATCAATGATGTCTTTTTCTTGTGCCAAAATTTCCTCACTAAATGGGGTTATGTTGGGACAAGTCTCTTTGTTCGATGAATCACTCATTGCTATATCATTCTCGTATGTCTCAAAAAGAATTTCCATTATGTCATCATGAAATGAAGGGAGAGAGGGAATAACATCTTCACTGCTACTTTCCCCATGGTTATTTTTAGAAATGAAATTAGTGGTATTTTCCAATATTGAAGGGAAAACACCCACGATAGTGAGAAAGATTTCAAAATAAGCTATTGTTCGAAGGATATCACAGGGAGTGCTCACGTTCATGTCAATGTCATAGATGTATGCTATTTGATGCAAGACTTGAGGATGTTTATCAATGAATTTGCAAAAATTATCATAATTCATAATGTACTCAAATAAATCTTCCAAAGATGACTGATGAGGAGAATCCATGAATGCAAAACTATGTGTAAATATGTCCTAAAATGCTTGATTTTTGAACTTTTTTCAATGCAAATAAGTGAAAGAAAGGGTGTTGTAAGGAAATTGATCAAGTTTAGAAATTAATATGTCTAATATCAGTCCAATAAAGCAATAATATCCTTCACAACACACCTTTTATGGAATCCTAGAATGATGACAAGTCAAAACCTAGTGAAAATACACTAAAATATGCATTTTTTCACAAATTTTCAATCCAATAGAAAGGGTGTTGTAAAGAATTTTAGGAGTTGCAGCAGATTATAAAATTAATATCAGTCACCTAAAGCCATAAAATCCATCAAAACACACTTGGAGTGCAAATCTAAGTCAAACCTTAGGGAAAATATAGTCAAAATATGCAAATTTTCACCAAATTTTCAATGTAAGAGCCCAATAAAAAGGTTTTGTAAAGAATTTTAGGAGGGGAAGAATATAATAACCCTTATAACATCCAATTAATGCAGAAAAATCCTTTACAACATGCCTATGGTGCTAATCTAGAGAGACGTTAAGGCCAAAATCTAATGAAAAATCAAGGTTTTCAAACCCTAGGTATGAAATTTTGCGAGCAAACCACTATGATGCAACACTAAAATTAGAAATCAGTCCTAATTAGTGTTTTAAAAGGGTAGTAAAATATGAAACAAGATTTTGATTACAAACCCTAGCTAATGCAGAACTAGGTTATATGGAAAAATGCACAATTTCAAGCAATTTTTAACAATTTAAGCATGAAAATGCAATCTAAAAGAATGATGAATGAAAAATTTCTGTATTTTAAATCAAATCTAACAATAATGACATAAATTTATTGAAATTAAATGCCAATTAATCTAAATTACTTGAAAATGCAAGCTAAAGATGCCAAATTTTTCAATTTTTTTAATTTTTTGTAATTTTTCAAATCCAATAAGATGAACAATGATATGGATGAATGAAATGAATGTTAATCTGAAGCACAACACTCAACAAGGTGAAAAATTCATTAAAATCACGGGTTCACCAAAATGTTTAATAGGAAAAATGAAGAGGATTTGTTTAGGGTTGATTTTGATAGTTTATATGAATCCTCCTTTCTCCACTAAACATTCAAGGACTTTCAGATGAGTAGAGGATCCTACTTCAGACCCTCTATCACTTGGAACATAGGGGAAGATTGGAATTGTGTGATTTAGTTGTTTAATTAAGTCCAATTATGCTCAAAAACCCTAATTATGCAAATTCATGCACAAATGGACAAATTACAGAAAATGATCGCACATAGAGATATCAAATGACAATCAAATGTGTACCAAATTTTGAAGTTTATAAAATAGAAAAGTCAGGAACTAATGAGCTGGTGCCCTAGTCCAGTGCCACAATTTCTGTCGAGATCTGGGAATCTTGTCTGCAACCTGTTCCTGTTGTTCCAAAGATTTTTCTATTGTCGGATCCGGAGGACTAATCAGTGGGCACCCAAGTCCAGGTCCCTATTTTCTTCTCTAATCTACAATTCTAACAGTATACAATGCTCTCTTGTGACTCCACTTTTTCTGCTCATGCAACCTGTAACCTATAATCACAAAAAAATGGGTTAGGGGTTGTGGTGTTTAGAGGCTTGCCTCAGTCAAGCCCCAGAGAGACATTCAAGTCTTCCGAACACTGTTGTTAGATAAAGAGTGTGTATTCCTATGGGATATAGGTGAAATCCAAATGATAAATGATAGAAAACACAATTAATATCACCTTGCAATGAAGATCTCATGGAAGGAAGATGCTCTTCACACCATGCGATGGACGCCAAATATGAAAATATAAACACAAGAACAACACAAATTCTTCTCTGCAACACAATGAATGCCTTGAATCACTTTCACATAAGCCACAAGTTCACAATTGTCATCTAATGTCCATCTAGTTTGCAAATGAATCACTAATCAGGTAAGTAGGACACAAATAACGGTCATAAACTGACACTTTAAAATTGGTCCTAACCTAAAATAGGGCAGGACTAGGGCGCGGGTGTCCAAGTCCTCCCCCCTATTTTAGGTAGGATTTATGTTAAGTGCATCCCCTGAGTCCTATTTGCCATGAAACATCAAGGTTTTCTCATAGGGAGTAATCAAAATCATGCAAGATGCTCTAAATGCATACTAAAAGACCTGAGAGTTAAACCTTAATAGGAAAAAGCCCCCAAGGTCACTTTTTTTGACATAATAGAAGTATCTTGCCAGAGATAGACATTTATCTTGGAAAGTGCTTGGAGGCAAGATCTTGAGTCTATCTTTCTTTCTGTGGTTGAAGTTTTGTATGTTTGAGAGAAGGGCTGTGCCACAAACTAGATTTTGGATTGAGTACCTACATCATCACGATTAGGTGAGGTCACTTTGCCTTCTTATTCTGTAAGACTTCATGTAAATCCTCTTGTGGGAGGTGGGTTGTGTATTCCCTTGAGTGGAAACACTTTTCTTGATGTGGATTATTTGTATGACGTGTTGTATCTTCTTATGCTTCTCATTTCTAACTAACCCCTTCGTAGCGTTCTTCTTATTGCATCTTGAGGAATGATGCACGGTGATTGAGACAACCTTTTAGATTGAGATCTCTTTTGTCATGTTGACTCAAGGTCTTTCATTATTTTCTTTCTCCTTGTGGTTGTTGTATGATGCATGTATTCTCCTCATATATTCTTATAATCTATGTATTCTTAATGCCTCTTATGTGCTTTGTGTGTATTCTCTATGTATTCCTTATGTATGCCTCTTGAGTGCTTTGCATGTATTCCATGTGTGTTTCATACGTATTTTATGTATACTTTATGTATGGCGTGTATAATTTGTGTATGGTGTGTATACTTTATGTATTACGTGTATGCTTTGTGTATTGCGTGTATACATTGTGATCGCTCAGGTGTATGCCATGTGTATGTCTTGTCTTGTCTCATGTTTTCTAAGTGCTTCATGTATGTAGAAATTATGCCTTGCATCTTATGTGTATGAAATTCTTCTAGCTTCATAGAATCCTAAGCTTGGGGGTTTGCACAACTCCCAACATGGTGACATTCTATGGCTTCTATGTTTGTTGTGATTGAAATATGTCCTCTTCATACTTTAGTGTGAGTATGAGCATAACATCATACCCACACTAAAGTGGGGGCTAAATGTTATGGAGTAAAATGTTTACCCTTGCCATTTTACACCTAGTTTAACCTGGGTGGACCTAAACCAATTAATTCTTAATCCTAATACATAAAACTTGAAAGATAACTTTGGATAATTTGAACTATGCACACTTAATTGAGCTCATCCTGGAGTTTTGAGGAGCTAAAGGACAAGGGTGCCCAGTGTCCTGGGCCCTCCTTTAAGCTCGGGGCTAAATTAAGGTTATGTCATCTTTTGACATCTCTAGTGTTTATTCATTTCAGCCTCATTTGGTTTACTTCCCTAAAAATTGATGGGAATGCATATAAAAGGAAGTTTATCTATTCATTTGAACAACTAATGATTCTAAGCACTCTAGCACTCTCTATCTCTCATGCTCTTTATTCTTCTCTAAAGCTCTCTATGGTGGATTATTGTTGTTGTACTAACTTCTTGCAGGTCTTGTGAAGATATTTCTACTTCTTTGGGGCTACATCAACTTCTTGAGTCAATTTGTAATGCCACATCAAAAAATCTGGGGTTTCTATGCTCATGGTGAATCCTTTCCTTTATGCTTTATTACAACATTCCATTCTACTTTAGATTGCCTTTGCCCTCCTAGGGCACACACTCTTTGATCTCTTATCATTACCATTCACGGGGCTTGACTTAGTCAAGATCCTAAATAGCACCCAACATTCTTCCTTGTTTCGTGTGTGCAAGTCACATTCGGTAGAATTGGAGGAGAAGTGACAGGAAGCAAGAAGGCAGATAGGCGAAGACACCTAAATCAAAATATTCTGTAAAAGCCTAATCTGGGATCAAGTCACCTAGACCCCTTGATCCCCTTATTCAAATGACCAAAATATTTTGGAATCAGGTTCTCATGGCTCTGTTCAATCCCTCCCTACCACAGCTTTCCAAGTTTTCGATGGTTTCAGGTCTGTAACTCCTATTTTCTCTATTTTAGCCCTAGAAACCCTAGATTTGATAATTATTCATAAGATCTCTCCTTGGAAATAAAGGGACCAATCAAAAGACTTCTCAGCTCTCCTTTGAGGACTATACCTAAGTATTGAGTCTCCTTGATTCGTTTTCTGATGTTCATGTAGAAGAGGGTTTGATCTAGTTTAGGGTTTTAATCTAAGTCACCTTTTTCGACATAATAGGTTTCATGTATTGTATCTACTATATATTAGGTGCTTGAGATGGAGGTTGAGAGTGAGTCTTTTATATGTCGAGTTGCCTCCAGATCTCTAGTTGGTGATACTCCTGTGAAAGTTTTCTCTAAAGGTATATATTATAATCTTGTTGATTTCTAAATAATATACTGGGTAGATTTTGGAGAGTGGGATTTTTCTCTTGAAAGGGTTTTCCCCACGTAAATTAGTGTGTTGTGGTATGATTTCTATTTATGTTTATTTTTGTATAGTTTTTGTAACTGTTAGAAAGATCTAAAAAGTGTTGCATAACCCTCCTCACAAGATTAGTGTAGGAAATTGTCTCGCTACCTTAGCTTCCTTACAAAATCAACATAATATATCAAACAATCTACTCCAATACACCTCTCAGATTCTTTGGTTTCCTTCATTCTTCTTAAGACAATATATTTAATAGGATTCTCCTTGGCCTTAACATAATCTTTCTCTTCCTAGGAAACTAAGAAGTTCAAAGATTTTCCTCAACAATTTACTATTAGATTTTGTCAAATGATTGTCTCTCTCAAAGTTTTCATAGGTTTCTCAACATAAACATATTTGATTCAAATTCATTTCTTTTCTTTTTATAAATGTAGTATAATTAGAATTATCAATTAACCCTAAAAATGTATTCAATATTTTTTGGTTCTAATAAATGGTTAAATTGCCACATCAAGAAGAGCTCCTTGTGGTAAAGATAGATAAAATATTTAATTTACTCTTCCATTAGCCTCCAAATTCTACATTTGAGAATCAAGATTTTCCATTCCTTCACAATTATTATAGCCTTCAAATTGATAGTAAGTCCTCTTGAGAAAAGCATCCACCTTTTCATCATAACTTTCTTGGTAAACTACTCTACATGTTAAATTCCCCATGATCATAAATCATCAATGTTCATTTGTAAGACAACTTCTTGAATAAATAAATATTCTAACATTCATAGGAAATGAGCTACTATAATAAAGGGGGGAAAGTAGGAGATATCTTTTTTCTAGTTAGTCAACCAGTTGCTCTAATAACCACAATGCATAGAGAAAGTCCTACAACTTCTATAAAAGTCCAGGAAACCTTTTCTAGAAAAGGAAATCATGTTTTCTAGCAACAAAAGGTAGTCCAATGATATTTAAATGATTCACATCATTAACCATTTTTCACACTAGCTTTCACTTCAATTTTTCCTTTGCAACCTTTTTGGCATATTCATTCAATGCATATGTAACAAACATTGCATTCCATGACACCATAATTATTTGAGACATTCTTTTAATTAGTTATCATGTCTTAATTATACTATGTCTCCACATTTTACATGTATACATGTCTACCATTGTGTTGGAATATGGGCAAAGATTTTATAGTTTAGTTCTACCAATGGAATTTGCTTGAAGTTTCTAAAGCCATTTCTATAGGCCCATGCACCTAGTCTAAGATTTAACATTTTACGGTCATGTCTATTATTGTATTTTTAACTATATATATACTAAAAATCCATTTTCAGTTATGTATTAATGAATTTTCATACCTATAGGGTGCAAGAATGTTCTCAAAGCTATGGGGTTGAGATTTATAGCTACCAATTGCTTGAGAATTTTGATACCTTTTCATCAAATTGATTTCACATATCCTATTTCAAGGATCCCATTTTGGTACAAAAAACATGGCAAAGGGTGTGGTATTACAACTATCAATTATGTTTTCTTGAAAGTTTCTAAAACCTTTTTAAGAAAATCATTTTGTTCATGTACTACAAATAAACATTCCAAAGTTCTCATTTGTAGCATAGGTAGGGAGAAGGCTAGCAAAATCTATGCAAAGCATTTGTTTAAGAGTTTATAAATTATTTTCAACAAATCCATGACACTGTGAAATCTACTATTATTGCATTTCATGAGACCACATTGCCTAATACGCTATAATAAATAACTTAGGAACTTTGTCTATGCCTTCACGTTATGCATACAACTTTGTAAAGGCATTTGCAACTACAAAATCTACCAAAAACATTTTCAACTATTTTGATGAGTAGTCATACCCTTCAATCATAATTTTATAAGAGCACATTACTTTGAGGCACTGATAGAACATTTTGCATACCAATTCCAACATTTCTAGATTACTCCTCACACCATGCTCTATTTAGTAGGATGCCAAAAATGAAACACAATTTACAATTGCATGAAAGGTTGACTTCTCAAACACTTTTGCCATTATGCATGTGCAGGAACTAGAAGTTAAGGAGCAATTTACAATTTGTAAATTGTTTGATTGCATCATGGTTCCGTAGTTTTGCAAAACAACAAAGAATTTGTAAATATTAACCTGTTAACCTTCCCCTTGGCAAAGTGCCAAGATTTGGAGAATGTATTGCAGTTACACAATTGTACATAACCTCTTAAGTTTCCTAGTATGAAAGTGGTAGACTTTTGGAGATCAAATGTAATTGTGCAATTATGAATAGACTCCAAATTTCCCTAATACAATATTGATAGAAAGGGGAGGTCCAGGAGCAATTCTAAATTTTACAAATTCATGCGAGAGTTTTGGATCTCTACCATGTTAAACTAAAGTGTTAGATACCTTTGAATTGTGAGCCTACATAAAATTTGAAGTTAAAAGAGAACTTTTCAAGTTTATGAAAACTTTATATTTTCCCAATTTTAATTCATCTTGTACATTTGAAACCTAAAAATGTATACACAAACTCTATACTTGCACTAATGACTTTGCTTGAAACTTTTAAATATCCATTGTAGATTTAAATTAATATTACGTTTCCATTTTGTTTTTTGAATGGGCAACTCAACTAATCATGTATCGATGAGCTTTATCCTGTGCTAGGAGGTTCTTCATAGCGACTTTTGATTCTTCTAAGGAGAGAGATTTAGTGTTGGATAGGGGTTGGATATGGGAGGATCATTCATTGTCCATTAAGCTTTGGTCTCACTCCTTCAATCCCCTCACGGAGCTACTTAATACCATACCAATTTGGGTATGACTACCAAATGGCCCTCTCTAGTTTTGGGAGGATTCTTGCTATGAAGCTATCGATAATACGTTAGGGTATTTTTGGAAGGTTGATGCTACAACTTCAGAAATAGGGCATTCTACAGTTGCTCATATATTAGTGGATATTGACATCTCCATCCATGGAGATGTGGTCTTGATGGTGGAGGACAGGCCATGGATGTAGTTGTTGGACTATGAGGGTCTCCCATTTTGGTGCAGGAGTTGTTTCTCTATTGGTCACTTAGCCTCTAGATGCCCTCAGTCTCATCGCAAGGGTGTGACAACTAGTAGAAGGATGCGCTTTTGAATCATTTGACTGTTAATGCTTCCCTTACTAGTGATTCTTCCGAAGAGGGTGATCCTTCCCAAGTGAGTGTCTTTTTCTCAGGAGCAGGTTCTCCCCTAGCCCACTAAGGTGCCCTTGACGACTATGTCTATTGTTGATGATGTTGTTCCTATCGGACCTGTTCTAACAACCCCTGATGCACTGTCGGCTCCCTTGTTGGACCCTTTTGTCACAATTCAGACTACTTCATTGTCGGTAACTAATTCACCTTTTGTGCTATCATCTTTAGCACATGACTACCCTCTAGTTGCGGTGTCAACTGAGGGGCCCCTCCTCTCACCATGCTCTGAGAATTTTGACTCAGAGTTTTCTTGGATTGTTGTCCAAAGAATGCAGAAAGGACTCCCTAAGTCTGTTGTTGCTTCATGACAGAGGGTTAGGGGAGTTACATTTTTGCCTTTGGTTCCTGGTGTTATTTAGGTCCCCTGGTTCAGGTTGTCATTTGGTTGTTGTTCCTCTGTTGTTTCTATTTTTTCTATTGTTTCTGGCCTTGTTTGTATAGGGTGTAGCCCCTTGTTTTGTTGTTTGCTTTGCCTTTCCCATGGGACCGCTTTGTAAAGGGTTCTGGACCCTCTTTTCCAGCTGAATTAATCAAAAACTAATCATGTATCTGTAAAATATCACTTAATTTAGTAATTCAAACATGGAAATAAACTTGCAAATATTTGAAACTTGTAAAGTGAGAATTGTAACTTGCAAATTACAAATTTTGAACTAGAAATCACATTAAAACTCTATGCCTCTAGCCACTTATCAATTGACATAGCCTCATTAAAAAATTATCATACTTCTTATCAATGGGAACAAGTCAAAATATCACTACAAACCCATTGTCTAGTCTTTCGAGGGGAATGTGTATTGTGTGGGAATTCATGGTCATGTGTTGAAACCCTGAGTAAATATAAATTCAAACTTGTGGATCAACTGTAACAATAAAGGTGCTCCAAAATAAACATTCATGAACCATAAAATCATCCCATTAACTTGCTACAAAAGTTTCAAGCATTCTCACAGCTTTACAAAGCTCTGAACTATGAAGATGTAAATAGCTGAAATATAATTTCATGAAACCATAAAACTACACTAAAGATTTGCATCACTACTATTAATTATTTGACTAGACTTTTTAACATGCGTGCATAAATTATGACTTAATTTAGGTATTTTGGTGCACTTGAAGATGACTAAATTTTATCCAAAACACAACTATGACCAACAATGAATGATTCTTGATTCAATAAAATTTGAATGAAAAAGGACTTTCATAGATGATTTAGAATATTGACGTCACTTTTGAGAAATTTATTCAACTAACACATATCAACTTGGAGAGTGCAAAGTTTTAAAATTACTGATGAGGTATAAACAACCTCATTTTTATAACAAGCCATAGAACCCTTTTTGTCTTGCTCAATCACCTTAACCATGCCAATTTGTTTATTTTAGAAGCAATATTTATCCATTTTTGATAAAATGATGTATAAATCTTACTTTCCAAATTGATTGAAATTAGCCACTAATGTTGACTTAACTATGTGTAGAGCTTGTGTAATTATGCAGGGTTTCATGTATGGCCTAATAGAAGGAGTGGACTTCAAAGCAGCTAAAGTGAGAGTGCTAGAATTTTAGGGCACCAAAAATTTGGGCATACATCATAGACTTTGTTAGCAATTCTGTTATTTTCTGTTGGGCATACTTAAGACTTTACAACTCCACTCAGAGCCTTTAATGTGTTTAATTTCATATATATCTAGTTAGTTTTTAATTCTAATATTCTTTAAAAGACTTCTTCAATGGCATTTACCCACCATCTGAAATTTAGGATTTTGGAATAGTACAGTTTATATATGTAGTTGCTCGAAATAAGGAGATGTTATGATGTGTTATGTTATGTTTTGATATACAATACAAAAGGGTTGTTCAACTATGTTCTATGTTCTGTGATACTTTTATGATATGAATGAATATCACCAATTTTATTCTAAGAAATCTTTTCTGAGCAATGGAAGTAATATGAATGGGATTTACTTTGGAGCTGTTGAAGTACTGAATGTGATTTGAATCAATAATAGGATCTCCCAAGAGTTAGCCACTTGAGGGATTATAGAATAGATAAGTATTTTTATTATTGGTGTTATTATTTCTTTGTGAATTTTCTATTTATATTAATGCCACTTTGTGTTTAGCTTTGTTATGTGTTCCTGCAAGTTGTGGTTTTTAAGTTAATGATCTTTAAAATTTTGTTCATTTGAAATTTTTGGAGGATCCACTTCATTCATAAATCTAATGTTAGTTATTAGTAAAAAATATCAAATGTACTTTTAGCTAGTAGTTAGTTTCCTTTGTTTTTGAACTCATAGTTAAAATGCAAGTGTTGATTCTTAGTTAGTTTATATGCTTTCTAGATTATGAATTCAAATACTTTCTAGATTAAAGTTTTTATGCTTTCTAGTTTAGATTATGTTTTAAGCTTTTCAAAAATTTAGAAAAATTGTTACTAAGTGAGATGTCTGAAAATATTCCCTATTGCATACAGTCTTGGACACTACCTAGTTGACATAATTGACATATTTTCAACTAAAGTGTTAGGACCTTACAATAGCCTGTCACTTTTTTGGCACCGTTGTCGGGGAACCTTCTTTTCTAGTGTTAATAGGGGACTACTTGGATATCTCTTTAAAAAAAATGTCAGACTTCTTTTTCTGCATGGTCAAGAAATGAGGTCCGCACGGAAGATTCATACCAAAACCCCCCAATAGTAGTTCCAACCATAAACAAGGAGGTAGAAGTCTTAGCTGAGGAAATTTTCTACAAATTGATCAATCAGGATCAACCTGAGACTTCCCAACAAACCAAAGAAACTCAACCATTAGAACAAACTTTTGACAAGGAAAACATTCAACCATCAGACCAAATCTTTGAGGAGGAACGCATTCCTTTTAACATCATGACTGATAATAACAATGATAACCCTTTCAATGGAAGGAGAGCAAACAAAGGAGATGGTGATAACCCACAAAGAGCAACATAGACATTTACCTTTCCTATTACTCTCAACGAAGATGACGATGCACCCATGAAAAACATTTCACCTTCCATCTTACCAACTTTCAGAGGGTTATCCTTTGAAGACCCTAACTAGATCCTTTTTGAGTTTAAAGTCCTATGTCAGACATATGACTACAAAAATGATAAAAAAAAAACTTAAACTCTTTCCCTCCACTCTAAGAGATGCTGCAATGTGTTGGTTCATGGGATTAGTTTCAAGATCAATAACCACGTGGGATGAAATGGAAACTATCTTTTTAGATAAATATCAGAGCTACTACAGAGTTAACGATAGGAAAGAGGAATTGTTCAAAATAAGGCAAAAAGAAGATGAGATCCTAGAAGATTACCTTGATAGGTTCATCTTTTTAACCAAACGATGTGGCAAAGAGGCCATAAGCCTAGAAATTCTGAAGACCATATTTCTCAAGGGACTTGATGAGGATGCTAGGAGAAGTCTAAATTTAATGGGAAAAGGAGATGTGTCCCAACTTGAACTCAGTGATATCGCTAAGTTATGCATGAATTTCTCTCTAACTCGTGGAGGTATCCGTAAGTCTAGTCTTTTAAGGGGCTCAAATGAAATTGGTACACTGCAAGAGGAAATAGCAAATTTGAAAACTGACATTCTTGTTCATCTAAACACCACTTTAGATGGAATATAGGCCAAAACACATAATCCTGAAACCTTATCCATCTACTATCCTAGGTGTCAAAACAGACATCTGTTGAGAGAGTGTCCATTAGAAAAAGTTGACAATTGACAAATTTGTGAAAAGAGTCATGCCATTGACCAATGTGAGGTCCTGAATGCAATCAAAAATTCCAAGAAAAGGTCATCTCACACTAAGGAAGAGATCAATTTTGTGGGACAAAGGCCCAAAAGGAACTTCTCTTATGGCCAGAATTCAAACCCCTCATGGAGAACTCCAAATAATTGGAATAATAGTTAATGGGCAGCACCTTGGCCTCCAGCACCACGTAATTGGGGACCTTACCCTTGGGGACCACCTGAATGGGCAAATCAGTCCTGAGGAAATCTTCAATGGCCAAATTAGACTCAACAACAATGGTACCCTCAAAACCCTACCCCTCAATGGAATCAGACTCCAAATTAGTTCTATCATGGACCAAGGAGGATGCCTAATCCACAACAAAACCTCTTGCCAGCACCCCAAAACACTCAACAAAATGAGCAGGTCAACCAAACACAACTCCTAGTGTAACTTATTCCTAATCCAAAGAATAACCATCAAACCACACCAATGTATTCCACAGAGCAGGAAAAACATGGCTAGAGTTAACGCTATCTATTGTGGAAACCTATAGTTGAGGTTAGGAAAAACACTTCAGCAGCCCACCATAGTTGAGATCCTTGATGAACTGAATGCAGAATCTACTGAAGGAACAAAGATGCCTTCCATACCTCCATATGAAAACCGAGCTAGTAGCCAAGAAAAGCTTCTTCAACAATCCTCACCTAAAACTTCCAAGTTAACTCAAGAAGTTGTCCAACATTCAGCAGATCTTCCAAAGAAGGATTCTCCCTTGAAGAAGAGATCTCAAGCACCTTTTCTGGAATGCCTCAAAGAGACCCCCTTGAAAAACCCTCTAAAAATGACTTTACCCACTGAAACCGCGTTAATACAAGAAATTAAATGACTCCATATCGAGATTCCATTGTTGCAAGCAATTAAAGAAATTCTTGAACTAAACCAACTAGTCAAACATTTGTGCATAAAAACACCAAGAAGGAAAAAGAAATAGATTAACACTGTGCACATCAATGGATATTTAGTTGACCTTCTGGCTGGAGAAATCTCAACCCCAAAATATGGTGACCTATGCAGTCCACTCATAATAGTGACAATCAATGAGGTAGCAATACCTAATGCACTTGTGGACTTGGGAGCAACCATCAATGTCATGACAGTGGATGTTATGGAAAAATTGGGACTCACTAATATACGTTTGACAACCACCATATTGCAAATGGTAAACCAATCTATAGTTGTTCCCAAGGGTTTACTGGAGAATGTTCCTGTCAAGGTTGACAATTGGGAATATCTGGTGGATTTTCAAGTAATCCAGTCTCTCACACCCAAGGACAGTTACCCATTGATACTGGGCAGACCTTGGTTGGCTACAGTTGAAACTAAAATTGATTGCAGAGCAGGAGGAATGACCATTTCAAATGGCCCCAATAGCAAACACTTATTATTGTATCCCCCTACTCAATCTGCTACACATAACCAAGTTTGGGTTGATGAACCAAATGGTTTTGACAAACATGATAATCTAGCCTCACTTGCTATGGTAGTCATCAAACAACATAGTGAAGAATTGGAAGATGAATTGGAAAATAACATGCAAGATCTTGCCATAGATTCAGGTGATGAAGAAATTTTAGAAGTAGAAGAGATTTTAGGACACCCGATCCACACTGATGATATCGAACACGAATACACCAACTTCAAAGCGTTACCTTGTCCTCTGGCTAATATCATTCTAAAAACATATCACGTCTTTGAAGATATTGCCAGATTCCACAGAATTATACCACACAGCTATCCTCTCAACACCTTAATGAGAGACGTTCATATTGTCACTTCCAACTACCCCTGAACCAAAACTATCATGTTACTACCAGGAAAGACCCTGAATATTAATAGTTGGTTGATGGTGGCAGATGAACTCAAGTTATTTGATGTTTTAGTAAATAGATCCAAGGCTTTTGCTTGGGATTACATAGACATGAGATGAATACATCCCAGTGTTTGTACCCATCACATCTATACTGAAGACGTTAGACATGTTCGTCAACCACAGCGAAGACTCAACCCTGCTCTCAAAGACATTGTTAAAACAGAGATTGAAAAACTCCTACAAGTAGGATTCATCTATCCCATCTCTAACAACAAATGGGTTTCACCTCTGGTAGTAGTACCAAAGAAAAATGGGAAGTGGAGAGTGTGCATTGATTATAGAGAGCTCAATAAAGCCACCTATAGAGATTACTTTCCTTTACCTTTCATAGACCATGTCTTGGATAATCTAGCAGGTAGAAAGTATTTCTCATTTTTTTATGGATTCAGAGGATATAACCAAATACAAGTAACAACAGAGGATCGGGACAAAACAAATTTTACCTATCCCTGGGGAACATTTGCATACCGAGTTCTTCCCTTTGGGCTATGTAATGCTCTTGCAATGTTTCAGAGAGTTGTTCTAGCCATCTTTGTTGAGCTTGTAAATGATTGTGTGGAAGTCTAAATGGATGACTTCATAGTGTATGGTTCCACTTTTGACAAAGCTCTTAAAAATTTGGACAAGGTGTTGCAGTGATGTGAGGACCACCAGCTATCCCTGAGTCATGAAAAATGTCTAATAATGGTAGAACAAGGGATAGTGTTGGGACATAACATCTCAGCTAAAGGGATAAAGGTAGATCCTAAGAAAATCAAAGCGATACAACTAGATACTCCAAAGAACAAAACTGATGTTAGAAGTTTCTTAGGACATGCTGGATACTACCGAAGATTCATAGAAAACTTCAGCAAGATTGCAACCCCCATGTTCACCCTTCTCTAAAAGGATATAGACTTTGTCTGGACAGCAAAATGTCAAATGTCATTTGATATCATTAAGGAGAAACTCATTTCTACTCCAGTCCTACATGGACCTAACTGGAACCTTCCTTTCCATATTTACGCAGATGCTTCCAATGATGCTATTGGAGCATTTTTAGGTCAAGAAGATGAGAATGGAGGAAAATATGCCATATATTTCATCAATAAGAATTTGACTCTCATAGAACGAAACTACAACACTACGAAGAAATAATTCTTAGTTGTGTTTCATGCAATCAATAAATTTTGACATTACATTATAGGGTATAAAGTAACTATGTTCATAGACCATTCAACTATCAAATACCTGATGAACAAACCTACAGTAAATGGAAGAATAATCAAATGGTTATTACTTCTCAATAAATTCAATGTGACCATCATTGATAAACCTAGAAATTTCAACGTAGTCACAGACTTCTTATCCCAGATCAAACAAGACAATGGAGATTGTGCCCATGTGCAAGATGAATTCCCAGATGAAAATTTATTTGCCATCTCCATTAAAACCCCCTGATTTGTAGACATCACCAACTATCTTGCCACTTCTGAGTTCCCACCAAACTTTACGTCAAAATAAAAGAAATGCCTCATTCAGGAAAGTGCTTAGTTCAAATGGATTAATGGTATGTTATTTCGATGTGGCCTTGATCTAGTTTTATGATGTTGCATCAGATCAGATGAAACATACAGCATCCTCTAGGCCTGGCATGATGATCCCTCTAGAGGTCATTACTCTGCCAAGAGGATGTCCCATAAAATCTTAGGTGCAACATATTATTAGCCTTCTATACATAAAGATATAAAGAACTATGTTCTCCACTGTGATGAATGCTAATGAGTAGGAAGACCCACGTCATCCAATGAAGTGCCTCTATAGCCGCAAGTAATTTTTGAACCATTTAAAAAGTGGGGATTGGCTTTCATCGGTCCCATAGATCCCCCTTCATAGTGTAAAGAATGCATTCTGATCTATACTGACTATCTGACTAAATGGGCAGAAGTCCAAGCACTGAGGATTGCTAGGGAAGAGCAAGTTGCAGACTTCCTGTATAACAAGATTTTTCTCATATTTGGAGCTCCTAGGTCAATTGTCACCGATCAAGGACCCCAGTTTATGTCTAAGGTTTTGCTATCCTTTACTGATCATTTCAGGTAAGCCATAATAAGTCATCTCCTTATCACCCACAAGCAAACAATCAAGTGGAAGTCACTAATAGGCAGCTTGAAAATATTTTGACAAAAATAGTTTCATCAGGAAGAAGAGACTAGGCTAGGAAATTACCTGAAGTCGTTTGGGCCTATAATACAACCTAGAAATCAACTACTGGTCTTACTCCTTACAAGTTAGTCTTTGGGAAGAAACCTCTTCTACCCATTTAATTTGAACTTCAAATGTTGAGAATGGCAATGGAGGTAGGCCTGGACCTTGATCGATCCCAGGTTGAAAGAGTCCTGCAATTTAGTGAATTAGATGAACTCCATCTGGAAGCCATTCACCAAACCAACTTAGTTCAACAAAAATGAAAGGCCTGGCATGATAAACATATAAAAGAGAGTTTCATAACGAGGATTAGGCACTATTATTTGATTCAAGATATAAAGATTAGAAAGGTAAACTAAGAACTCATTGGCTAGGTCCATATGAGATTTCTGTTCAATATTTCCAAATAGAGCAGTGCATCTTAAACCCATCGACAGTGACACTCGAACTCTCTTAGGCAATGGTCATCGATTACGAATCTACCATAAACCTACTAACAAAGAAGAATTTACACAAATGGTATAAATGCAAGGAGAAACCCAATGTATTAACTTTTCTTCGATAGAGGCAATATAATTATGAGTATAAAAAAATAATGGTGTGTGTATGTATCATGATTATTTTGGATCATTCTTATTGTATTTTCATCTTTTTACTTGTCTAATTTTCATTATTGTTTTGCAAGACTTCATCTTTGAATAAGTACCACATTCCTGTGCATCTTTGAGCGATGCTCTGGAACTTGTTCATTCATGTTGTTCCTACATTCCAGTGCATCTTTCAGTGATGCTTTGGAATTTTGTCCCTGCATTCTGGTTGTATCTTTCAATGATGCTCCGAAACTTTGTTCTTTCATTCCGGCTGCATCTTTCAATGATGCTCCAGAATTTTGTTCCTACATTCTGGATGCATCTTTCAGTGATGCTCCAGAACTTGTTCCTTCATGTTGTTACTACATTTTGATGCATCTTTCAGTGATGCTCCAGAACTTTGTTCCTTCAATCTAGTTGCATCTTTCAGTGATGCTCCAAAACTTGTTCCTTCATGTTGTTCATGCATTCTAATGCATCTTTCAGCGATGCTCTGGAACTTTGTTCCTTCAGTGTAGCTGTATCTTTCAGTGATGCTCCAGAACTTGTTCCTTCGTATTGTTCCTGCATTCCAGCACATCTTTTAGCGATGCTCTGGAACTTTGTTCTATCAGTCCGGTTGCATCTTTCAACGATGCTCCGAAACTTTGTTCTTGCATTCCGACTCATATTTTAGTGATGCTTCGGAACTTTGTTCTTTCAATCTAGTTGCATCTTTCAGCGATGCTCCGAAACTTTGTTCTTTCATTCTAGCTACATCTTTCAGTGATGCTTCAAAATTTTGTTCCTGCATTCTGGCTGCATCTTTTAGCAATGCTCTGGAATTTGTTCCTTCATTTGTTCCTGCATTCTAGCTACATCTTTCATCAATTCTCCAGAACTTTGTTCCTTCATTCTAGCTACATCTTTCAATGATGCTCTGAAATCTTGTTTCAAAACTTTGTATGCTTATTACATGAGCATCTTTTTTCGATGTTCTGGATTCGTGATTCCCCTTCTTTGCAAATGCTCTGACATCCTCAAAAACATACCCATTGCTACCTCCACGCTTTTCCATATCAACGTCACCTTAGAAATTCATGCCCTATATTGCCATCTCTCACCATAAGAAATGATATTCTTGTGACAATTTATCGTCATAATAATAAGAACACTTTTAGCCACCCCATCTTCATCAATAATAAATCCATTACACCACTCTTTCCATCCCATCTGAATCTAATAACACTACCGCTATGACACCATTATGTCAGCATAAATGAGGTGACTTTCAAATCAATAACAGAATGTAAGGTACGTACATCTTTTGTCTTAAGTAGGTAAATTATTGTGAATAAAATTAAATAAATTGGCATGTTCCCCATCTTTTTCAAATTTAGTAAATTGTGTGAACTGTACCTTCACTGGAAGAGGTGGTGGCTCATTCATTCCATTCCATGCAAGGTAATAATTAATCCATGTCCTATCAGCATTATCAAAGTACAAGTGGCCATAAAGATTGAGTTTTGCTTAATCTGCATATCAATTTGTCTGAAACAGGTTTCACCTTGGTGTGCCATGGAATTCAGTAGACACTCAGCAGAATTGCCAATAAGGAATAGAATGGGAGGAGCAAAGCGCAAATCAGAGCCAACTTCTGTAGATAAGTTATTGGCACTTAGTAGTATTTTAAAACTATTTCAAAGGGTGGGATGGCTAGAGTTCATGAAAAAGTTTGAGGGGCATAATAAACAACTGGTTAAAGAGTTCGTAGAGAACTTCTCAGATGGACAGTCAATTGTGTGAGGGAAGAAATTTAAGGTAAGTCCCCAAACTATTTCTAGCTTATCCAGTATTAAAAATGAAGGTTTAAATCTATCAGAAACTACAAATATTTCTTACCAAAAACTGATATAACTTTTCATAAGGGAAGGGGAACCTCAACCATTACTAGTTGTGAATACCTGATGATATAATAAAGGGTTTCAAAGAATGTCTATTGCGGATCCGTGGAGAACGATGGTAGCCTAGATAATTAAGTATTTCACATGTGAGGGAAAATGTGCTATCGTAGTTGGTCCTCCCTTCCATTTGCTCATTCACCTGTGCCATGGTGTTGAAAACCTTGAATTGAGGGTTAACCTTCCTATCTTTCTAAGTGATTCCCTTGTCCATATGATAGAGAGGTTCAAAATTGGGTTGGGGCCATTAAAACACCACGGCCTTATTTCTTTAATTTGCAAACACCAACTCCTTAAGAAAAGAAAATCAGACAGGAAATGACAGAAATTTCTTAGGAAATTTGAAAACCTGGCACCCTCTGGATATTTTGAGGAAGGTGAGTCATCCGGTTTGGTAGCACAAAACCTAAGAGAACCTTCCCCTGTGCCTCAAACTGCCATAGAAGCTCCCAACAGTGAAGTGCTGGAAAATCTGTCAAACCCTCCAAACCCTGAACAACGACCTAAACCATTGAGTGTGCCAGAAACCCTAGAAAAGTAGGAAAATATGGATTTAGTGGACTCTAAGGATGAAAATAGTTGACCCAACAAAAAGGAAAAGAGGCCTAAAATGAAATTGTAGAGACCTCCCCCTATAAGAAGTAAAAGATTGGCTACCGATTTTAGTTGTGTCGTGGCTTGTGATCAACCAGTATATACCTAAGAAGAAAAGACAGGATAGGCAACCAAGTGAAACCCCAGTCCATTCGAGTGAATGTCAAACCTTGGGAAGTCATGATGCCCTTACATCTAAGAGAGAGTGATCCACTTGAGAAGGATCAAGAGGAAATAAGAGAACAAGTCCCAAATTATGTACTTATTGAAGAAGAAGAGGCTAAAGAGGATGAGCCTGTGGAAACAATTTCTCCCACTCGGCAGCCATCAGCTGAACACAGAATTGACACAGTCCCTCAAATTGAATAGCCATCCCCTCTAAATACTTTCAATGACATAGAACAAGGTCTACTGGAAGTGAATGATGGACATGTGTCTGCCAATGATACAGAAATTTTTGTTCCCCCTCTTTCCAATGATACAAAAAATGAAAAATGTGATCACTTAAAAGTGGAATTAGAAGAATTAAGGGAAGAAATAGCACAGTTGAAAAATAAACTCCAGCAAAATGAAGAACAAATGGCCAAACAACAACAAGAAATAGACACAGACAAAACTTTTGTAGCAGAAAGATCAGGAAATCAAAACTCTAGGGACCCAATTGGAACATAAGGATAAATTCATTAAGGAACTACAGTCCCAAATGAAACAAATTGAGGAAAAAGATAAGAAACATCTAACTAGTTTGTCTGAAAAGGATGAACAAATCAAAAATTTGACTATCAATTTGGAGCAATACCTTAAATCATTTGTAGAGGAATGGGAGAAGCAAAAATTAGAACTTAATACATCTCTTAGTAAAATTGTAGAGCTGGAATAGGAATTACAGGAAGTCAATGTTAAGACAACCATGGAATCAAAAGAGATACAAACCGAATGAACCAAAATGGATTGGTTTCAAGTTCACATTCCTCCCATGTTGGCCAAGTGGATGGAAAGGTGTTATTTCCTAAGACAACCTGGGGCAGAAATGCCAGACTTAAGAAGGAAATGGTATTGTTGAAAGAATCATATGATAGACTCTATCAAGCTAAAACTGATGCATGCAAGATTAAAGAGTTGTTATTAGCTTGTAGGAAGCCATCCAGATTATATTCAATGTTCCTCAATAAATAGTTATTGAGATGGAAACTTTTGAGAATTTCATGCGACTTGCCCCATGATCTAGATGACAAACAATTCCTAGAAGCATTCAAAGAGGCATCCCCTATTTAGCAGAATCTACTATGTGAATTTTTCATACATAATTTATTTCTGGAAAAATACAGTGATGTCTTCATTAACCTTTTTGTGGGAGAAGTACAGCTTAGAGCCTTCATGTCTAATATGCAAAATCAACTCCATTGGCAGGATAGGACCAGAGAATATCTTCAGGCAGAGAGAACTATAGGGCTCCACATGAGATACCCTAACCATAAGCCCTTTGCCTTCAAAGCTCAATTCCGAAGGATTAAAAGTTATGAAGCTATGAAGGAAAAGTATAATGAAAGTGTCGAGATTTGTTTTGAAGACTTCAAAGTTAATGGGCCACAATTGATAGACAGAGCATGGAGTGCCTATGAGGAGTGATATACTCCCCTGCCTATGTATCTAAAACAAAGGGAGATGGTTTCTCCAACCAATCTCAGATGGTCCTATAAAAGAGCAAAAGCTTTGACAGAAATACTACAGCAGCTCAAGACCAAGTGGATAGGAATGCAATACAGACCTCCGTTGCTCCTTCAGCCACCCTATGTAGTTTTGGTAACTGCAGAGCAAGATCCCAAGGACTTACATGCATGGAAGATGAGGATTAAATTGAACAAAGGTTTTCTTAAGTGCCCTGATCATTTGGATGAGGAGGCAGAGGACATGCATGATCTCAACTAAAAATATGATGAACTGGACAGAAAGAGGGATGTAGAAAGACAAAGGGCTCATCAGAGAGCAGGAGGACCTACTCAAGCCTAGGAAGGGGAGGGTGATGAGGTATAAATAATCTCATTTTTATAACAAGCCATATAACCCTTTTGTGTTGCCCAATCACCTTAACCATGCCAATTTGTTTATTTTTAGAAGCAATATTTATCTATTTTTGATAAAATGATGTATAAATCTTACTTTCCAAATTGAATGAAATTAGCCACTAATGTTGACTTAATTGTGTGTAGAGCTTGTGTAATTATGCAGGGTTTCATGTATGGCCTAATTGAAAGAGTGGACTTCAAAGCAACTGAAATCAAAGCACCAGAATTTTAGGGCGCCAGAATTTTAGGCATACATCATAGACTTTGTTAGCAATTCTGTTATTTTCTGTTGGACATACTTAAGACTTTACGGCTCCACTCAGAGCCTTTAATGTGTTTAATTTCATAGACATCTAGTTAGTTTTTAATTTATTTTTCTTTAAAAGACTTCTTCAATGGCATTTACCCGCCATCTGAAATTTAGGATTTTGGTATAGTAAAGTTTATATATGTAGTTGCTCGAAACAAGGAGATGTTATGATGTGTTATATTATGTTTTGATATACAATACAAAAGGGTTGTTCAACTATGTTCTGTGTTCTGTGATACATTTATGACGTGAATTAATATCACCAATTTTATTCTGAGTAATCTTTTTTGAGCAATGGAAATAATATGAATGGGATTTACTTTGGAGCTGTTGAAATATTGAATGTGATTTGAATCAATAATAGGATCTCCCAAGAGCTGGCCACTTGAGGGATTATAGAATAGATAGGTATTTTTATTATTGGTGTTATTATTTTTGTTTTATGAATGTTATGTTTATATTAATGTCACTTCATATTTAGCTTTGTTATGTGTTCCTACAGATTACGGTTTTTAAGTTAATGATCTTTGAAATTCTGTTCATTTGAAATTTCTGGAGCATCCACTTCATTCATAAATCTATTGTTATTTATTGGTTAAAAATGTCAAATGTACTTTCAATTAGTAGTTAGTTGCCTTTGCTTTTGAACTCATAGTTAAAATGCAAGTGTTGATTCTTAGTTTATATGCTTTCTAGATTACGAATTCAAATGTTTCCTAGCTTAAAGTTTTTTATGCTTTCTAGTTTAGATTATGTTTTAAGCTTTTCAAAAATTCAGAAAAACTGTTACTAAGTGAGATGTCTAAAAATATTCCCTATTGCATAAAGCCTTGGACACTACCCGGTCGACATAATTGGCATATTTTCAACTAAAATGTTAGGACCTTACGATAGCCTATCAATTACCATGGTAAAAAAAAATGAGGATAACAAGTGTAGAGCTATTAGTGAGACATTCATAGATTTTTTCACTTAGGAAAGGTTTGAGCTTACAAACTAGCAAATGAACAATAAGTCTCTTAAGCTATTTGAACATCTATATGTAACCAATCAATTTGGCATGGGTTCAACTAACTCATTAAAGGCCATTACTCCATATTTTCTTTCAGTTGGTGCAATTATGCTAAGATTTTGTATTTTCATCATCTCATTCTTTTCTCCTCATCATGAGATTTGATTTTGCTCTGCAATATTTGGCATTTAAAGCTTGACTAGATGTGTGATAACTAAAAATTGCATTGATGTTACTAATTGGTGGCCTTTGCCCCTTTTTGGAATGATTATTCCTTCTTAATTCCATGCCTTTTAAAATGATCACTTTTCAAAATAAACTAACAAGTTTGGATGATAATATACATGTGACTAGTCTGATTAACAACTTTGAGATTATGGATCTCATTGAAAAATGGAGAGATCAATGGTTCTAGAAGAGTGCATGAACTTGAAACTGATTGGCTCCTTGAGATGCCCTAGAGGATGTGTTATTCATGAATGGATTTGGAACCATTGCTTTCCAAGACTTCTATGATTCTGAGAAATCATTTAGTAAGACTAGCTAAGCAACTTTCCAAGCCAATAATAGGGAGCTAGCTATGTAGGGAAAAGTTGATTTTTCATTTGTAGATCTTTCACCAATTCAAAGAATGGCCCTAAAGGCCAAAGAACACCCAAAATCTATTTACAAGCCTTCATAAGGAAAGAAAACACAAAAAATAGAATGCAACAAGAAATATAATACATATTTATAGAAATACCTTACATAGACTTAAGTATGATGTTTGAGATATATCCGATTGACCAAGATAAGCAATGCAAATTCCCTCATATCAGTGAGTTTAAAAGAGTTCCCTTGCCTGCATGTGGAAATGTGTATGGGTTGCTCCACAAAAAATCAAACTTCGAGTGTCATCAAAGTTTTTTCTATTCCCTCCTCCCACTTGAGGAATTTATCTCCAACCTTGAAAATTTGCTCTATAAAACACTTTTCAGACCAAAGTTTGACAGTCTCTTAGTGGTGCTACATTGAATTTCTAGCAAATTCTATTTTCTCTTCGAGCTATAGCAACTCCAGTAATCTAACATTCATAGCTCTACTTTCTTCTATGTTATCTAGCTACTTGATCAATTATAAAGTGGGGAGTTCTAAGGAGATGAATAAAGATGCTTCTTTTCCATATACCAAGGAATAAGGAGATAAGCCAATAGATTTTTTTGGAGTTATTATATATACTCATTGTGCTTGTTTTATGTGCAAATTCCATCCTTTCTGATAATCAAATCCATATATCTTGATAATAGTGATAAGATTCTTATTACTGGACTTTGCTAACCCATTATCATATGGGCAATAGTTTGATGATGTTTTTAAGTAAATGTCATACCTTATAGCAAACTTTGACATTTTTACACCTTTAAAAGCTTTGGTATTGTCAAATTTAATAGTATGTGGAACTCCAAACCTAATGACAATAACTTCTAAAAATTTAATGATGTCTCCTTTGACAGCTTACTTTAATGGGATAGCTTTTTTCCATCTTGTAATCTATGGTAGTGAGAATCCATTTATGCCCTACACTAGAGATCATATTGATCATACCAATAAAGTCAAGACCCCATTGAGTGAATGGTTGATCAAATTCTGATTATGGAAGTGTATGTAGATGATATAATCTTTAGAGGAAATGAAGGTATGTGTAAGAATTTTGCAGATGAAATGCAGAAAGAATTTGAAATGTCAATGTGTGGTGCAATGAACTTCTTCCTTGGGCTATAGATCAATCAGACAGATAAAGGTATTTTCATTTCACAATCAAAGTATGTCAAGGAGATGTTAAAGAATTTTGGAATGGAAGATTCGAAACCAATATGTACCTCTATGGTTACTCGTTGCAAGCTGAGCAAGAATGATGAATCTCCTAAGGCTAATCAGAGCAGGTATAGATCAATGATTGATGTTGAATGCACAAGACAACTGAGAGGGGGGGTGAATAAATTGTAACTTAAAACTTTAGAACCCACACACACTTTCAAATCCACATTGATTCAATTAATCACTTAAACTGTTAAGATGATTAAGCATGAAAGTAAATAATAGAAACTAAATCAAATCAACATCAAACACAAGAGAACACCAGATTTACGTGGAAAACCCAAGAAGGGAAAAACCATGGTGAGGATTAGCTCACAATATAAAGTAATATCAACACCGAAATATAATAGGGTTCACTGCCAGAGGGCTCACTACCAGAATAAAGAAGAAGATAGAGAAGATTGTTACAAGGAGAAAACTATCTCAATGCAATAGAGAAATCCACAATGCCATCATCACCTTCATAGTTATACTGAAGAATTGTAGACACCTTCTGCTCACTGCATCCAGTAATCTAACACATGAAAGTTCACACTGCACTACACAAATTTGCATTCTATAACTTTGTAATTTGCATCACATACATCATACTCTTCTATCTTATCATCCTTCAACAGCTTAACACTTATTTATACCATCTTCAATCTTAAGAACATTCTCCAATGTTAGCAAAGCACCTTAATCATGCAAATTCAAATTAGGTCAACACCAAAACATTCCCACATTGGAAAGGAATGAAGGTGGACCGCAACACACCTTAGCTTGGACCTAAATCCACTCATACACATTACACCACACTTCCACAACCATCGAAGCAACTCCACAATTAGTGTAAACACCCAAGGTCGGTCGAACCGGTGTTAACACCATAAACAATTATGTACACGCTTCCTTAAAACCAAAGATGACTCATGGACCATACATCATTCTTGAACATGATCTAGGGTATTCCAAGAACATCCTAAAATCCAATAAATTCCTCCGCAACAACTTTCACCTATCGAACAAACGTATTTTGTTTACCTAGTATGCTCAAGTGTCTCTGTTAAGCCTCGTAACTCAAGAAACTAACTTGTGGAGCACCAAATCATGAATAACTTCAACTAAAGATAGATATGAACCTTATAAGCACACTTCCAGATCTGCAAGACCTGAAACCATTTTGCAAAGAAATGTGGAGCAAAAACATTTCTCACAAACACCTCTACACAACATAGTTCATACACTGGTGAACACATCTTCCTTTGCACATCGATCCAGCACACCAAATTCTGAATGTAGCATCTCTAAACACCTCTAAACAACATATCCAAACCAAACAAACAAATCTTCAATATAAAATAAATGCAGAGCAGAACCAGAACACTACTTTGCAAGATCGGATATCACTGCCAAACAATGTTTTCTTATTTTATTCAAATTTTCTCAAAAGCACTTGGAAACCAAGCACCAGAAACGTATTTTTACCATCTTCAACACTTCCTCATCATCAGAGATAGCATCCACTCAACACTAACTTGCTCACACTCTTGTAATATCCTCTTGCTCACACAGTTGACACCAATGACAACACAAGCTTGTTGACATCAATGACAATACTGACTGCACATACTTGCAATAGTAAAGTAATCTATGGTAGTGAGAATCCATTTATACCCTGCACTAAAGATCATATTGATCATACCAATGAAGTCAAGACCCCATTGAGTGAATGGTTGATCAACTATGATAAATTTGAGAGGCAACATAACATTTATTTTCTTTCGTATATAAAATTGGCATTGTTAACATCTTCTGACCCATTGATGTCAATCTGCAAACAAAGTTGGCAAATTGTAACTACTTTAGATGATCTCAATGGTTATGGTTTGGGCTAAAAATGTCCACTTTCTATTCCTTGATGAAATTCTTGTAACAATATTGGCACTTAATTTTTTAGGACACACTTGAGCAAGACTCCATCAAAGCTCCTTTAGAAAAGGATACCATTGACTAAGGAATAAGGGATTCCTTATAGCCAATAAGGCCTTCTCTTAGAAGAATATAGATCACTTGGATATTTCCTAGTTTCCATGAATCAAACTCTTTCAACAACCCATGACATTGGTTTTACTTATTCAGTTGTGAAAGCATCTTCCAATTGAAACACCACCTAGAACCGATCTTGCAAAGTGATGCAACCAATTGAGAAATATTTTTTTTCTCATCCATGTGTGGGGTTGGGTAGCCATTAATGCACCTAGTTCACAGCCAGTAACAAATAAAAACCTAGTATGATTTGTCTAGCAACAATCACACAACACAATATAGTAATCCATTCTCTACTCTTTCTTATGATGTACGATACACTTCGGCTACCTCTTTTTTCCAACACCTGCATGGATCCATTTCTCCTTGCTTGAATGTTGGTTTCATCACAATTGCATATTCTATGAAGACCATATGGATTGGCATCATAAGATTTTGACAGTGTCATGTAGAATGCAAACATAACTACAGGCCTTAGGTTTAGTGCTTTGTCTCTATCGAGGCCATCTGATACCCTCAATGTGAGTTTACAATGATGCCTTTTAAAACTAGTCCACCATGTTTTACCAAGCAACCCATCTATAACTAGGTTTGACCGTGACGAGTATATTTATGCAACTTCTACCTTGAGATTGATAATCTCAAGCCCATGGCCCACTGCAGCCATCTCTTTACACCATTCCACAATTAATGCCTCTTCCTCAGCATTCAAGACTATAGGACCTTTCTTTGAAGTCAAAATTAGGCCACCTAGCCAATTCCTTAGTGTGTTGGTAGGGATTCCCCATTTATTTGTTATACCCCTTGTTGAGATCTTATTAGCTTCAACATATTTAAGATCTCCTTCCATGTCATGTTTAGTCCACTCTTGTTGCACTAAAATCTTCTTGGTTCTAACACCTGCATTGACTCGAACAATTACCTCAACTAGTTGTGTAGTGGCCTTAATAATATCTTCAATTTCTTCATCTGGTGGGAATCATATGCCTCTTTTATGTGGAGGGAGTATTTTCCTCAATCTCTTTGTGCTATTCTGGATCTACATATGGGCTTTGTTCTTCATCTACAGAGCTTAGAAGCCACAAAATCATCACCATCATTGACTATTAGAAAATAAAAATGGCACATATTCAACATCATTTCAAATATCATTGATTGTTAGAACAAACACCCTTCAACATCAATTTTGAATTTTAGAATCTTTTCTATAGAAAGTTATTCAAACAAACACCTTTCAACATCAATTATGATTTTTAGAATCTTTTCAATAGGAAGTTAATGAAACAAAGAGTCGTACGCATTCAATTGGACATTCTAGCAACCATTACTATGGCTTTCAAGATAATCACAAGTGTTGATTAGGAGAGAGGGATGGAGAGTGGTGCATCCTAGCTTTCAAGGTCCATGTGGGCTTCTAGGTGACATGGAGACATCTTTTGTTACTTAGCCACACGTGCAGTGAGGTGGATTATTTAAAATTTATGTTATAGTCTATTCAACTAAGGCCTAATGAAACTTTGAATTTGAACATAGTAAGTGAACAGACAGACTAATATTTAGTTTAAATGGTTTGAAGATAACTAGCAATGAAAACTACTTTACGGTATCTTTCACAAACAGTAAAATTTTTGTTGTACCATTGAAGTACTAGTTTGTAACTTGAGTTTAATAGTTCACAGTGATGGTTGAACAGAAGAGTAGTTTGTAAATTGAGACATTACTACGAATACGATAAACAGTTAATATCTTTATTTTCACAAGTAATACAAATGCATTCAGCTATTGTACTAGTGCTTCTAAGGCTTTGTAGTCATTTTCATTTTCTTGTTTGATATTTGTTGAAGTTTGAATAGAAAGAGTTTCATAATTTGTTGGTATTCTACAAGATATATGTTCTAGGAGTTGTTTCATGTTTACTAAAAAATGAATAGGTAACCTGAGCTTATAGTTATATAGTCATTACAGTTTTTATAGCATTTGTAGATAATCTAATCTTACACTATATACAACATTTATAGTATATAAAGAAATATAACCTCAAGTTAATTCAATTATCTATTATAGGAGTTGTTTGATGTTTACTATAAATTGAATAGATAATCTGAACTTAAAATTATATATCAATTATAATCTTTATAACATTATAATATAATCTAAACTTACACTATGTACAATTATTATAGTAATCTCTAGTTAAATCAATATATAAGCAATGAAGGAAATGTAAGCCAAAGGAAATAAGAACTTACAATAATCTAAACTTAAAGTAATGGTTTAAATAGCAGAGTGCAAGAAGTATAGTATAGTTTGAACTCTGAAAAAAATTGTATGAGTTGTAGAAAAAATTGATTAGAAAATAATGTAGCAATGTCTCACAGGAAATGTCATTGATGTCTACACTCTCATTTGATTGATTGATATAGAATTGATAGGATTGAATCATGTGAGATTAAGGAATCAACAGATGAATTTGATGGATTTTTAAAATTTTGAATTATGGTCATAAGTTGTGCAATTGCTTGTTTGGCCTGAAGTTTTTAATTCTTATCCTCCTACTTTAACGACTTGATTGGTGAGCCTTACAACTTTGAGTGTAGTGCTTGCAGGCATTCATGGTGGAAATGACTAGTTGTTGGGCAAATATTACTTGAAGATATTAAGTTGAAAAGGAGATATGGGACATTGAAGTTTGTTTGATGGGACACTTAATATCTCATTTTGTTATTAAAGGATTTTATATTTGTAATACAATCTTTTTTTATAGGTAGCAAGTTTATATGTAGTTGGGACAATTATTATGCAACTCTTTTAAACTTTCATATGTATTTGAGACAATTAATATGCATGTTTTTAATATATAGACTTTATATTGGAATATGAGCTCTCAAAACTTTTTTACAAAGAATGTGTTTGTCACTTAGATTTGTATGTCATCTTTTTGCCACCGATTTCGACAAAACATTAACTAATTAATAAACAATTTAAATCTGAACATTGATTGCATCCAATAACTACAAAATATGATCCTAACTTTTCCTTTTCTAGTGGAGTAAAGAGTATGCTTTAGTAATACTTTAAACATTTTTTGGTTGAGATATTATATTACTGTTGGTGTAAATGCAAGAATCAAAGCATTAGAACCAAAGCAGAGCAACAGCAAATCAAATGAATACTCAGAAAGAAAAAGATTATAAAACAACACATAGAGAACACAAGGCAATTAACATGGTTCACCATTTTAATGGCTACATCCACAACAAAGGGCATTCATTCATTTCAGATAATACATCTCTCTCTCTCTATGTTTTTCAGACATCCATGTATGTCTATAGAACAGCAGCAATCCCTTGCATCCTAAAAGACTCCAATCTGAAGACTCCTACCAAACATCTTACATTTGGAATCATCGACCTAGAATAAGGAGCGGTTACAAGCCAAGATTGGCTATTGCAAATAGAACGATTGCAAGGAATGAAAAGAAGACAATAAGTTATTTGGTCATTACATTAGGCTTCAATAGTCCACGTGCCCAACAATCTCCCACTTGAAGACCAATGGGATCGGCAATGAAGCTGCTCTGAGAGAGAAATCCCCTTCTTGAAATTCAGTGTCACAATGGAACAAGACCGAGAGAAGATCTAAAGAACTCAAACTTCTCTCGAGGAACAATCTTGGTTAATGCATCCGCTGGATTGACCTTTGTGTCAATCTTTGTGACCTGCAACTTGCCTTCGTCAATAACATGGCAGATAAAGTGGTATCGAAGGTCAATATGCTTGGTTCGATTATGGAAAGTTGAATTCCTAGCCAAGTGAATAGCACTATTGCTATCACAATACAATGGAAACACTGATTTCGAACAGCCTGGTTCGGTCAACAAACGCTCAAGCCATAGCATTTCTTTTACTCCTTCCGAGAGTGCAATGTATTCAGCCTATGTGGATGATAGAGCTACAACTTGTTGCAACCGAGAAACCCAACTAATGGCTACCTCGGCAAATGTAAATGCATAACCAGTGGTAGACTGGCATTTATCTAAATCTTCGGCCATATCTGAATCAACGTAACCACGGAGCTGAATGTCAGTACCACCAAAACATAAACAAAAATGTGAATCTGTTCACAACTGCAACTGCTTGTGCAATGTCCGGACAAGTACATACCATTGCATACATTATCCTGCCAACTACAGATGTATATGGAACAGACCTCATCTGTTCTTCTTCTTCCTAATTTTTCGGAGACATAGCTAAAGATAGGCAGAAATGATCAGCCAAAGGAGTACATACCGATTTGGCATGAGATATATTAAATCTATCCAAAACTTTGGCAATGTAGTTTGCTTGGGACAACCTGAGTTCTCTTTTATTTCTATTTCTAAATATGTACATCCCAAGTATTCTTTTGGCTGGTCCGAGGTCTTTTATGGCAAAACGAAGAGCCAATTGTTGCTTCAGTTGAGCAATAATCTTAACAATATACCAACAACTAACATATCATCAACATAGAGCAAAAGGATGACGAACTCACCAGTATTGTGCTTCTTGTGGTAAACACAAGGATCTTATTCGCACTGAATAAAGTTGTTATCAGTCATGAAGCGGTCAAATTTTAAATACCATTGTCTTGGAGCTTGCTTCAGTCCATACAAACTGTTAATTTTAATATTCAGATTGACAGTAAGAAACAATAAAACATAAATGCTCACATAACACACATACCCTGGGAAAACCTCCCTCTTGGAGGTGAAAAACCCAGCAAGAAAATCTCAGATCTGATTTATATTAAGAGCAGAAATAGATTACAACTTTTCCCAACTAAGGCACAAAACATAGATATCAAAATACAATATGGCCTCTTCTTGAATTATTGAACCCTTTGAACCATTGAATCAGTTGAACCATCGAACCGTTGAACTAGTTGAACCAGTTCAACTGTCGGCAAAACCCTTGCACTGTTGAACCTTTGAACCCGTCGAACCATTGAACCGTTGAACCAGTTCAACCATCGGCAGAGCCCTTCACTGTTGAACCTTTGAACCCGTCGAATCATTGAACCGTTGAACCATTTCAACCATCCGCAGAGCCCTTCACTGTTGAACCTTTGAACTCGTTGAACCGTTGAACTAGTTCAACCATCGGCAGAGCCCTTCATTGTTCTTGTAGTAGATCACTGATCGATTAGATTTCGCAGGGCAGAATTTGGTAAGTGGTTGCTGTGTATTGTGACTGCCAGTCACTCTTCATTTATATGAGATCGCACAAACGTTTTGGCACCAAATTACATATACGTTACATTTGAAATAGGTCCTGACCTATTTGTAATTTCAAGATACATAGAATGGTGAGTTCGTCCAATTGGGGCCTGCCTTAATCAGATAATACAATTTGAGATCTCAAAATGCTAAGGATGGTAGGCCATTCAGCATTTCATGACTAGGTCGGTCTCTAGAAGGGATCTGACCTAGCTACCAAAATCAACATTCCCTCTTAGCTAGGGAGGATTCCTTCATAAGGATCAAGTCACATAGTGACTAACATCATGGCTACTCCCATGGATGAAAACATAAGTGCTTATTGTCATCTCCTCATGACGTTTACCATAGATACTCCCAGAGGGTGAATAAGTACATCATGAAATTTCTCCCATGATATCCACCATACCTACTTGGAGAGGGTGGCTCCACCATGCCTACTCGCAGAGGGTGGAAGAGGGCTTTCACCTCAAACTTCTCCCAGAGAAGAGTGCATTACCACCATGCCTACTCGCAGAGGGTGGAAGATACAATATAATGTATCACTGATGCTGAGACTCCCTCTCAGCTAGAGCTTCACTCTCCACAACTCCAAGCTTGTCTCAAAAATATGCAAGCTTCACTCGAACAAGAGGTTTGGTGAGAATATCTGTTGTTTACTCATCAGTGATGATGTACTTCAGTTGAATAGCATTCCTTTGCACCATATCCTAGAAATAGTGATACTGAGTTTCCACATGCTTTGATCTGTCATGAAACACAGGATTGGCAGAGAGCTTCACACAACTCTAGTTATCACTGTGAATAACTGTAGGCTCCTAGGGTTGTCCAAACAAACCTGCAAGGAGTTTTTGAAGCCACACTGCTTCTCGAGATGCCACACAGGCTGCAATATATTTGGCTTTAGCAGTACTCAATGCTACTGAAGACTATTTTCTGCTGTACCAGGATATCATGGTGGATCCCAAGCTGAAGCAAACTCCAGAAGTGCTCTTTCTATCAGTGACACTTCCTGCCCAATCAGAATCAGAATAGACTTCCAAGGTAATGACTGTGTTGGAAGAGTACTTCAATCCATATCCAATTGTACCACGCAAATATCTCAAGATATGCTTGGCTGCAACAAGATGAATCTGCCTTGGTTCGCACATAAACTGGCTGAGGGCATTCACTGCATAGCAAATGTCAGGTCTAGTGTTAACTAGATACATCAAGGATCCAATCAGCTGCCTATATTCAGTGGGATTCACAAGATCAGACCTAGCTGCAGATTCACTCAACTTCTTTAAGTTAGTTTCCATAGGGGTAGGCCTAGGTTTACAATCTAGCATTCCAAATCTCTTCAAAATATCAATGGTATATTTTCCTTGACTTAGAATAATTTCATTGGATCTTTGCCATACTTCTAACCCTTGAAAGAAATGCATGAGACCTAGATCTTTCATTTCAAATTATGAAGTTAGTTCTTCCTTACATCTAAGAATGAGATAATCTTCTCTAGTTAGGAATAGATCGTCAACATATAAAACCAAAATCAACATTTCACCATTGAATACCTTGAAGTAAAGGTTAGGATCAGCATCATTCTTATAGAATCCTAGGCTTACCAAGTACTTATCAATTCTTTCATACCAAGCACGGGGGGCCTGCTTAAGGCCATATAATTCTTTCTTCAATCTGCATACATGAGATTCTTTCTTATGGATCACAAAGCCTTCAGGTTGCTCAATGTAGACCTCTTCTTCAATAACACCATTGATGAAGGTTGTCTTTACATCCATCTAATGCAACTTCCATCCCTTAGCTGCGGCAATAGCAATGATAGTCCTGATGGAAGTATATCGAGCAACAGGGGCAAAGGTTTCCTCATAATCTATGCCTTCCTTCTGAGAGAAGCCACGAGCCACAAATCTAGCTTTGTATTTCTCAATACTTCCATCAGCAGCATGTTTAATTTTAAACAACCATTTGGAAGATACAACAGACTTACCTTTGGGTCTAGGCTCAATATCCCAAACATCATTCTTAATGATAGACTGATATTCTTCATCCATAGCATTCTTCCATGTCTGTTGGTTCATAGCCTCTTCAACGCCGGAAGGTTCAGTCTCAATGAGATTGCACATCAATGCAACATAGTTTGAGAATTTCTGAGGTCTCCTTCTTTCTCTAAGTGTGCCACTTGGAGCTGCAAACTTTTTTGCCTCTTGAATCCAGAGAGGTCTCTTCTTACTCACGGTAATGTCCCTAGGCCCATCTGTAGGATCCAAATGTTCACTTGGATCATCATGATTTTCAGATTTTGTAGACTCTCTCTGAATCTCAGTATCATGCTCAATATCCATGTCTTGAGGGTTATCATAGACTTCATTGTCAATCTCTAAACTTGAGCCTTTAGATCTTTTGAGTGTAATATTTTCTTCAAAAGTGGCATCTCTACTAACCTCAATAAACTTCTGACCTGGAATGTAAATTCTAAATGCTTTGGATGTTTCACTATAGCCCACAAGAATGCCTCTTTTGCCAAAAGGTTCCAACTTGGTTCTCTTCTCTTTGGGTACATGGACATATACTGGACTCCCGAAGATCCTCAAGTGACTGATATCAGGTTTGATCCCTGAAAATGCTTCTTCTGGAGTCATATCTTTCAATACACGGTGAGGGCATCTATTCTGAATGTAGACAGCAGTCCTGGATGCTTCAGCCCATAGGAAAGTCTGCATATCCTGATCATGAATCATAGCTTTTGCTACCTCAACTATGGATTTGTTCTTCCTTTTTGCAACCCCATTTTGCTAAGGGTTGTAGGGAACACAAAACTCCCTCTTGATCCCTGCCTCAACACAAAAATCATGAAAACTACCCGAGGTGTATTCACCTCCATTGTCAGACCTTAAAACTTTAATTCTTTTACCAGATAGATTTTCAGCTAAAGCTTTAAATTATTTGAATCTACTTAGAACTTCATCAGATTCTTTTGATTAGAGAAAGTAAATCCAAGTTTTCCTAGAGTAGTCATCTATAAAGATTACATAATACAAGAATCCACTTGGGGAAGCAACAAACATAGGTCCATATAAATCAGAATGCACAAGAGCTAATTTCTCTTTAGACCTACTTTCACTTTGATGAAATGGACTCTTAGTGTTCTTACCCATAGCACAACCTTTGCATGTATTATCATGAATATGACTAAGTTTAGGCATACCTTTAACTATCTTCTCAAGTGTGGGGAAGGCTTGGAAATGAAGATGTCCAAGTCTTCTATGCCATAGCTCACTTGACCCTGGTGCTTCATGAATGAGAGCTTAAACTGGACATACTGAAAGCTTATATAGGCTCTCATTGTTAGATCTAGGGCACACAACTGAGAGGGGGGGTGAATCAGTTGTGCAAAAACTTGCTTCTACTTCGAACACTTGATTCTTCTTTGTTAGTTAATAGCATATCAATTAACCATCCATGAAAGCATAATGCATAAACACAAGAGCAGATAAACATCAACACATTGAACACCAAGATTTTGACGTGGAAAACCTGGTTAAGGGAAAAACCACGGGGTGATTAACCCAAGGATTATTCTCTATTAGAAGAATAAGAAAAATAAATGGTACATGCCAATTAGGGCTCACTGCCCGAGCACACTGCTCACAAAGAGGCACACTGCCTACAAGAGACACAGTGTCTACAAAGTGATAAGAATCACAAACTTGAACTGGAGATTGACATCTTTACCATCTCTGGATCAGTTCCATTTAAGCCTGAGATACTTCTGCTCTGCCCCTCACTTTTTACTATACCACTCTCATCTGCTCCTCCACACACTTTGAAATGAACTCACAAACCTTTATTTATACAAGACATCGACTTAGGAACAATCATCTAAGTCGGTAATCAACCATAAGGACATCCGCAAGATGATTAATACATCTGGTCGGCCATCACAAGAACATTCGCAAGATGAACAACTCATCCGGTCGGCTAGTCTGAGCAAGAACTTCATCCGAAAGAATATCTTCAATTCCAGGCTCTACCATCAATGCGGACCGACAACATAACCTCAACATGATCCAAGAGCCTTCACAAGATTTCCTGATTAACCAGGTACATCCGCACTTCATCTACTCACTGGAATCTCTTCTCCTCTTCATCCGGAACTTCAAGAACACAGTTTGTCGCCATTGTCATACTGAAGAAGGTGCTTCCGAACCTCCAAACTTTATACAAACCGAGATGACACATCACAAGGACATCCCAAACACTCCTTCCAATCCGCAGAGTCTGACAATGCTCCTCCGGATCTCACCAGACCTTTTTGTAACACTCTGTCACTCCGGAACAGCTCCCAGAACTGGTTCTACTTGGCCGATCTCAACTTTTTCATATCTTCATGCGGACCTCTGAAATCTTGACTGGATCATCTCAAGACTCATATCTACAAACCCTTTAATCCGCATCCTCTGATTCTCAACCTATTGAGTACATTTGCCTTCTTCTTATCACTGTTCTTCACTATTCCTGATTGAGACTACTTTTCTTAATATCCTCAACACATAGCTCATCCAAATCTTCTTATCAATGCAATATGAGTATGTTGACATCAATGACAACACTAGTTAACCTCATACTTGCAACAATCTCCCCCTTTGTCATTGATGGCAACATATAATGTGAAAAACCATCAAGACAAGAACTTCTCCTTACTGTCATAGCTCCCCCTATCAACAACAACTCTTTCACATGTCTTCTCTTCCTTTACTGCTCCCCCTTTGATCATCAACCACTTGTTTTTCACATGTCTTCTCTCCCCCTTTGACATCAATGGCAAAGGGCTCATACTTGTAATTTCTAACACATCAGAATCATACCAGCTGCTCCCCCTTAGTAGCAGCTCCCCATCATCAATCCGGATCGCAAGGTATAACTGTGATATCCACCGGACTGATGCACATTAGTGCATCCTAGTTCATCACCGGAGGGGCCATGACCCCTAACTTTTCTCGGAGATACTCAAAAGAGTCCTTGGGAAGAGGTTTAGTAAAGATATCTGCAATCTGATCCTTGGTGGGTACATACTCCAATTTGACTTCTTTCTTGTTCACTTGTACTCTCAAGAAGTGAAACTTGATAGATATGTGCTTAGTCTTAGAATGCAATACTGGATTCTTAGAAATATTAATTGCACTTGAATTATCACAAAAGATTGTGATAGGCTCCTTATATTCAACTTTTATGTCTCTTAGCATCTGCTTCATCCATAAGATTTGAGTGCAACTGCCTGCTACTGCAATGTATTCTGCTTCAATTGTAGACAGAGATATTGTATCTTGTTTCTTGCTTAGCCAGGAAACCAATCTCTTTCCCAAAAAGAATGCTCCACCACCGGTACTCTTCCGGTCATCCATATCTCCTGCCCAATCTACATCTGTATATGCATGAAGAGAGAAATCCAGATCTCTAGGATACCATAGACCATACTCAACTGTTCCTTTCAAATACCTAAAAAAAATTTTCATTGCCATAACATGAGATTCTCTAGGATCAGCTTGAAATCTTGCCACAAGACCAACAGCCTGCATTATATCTGGTCTAGTCTGAGTGAGATACAACAATCCACCAATCATTGATCTAAAATTTGTCTGATCTGTCTTTGGAGAGTCATCATCTTTTCTCAACTTACATCCGGTTGCCATAGGAGTGTTCATTGGCTTTGAATCTTCCATACCGAATTTCCTCAATAATTCTATCACATATTTGGTCTGAGAAATGAAGATCCCTTTCTTTGTTTGAGTAATTTGCAGACCCAAGAAGAAATTCATTTCACCAAGCATAGACATTTCAAACTCACTTTTCATCTGATTTGCAAAAGTTTTGCACATACTATCTCTTCCTCCAAAAATGATATCATCCACAAACACTTCAACAATCAAAATGTTTTCATGATCAATTTTGAAATATAAGTTACTGTCAGCAATACCTTTGTTGAATCCAATCTGCACAAGATGCTTATCCAACCTTTCATACCATGCTCTTGGGGCTTGCTTCAATCCATACAAAGCTTTCTTCAACTTGCAGACCATATTATCATTATCAGATAATTGAAATCCATCCAGTTGTTCAATGTAAACTTCTTCTTCCAGATCACCATTTAGGAAGGCAGACTTGACATCCATCTGATATACTTTAAAGTCTTTGAAGGTAGCAAATGCAAGAAATAATCTGACTGCTTCAATTCTTGCCACTGGAGCAAAGGTTTCTTCAAAATCAATTCCTTCTATTTGAGAGTAGCCTTTGCAGACCAATCTAGATTTGTTTCTGATTACTTCACCAACTTCATTCAGTTTGTTCCAGAAGACCCATTTGGTTCCGATCACATTCTTGTCTCTAGGTCTGGGAACAAGATCCCAAATATGATTTTTCTCAATTTGCATCAATTCTTCCTTCATTGCTTTGGTCCAGTTTTCATCATTGCAAGCTTCATTAACTGTCTTAGGTTCAATCTTGGAAATCAGACAATATTCATTTGAGTCTTGAGCAATTCTTCTCCTTGTTTGTACCCCTTTACTCTTGTCACCTATGATCTGATCTTTAGAGTGATTTAGAGTTACATACCTTGGAACTTTTGGAGTTTCTTGCACTACTAAATCTTGATTAGACTCATTTAGACAAGCTTCTTCTTCCTGATTTACCGGATCAGTCTGGATCTAAATTTCAGAGGAGGATGGAGCTCCTTGCACCAGAGGATCATTCTGATCATCTTCATCACATTCATAGAATCTTGAGGGCTTCTCCATTCCTTCATCAACCTTCACATTTGTACTTTCTATCATCTTTCTCAATCTCTTATTGTAACACCGATATGCTTTGCTTTGAGTGGAGTAACCCAAGAAAATTCCTTCATCACTTCTAGCATCAAACCTTCCTAAATCTTCATCTCTTTTGATATAACATTTGCTACCAAATACTCTGAAGTATCTCACAGTAGGAGTTACACCAAACCAAAGTTCATAAGGAGTCTTACCGGTGTTGCTTCTGATTTGAACTCGGTTAAGAGTGTAGACTGCAGTGCTGACAGCTTCTCTCCAAAACATCTGAGGAGCATTTGCTTCCATGATCATTGTCCTGGAAGCTTCCTGGATGGTCCGGTTCTTTCTCTCAACTACTCCATTCTGCTGTGGAGTCCTAGGAGCAGACAGCTGTCTCTTTATGCCATGCTTCTCACAAAAGTCTATGAATTCACCGGATGTGAATTCACCACCTCTATCAGACCTTAGACACTTCAGTTTCAATCCGGTTTGATTCTCTACCATAGCTTTAAATATTTTGAACTTCTCTAGAGCTTCTGATTTCTTTTTTAGGAAGGTAACCCACATCATCCAGGAATGGTCATCAATTAGCAACATGAAATATCTGTCACCTTGCATACTCTTGATTCTTGTCGGACCACAGAGATCAGTGTGTACTAATTCCAACAATCCGGTAGTGGACTGATCCTTGCTTTTGAAAGAGACTCTGCTCTGTTTGCCTAGCTGACATTCTTTGCATAAACTATTTGTAGGTTTCACCAATTTAGGAGATCTTCTTACAGCCTGAGTATTGCTTATCTTGATGATGTTATCAAAATTCACATGGCACATTTTTCTATGCCATAGCCAACTCTGATCAACTTGCACAAACAGATAACTTTTATTTGAACCAACCAAATGGAAGATATTACCTTTAGTTTGAGTACCGGATGCAATCTCAGTTCCGGAGTTTGTGAAGATTCTGCATCTTCTATCTTTGAACCGGAGATCATAGCCTTTGTCCACTAACTGACCAACACTGAGAAGATTGTGCTTCAATCCTTCAACATATAGTACATTACTGGTTTTGCTCTTTCTATCAAAGAAATAGTTCCCCTACCTCTGATTCTGCCAGCAGAATTGTCACCAAACCTTACCATTCCTCCTTCATACCTTTCCAAATCTAAGAACTTGTTCTTGTCACCAGTCATATGGTGAGAGCATCCACTGTCAATAACCCAATCATCCTTTTCTTCAACTTGGGCAGCCAAAGCTCTTTCTACAACCTTATGATTGACAGATTCAGAGGATATTGAACCTTCTTCTTGATGGCAATAAACACCCATTCATTTCCGGATTTGCTTCCTATTTCTGATTCATCATCTGTTACTCCATTATCATCTTCTTCATGAACATAATAGCAGTTCTTTTGAAACCTTTGTCTGTTGGCATTTGACCTTGTAGATCTTTCCGGACACCTTGAAGCAAAATGACCAATCTTATTGCAATTGAAGCACTTAAAAGGTAATTTTCCTTCATACTTACTGGATCCTCTTGGCAGTCTTTTTGCAATGAGGGCTTCAAGTTGAGCTGTTTCTACTTCTTCCTCTTCCATGTCTCTTCTTGCTTGATCATACCATGACATCTTCCTTGAAGAGTTTTCTCCCGGATCAAATCTCTGTTTGCCTTTCACATAGGCACTAGCTTTGAATGCAGATTCAGTCTTCGGGGGATCATCTCCAAACTCGGTCATTTCAAATGCAGCTAGTTTGCCAACCAATTGTTCTCTTGTGACAGTTGTGTGGGCTCTGAATTCATCAATGGCAGCAACCTTGATTTTGTAGGCAGCAGGAAGAGATCTGAGAATTTTGCAAACAATTTCATTTTCATCCAGAGTCCCACCAGCATTTCTAATTCCACATACCAGCTTATTCACTCTTGGCATAAAGGTAGTGATATTTTCATCATCTCTCATCTTCAATCTTTCAAATTTCCCTTTCAGACTTTGCAACCTTGCACTCTTGACAAACTCATCTCCTTCATACAGAAGTTCCAGTTTAGTCCAAATCTCATGTGCAGTTGGTAGGTCAATAACATTTGAGAGGTCTGAGTCATTCAATGCGCTTAGAAGAGCTTCCTTGGTCTGCAAATTATTTTCAGCATCTGTGATTTCATTCAGAGTTGTCGAACCACCCTGTGGAGGTACATATGGTTTTGAGACCATGGCCAAGTATGCTTTTCCCATACACTCCAAGTGACATTTCATGCGACCTTTCCAGAGAGTGAAGTTGGTTCCATCGAACTTCGGACTATCCTTCTTGTATGATGACATCCTGGATCTCCTCAAGCGGTTAAGCTTCTTTCAGAGGAACTTGGCTCTGATACCAATTGTTAGATCTAGGGCACACAACTAAAAGGGGGGGTGAATCAGTTGTGCAAAAAATTGCTTCTACTTCGAACACTTGATTCTTCTTCGTTAGTTAAGAGCATATCAATTAACCATCCATGAAAGCATAATGCATAAACACAAGAGCAGATAAACATCAACACATTGAACACCAAGATTTTGACGTGGAAAACTCGGTTAAGGGAAAAACCACGGGGTGATTAACCCAAGGATTATTCTCTGTTAGAAGAATAAGAAAAATGAATGGCACATGCCAATTAGGGCTCACTGCCCGAGCACACTGCTCACAAAGAGGCACACTGCCTACAAGAGACACACTGTCTACAAAGTGATAAGAATCACAAACTTGAACTGGAGATTGACATCTTTACCATGTCTGGATCAGTTCCATTTAAGCCCGAGATACTTTTGCTCTGCCCTTCGCTTTTTACTATACCACTCTCATCCACTCCTCCACACACTTTGAAATGAACTCACAAACCTTTATTTATACAAGACATCGACTTAGGAACAATCATCTAAGTCAGCAATCAACCATAAGGACATCCGCAAGATGATTAACACATCCGGTTGGCCATCACAAGAACATTCGCAAGATGAACAACTCATCTGGTCGGCTAGTCTAAGCAAGAACTTCATCGAGAAGAATATCTTCAATTCCGGGCTCTACCATCAATGCAGACCGACAACATAACCTCAACATGATCCAAGAGCCTTCACAAGCTTTCCTAATTAACCAGGTACATCCGCACTTCATCTACTCATTGAAATCTCTTCTCCTCTTCATCCAGAACTTCAAGAACACAGTCTGTCGCCACTATCATACTGAAGAAGGTGCTTCCGGACCTCCAAACTTTGTACAAACCAAGATGACACATCACAAGGACATCCCAAACACTCCTTCCAATCCGCAGAGTCTAACAATGCTCCTCTGGATCTCACCGGACCTTTTTGTAACACTCTGTCACTCTAGAACAGCTCCTGGAACCGGTTCTACTTGGTCGATCACAACTTTTTCATATCTTCATACGGACCTCTGAAATCTTGACTGGATCATCTCAAGACTCATATCTACAAACCCTTTAATCAGCATCCTCTGATTCTCAACCTATTGAGTACATTTGCCGTCTTCTTATCACTGTTCTTCACTATTCTTGATTGAGACTACTTTTCTTAATATCCTCAACACACAGCTCATCCAAATCTTCTTATCAATGCAATATGAGTATGTTGACATCAATGACAACACTGGTTAACCTCATACTTGCAACACTCATATCTATTCCCAATGACATGAGCTGATTTGATGCTGGACTTCTTAGGCCATGCAGGCACCCTTCCCTCATAAAATGAAATCTGATAACCCTTATCTTCTAGTGCTGATATGGAGATAAGGTTTCTTTTGATTCTCGGCACAAACAAAATATCACTGAAGTGAAGGGAAATTCCAGAATCTAAATTAAGGGAAGTAGTACCAAAACCTCTCATAGAATAGTGAGCATCATCACCAATGACCACATGAAGATTAGACTCTTTCTCCACTAAATCTAAGAGGTGCTCTCGATAGCCGGTGATGTGCCTAGATGCACCACTATCAATCAGCCAAGTATCACTATCTGAGGGTACATTGCTTGACAAAGCAGAAATGAAAAGGAAGCCTTCAGTATTAGACTGATTTGAGACTTCATTTAAGTTTGCTCCTTGTTGCTTAGACTGGGGTAAACAGTCCCTTGCATAGTGACCGAATTTGTCACACCTGAAGCACTTGATGTGAGACAGGTCCTTTTTCTTCGAATCATGAGCTGGATTAGACCTTTGATCTCTATTCCTCTTGAAATTGTTCTTCTTCCAATAGCCTCCTTTCTTCTTGAAAGACTGGGCAGCAAGGATATGATTGTCTTCATGAGTGTTTTTTATAACTCCTCTAGCAGCCAGTCGAGACTCTTCTTGGATACAGTCAGCCCTTAATCTGTCAAACTTGGGCAGATCAGCTCTTGCACTAATTCCTTGAATGTAGGATTCCCAAGATGCTGGAAGACCATTGAGGCTTAGCATAGTTAAATCGTTTTCATCAACAATCTTTCCAATAGATGAGAGCTGATCTCTCAAATCAGAAATCCTCATGAAGTAAGCCATGACGGGTTCACCTTTAGCCATCTTGACGTGATGAAGCTGCTGCTTCAAAGCTAGAACACGACTAGTGTTGTTGATTTCATACATCTCCTCCAAGGTTCTGAACATTTTGCTTGTTGTATTCAGCTTGGAGATGATGAGAACAATGTGATCTTTTACTGAATCAATTAAAATCTTCTGAGCTTGAAGATCTTTCTTCCTCCATTGGGTCTTTTCTCCTTCTGCCTCAGGCTCGGCAGATTCTTTGGTCACAAAGTCTGCAAGGTCGTTGTCATTCAACGCAAGCATGATGCAGACTCTCCATGATGTGAAATTGGAAGCCCCATCCAATCTGTCTTCAACCCTGAGACTGTGAGCCATTTTATTTGATCTTTAATGATAAGAGCAGAATGTAAATAACTGAATACTACAAATCTGATTATACTAATTCGAACTTGGCTCTGATACCATGTTAATTTTAATATTCAAATTGATAGTAAGAAACAATAAAACATAAATGCTCACATAACACACATATACCCTGGAAAAACCTCCCTCTTGGAGGTGAAAAACCCAGCAAGAAAATCTCAGATCCGATTTATATTAAGAGCAGAAACAGATTACAACTCTGCCCAGCTAAGGCACGAAACATAGATATCAAAATACAACATGGCCTCTTCTTGAATTATCGAACCCTTTGAACCATTGAATCAGTTGAACCGTCAAACCGTTGAACTAGTTCAACCAGTTCAACTGTCGACAGAACCCTTGCACTGTTGAACCTTTGAACTTGTCGAATCATTGAACTGTTGAACCAGTTCAACCATCGGCAAAGCCCTTCACTGTTGAACCTTTGAACCCGTCGAACCGTTGAACCAGTTCAACCATTGGCAGAGCCCTTCACTGTTGAACCTTTGAACCCATCGAACCGTTGAACCAGTTCAACCATTGGTAGAGCCCTTCACTGTTCTTGTAGTAGATCACTGATCGATTAGATTTCGCAGGGTAGAATTTGGTAAGTGATTGTTGTGTATTGTGACTGCCAGTCACTCTAAATTTATATGAGATCGCACAAACGTTTTGGTGCCAAATTACATATACGTTACATTTGAAATAGGTCCTGACCTATTTGTAATTTCAAGATACATAGAATGGTGAGTTCGTCCAATTGGGGCCTGCCTTAATCGGATAATACAATCTAAGATCTCGAAATGCTAAGGCTAGTAGGCCATTCAGTATTTCATGACTAGGTCGGTCTCTAGAAGGGATCCAACCTAGCTACCAAAATCAACACAAACTCCACTTCAACTTGCAAAATAAATGCTCCTTACCTGGTTGAGCAAAGCCTTCAGGATGCTCCATGTATAAATCCTCATCAATGTCTCCATGTAGAAATGTTGATTTCACATCGAGTTGCTCAAGTTCTAAATCCCAAACAGAGACCAAACCCAACACATCACAGATTGTGTCCATTCTGACAACTGGAGAAAAAATTTCAATAAAATCAATACCTTGTTGTTGATCAAACCCCTTGATGACTAATCTGGCCCTGTACCTTTTACTCCCTCCGTCTTCGTCTTTCAAACAATAAACCCATTTGTTCTTGAGAGGCTTTTGATTTGGTGGAAGATGAACCAAATCCCATGTGTTATTGACTCTCAATGACTCCATTTCTTCGTTCATGGCTGCCATCCAATTGTGTGCATTTTCATGCTTGCAGGCTTGTTTATATGTTGTCGGCTCTACATAATTAGAGAGCAATAACTCATAGTCATCGTATTTCGCAGGTCTCCTCTTCTCACGGGTAGACCTCCTCAATTTCAGACCTTGCTCTGGCTGTATATTTGAGTCCAGATTTAGTCTCTGGAGTAAGTGTTGAACATCATCAACCTCTAATTGTAGAGGACCCTGAGGAAAGCTCCCCTGTCTCTGTATATTACTTTGTGCACCTATAGTGCTTGGCTGAGTCACACTGCCCTCCAACATATCTCCTATCTGTGTAGAAGAGTGACCTTTGTATAGGTCTGAAGGCTCACCTTGTAAAGACGTGGTGACTGACTCTCCTTTATGCTGCATTTGATGTAGCGGAGGCAGGGTATTGGAGGGTGGCTGCGTTGAGCAATCAGAAGGCAGCGTAACACCTGAAGAAGCACAAGGTTGCGTAACACTTAATGAGGGCAACGAATGAACTTTTGAAGGCTACGTTGGTGTATGTGACGACAATGTTGTATAGTGAGTGGACTGCGTTGGAGTTTGAGATGGCAGCGTTGAACATTAAATGGGTTGCGTTAGAGTTTTAGATGGCAGGGTTGAACATTGAATGGGCTATGTATGACTTAACAAAGGCAGCGATGCAACTTGTGGAGGCAGCGATTGGTCAGTTAAGGGCTGCGTTGGAAGGTTTGATGGAGTTGGGAATAAAGAGTCATCCATAGGGGGATGAGAAGGCAAAGATTACTGTATGTGACTGTATATCATACGTTGGAGGCAAAGATTAAAAGTGAGAAGGCTGCGTGGGTAAAGTGCATCCAACTAAGGGCAGAGTATTGTTAGAAATAGGAGTAGATGTGGTATAATAATGAGCAGAGGTAACTAATGGCTGAGAGAAAGTAATTGGTAGGTTGCTTTACCTTTCCATTATCAAACAAATCCACATCAACATACTCTGTCGGAGATGAATTGCAAGGTTGCAAACCTAGAAAATGCTTCTCATCAAACACAACATCGCGGCTACAGATTATGGTCTTTGCAACTGGATCCCAAAGACGAAAACCAAATTGATCTTCACCATAGCCGAGAAAAACACACCTTTTTGACTTGAAATCTAACTTGGTTCTCTGCTCTTTCGGAATGTGAACAAAAGTTGCACAGCCAAACACCCGCAAATGATGATAGGAAATTCTTTTTCCAAGCCATCTCCTCAGGGATGTCAAAATCTAGCCTAGACGATGGAGCTTGATTGATGAGATACACAGCAGTACTACATGCCTCTGTCCAAAACTCTTTTCCCAATCTGGCATTGGAGAGCATACATCTAGCTCGCTCAAGTATTGTGCGATTGAGCCTTTTAGCTGCACTGTTCTCCTGAAGTGTATAAGGGATAGTCTTTATCCGTCGAATACCATGGTCTGTACAAAATGAATCAAACTCTGAAGAGCAATATTCTCCACCATTGTCTGTTAGTAGGCATTTAATTTTATGCCCAATCTGATTTTCAACAGCAGCCTTAAAAATCTTAAATTTTGAAAATACCTTAGATTTTTGATTCAACAGATAAATCCAGATTTTTCAAGTACAATCATCTAGAAAGGTTACAAAGTAATTTGCTCCACCGAAAGAAGTTACCTGAGTCAGACCGAATACGTTGGAATGAACAAGTTCCAACGGAGTAGTTTTCTGGTCATGCCCCGTTCTCAAGAAACTGGTCCAGCACTATTTGCCATAAAGGCAATGTTCACATAATTCTAAATCAACGGAGGTGAGGCCTGGAAGCTGATTGCACTGAAGCATAACTTGAAGACTTTTTTAGCTCATATGACTGAGTCGTTTGTGCCATATTTCAGACCCACTATCCATAGCCGGCAAGGCAACTCCCACTTCACCAAAACATTCCAAAATATAGATATTACCTTGCTTCTTTCCTCTTGCCATTACTAAAAGCCCCTTTGTAATTTTCCATGAATCAAGAGAAAATTTAACATTGCAGCCATTGGCAATAAGCTGACGAACAGAAATTAAATTTCTTTTTAACATGGGTACATATCTAACATCTGTCAAAGTTAATTTGTCTCCATTTTTCAGATTCAATATTATATTACCTTTACCTAAGATGTCATATTCTTTATTGTCACCAAGAAACACCTTACCGAATGTGCCTTCATGAAAATTTGTGAAATCTTGACGATATGAAGTGGCATGAAATGAAGTGCTGGAATCAAGGACCCACGAATCTGCATTTGTGTCACTAGTTGATAGGACCAAAACACCATCACATGCAGTGTTTGCTTGATTATTTGTGCTCACTTTGCCTTGAGCTTTCTTGTAATTCCAGCAGTTCTTCTTATTGTGTCCAGGTTTTCCACAAAACCAACATGCACTGGTTCTGCCCCTAGACTTCGATCGCGGCCCAGATTGAGACCTTCTCCGGTTGTTATATCTACCTCTGTCTTGGCTTCTTCCCCTATTGCTTGTACTTACAGCAGTTAGAGCATCGTCGGATGAGGGTTCCTGATGTTTTCTTCTCATGTCTTTGCTGAGAAGAATAGCTGCAACATCATCAAAAACCAATGTACTTTTGGCTGCTACAGAAGTGCTCACAACCATCACAACACCTTCCCAGCTATTTGGTAAGAAACACAACAGCAAAATTATTTTAATCTCAGGATCTAACTTGATACCCACCGAAGTTAATTGAGTAACTAAGGTGTTAAATTCATTCAGATGATTTGACATAACCCCACCTTCTTTCATTTTCAGGTTATACAATTTCTTCATAATAAATACCTTATTTGAAGCCGAAGCTATCGCATACATGCTGGAAAGCTTTTCCTAAAGTGCTTTCGTAGTACTCTCAGTTGAGACATTAAATAATACATTGCTGGACAATGAGAGAAATATAGTTGCCTTCACTTTCATGTTCAGTTTTTCCCAGTCTTCATCTGTCATAGAACCTTGTCCTTTGGCTTTCCCTAGTAAGGTGAGAGACAAGTCCTGTTTGATAAGAAGAGACTCCATATGCACTTTCCAAAGACCAAAATTTTGCCCTGTAAATTTTTCTATTTTCCGTTTTTCTGTATCATCCATTTTGATTGCTATACAGGTTCCCAAAAAAAAACCCTCATAGGCTATCTCCTAGACCAAGCTACACACAGAGCTCTAATACCAATTGTAGATGCAAGAATCAAAGCAACAGAACCAAAGCAGAGCAACAGCAAATCAAATGAATACTCAGAAAGAAAAAGATTATAAAACAACACACACAGATAACACAAGGCAATTAACGTGGTTCACCATTTTAATGGCTACATCCACAACGAAGGGCATTCATTCATTTCAGATAATACATCTCTCTCTCTATGTTTTTCATACATCCATGTATGTCTACAAAACAGCAGCAATCCCTTGCATCCTAAAAGACTCCAATCTGAAAAATCTTACCAAACATCTTACATTTGGAATCGTCAACCCAGAATAAGGAGCGGTTACAAGCCAAGATTGGCTATTCCAGATAGAACGGTTACAAGGAATAAAAAGAAGACAATAAGTTATTTGGCTATTACATTGGGCTTCAATAGTCCACGTGCCCAACAGTTGGGTATATCTTGGTCAACTCATATACCAAGTATAGGACCCCGCACCACTATGGGGCCTTCTCCCCTAGATTGATCTATACTAAAATTGACATATTATTTCAACTTCAAAAGTTTGATAACCTATCCACAATATAATAATATAATAATTATGCATTTACTCCAATATTAATCATAATTATGCATGATATTATTTGTTGTAAAATGCAACCATTAAATTAAAATAACTTTCAAATATTCCTAATTTAGTTGCAACTAAATGCACGGTACACTGGATGCACCAAATCCTAGTTAACATTTCGTATTACAATTTTCTCCCATTAAAAGACTCCCCTAAATAATTTTAGAATCTATGTTGTGGTTAACATTCTATATTTCACACCGAACAAAAAAAAAAAATTTCTATATTTCACCCTTCTAAAAGAGTAAAAGAGGTTCAAATTCAGCAAGAAATAAGATTCATCTTCTTCTTGAAGTAGTAGGAAGCAAGAGGAAAATGTAGAGGTTTGGTGTCCTCCTCCGTCTAGTTTTGTCAAACTGAATTTTTATAGGATATCTCAGGGTAATGCAGGAAGCGTTGGTGTGATATCATTCTACACAAGAAAGATGGTAGTTTGGTTCAAGGTGGATCTCTCCCCGTAGAACACCGCAACAATAATGAAGCAGGGTGGAAAGGTATGGTTGCAAGTATGACATTAGCATATCCTTCATAAGTGTGCAGCAGCTTGTTGTAGAAGGGGATTAATGCGCGGAGAAAAGTTTCTTGTCCTAATTGGGTCAGCTCATAAGGTTTTTGGAGAACGTGTTTTCCTATTTTGAAAACATCAACAATTTATATTTATATTGGACTCTTCTCAATCCTTCATTATAATTGTTTTAATTTTAGTCCTCGCGATTCCCAATTTATTATTTTATTGTCAGCAGCAGCCATTTAATGGTGAACACCATTAAATTTTGTTACGACATTGATCACCAGGGCAACTGTTGATCCGATCAATTGGCCTCTCCTATAAAAGGAGGCCTCAAAGATCCCAAAAGTCATCAAAGCCTACACTCACATCTGAATCGAATCAGATGGCTTCAGAATTTGCCGAATATGTGGCTTCCGCATTAACATTATTGGGAATTTGTATGCAATTCTGCGGCTTCTCTTTCATTAATTCCCAGAGCCTCTCCAATGTCTGCTCTCCTCCTGTATCTCATCTATCACAAAATAGAAGAACTAAAACCAGCGCAAACATGGTTTTTCTTATTATTTGTGTTTCTCAATATCACATAGACTGCTGGCGATCAACGTCGTAACAAAATTTAATGGTGTTCACCATTAAATAAAATGGCTGCTGCTATACTTATACTTGTGTTCTCTGGACAATAAATTAATAAAATAATAGAAAGTCCTCTTGCAGGCTCTCCTTGGAAGACATGATGTCATAATCATCACATATGCACTTGGACTAAAATTAAAACAATTATAATGAAGGATTGAGAGGAGTCCAATATAAATATAAATTGTTGATGAATTAGTTTTCAAAATAAATCAGAGGGAGTTCAAAATAATGCAGAGGAAGGAGATTTGAAGGAGATTTTCTGTGGGATAAAGTTTCCATCCCTGGATGCTTCAAAATAATGCAGAGGAAGGAGATTTTCTGTGGGATAAAGTTTCCATCCCTGGATGCTTCAGCCCCTGCACCTTCAGGAGCAAGACAGTGAAAGAATGCACTAGAGGTTGAGGATTTGGCTGGGTGGAGTGTTAATAACAATGGTGGTCTTGGTCTCTGGGGAGTTTACTAGTTGTCATGGAGCTAGTTGCTATTTCAGATCGGGTCAGTTTTAGTTGCAAGGTGCTGCTTTTTTTGCACCATGATCATTGTTTTTCACTATGATGGAGGATATATGTTTTTTGCTGGATTTTGGTTTGGGCTCTTTACTGCCAGTCATTATGGATTTCTTCCATGTTTTATGCTGATATGTAAGAGTTGGTTTTCCAAGGCGTGGGGCCCAATAGAATCGCTACTTCAAAAAACATCCTATAATTCTGTTTCTTATCCTGAAACATGCTTGGTTCTTTGTTACTTCATTTGCAATGTTGTATCTTCCATGAATTTTCAGTGGAAGAAGAGTCTGTGTTATCAAATAGTTAATCAATTATAGATAACCCTAATTTTAGGTCAGTAATCCAGCCTTCGCTAGTTTCTGCATTTTATTGCTATATTTAAAAAGCTGTACATTGAATATAACAGATCAAGTTTCCAAATACTGGTTTGACATTCTCTAGATGCAACTCCAAAGATTGCAAATATTGTCTGTGCAATCGAACAGACCCTTCATGGACTTCCTATCACCTAGGCATAAGGTCAAGCTAAAACATATTTGTGTCTTATCTATACAGCCACATTTGAAACGATTGAAGGTCTTCCCATAGCATGCTATTCTCAACAAATGACAATTTGTCTTTATGCCCATAAGCAGTTGTATCAAGTATCAACTAAATAAATACCTGACTTAATATTATGATTTCATCATATGTATGTATCTTCATCGCAGGAGCTTTGGTGGAAGAGAAGTTCAAGAACTTTGGAGTAAGATGAGTTCAAGAACATTCTACGTGTTAACTAGAGAAGATACTACTTTCAATGCAATAACTTTTTAATGTAATAGAAGTTCAAAATACATTTGCAGTAAGTGTAGGACAAAAATGTAAGTGTTCCAGTCTGCAAGGAAATCAAAGAATAGGCAGATGCCAATTTAGGTAAAACTAATGCCAACTTTTTAAGGCTATTCTCATTCCCCCTGTATCAAAAATATACTAATCATGGAGTGGTCCCGAATTCATTGGACTAGTAAGGATGAGAATCTGTTTCCTACAAAACAGTGTCTACCTAAACTTATTTTATTTTTTTTAATTGAAAATGTCCACCTAGAGTTAATATAACACAAACTAAAAATCATTTAAAAATTGACTGCAATCACAGCTAGTATGTAACAGTTTGTTTACTTAATGACAATTCCTTCAGTCGAGGCTGGCATACAGAACTAGTAATCTCCCTCCTACAGAACTAGTAATCTCCCTCCTGCTGATGCCGAAAGTTTTTCCATGTTAGGAATTGGTGATACCCAAAGCCTTGCCAATCAAATGCAATAGTTATTTAGTTCATGATATGATTAATTTTCCACCATAGAGGATTATTGTTAGGAACAGGTGATAACCGATATCCAAAGTCTAGCCAACCAAATGCAATAGTTATTTAGTTCATAATATGATTTACTTTGAAAGAAAATTGACCTCACATATCTGACCTTACCAAAACAAGTAGTTGCGGTTATACAGATCTATGACACCATAATCCATGTTGTACCAAAATAATATTAAATTTTAATAAAAAAATTAGAACCAATCACATACAACGTTCTTAGCCTCCACTATCCATGTTCATTGAATACAACTACATTTTACCCTGTGAAACCCAATCGAATAACATTATTTAGTACAATGTACGAGGCAAGCCTTCAGCTATTTTTTGAGACACAAATATCATTATTTAGTACAGTTAAGATGGAACACCTTAAGCTCTTTGTCACTGAAATTCATTTAGTACAAATACAACAGGTGATAGCCTTGAGTATCTTGTGACATGCCCATACTTTTCTTTAACCTTGTAAAACTCTCTGGGGGTCTAATTGACCACTGCAGTAACTTGATGGTACCGTAGACAACTCCTGACGACCTTTCCACTCTTCACCTGGTTTGAGAGTAATAGGCTTTTCTATAGCTGCAGCCTCAACGCATAGCATATGCTTGTATTCGTCATCTCCAAAATCTACCATAGATTTAGCTTTCTTCTCCCAAGGATTCCACACAACTGAAAGAAGATATTCCCCATGTCCAGTTAAGCAAAATAGTGTTAACACTTTAGTAGCATTGCTGCATTACTATCAAATGGAGATTTTAAAAAATGTAAATATTTTATGGTAAGCCAACTTGATCATGATGTTGAGCTTTACCAATCCTATATAATAAGCTTAAGTGAAGAAAATTTATCTTACCTGCATCAGGAAGGCCATCCTTCCTCAACACAAATGTCCTCTTCTTTTCATGGTCAAGAATTGCAATTTTCGTTGGGGTGCTAAGATAGATTTTATCCACCTTCATCCATAGAAATTTCATTTCGTTAGGGTTCAATTATTTTTCAGACACTGGTGAACAATGCAACCTCAACAATCACTGCCCCTGCTCTTGACTTGTGCTCAAGCTTACCTCAGATTCAAAGGTGATTGCATCACCTTGCTCCGTAAAGCGTTCTTTATCATGTAAATTGTCCAGATAATCTAATGTTTCCACTCCTTCTACTCGCACTTCACTGTAAGAAAAAAGAAAAAAGTGGCCTCAACACACAAAATGGAAAATTGCATGATTGTGTAATAAAAAAACAACTTCACAAACTCGAGTTATTAATTTTGAAAAACACAATTGCCACCATTATGTAATCCTTCTCAAAAAAGTTCCTTAAGAAATTTAGACATCAATAAAATCTCGTTTCTATTCCCACCAAAAAAAAAAAGGGCATTCTATTTTACAATAAGATTAATTTTTCATTTCATGTCTATTTTTGACTCTGTATTTGCATGTCAGATGTTATTGAAAAAAGCAGTGAACATAAACTACAGCTGTAAAATGAATGAAAATAATCTTCAAAAGAATATGCAAATCTCGTGACTTTTCATAAAATTGTGACCATTCACCTAGGAGCCAAAAGTAGGTCATAGACTCAACATGTACAGCAAATTTCAATTGTTAATCAGGACTGCTAAAAAGGAACCCAAAAGAAAGTAGCTAAACCTAAAACCGAGGAGCACGAAAACCAAATAAGAGGGAAGTAAATCATGGTTAAGTCCGTATATACATAAAGCCATATAATGAAAAACAAACAGCCAAGAGGACTCTGAGAGAGGGCTTGGCTCTACAATGCATCAGAATCAGAAGCAGGAAGCAGGCCAATGCTCATCAATCACTAGTAAAGGACAAACACAGAGTTCGGGTATGTCCTCGGGGAATTGCCTGAGCAAGGAAGACCCAACTGAACAATTTCAGGAGTAAACAGTGAATTCCTTTCAATGGCTTTCCTAGTATCCAAGGCCAATGGTCCTCCATACGTGGAGAGAAAATGGGCAACGTCCATATGCTCCTGTAGTCTGGGCTGCAAACAGTTGAAGGTAGCTGCACATTCAACCCTCACTTTTCCTATAAATTAAGTTCCAAGTTATTAGTCAAAATTTTCCCATTTAAGTAAGCCAATAGAAGAACCCCTGGGCACCCAAAAGAACAAGGAGAATATATTCCCAAAGCAAAGAATATAAATGTGTCATCCAACAATGAGCAAACTTTAAATCCAGCAGTATAAATAACAGCATATGAACAAATTTAGATCTGAGTAACAAGATGATAGTGATAGCTACTAGTGCTCTAAAGTTGGGATTATTCATTCCTGATTTGCATGTAACGCATCTTTGACTGGTACTAAATGTATTGCTGTAGTTTTTATTTTTACCAATTATATTATATTGCCCAATGATATAGAGCAGTTGCCTAAAGAACTACTGCACTAACGCTACCATTATAAACCATGAAATAACTACCGGTACTCTTTATTCCGTTGCTTGGGACACTCATTTTCACATTTAGAACTTCAGTTATTCTGTTGAACTCAAACAGTGAGTTATTACTCTGAACTTGACTGATACCACATATTCTCCATGCCCACCCTTATCTAAAGGCAATATTGTTGAAAAGTTTATGCATAAAAGCTATTTGTGGAGTCTTGCCAACTAAACATGATCAAAATGTGCACCTAGCAACAGTCCTTTGTATTTGTAGGCTCATGATTTGGAGACTTGGAGATCATCATCAGGGTGATACGGGCTCAAATTGGAAAACTGACAACATCCTTGGTGAAAGAAGCAGTCTACAACACTTTGAAGAGATCTCCCAGAGACATTGTTTTATGTTTAGGGTTTAGGGCCTCACTAATTATGGTAATGAGGGTTCATATCTAGCATGTCTCCTAGCTCATAAGGAGGTTTGAGGATCCTCATTAATGAGGCCAAAAGCACTTTACTTTGTCCTTATCAGTCATCGCTATAGCCCAACTTCCCTGCAATCACCTGTCTTATCGATTTTAACAATAATGTGTATCATATGAAAGAGATTTCATACAGCGTTTAGATCTCATACAACTTATATGTAATCATTTTGTAGGGTGGGAGAACCAAGACTAACCTGTCAAGCATTTATATTTATCTTTCTTTCTGACTTATAATTTACTGGTACTCTTTATTCCGTTGCTTGGGACACTCATTTGAACACAGAGAACAATGGCACCAAGCTCGTCCCAAAGGGCTGGCATGGAGGACTCGAGCAAAGCAAGAGCTGTCTCAGATTGCTTATTAAAGATGGCTTTCAACGTTGCCAATACTAAAATTACTAAAGTTTGTACAATTCATACTTGGCCCAGACATCTCATGGAACTCAATGGGAATCAAACATGACATGGACTAGCTGTGAGATGATCTTTGGAGACTACTTATAAAGAAGGTTAGAGGGATGCTGAGGAAATTCTGAAGCATGTCCTTTTCCTAGCAGGAATTAAAATCTCATCTGTTTCTAGAAGCAGGGTTGAAGCAGAAGTAGAGAAATTCAGGTCTGAAACAGCAAGCATGGAAAATGACCTTGCTGCATGGTAGATCATCATAACAGGGCCTCCATGACTTTGCTCCAAAATGACAAGTGTTTTCCACTCCTACATACTGAATGCATAGCTCCTCTTCCACCCTGCAGTGACTAATGAGCAGCTTTACAGACACACAAATGGGTGTTCAACCAAAACAGAAGCAGAGCTCAGGAAGGTTCTATATACAGCAACACTGGACAAAGGGATGCAACCTCTGTCCAAGCAGAAGCTGGAAGAGAAACAATAGAAGGACATGCCCCTGACAGCAGAAGGGCACACCTGCAGGGCAACTAGACTTTCTGCAACTAAATTTTCTCACAACATGGTTTGAGTGTCTTAAGTAATGTTGACAAACAATACAGTTGCCCTACATAAATGTTCTTGTGTTGTGAAAGACTTTGAGCCTGAGGCATTAAGACTTTAATGGTTTTACTTTGATGCATGCGTCCTGGGGAATCATTCCCAGGAAAGTGATTTTGTTTATCCATAATTTAAAATTTTCATGATAGAATGTTGGTTTAATATAATGGTCATAAATGTAAGTCATTGAGTTATATTATAAAAAGCATATTGACATAGGAAATAAAGGCACAAAATTAAAATGTAAAATTGTGCTTTAATTAAAGGTTAATTTTCCAACGCATGCCTCAAGTTGGTGTCTTTTTTTGGCGAGAAGGGATCAATGCTGAACCCACTTTTATCCATGCAAAAATAAACCTGAAAATCAAATGTCAAAAACTTTGTAATTCTATTAAAGACATGATATTTCCACAAGTCCATAACAGTGAATGAAAGAACTTCTGGTAATAACTAGGTGAATGTTTTGGAATCAACGTCTCAGATCACACTCCATGATCCATCATCAGGTGAGGAAAACTTTTGAGAAAAGATTGCAGACTTAGTTCCTTAAATAGAAGGGAAGGACAAGGAAAGAGGACCAAGAAACAAGAAAGGACAAGAGAAAGGGGCCTTAAGATTGATAGTTGAAAATGTTAAATGATTGAGAGTAATTTATATAACAAGAGTATGATTGTAAAAGGATTGCAGACTTTGTAAATCCAACTAGATCTAGCATTAATATTTTCATAGTTATTTAACTCCTACCAAGTGCCATCAAACTTAACTGACAAAATGAGTGTCATGAATCCTCTGAATTCAGTGCTTCCACAGGTGACCAATGAATCGATCCCTTCCATCAGAAGCCTCATCTAGAGGCACCTTAGGCAAGGATTGCAAGCTTACAGACTATAACTAGTTGTGTTTTGTTACATACCTCATCTAGAAACCTACATTTCTGAATTCAGTATTCATGTTCAGGTCCCATATGGTTTTGCATTCTATGTGCATTAACAAATAAAACACAATCCCCAAAAAAGGCTAAAGAACACATGTATCAACACAGAAATAACACATTGTTGAGCCCCAGAAAAGACTCAGAAGTAACATATGTATTGACAAGATTGAAATGATTTTACATTGTAATTAAACACGTGTATTCAAATCTCTAGTGCCAGAGACATATTTGAAAGTTTCATCCATTTTCTTCTTAAGTCACAGATTATCTTATCAAATATTACCAAGGTATAAAAGATCAGGCATCCATTTCTTCCACTTTGTAAACAGACTTGAAAAGGGACATCTCAGTCTCCATAATTTTCTACTTCATATTATCTAGAGAAAACATGTCCTGAAACTTTAAAAAAGTTACCATAACATGCCTCACTGGACAGTCGTTGCTTGAACTACATAATTTGAATATATTTAATATAATAATTCCTCATGATAACTTTGATAGCTTAAAAGTTTATTGGCTTTGTTATCATCAAAAGAGATGCAATAAATGAGCACCAATTTATAACTGATGTGTAAAAACAATTATATGTTTAAGCTTAGACATGACAAACTGCCTAGCAAAATTAGATCTAAACTTATACAAGTCTATCTAAATAAGCAAAATTAAGATCAGAAAACAGAAGTAAATCAATCATACCTGATGTCAGAAACAGAAAAGTATGTATGATAAGCAAATGTGAAAGCAAATGGCTTGTTGTCGGTATTCCTTATGCGAGAAATCAAGGTAAGATCTCCACCAGGAGCCAAAGTCACACGAAGTCTGAACTCAAAACTGCATATTGGTATTGAATGGTTCAACAAGAAAAATAAATAAGTTTTCAAATAGCATATAAATTTTACTTTTTACTAATCCTGACTACATTAAACAAAATCTGCAGTATATTTAAACTGAAAAAATTCTATATAAATAATGAATGTTTATTAATAAATTTGCACTTTATAAGTTACAAAACAAGATTAATCCTTTTAAAACCTGTGACAATTGAAGATGCTGACTGATACCTGTGCGGCCATATCTTCAAATCCTCCTCTGTGGGCTTAAAAATTAGGTCAACTACAGCCCGGTTCTCAGCAGAAGTTCCAGGCAAAGGTGGAGGGTTGCTGTCAATACTCCAGATCCTATTCCTTGCAAAGCCATGTTGCTCCAGTGACCCACAGCTGCCAAACTGTTACACACAGGATGTATGAACTAAGAAGATACATATTTCCAGGATGTACAAACTAAGGATAAACAAGATATTTACAAAGATGTACCTGGGGAAAGCAAATTGGAATGCCTCCTCTTATAGCTTTGGGTGGTTTGAATATGGCCTGCATAAAGCACATATAATAGGCATTATTAATAGTAAGGTTCAGCTAACTTCTGCTATCACCTAATGCAGAGAAAATGCAGAATAAAGGTCAAACATCTCACAAGCTAAAGGGTCATAAAAAAATCTTCAAGCAGCAAGCCAAGGTTCCAAGAAAATGACATAATAAAAAGAATTATTACGACCAGAAATGAATTTTGCAAGGCAAGTATAACAATGGTGCCAAAAGTTACCCCAAAAAAATTGTATATTAAAAGTAAAACCAATCATTAAAATAAGATTTGTGTCCTGTCCAGAAAAAAGCATATGATTGGCACATGATTGATGAAACAGCCCCAGTGGTAAGGCTCACTTATCTAAAGCATGTGCCTCCAATCGAGAGTGGGTATTGACATCTGCTGTGACCTACTGCAAAGAATATGCAGAATAAAAGAAAAACATCTGGGACATAGACATCAAAAAATCTGTACGCAGCAAACCAAGGTTCCAATAAAACAAACTAATATTGCAAGAATTATTTGGAGCGGAAATGAATTTCGCCAGACAAACATGATGGTGGTGGCAAAGTCACCCCCAACAAACAGTGTCTGGCAAAACCCATAACTCAACATAGATTTGTTCCTATCCAGAAAAGAGCACAAGATTGGCACATGGATGATGAAACAGCCCTAACAGTAAGACTTATTCCTCTAAAGTTCATGCCCTTGATCAAGAGTGTGTATTAGCACCAATCAGTCAACATAAATTTGTGTCCTATCAGAAAAAGAGCGTAAGGCATGGCATGTGATTAATGAAACAGACTTGATGGTAAGGTATATTTCTCTAAAGCCTTGGCAAGACATCAAAATTCCAAATACATAATGAACTTAAAAATGATTCTTAATAGTTTGGACTGTGAATAAACAGATAATGAAGAGCATGAAAGAATGTCAGATAGCATCAAGATTGTTCTTAACAAAGTACAAAACTTTCAAGACTCACCTTGTTGAAGAAAACAAAGAGCATAAGAGCACAAGATTGGTGAAACAAACCTAATGGCAAGGCATATTTGAAATTTCTCTAAAGCCTTGGGAAGCCATCAAAATTTCAAATGCCTAACCGACTTATAAATCTTAATAGTCTGGACTATGAATAAAATAATAAAGAAGAGGATAGAACAATCAAAATTGTTATAAACAAAGTACAAAACTTTCAGAACTTGCCTTATTGAAGAAAGCAAGACCTGACACAATTCCAGTAAACTATTTTGAGTAATCATGATAAATACTTATGGACTACTTCAAAGTTCAATATAGAGACATCCAATAAAACACTTCAAGAAAACTAAGAGCTTCTTCCATGCACAGATTGCATACCTTACTACTCATGAACAACAGTTCCTCTTTCTTTTCATTCTTCCAAGATGTCACTTGGCCTCCAAAAAGATGTACCTGCAAGCCTACGAGGACTTCAAGAGAACTTCTCACCCTCAAGAAAACTAAGCTTGTAATGACAAATTTAAAATTACTTCTACAGATATGTTGAAGCTCATCTTTCAATATCTTTTCAAAAATAAAATTTTACAAAATTCATTTCAATCTGAGGAGCCACAGATGGGGAAGAAGGAAAGACAAATAAATAATAACTAAAATTTCAAAAATGACCACCAATAGAGTAATAGTTTATTCATCCTCAAAATGTATTTATGTAACAGTATACCATCAAATGTAGGCTAGGCCTCAGTTTTATATTTGAGTTTTGGGCATTAAATTGTGTAATCAGACATACAATGTCTCTCAATTATAGATGCAGCAAAATTAGTTAGCTGGAGTTTTACTATCCTGCTCTGACATTGTACAACCTTTCTGGTCAATGAAATACACAGCTTCTAATATTCTCTCAGGAAGATTAGTGTCATTTCTTCTGTGAAATGGATTTTGCACAGACATAAGCCATGAGTAACTACAGTTCTCAAATTTTCTGAAGATCCCAGTAATTATCTAGTGCCTGCATATGGAAATTTACGGTTATATAAGAGCGTGTCTCACTATGAAGATGTAAGGCTGCTGCCAAGGACGTCAAGAAGTATATTTATTGTTAATAAATAACCACTAAAAATCCTTATGTGATGTTTTACCAGGATTCAACTGCATAGTTTTTGAGTCAACTCATTGACCCATATTTCATGGGTAGTGATTCACAAGAACCCATCTTTCATAAGCATCAATGACCCACTTAGCACCCATTGCATCTAAGTGATGTTCATAGCGGTGAAGCATCGAGACTTCCCAGGAGGTCGCCCATCCAGTACTACTCTGACTCAAGCATGCTTAACCATGGAGTTTCTCCCAAGATCAAGCCCACTTAGCCTGCCACCCCATTTGAAAAACCTTCAGCAAATATTGTGTTCTTTAGCTTTTTCATTAAAAATCATATCAAATGATTTAAATTATACTCAAGAGATTACTACATGGAAGTAAGACCATGGATCTGTCAGATGATTATCTCACATGTAAAATTAAAGTGTGCATGGGCAAAAAAATCTGGTTAATCAGTGGAGCAATAGGCAGCATGGGAAATGTCAGGGAGGAATTGATGGCTGTTTGGAAGAAATTCATTAAAATTCAAATCTTAACAAAATTTAAAGATTTAAATTATGATATGTCGACAGCAAACAGGCAGGTCTGTGAGACAATTTTAGAGACAACAGGGAGTAGGAATATCTAGGACCTGTAAGCAGGTCAAACAGGTGGCGTAGCCAATACTAATAGTGAATGGGATGAAATGAAGAATGTGCAGAGCAGTAGGGTAGCTGTCAAAGCAGTTTAGACTTTAGAGAAATGTTCAGAGAAGAATCAAATCAACATGGAAGAATTCCAAACTGCCAGGTAGTAGGAATATCTAGAAGAAATTCATTAAAATTCAAATCTTAACAAAATTTAAAGATTTAAATTATGAAATGTTGACAGCAAACAGGCAGGTCTGTGAGACAATTTTAGAGACAACAGGGAGTAGGAATATCTAGGACCTGTAAGCAAGTCAAACAGGTGGCATAGCCAATACTAATAGTGAATGGGATGAAATGAAGAATGTGCAGACCAGTAGGGTAGCTGTCAAAGCAGTTTAGACTTTAGAGAAATGTTCAGAGAAGAATCAAATCAACATGGAAGAATTCCAAACTGCCAGGTAGGGAGAAGACAGGTCCACAATTTTTTTAAGTTGTGAATTTTTTTCTGATTAAATTGGAATTGTAAAAAAAAAATGCAGTCTAGTACTAATACAACAGAAAAATGCATATGATCCGTAAACTACGATCGTTATACCATACAATAGTCATCAACATACAGATCTCAAGGAAGGAAATAAGTACTGTAGTCTTTACTCTTTAGGTAATCAAATAAATCTTAACATGAAAATAAAACGAGCAAACAACAGAACAATTGAAGATGCAAGGGTTTTTTACCCTGGAGAACCCGAATTCCAGGAGAAACTCCAACAAAAGTGAGGTAAATGACCCCCTTATCCACCATCTCCAATGAGAAATAGAATCTTAGGCCTCTTGGGCACATAACCAGCCTGAAACAACAATGATGCAGAAGCATCCGGGACGCACCTATCCTTGTGGCATATTGTTCTGGCATTTTATGGCAAATTCCTTGTTTAGCATATTAAATATGATTGGCTGTTCCTATTTGAGATGCTGGGACCTGCACCCCTCCTTTCCTGGCTGAGGTTGTTTGTTTGTGGGAGACAAGACTGTCATGTGGGGCCCATGTCTTTACTTATCTTATCCATGGAAAAATACATCTGAATATTTGAAAGGTACAAACTCAGCATAAGATCTCATCAAGGGCTCTTGCAAATGTTTACCCGCAATATGGTGTTTCAGACAAAACTTGGAGTAAACGGAAATATACAGCAATAACTATAAAGCATATGATTCATACCAGAATTGCACAAGATAAAGCATTGTTCCATTCATTGAATATATCAGTATTACACTACAATGTCACAATGCTGCCCCCCGATTACAAGTATCAACTCAATATATAACTTATGCCAAGGTTGGTTAAGATACCAACCGTTGGCAACGACTCCACAACTATCCAACTGTTGGGGTTAACCCGATAACACTCCTAAACTTAACTGTGCACAACATTAATTAATTCATGATTATTTACTTGGCCGACTACGGCCGACTACAAATGTGGTTACCAAAACTTTCCTTGCTGGTAGTTACACATTCAGCTGGGACCATAGTTACCAAGACTCGCAAGGACTCACCTAGACTCGGCTAGACTCAACGAGTCTTGAGGCGAGCAACCCAAAACGAATCTTGGGGACTCGAGACACAAGTACCCATCAAGTCTAGTCAGACTCACTGGACCTAAGGAGTCCCAACGGATAAACTCTAACACAGTTGGGTATAACAAAAACAAAAAACAAAAAAAGCAAAAGAAAAAAAAAACACTTAAAATGAACTCTAACACCCTAAAAGCACATTTATTTCATTCGCAGCACAAGTAGGAGAAAAAAATAGTTTTGGAGCAAAAAATACATGCTATTGAAGAAAAAATCAGCACATAGGTTGAGCAAGAAACAGTGATTGAAGACCATTTAGGCAAGTTTGTAGCAGCCCTTGGTGCATCTAAAGGAGCCTACAAAGGATTTGGAAGAGCACACACCATTGATTTGGAGCAGCCCACCATCAATTTGAAGCAAGTTTGAAGAAGTAATTTTGTATTTTGAAGTTATTTTTTGTTTTTTCTTTTTTTTTAATTTCTCGTGTTCTACATTTGTTTTTTTTGTTTTTTCACTTTAGGTTAATGGAACAAACAACAAACCCTATATATCAAACCTTTGATGTTTTTGTTAGTTATTTTTTAATTTTATAACTGCAAACCCTAACTATTTTTAGTTTTTTTCTGTTTTTTTATTTTAATTTAATTAGAAACTATAAATGTTAATATATTTTCCATTTATATCTTATTGCAGCATACTTTAAGTTTACATTTATAAATTATTCCGAATTTCCAATCACAATGTCAGACCCAGTTAGAAAGGATCCTTGTTAGAAACATGCCATCCTTAGGTCAAAGAAAAGGGAGCTAACTTGTTCCATTGCAAGACAAAATTGCTTGGCGGAGGCATTAACCGATTGAAGTATCACCTAGCACAAATACCACACTAAGATGTTAAACCATGCACAAAAGCACCTCCTAAAGTTATACATGATGTACAAAACCAATTAGAGACCTTTGAGCAACAAAAAGAAACTAAAAAAGAGGCAAAGAGAAGAGATGGCAGCCAATGGTGGAGCCAATGGTGGAGACTCTTCTTCCATTCTTCCATTTCCTAGATCTTCGAGTAGTGGCAATGGTACTGGTAATGTTAATATTGGGCCTAGAGTTCTTAGATCTAATTTAGATTCATATAATGTACCACACACTACTCCAAGTGCCCAGCCATCACTTGAGAGCATGGTTGGAACAAGGATAAGCATGATGCAGCAAAAAGTGCAATTGGAGACTTCTGGTTCTATTGTACCATTCCATTTCATGCAGCCAAGTAATTAATTTTTTTGTTTTAAAATATATAGTTCGATTTTCTTGTCTCTTGAATTTTTGCAGCCATGGATTGTTAAGGCCATGGAGATGGGAATGCATGGCACGCATAAGCATGATTTGTGTGTTCATTGTTGCTAATGTGGAGAAAGCTTGTTAGTTGTTTCCTATTCATGCGGACAATAAATGGCAAGAGGTTGCATGTGTCTTGGATGGTTGGCAAAAAAAAGCCAAAATCATTGTTTTCCAAGAAGAAGAGGTGGAAATGGGCACATGATAGGCAGTTGTTAGAGGCGATCCAATGCATAGGTCGATATGTTGCCTCGAGCCAATTGTCCATGTTCCAAATCGTTTGTTATTCTCTGGGTTGTTTTTGGATCTTGTTGATAATAGCAAAGAGAAAGGGGATAGAAAGGAAATCGGAGGACTCAAGAATTGTAGTTATTGTATTGAGCAGACAATGAAATTACAAAACTTGGGAGTGCTTTTATAATAGAGTTCCTAACAACACTTTTAAGTCCCACTTTTGAAAACAACCTTTTTAATAATAAAACAGAAGTTGTCTTTTTAAAATACAACATAAAATTATTTTTTGAACTTAGGTTATATTATTAAAATATTTCCCTTTTTCCACCCCATTAGCCTATAGGAAAAATTAAGAAAATAGGCTAAGGGTCTCCGCTAGACTTACGCTCAAGAAGGGGACGTGACAACAAATCAAGGGCATACTTGGATTGTGTAATGGTGATCTTGGAAGCAAACTGAGATATCTCAATCTCGAAAAATAATGCAACAAGCCCAAGTCAGTCATCAAAAACCTATCATGAAGGGCAATTTTCACTACCGAAATGGATGAAGAACTCCCCATGATCAATAGGTCATCAACATATAGAACCAAAAAGAGAATAGAATCATCCAAATACATAATGTTGGCGTTCAAATCTGAATGGTAATGACAAAACCCAACTATGAAAAGGAAGGAATCCATTTTGGCATACCAAGCCTAAGGGTCTTGCTTCAAGCCATAAATAGATTTCCTAAGTTTGCAAACCAAGGAAGAATCTTCTAGAAAACCCTATGGCTGCTCCATGTATATCCCCTCCTCAAGGTCTTCATGAAGAAATGCACTCTTCACATCCATCTGGCGAACCTCCTAGCAATGTGTTGCAACAATAGCAAGTGTGACTTAGATAAGGTTCTTCTTTGCAACAAGTGTGAAGGTTCAAAGTAATTAAAGACTAGAACTTGGGAAAACCCCTTTGCAATCGATCATGCCTTGAATCTATCTACTGACCCATCTGCCACAAATTTTGTCCAATAGATCACTTGCATCAAACAAGTTCGGGACAAGATCCCAAGTGCGGTTCCTAACCAAAGAGTTGTGCTCCTCCTACATAGCAACATCCCACTCAGGAATACCAAATGCCTCCTAAAAAGACTATGGATTTGAGGCAAAAGCAACGTAAACATGTGGAATCCCTAAAACTATGAATGTGTCCGCTTAGTGTTTGATGGATCCCTAACCCAATCACCTACAACCTACAGTGTCTATCGAGCCCAAAGTGGACTTAAAATGAGGGTGTCGATAGGAGAATCCTCAACCTCTAAATGATGACTAGGAGAGGAAGAATTTGAATCCTCATCATCACTCTCAACATCCAAAGTGGAGGAAAGAGTCTTCATCATCAGGAATCTGCCTAGGTGGATCTAAATCCTCAAAGGTACTATCAATAAGCCCAAGTGACTCCAATGTGAATGTAGAAGGATGAGAAGTGTTAAGGGTGGAACTCGAAGAGCCCTCCTCAAAGCAAACACTCCTCTCAATTAACTCATGAGTGGTAGGGTGGAGAAGCCAATAACCCTTAATACCATCTAGATAACCTACAAATATGCAAGGCTTGCTCTGTGGATCCATGGCTTTACATTTCTCTGCAAGAATGTGGGCCCATCCAAAAGAGCCAAAAACTTTGAAGTGCTTAACTATCGGTTTCCAATCACTCCAAGCATCAAAAGGAGTGACTCCTTTAAAGGCTTGGTGAGGAACACGATTCTGGATATAACAAGCACAAATTAATGGCCTCCACCCAATACTTAGGTGCAAGAGATCTGGAATGTATCATGCAATTTGCCATTTCCTTCAAAGACCTATTTTTGTGTTCTGCCACAACATTTTGCTAAGGGTTGTAAGGAACTATGTGTTGTAAATCAATCCTCTTTGTAGTGCAAAACTACTCAAAACGATGGTTGACATACTCACTTTCCATTGTCCATATGCAAAACCATGATGGCTTTCCCTAACTGTTTCTCCAAAAAATATTTGAAGTCTTAAAAGAACTCAAAGATCTCAAACTTTTGACGAAGAAAGTACACACAAGTATACCGAGAAAAGTCGTCAATGAATGTCAAAACATATTTGGCCCTACTGAAGGAAGGATGTGGAATGGACAAACCAAATCATTGTGAACTAACTCCAAAATTTATGAAGCTCCCCATGCCTTGCTTTTGTCAAACTTCTCTTCCAAATGCTTACCAAGTATGCAGCCTTGGCAAACACTGTCAAAAAAGCGAGTATAAGGCAACCGTGTTACCATGCTCTATTGGCTGAGTTGCTACAAGGAGCAGCAGTTAAGATGGTCAAATCGCTCATGTCATAACTCACTTCATCAAAATGGATGGGTAGAATAGTCGAAGGTGGGTCAAGAACAAAGTGAGAAAAGAGATAAAGTCGAGATTGATGATCTACTCTGCCCACTACAACTATAGAACCACTATACACCTCACTCATAACCACCAAATCGGGAGTGGACTCAACCCACTTGCCCAAACCAGTGAGTGATCTAATAAACTAATAGAAGATTAGTTGACAATGAGGGCACACAAAGTAAATCTTGTAAAGTTCCATCCCCCACATCATTAGACCCTCTCCCACAAACCTCGACAGAAATGTTGTCACCCATCAAATTAATCAACGTAGTACAAGGCTCCAAAGATGTGAAATCATCATGAGATGAAGCCATCTGGTGAGAAGCATCTCAATCAAGAACCCAAGTGGATGGTGGAGATGCAACTGCTACAAGGGCCTTGCCCTTTCCTTTCCCCTTGTTATCTTTTGCCTTAGAAGACCTCTCATTTGAAGAACTTTCTTTCGCTGATTGAGGAACATTGATGTTCTTCTTCTCCAGAATGTGTCAAGTGATCAATTTGTTTCTTCAAGCACTTATATTCATCATGACCAAGCCTTTTGCAATGGGCACATTTGACCTTCTCTTTCTTAGGCTTGTCACTTTTAGAAAATGAGGTCTCTAAAGTTGCTTTTGAGGCAATGTTGATCTTTTTTCTCTTTCATATCCTTATTGCTCGATTGTTTATGTTATTTTGTGTCTTGACTCTTAGTTAACAATTAGGGCATGTGACTTAGAGGATTTGAGAGTACCCATTGCGATTAGCTCATCTTGCTCTCTGGTGAGACTTGTGACAAAGTTATCTGAAGATAGCATTGTGAACTAAGCTCCTAGGGCACCCCCTTTGTGGCACATCAGGGGGAAACAAAGACTAAATAGTCGAAACCAAGTTTGGAGAGTGCTAAGGATCAAGTGGGTGTCTTTTTTTTCAATTCCACATTGTTTTAATTACAATCTCAATGATTTCAACTTGGTGAAGAAGTCTCGAATGGTGTCAAAACTACTAGGACTCAAACTAATGACATCGTAAACCCCAAACAAACTAGCCAACTTAGTCCAAATCTAGTTGGGTGAATCTAAGGACTCAATGTGAAATAGAAGGCCAAGCGATACAACACATTTGTCAAACCATTTGATTTTATCTACATTTTCGGTAGGCTTTGTCTCTATACCCATAGTTATTCTAAATAATCCCTTGCTTCTTAACAAGATTAACATTCTAGATTTCCATTCATAATAGTTAGATGGTGTAAGCAAAGAAATTGGGAACTACTCCATTGTGCAAAAAAAAAATGTGAGAATGCAAAAAATAAAAGAACACGTGACAACCCCCTCCTATTACTAGTTGCCAAAATGACCCCCCGACAATTACAATGTATGGCACTTCATGATTAGTGCATTTTACAATGTGAATACCAAATTTATAGAGTTTTACAAGGCCCAAAAGTGGCCAAAATGTTGAAAGTATAGTTCAAGTACAAGATGAGAGGAAATAGAGAGCACCAATGCAGAGGACACAGAAAAACATGCACTACAAAAAAAGGACCCAAAAAGGAGTCTATTTGCACAAGATATAGCCCTCCAAAGGCCTCAAAATAAGAATTGCACAAAAAAATCTACAAGAAAACTCAATTTCTAGAAAGTTAGAGTGTCAAATTAGAGGACCAATCACGCCACTACGAAGAGCATGAAATTCTGCCCCATTTCACACACAAAAAAATTGCGCCAAAAAATGCCTTTGCCTAGCCGAGTTATGGCCTCTCAAAGTTGCACTATCTCACTAAAAATTGCATTGGAGACGATAGCACTATGCAAGTGGTTGGAGGGTGGTGCTTAGGCGGCGTTGTGATGGCGATAGCAAGACAAAGTAGCACTTGGGTGGCACAAAGGTGGTGGAGCAATGCAATGGTGGCACATTGGCAATGAGTCGATGGTCATGGGGCGACAACTGAGCACAGAGTCGTTGCGGTAGAGCTACTATAATGGTGTGTGGACTATAATGCCTAGAGGGCCAATGGCAGCTTAAATCAAACCCAGTTGGGCCAGCTCAAGCCCAACAGGGCCTTAGGGTCAAGCCCTACTGTCCCTATTTGGGGCTGCAACCTTGATCCAAAGGGAGCCCCGCTCGAACCCCTAATTTTTTTTTTATTTGAATTTTTCAATTTTGTCCATATGATTGTGCAAGGAGGCCGCATACCATGTTAGGTTCAAAAATAAGCTAAATCTACCCAAAACCTAGTGCAAGAAAATAGATCAAGTAAAACTATTCTAGCAATTAGTATAGATATCTTAAATACATCTATCTAAAAAATGCCGAGAGAATTCAACATGTCAATCCCAAATTTCTACAATACTATCGAAACCCTTCCTTTTTTGTGCTTAAATCTCTTCATGGCAACAATGGCTCTAGCATTGAGGTTACAATAGATAATTTGGCTCAATGTTATTTCCCTCAACATAATGATTTGAAGCCCTAATCTTTCAAGGATGCCCTAATGGGCTCGCGATCACGGCATGGCGCCAATGTGAATGGCAAAGATGCCAGAATAATGGCATTGGCGGGTTTGGACGCCTCACAAAGGCAACACACTTATAGTTTGCAACCCAACAAGCCTAATACAGGTCATCAACTTACAATTGTGCAAGGCAGATCGCCACCTTTGATTTCACGCGAACAAACTCCCACGATTGATCTTGGCGAGGTTGCCACAGAGGAGGAAGAACTTCATAAAAAGCATTCTCTGATCTGTCACTTTCACAATTTATAACCAAAACTGGCAGAGTTGAATGAATGCATATACTAGCAACCCTTATTGGATGGTGAACTCTACATTGGCCCTTGCACTAAAGGTTTCTTTTATGTTACTTGTGAGCTTCCTGAGAATAGAGCAACACCACTACAAAGAGGCCCTTGGATTTGGAACAAGTCATTCCTAGCATTGTATCCAAATTTCAACCCTTTCACAAAAACTCTCTGCTATCTTGGTTTGGGTGCGGCTACCAAACCTACCATTGCATGTCTGAGGACGATCTTCATGTTTACATTCCATTGGAAAATTCATATCAAGACCGACATCTTCAAACGACTCCTTCACTCTTCACTCCACATTTGCATGGATTTTAGTGGAAATGGATCTTGCACAACCCCTACGTGTTGAGGTCAAAATCAAAGTTGGTTCCAAGTTCTAGAACCAAATGATAAACTATGAAGAAATTGCTCTCAGGTGCAGACGTTGTTATGCTACAAGGCATAACACTAAGGACTATTCAAAATTTTCTCTTTCTGCAAATACTATTGATCCCCAAAATCGAACTACTTGGTGGAATGGGGCTAACCTCAGTCATCAACACATTTGTCCTATTACAAAGGATATTGTTGATGCCAAAGCCACAACAAAATCTGATTTATCTAGTGATTCGGCTCCCTGTGACAAACTAGCAAAAGATGCAACAATGGGAAATAAACATGCCTCAAAGCCGTTACAAGGGGAGGTGTCTCCACATAGTCAAAGTTCTGAAATTGAGAATCCTACTACAATAAATGCAAATGACCATACTCAGGTCAAGCGGAGAAAGAAAGCTACCAACAAAGCGAATGTTAGCAAGTGTTCGATGTCTCTATGTTCCCATGACAAAATGGGAACACAAGATCCATGAACAAAATAAAACCTCTTCATAGATAAATCTTAATGAGATCCCTCATTTTCTAGGATCCTTTTGGTTAATGTAATGCACCCCTATTAATGGGTCTGATGCACTTTTATTCTTTTTTAATGATATGGGAGCAATCCCCTAGATCGCAATTTACCAATCAAAAAGAAAATGCCGAGAGACATAAGTCTTGAATTATTTTATTTACTTAACAATTAGTTTATTTTACTTTAGAACTATTTCAAATTTATTTTATTTTATTTATATTGTTTACTTTATTTTTATTTGAAGCTATTTTTATTTACTTAAGAGTTATTTTATTTTACTTTAGAACTATTTAAGAAAAAAAAAAATTTATTTACTAGTTATTTTATTTTATTTACTTTAGTGTTATTTTATTTTACTTTAAAATTATTTTATTTTATTATTTGGGTAATTCTTTTGTTTTGTTTTTACTTTGCAAAATGTAGTAAATATTTTATAGTTATAATTTTCTTTTTAAAATATGTGTCCATTATGTTTTGGATTTTATATACTGTAGAACGCCTCTTGACATAATGATACGAAATCAAAATAGCGTTAGTTCCCACAAGATAATATAAATGCTCAAGAGGTAAAATAGCATTACGAGAGCTCACAATAGCATGGATGACTAAAAAGCTAAAGAAGTGGATACATATATAGGAGAGGGGAGGCAAGACCAACCAATGAGAAAACTAACTCCAACTACCCAAAAATAGGTAGGAGTTACACTCATGAAAAATGTCATTTACCCTTGTTTGACTCGCTCACTAAAACTAAGCAAGCTAAACTAAATGTGTAGGAAAATACATAATATCCAACTAAGGAAAATAAAAAACATCCACTATCAAGAAGTTCACTCTACCTAGGGTTTTATTCCATTAGAGAGTTTCTCCAAAGGTATTTCAGCATTGCAATTATGTGTGCATGATTATATTTATTCCACATTTTGGGTAGAATCCATGTGCTTTCCATAGGTTGAATAAACATGTGCATGTTTTCATTCATCTAAGAGAGCTAGTTGACTACCACATAAATCCATATGCTAATCGTGTTGTTAGAACAAGATAAACCATTACAAATGAAAGCTCTTCAAAGAGTATAGAAATCTGACTTTTCTTAATACAACATTGGATTAACCATTATAAAATTATGTGGAAGTGTATAACAGCAAATAGAAATTAGCAAACCATCGCAATTTAACACGACACTATACGTATGTGGAGAAACACTTTTGAGAAAAAACTCCACCATCAACGAGGGGCTCAAGTCTGTATTAATATTCAATACAAAAGTACCTATGCAACACACTTCCCTACTCAATCCAACAGCATTACGACAGCACTTGTGTACCTATAAATCAGCCCATGAAACTACTATCTCATGCCTCCAATTTGTAGAAAAATGGGAGAGGAAAATCACAAATGGTTTCACAAAAAACAATGTACCACTAAAACCATCATCAAATTCAAAACTGCCACGCCCCATTTGAAGAGCATCTTCCAAGAATAGTAAACTCATATAGATATCTTAAAAACATCTATCTAAAAAATGTTGAGAGATATTAGTCTAGAGCTATTTTATTTACTTAATGAGTTATTTTATTTTACTTTAGAATTATTTTATTTTATTGCATTGTCTACTTTGTTTTATTTGAAGAGCTATTTTACTTTTGTATATAAATTTTATTTTTATTTTTGAAAAAAAGCCACCATTCATTATTTTGGTGATTCTTTTGTTTTATTTTTACTTATATGTTACTTAGTAAATATTATATACTTATTTGTTACTTTTTAAAAGTTTAATTTTATGGTTTTAGTTTTTTTTGTTAACATGTGTTAGGTGTGTTTTGGTTTTTATGTACACGGTCACGACATGACACTTAGTGTCTTGCTACCACTACGGAATGCCTCTAAGCATAATCACAATAATGGATAGCATCTTTGACTCAAAACTATCCCACATGGGCACGCCTCCCAAGAATGGCATCCATATGCAACAACCAACTCACATGGGACCCACTCGATGATGCGAAAGATCCTCCATAACTCCTAGCACCTAGGATTGGAAAAGTGCCATAAATGACCTCAAGTGAGTTTGCAACTACCAGCCTTATGCTCCAACTCCTTCATGAATGCCACTACAACTAATATTCCAAGTCAACAAGAATTAATAATAAAATAATAACATCTATTAACAATATGGGTGTCCAAGTACCCATTCCAAGATTGTTGGAAATGCAACATTAATATATTAGGATTGCAATTAAATATCACAGTTTCCTAACAGATGGACTAAAGTGGGGCATGGCTGCCCCAGTAGATGGATCAATAAGTAATTTGGCAATGAAATATTTCAAAAGATTATTTTGCACCAAATTTAGAGGCAAAGTAAGACAACAACAAGGAGGTAAATGGGATAGTTTCGAGAAGACAACAGCAATTTACTAATTCAGTGTACATTTTTATCATACTAATAACATTTTTATTGATCTTTTAATTTCCCCAAAGAGGAGTCATGAAGGAGCCTCAAAATGTTAGAATTAAAACCATTGAACAGTGATCTATAAAAGGATCAGGTGACTTCATAGGTGAAGTGTAACATAGTTCAAAAGGCACATGATGCAGGGTGCAAGCATCAAAAGAAAGAAAAATGAAGTATTTCGGGCCACAAAGCAAAACAACCAATTTCGCCAGGTGGCAGTTACATAATCACTACAATGGTTTTGTCACTGCATGAAGCAATTGTTTCATCATGTATCTAGAAATGTCTGTAACACCCAAGAACGCTTTAAATTTCCTTCCCATTCAACTTCCAACTCCTTAAGTGATTTTGATTCAATTTTTCTGTACAAGCTTAATAAGCTATTGTAAACATCCAAGAGAAACAAATGTGGGGATTGAAGTGAATTCCAAGAGAGTTTAGAGATTCCATGTAGACTATATTAGGCAAAATAAGAACTGAAGAGTGTGTAAGGGAGTCGTGTATTTGATCTTAGGGACTGAATTTAGATTGGTTTCAAGTTGGCTGTGTGCACAAGAAGCCCAATAAGATTGTATTTGACACTGAAAATAGTGGATAAGTGAATGTTTGGTCTCACTTTTGCTGGAGTTTTCTCTCGGAATTCAGATTCTCCAAGTTAAATCCTTGTGTCTAATTTATGTGGTCGTTGTTTGCTCTCATTTTCTTTCAAGTTCATACTTATTTACTTGCCTAAAGAGAACAATTCATATTCTCTTCTTTAAAATCTGTATGTGATGAGTATTGTGTGGCATAGCCATCTCTAGATTATGGATCACACAGAGGTATCCAGATACATGATATTATGTCTGACTGTGAAAATCTAAAATCTTTACTAATGCATATTGTTAGCATTGTACAAAACAACGGCACTTCCAAAGAAAAAGGAAGTAGTGGGTGTAGGATCTCCAGGGCAAATATAAAAACCAAAACAAACAGAATCAGAAGCAGCATACAGAGAGTATCATGGTCCATGGTGATAATGCAAAGAAAAGGATGAATTTGTTATTGTTGTTCAATGTTTTAAGACAGCTGCATATCAAAAACAATGTCTAGTAGTTTGATTCTGGTACTTCTAAACATGTGACAATAGGAAGTGGTTTGCTTCTTTTAAATAGATAATAAGCAAAAAATAGAGCCATTTTGGCATAAAAGTTAGGCATATCAACTTTAAATAGTGTGGTTTAAGGCTAAGCAATGTCACAAAGTTCAAGTCTTGATTAATTCTAGAGGATGATTTGTGAAAGACAATAAGGAAAATCACCAGTGATTACTGCAAGTCTCAAAGATGATGAGCTGTTAAGGTTTGAAGCTAAGACAATAGGAAGCAGTTTGCTCCTTTTAAATAGATAATAAGCAAAAAATAGAGTCATTTTGACGTAAAAGTAAGGCATATCAGCTTTTAATATTGTGGTTTAAGCAATGTCCCAAAGTTCAAATCTTGATTTATTCTAGAGGATGTTTTGTGAAAGACAATAAGGAAAATCATCAGCAATTTCTGCAAGTGTCAAAGACAATAGGCTGTTAAGATTTGAAGCTAAGGCAGCAAAACAATGCTGGTTGTTATTCATCTTTTGGCATAAAAGTTATGACCATATCAGTTTTAACTATCTTGCATTATTAAATAAATTAAGAAACAACTTCCAGTCTACTTTCCAATGAGAAAAACATTTGTCTCAATCCAACACTTCAGTACACAATTATGGCCTCTTCAATGCAAAGACCTTTTTTCTATCTTGCTCATTAGAAACCAGCTCTGACACCACCTCTAGTGTAACTGTAGGAAAATAGACGTGACTACACTAAATGAACCAAGGATGCAGACACTTGTACACGCAAAAGATGGACTGAGTTCACAATAACAAGCCTCAGAGAAAATACTCTTCCTCCAAGATAATATGATAAATACATAAGATTGAATTCATATGAAAATCAATTTCTTTAAAAAGGGAATAACATATCCCATATACTCTAAAGAAAGTCATTGTGGTATTCCACCCATTGTCTTACAAGAGAATGATCTCCACCTACTGCCACCAACTTATTATATTCCAAAAGGTAGTGTGTGAAGTGGTAGTGTGTGAAGGAAGGTACTAGCTAGAACCTAAAGTTATAAAAAAAATTAGCTTTATAGCACGATATATTATTGGTTATTAGTTATTTATGTTATAAAACTATATTAACAAAATGGCATGTTTTGGCACACAGAAAGCAGAACAGAAAATACATCTAGAGGAAAATGATTTGTATTGGCACGAGGTGGTGAATACTATTGTTTAGTTATTTGATACATAATCGTGCAAAAAAGGATCAGAACCAGAACATTAGAAGTATAATTTTTAGGTTAAAAGCAGACAAAATGTTTTAAAACATTGGCAATTACATATGCCTTGGGTTGTGGCACTAAAAGTCACAAACAAAGGATAAATGCTGAAAGAGCTGTTTGTTGGGTATTATAATAAGTCTGAAGCTTGCAGGCTTCTTGATCTGCAACCTACCCACATTATTGCAAACTAAAATATAGTTGTAGAACATCTGATCTGAATCAGTTTCTTTCTTTCTTTCTTTAAGAAAGGTTAAGTTGGTTAAAAGCATTCAACTGGAAGTTTGCCATCAAACCTAAATTTTAATGAACAACCAACATTGGCACATACATTACACAAAATAGATGAAACTCAAAGCACCAGCACTTCATGGGATACGCATCCATGGATGTTCCAGAGACATTTCCTATGTCCCCTGCATGTGGAAAGCATAAAGGGCTAGAAATGCCCCTTCCCCAACACCCAATACAGGGGATGACGGCCCGTGGACATTCGCCACGGATTGAAAAATGTCCAGAAGAGATTTCCCTGCACATCCAACTTCGAAGGGCATCAACCATAATTCTTTTGGCAATTGAAATCAACCCAAATGGATTTTTACCAGAAGACACAGAAAATGAAGTCCCATTAAATCGGTGGGGCTCGTTGATAGTGATAACGCATTTTGAAAATATTATATTCACAAAACTGAAAACTAGAAGATCAAAATTGAGCGACCAACTAGTTAATTGAATTTTCCCTTTTTTAAATAGCTAGTGATCTGCACCATAGTTGATATGGATACAATTCGTAGCAAAATTTCTGGGCTTCATTTAAATAGATATATATTAATGTGAAACAAAACCATGGCACTTGTACCCCAAAAACCTGATTTCAAGTTGGAATAAACTTTTATTTCAAGTAATGCTTTTAAGGATCAATTAGTCACAAAATTTGCAAGCTTTATTTAAAAGTCTTAGTAGACATTGATGTGGAATGAAACCAGAGCACTTGCAAAACAAAGCCTTATTTCAGATTGGCAGAGCTTTTATTAAGCATAATGCCATATAAAGTTATAAGCCTTCCTTGTCTGGTAATTGATGTCAAATATACAAATTTGACCAAGATCTAATTCTCAACAATATATCACGGTTCACCAACCTACAATTTGGTCTGCGAAGTAGAATTTTCAGTAAAAACCTGGTAGTTCAATCGTCAACAAATCTCTTCCCTCACTCATTTTTTAAAATGTTGAAAATTTAACCAAAAAAAAACCCTACCCTAGATCTTGCAGGCCAAAAGTTAATCAAGAGTAGAAATCTCATTACTGCATTATACCAAACTAAGACTCACAACTAGCAAACATAATAAACCACTGGGCTAGATCGTGACATATTCAAACTTGTTAAGTTGTTACTTCATTATTCCAGAGTTGCATCCCAACTCCTCATATCATACTTGCAATGCTTTTATCATGCTTAGTGCCTTATTAGCTTTCCTTGTCTCACAATTATTGTGGTTAGTGCCTTATTAGCTTTCCTTGTCTCACAATTATTGTCAAAAATACAAATCATACCAAGATATAGTCTGCATCTGGTCTGAATCGTGTCTTAGTCAAACTTGTTAAGTCATTACTACATTATTCCACAGGTTGCAGGGAACTTGCATCCCAACTTCTGATATCATATCCACAATGCTTTTATTGTGCTTACTGCCTTATTAGCTTTCCTTGTCTCACAATTATTGCCAAGAATACAAATCTTACCTAGACATAATCTTCACCAAAATGTAAGGATAGGACCCTATAATTTGGTCTGCAAAGCAAAACTTCCTTCAAAGGCTGCTACTTCAATCATTTTACAAATCTCTTCCCCCATCAATTTCCATTTACTTGAAAAATTGACCAAGTAAATAAACCTTAGCCTAGTTCTTGTACAGAATCAAGAACCAAAATCTCAAACTCAATTCTATCAAATTAAGCCTCAGCAGCAATGCGAATAAAATACTAAGCTGGGTCATGAAAAATGTCAATTTGTTAAAACAAGTATTTCATATTGGGGATCTACAGCAATCAGTCTGCCAAGCAGAATTTCCTTCCAAAGCCTGCTAGCCCTATCATCTTGTGAATCTTATCCCTCACTCCATTTCTTTCAGTTAAAAATTTACCTATGAAAATAAAACCTAAACTAGATCTAGAACAAATCAGAATATATTAATCAAAATAAGTCTCAGCACTAGCAAATATAAAAGAACTCTGAACTAGGTCATGAATTATGATAAAATGTTAAAGAAAGTGTTTCTCATTGTGAATCCACTCGAATGAAAAGCCTTGCTAGATAAATTGTTTTGTGAATTTCTTGCCTTGCTGAATTTCCACTTGAGTAAAATTTTGACTAAGAAATACACCATAACCTAGATCTTGGGCAGGAAAAGTGATTTCACAGATCAAATTTCAGAACAAATCCTATCACACACAGTCTCAGCGTGCAAAATATGAGAAAACACTCAACTTATGTTAAATTGTGAATCCATCCAGAGTAAATGACGCAGTGACGACCATTCCACCTATCAAACCAATCAGAAGAGCAAATCTCCCACACACATATAAAGCACAACCAAATGTTCTAGCAAAACCATAAATAAAGATTCTACAAAATAATTAGTATAAATAAGGATTCTTCCAAGGTAACAAGCACAAATAAGGATTGTAACAATAGAATACGAGTAAGCAAAGATTCTACCAAAAAAAGAAGCATAAATAAGGATTCTACCGAAATGATAAGCACAGATAAAGATTCTACAAAAACAATAAGTACTCTACCAAAATAATTCGCATAAAAAAGGATTCTACAGAAATAATAAGCATAAGTAAAGATTCTACAAAAATAAAAAGACATAGATATAGATTCTACCTATCAAACCTCCCGAAAGAGCAAATCCTCAAAAAAAATACTAAGCACAATTAAAGATTCTGCAAATCTTCCAGGCAAATAATACACACGATTGGAGAACAACTTATCCAACCTGCGCAGAAGCTCCACGCGGCTCGTTCAGTACAACTTTGTCGAGGCCATGGGCGTCCTTCGCCATCTCCACAGAAAATTTCTGCTCCGACATCGCCAAGTGCCCCATTCTCCAAACCCTAGATCTACAACAGATACTTCAATTCACAGCGACATTTATAAACTACGAATATACGCAATAAATATACTTCCTGACGTATACACAATAAATATATCAAGATCCAAGAGCTGAAGAACAAATCTGCACACCTGATTAGAGATCGACGCACAGTGGCAGCTTTTGGTCAATAGGACGAGAAAAGGTTTTACTTTTCTTTTCTTTTTTTTAATAACAAATTTTGTTCTAACGCAGGGCCTGGTATTTATATAGGCGCAGACAGCTTAGCCACAAGGAGATTCGAACTTCTGACCTTTGCCGTGGTATACAATTGGCATGCACATAGAGACAAAGTCTATAATAGCCCCATGGGTCCCACATAACACAAACTACTTTCGACGAATAGACAGAAATGACCGCCTTACGGAGAAATATTGTTGTTTGCCGTTAAATGTTGACTTGTAACGGTAAATGGCCGTTGAGTACTGTCGAAAAAAATATATAATCTTTTTGTTTATTTTATTTTATTATTTCTAATTTATCGTTTGTGCTGGTGATTAGTGTAAATTGTAATCTTGTTGAATTACTGGCCATTGATTTCTTATTTCACCCCCGTTTGGAAAATGTTTTTTTGTTTAACGGTTATCCACGCTACTCAAGGTTATACGTGTCCTTATAATTCACCAGTATAGGAGCACATTGTCAAAGACGTCAAGAAACTTCAATTTAATTTCGACTTTTAAGTAAAAAGGTGAAGGGAAGATACTTTTGACGGCATTGGTAAGAAAGAGACAATTTGTTGGTGTATTAAAATTTGATTTTAAGTAAATATGTAAAGAGAACATTTGTGGCCACTTTAATATGGTGGAGTTGTTTGAGGATATAAAAAGGATTTTGTTGATATGATTGTGTGTTTACGAATGTAAAGTTTGGTTTTATTTTAAAAATTGATAAAGTTTTTAAATTTTGATTTTCAATAGTGGTATGTTAAGTGGGATTCTTGGTTCATGTGGTCTAATCTTTTATGTAAGCAGTTAGATCACATTGTATCTTTCAACATGTGTTCCACCTTCTTCGTTATGTTAGGTCTTTAGTGAAAGTGCATTCGAAAATTATCTTTTTTAATTAATTAGCCAATAGGATTTATATGTGAGCATTATAGTGCTCGGAATTGTTTCACGCCGTGAAATTTTCTCGCCATCGGTTATTCCCATCGATGTATTCCTTGAACCTCATATGGCTGCAAGTGCTAGTAATATCATCACATCTCAACTTGTGTGGGATGATGAGCCTCATAAATTCCCCCACACATTGTTCTACCTAAACATGTTGATTCTTTGTAATTTTCAACATTACATTTTACCCTCACTTTAACTTGCATGTGAGCTACCATGACAATGTGTGTCAATGTAAAATGAAGCAGCCAACATAGAAATTTACATATTTGTTTAGACATTTGAAGGATATTGAATCTATGTGAAAAATAGATCATGAATGCAGATCATGTGTACTCTGATTGTCATGAGTGTTCCATCTCAAGCAACTCTAAGAACTAAAGAAAAACTTACAATGAATAGTGTATGTCAAGTATTTAAAAATAAGAAAAATTACGACTTGCTAAATTGTCTTCAAAAAAGGAATAGGATTAGGTTGAAAGATAATGTATATTGTAAAAAGCAATAAAAAGCTTTGACTATGCAGATCAAAATTTGACTTTGTTGATAGTTCAATAAAAGAGCTCTATTTAGATCTAGACAAAAGAGCTTCATCGAGATACAGATGAGATGCTAAAAGGGCTCCTTCCATATACATATGAGATGTTAAAATTTATCCATCTAAGATTGCATCTCCTTCCACCATAATGTGACATCACCTTTTGGTTTGGTTTTGCTAATCCTTACCCACTGTGGATTTGGCATTTTTCCAAACTTGAAGAGCTCTTCCATCTCTATTATTTAGTCAACCACTTTCTCTAGATTGTGAGATCTAGAGAAACGTGAGATCTCCATCTATACACCTTAGTCAATCCTAAAGATAGCCCTAATTAACCTCCCCTCCCTAGCAGGATCCTCATGGCTCTCTCTTTTCATCTTCTAAATCACTAGAGTCATCCCACTAAACAAACGCTCTAACTTGTTCTATAATATTAGCAATGTCTTTATCTATCATTGTATCCTCCCAAATAACTTTATGACTTCATCTAATCTCCTATCAAATGGGCAACTGCATCTCAACCTCTCCTAGCTACTCTTTTAGGTAGCATTATTAACAATATGCCAAACATATTAGTGGTATGTCATTAGGTGACACCATTTACAAATTAGGCTTCTACAAATCTACAAGATCAAATTTCTCATTCATAACCTTGTTGGTCAACCTCATGCTTGGATACCGAGACTTTCACAATACCATTGGGTTGCCAATATAATTGGCCCCTCTTTGATAGAAAATGTTAATGCATTCATTGAATATAACCATTCAACAAACCAGGTTGAACATATTGAAACCACCACATTTATCGCAAAGGACAATCTTACTTTTAATAAAAAAATGCTTTAAACAATATTGTGAACCATTCTTTTCATATAGGGATACAATCGCCACTTTGAATGATCATACAAGGTATCATAGGAATAGGGAAATCATACTTGATTGATAACATTAAGATAGCACTCTCCAAAAATGTACCTATTCCTAAACACCCTTGCTTTTGCTCACCCCAATAGGTATGGCTACTGCCAACATCAATGTATTAACCATTCATTCAACACTTCACACACCAATTGAAGACATGAACCCTCTTCAAGGCCATACTCTATCAACTTTCCAAGAAAGAATGTATTTCATTCACTACATTTTAACTTATTAAATGAGTTTCATTGCACCAAGATTGTTACATGCATTGACAACAAGTTGTGTGAGGCATTCCCATATCACAGTCAAAGTACATTAGGTGATTACTCTATTGTGCTTGTTGGTGACCTAGGACAATTGCCACCAATACAAGACATCACAATATGTGTTGGATTGTTATATGTGACAATACTTTAGATAATCTTTTAGATAATGGTCATGTTGGATAAAATTTTTGGACATGGAGATGAACTTTCCCAAATCAAAATTTGCAACCTTCTTACAAATATAAGGAATGTAGAGGCAATAGAAATAGATTGGAAACACCTCATGTGACACACCGATACCAACTTTTCTAAAAGTGAACAAGATACATTCTCTTCGTCAATACATTTGTTTTCAACAAATGATTTGGTTGCAATACATAATGTTAAAGTCAATAGCCCCATTAGTACCATGCTCTATATTGCCAAACAAAAAAGGGCATATCAAATTCAATTTTAGATGATGAACAACTAAATACAATGGTGTTGTTGTGCATTGGATAATATGTTGTGCAAAACATAAATTTATATTATAGTATTATTGATTATTATTATAGTATTATTATTATGAGTATTATAGTAATATACTATAAATTATAATAATACTATAATAATCTATTGGGGAGAGCTTAGCAAAGTGATTGTTATTGTCTACAAAAATGAAAGCAAGCCACTTGATCTACCTCTCTTTGTTGTCATGAAATTCCAATGTTACATTGGACATGCACGGAACAAACACGAACCATAATTAATTCTAATTGCTCGAGTCACACATGGTGGCCAATGACAAATCCCCCTTAATTATGGATGACAAATCCCCCTTAAAAATGGCTTGGGCATTGACAATCACAAAATCTCAAGGTCTAATTATAAATAGAACAACAATATACATTGGAAACATAAATCGTCAAGGGAAACACGTCGTTAGGGTCTTACTTTAACTACATTGTCAAGAGTTTGAAGATTGTCACATCTATGAGTACCCCTTGCATTCTCATTGCAAAGGTATGCACTCATGGAAAACAATATTTATGTAATCCTACATCAACAAGACCATCTAAAAAAATGTCTTTAAAGAATTTTATAAAAAAAAAGTTTTCTTAGTTTTGGGAAGATGAATTCTATAAATTCTACGTACTATTTTGTAAATTCTTTCTAATAATTGAAGATTTGACTATGGGTAAATTTTCTAACAAAACTTTATTGTAATTAGAAAACTAATGGTGTGCCCATTGAACCTATGGGTCCAATTGCTAGTATGTAAATATGTAAAGAGAACATTTGTGGCAACTTTAATATGGTGGAGTTGTTTGAGGATATAACAAGGATTTTGTTGATATGATTGTGTGTTTACGAGTGTAACATTTGGTTTTATTTTAAAAATTGATGAAGTTTTTAAATTTTGATTTTCAATAGTGGTATGTTAAGTGGGATTCTTGGTTCATGTGGTATAATCTTTCAGTAGGTGTAAGCAGTTAGATCACATTATATCTTTCAACATGCATTCCACCTTCTTGGTTATGTTAGGTCTTTAGTGAAAGTGCATTTGAAAATTATCTTTTTTATCAATATATCATCACATCTCATCTTGTGTGGGATGATGAGCCTCAGAAAATCCCCAACACATTGTTCTACCTAAACATGTTGATTCTTTTTCATAAGGGGACTATGTAACTCATTGTGCAAGGGTGGAAACTTGAACCATGTATGTCACTCGCTATGAGCTCGATTGAGTTGTGGAATGTCATAGGTGCTCGCACAAGCACCTTTATGTGGTGTTATGGTAAATAAGTGGCAAGGAATCGCCACCAAAGAGTTTGTAAGGATCTCCACTCAATTGGAAAACAACCCCTTCAATCTCTAGCTTCAAATTCTTGTTATTCAACTCAAGCACAAACTTAAATTTATTGAATGCTAACATGCAAAGGGTACTCATATCAAATATCACCTTCATTGACTCAAAGTTAGGGACAAATCCACTAAGGGACTCTAAATCCCTCCACCACAAGCAGGTTAGAGATCAAACTCAGGCTATCCAAGCTACTCGTGGATGAATCATGTCCCTCCCAAAGATTTCCAAAGCCTTTCTAGAACATTACAGGTTTGTTTTTCAAGCCCAAGAGGATTTTACATAACATGCTCAAGCATTACAACAATGCTTGGATGTTGTTCCCTCCAAGTTGGGTTGATCCACTTAAGCTTATTGGATGCTCTGCACGTGGTTAATGAGCTTCATTTTGTGCTTATGTAGATGGGAAATTAGAAGGCCCCTATTCTAGATGGCTTTCCCTACAAATTCTTTAAAGCTACTTGGCATTTCACTATTCCAGACCTTTTGCAAGTCTACAAGGAAGCTCTTCACAATAAAAAACATGGGTAGTGCTATCAACTAGGGTAATGTCAAATTTATTCCTAAGGTTGGGATCTTGAGACGATTTTCAATTGGAGGCCTATCAACTTGCTAAATATCTCATGTGAAATATTGACCAGGGCTTTACGTTTGTGCATTTGTTACTTGCTTCCTTCCATAGTGTAGCCTAAATAAATGAATTTCATTAAAAGTTGTTATATTCTAGACAATACAAATGTTATTTGAGAGGCTTTTGAATGGACTAGGGCATCTTGGAAATGCATTTTATTGCTTGAGCTTGATTTTGATAAAGCTTATGACTACATAGAGTGGCCTTTTATTTTGGCCATGCTTAAAGTGGTCAATTTGGAGAATTTCTCTCTTTTGTTTAGACCTTTTTGTTGATTTTTCTCCATGCCTTTTCATTAATGGTAGAATTCCAAACAACTTCAGGATTTCCATATCTATTAAACAAGATTTCCCTCTTGACCCCTCATTGTATGTTTTGGATGCAAAATATTTTGGCTAGCCTCTTGCCTATAAAGATTTGCATGGTTGGTGAAAGGAAAATATCTTATATCTACTTCATAGCAACTAATTAATGGTCACTTCATTAACAATTCCTCCATTACTCTTGTGGAAAATCAAGCCTCTTTTAGAGAGGCTAGGGCCTTCCTTAGCATCTTCTATAAAGATTTTGGGTCAATCCTTTAATGGAGTGAAACATAATTCTATAGACAAACCTTGATTAACTAAAGGATCTCTCTTGGAAGTTGGATTGACAAAGTGAAGATGTACAAGCTCCTTACCACTCCTTTCACTTTTGAGTTCTCACCCTCCACCCTTTAGTAATATGTTAGCAAATAGGTTGAAAAGAAATTTTTCTTTTTTATTACTAGGTCGAGCTCTCTTTAACTAGTAAATTCCAAATTTACACCAAGGTGTTACTAGCAACCTGTGTTTACTAGTCCTCTTTTTAGGCTCCTTCTAAAGTTGCCTATGATAGGCTAGATTAGGTCAATACCAAGTAGCCTTGAGGGTTTCACAAAGTTGCTTGGGGAATTTACTACTTACCTCAAGAAAAGGTGGGACGGGCATAATTGATGTTGTAACATCCCAAAACTTCAACAAGACTAAAATCAAATATTTATCATGAGATAAAACATACAAGGTGAAAAAGAAAGAAAATTTTTCCTTCCTTAAATCAAGATTCAACAATTTGACATAATTTCTTTTCTGAAATAAACAACATGATATAATATACAATGAAGACATTTTGTCTTTACAATTACAAATATCTGCAATAGATAATGTTTTACATAGTCTTAATAAACACAAGTCACAAAGATATATTGCATCCAAAAATCTGACATCCTTACCACAAGCCTCGGCATGTCTTCTACTAAAGAGAGAGAGCATCTTCCCAATGCTTTTCCTCCAACCATAGATCGACGGTCTCCCACACATCTTCCAATTGGAAGTGGCCCTACCCTTCACGAAGAGTATAGACCAAAGGTGACCAATGGTGATTTGCCATCCGAGTACTGGTGTTGTATCCTACATAACACTATCAATCATACAATCCCCTAGATACCCTCTAGCTAGTATGATCATTCCAATAGGTTATGCAATCCAGATACGGTGAACCAACAATGCACGCTAAGACATATGCATTACTTTGGCCAAAGATTCAATATAAATAGACGTTCGTAATGAACATAGTCGTAATGTTCACCCACCCCAACTTGACTTTTATACTATCACATCCTGCAGTTTAACTTGGTTAACTATGTTTGACTATATAGTTTTATCAACTCTAATTCAGTCTTCTCGACTTCGACAAGTTTTCAAAATGTTGTCTATGTTCTATAAACCTTATAGATTAACTTTCTATATAAGGATACTCGTTGCAACTTTGCAATACTCGAGATCCAAAACTTATTGACACTTTAAAGAACTTTAAGTTGATTCATTAACAACTAAGATGGTTACCTTACCTAGGTTAAGCATCATAGTCTAGGAAATTATTTCCTTTCTTACAAGTAAGAATACATAAACATATTCGTGGGTGGAAGGGTGGGAGTCCTTCCACATACTCACCACCCTTCCACCCACTCACTAGTGGAAGGACTGGGGCTTGGTGGCAGCGAAAGGCTAGGTCAGCTCCTCCTCGACACAGTGGCAGATCTCATCTCACCTCTGTCGATCGTGGATGGGACTTGGTAATCATTAGAAGTCCTCCTTGATGCCAGTCCTCATTACTTCGTCATCCTTTGATGACGGGACGTAGCACGCAATGGATGACGGAAGATTGCAGTGATATCGTGCAATTAAGAGTTTGATGCAGGCTTCGGCAGATTTCAGTACCTCTTTCCTTTTTGGCACAGGAGAGTTGCTTCGTCATTTCAATTAAGAGGAGGAAAATCATTGCGATGTATGGGAAAATGCCATTGCCCTATTGGCACGCAAACTGGCACATACTCCTCTTAAATGTCCAAGTCTCCCCAATTGTCTTTTAACCACCTTTGGCAGAAGGAAATCCCTCATTCCAGTGGCGAATTTTGCAGAGATCTTCAATGGATACCCTAGTAAGATTAGTTGGTAAGAAGAGCCAAATGGTTTTTCTTAGCACGATTTATGACCTTCGGCTCTCAAGGATAATGAGAACCAGCCATCCCCTGGCAATTGCAGCGACCAAAAGGATTCTGGACAAGGATTTCTTGCAAGCTAGGGACCGTTACATAGTGAATACTGATGTTTCTTCCCGCTTCGTTGCCTTGCTGCTAGACCTAGGTGAGGAGAAGTGTATGGTTATTCATCTTGCAAGGGAGATTTTCAAGCCTGAGTTACTAGGTAGTTTGGAGGAGGCAGTCGAAATGGCCAAGCTGGGGGTGGGTTTTCCATGAGTCTGTGATTACGAAAAGTGTTTGGTAGGAGCGGAAGACATTCTGTGGATCCCATTTCTGGGCAACTTTGTTGAAACCTCTTTGTTTGAACATCGTGAGAGGGTAGAGGAGGGGTACAGCTTCCTGAAGCACCTCTACAACCTTGTGCAACTGCGTGGAGTACAGTGGCTCTATGATTTTCAAGACCTGGTTCATGCGAAGGAAGAGGTGGTGGATCTGGATTAATGCCCAGATTCAATCAGGTTTCTCTTTTTGTCTAGCAATTAATGGCGGCCATGTCACTTTAGCTTTTTGCTTCTGTTAATAGAATGTATATAGTTTAACAGTTTGGGTATCTGGTTCGGGGACTAGGTCTCCTTAGTATTTTGATGAAGTTTTGGGTGATTATGCAATGTTCTCATCCATATGTTGGCTTTTTGATATCAGGCCCTGCGTGGCCACTTCGAACTATTACTAGTATGGGAAGGGGATTGCAAAACTAAATCAGCCATGGTGGCTTATACAATGTAATTTTTTGATACTTCTATATATAATATAATACTGCTTATCGATAAAGGATGAAATTTGTTTGAAAAGAGAAATGGAGCGCAACAGCGAAAAAAGTTAGGAAGAGGAAGTTGGGAACAGAGGTAGGGCAGAAACTAGATCCGAAGAGGGACAGGATTCACATGAAGGAAAGGAGCCTCGAACATGGGCAGAAGAAGCAGAGATAGAAATTCCAATGAGCAGAGTCTAGGAGCATGCAGCACGAGAACCCTGGAGAGCAAAGCATAGGCGACAATGGTGGAGATCTGAGGATTTAAATAGCCACCCAAACCGTCAGTGGAAAAGATGGGAGCATAAGGGACATTACAAAAACCATGGTCGATTCTCAGAGGCTCCGGGCTGGGGGCAATGGAAACAATCCTCCTCTGGAGAGGGAGGCCTAGGAAAGAGGTCAACCGAATTTAGGTATGGAAATAAAAAAAACCATGGTTTTAAGTTTGAATTTTTTAAAACCTTCCATAGATCATTTGAAAAAGCTGGGAATAGTAGGGAAGTGGTTTGGCCCTAAACTGGATATGGAAGAGTTAGGAAAATGGTGGCAGGAGAGGTGGGGGAAAGAATTGTCCCTAAAATCCCTAGCGAATGGATATTTCTTCATTTTTTGCCCTTCAGATAAGATTAAAATAGAGATCCTAGATGGGATTTGGCTTTTGAACGATTATGGTTTCTACTTGTGTGAATGGTTTGTGGGATTTGACCCGATCAACCACAAGATAGATCGAGTTCAGGAATGGTATAGAATGCCAAACCTCCCATTGGAATTCTGGAAACAAGAGATTCTAGAAGAAATTGGGAATTATTTGGGGAAGTATATTTTATGCTGAGGAATGGAAGGATCCGTTCGACGAGGGATCGCATGTCAGAATCTGCATTGAAAACTGTTGCCTTGAACATCGATGGAGAGAAATCGATATCTTCACAAATTGGGGCATTCTTAGACAACCCTTGGTCTTCGAATCTAAGTCAGAAGGTACTTTTATTAGCACCATTGGATGGCAAGCACGGGATCTAGGCAAAGGGAGAAGTCAGGAAAAGGAGAAACCGATGGAAAAACCCTAGATAAGGCTGCGAAGAAGATTATCAATGGGAAAGCAGAGGTGGACATCCTATTGAAGGAGAAGTCCCTGAGTGTGAAGGAGAAAGACTCCAACCCTAGGCCAGATGAGCTTGCTGTTGGTGGGAAAAAGATAGACGAAAATGGTGACGATGCTGTGGAAGATGAGAGTCAAAATTTTCTTGGATTGGAGGAATTTGTCAATCTTTCTCAAAACATCAACAACAAGATCACAGAAACTATAGATGCAATCAAACCTAATATGCAGACGGAAGATTTGGACTCACTATTAGAGGTTGGGAGTGAATTAGTTCAGTTGGTGAGGGTTGTCAAGGAGGGATCATTAAGGCCGGCAGATGATATTCTGGAAGGGGACTGGTTGACAAATAAAGAGAATGGGTTGGAAATTTTCAGGACTGAAGATGAAGCAAATTCTTTAATTTCGAAACCTTGGAAGGGACTAAAGATTGTAGACCTATGGAAAGTCTAGGCATTGGGTTGAAAGAATATGGTAGGTCCTCCCTAGACTATGGAGAGCATAAGACCAGGGGTCGAATCCCTAATAAGGAGAAATTGAAATGGGATGGAGAAGCGAGCGGTCAGTTGAAACTGATGGATCTATTGAGAGTAGGGAAGGGGGACCCCCCTCCTGAACAACAATGAGGATCCTGTCCTGGAACGTTAGGGGTGTGAACGCCCCTAACAAGAAGAGTCTTTTAAGGCACAAACTAAAGACTCTTCTCCCAGATATTTGCATGATTTAGGAAACCAAATTAGGGGAAATTGAAAATTAGCTCTTTGCAAAAAAATTTAAACAGTGGAAGATGTCCAAGGTGAACTCTATAGGTCCCTCTGGCGGCCTATTAACGCTATGGAGACCACAGTCTATCCTGCTGGAAGAAGTAGGTTTTGGGACTGGGTGGCTTGCTAGTAGGGTCAGGAGTTTATCTTCAAGCTTGGGTTTCCTCTTAGTTAATGTTTACGGCCCTAACTCCCAGATTTAGAAAAAGGAGTTGTGGGCGAACCTAGAGACCTTGTGTGAAAATAGGGCTTGGGACTTTATCATTTTGGGGGTGACTTTAATGCCATCCTGAGAGCTGAAGATAAGTTGGGTGGAGTTGGCAGAAAACTTCAATCACAGAAAGATTTTGAAGACTTTGTAGAGAGAAATGCTTTGTTTGAAATTCAAATGGGCAACAGGAATTTCACTTGGAACAATAGAAGGTTGGGGTTATGCAATATTGTAGAAAAACTTGATAGGTTTTTTGTGAAAGGGGATTCAAGTAACTTCCCTTTCAGTCTGGACAATAAGATCATCTTGGATTCAGGCTCGGATCAATTTTCCAATAAGTCTTGACATTCTGGGCGAAAGGAAACCAGCAAGATGTCCGTTTAAATTTGAAATTATGTGGTTCAAGGACCATGCCTTCTTTGCATTGGTTGAAGAGTGCTGGAAAAACTGTAATCCTAGGGGAGTGGGTCTATTTAACATTGCTACAAAGTTAAAATTTATCAAAGTAAACCTAAGGCAATGGAATAAAGATCACTTTAAGAATATCTTTGAATCCAAGCATCAGGTAGAAGCAGAGTTGCAGGCCCTTAATGAGAAGGTTTGTAGAGAAGGGATGGATAATGATTCCTTTTTAGGGGAAACAGATCTGATGGGAAAGCTAGAAGATTTGTTGGCTAAAGAGGAAGTGTTCTGGCCGCAAAAATCCAGAGAGGTATGGCTGAAAGTTGGGGATACCAATACTAAATTCTTTCATAACTCAACCAAAATTCGAAGAGAGATCAATAGAATTTTGGTTATAAAAGATAGAGAGGGAAGAATCATTGAGACTCCGAAAGAAATTTGAGAAGCAACAGTTGATTACTTTAAGGATCTTTTAAACGAAGAAGTAGGGTCAGATCTCCTAGCACAACAGGAGTTCCTAAGAGTCATACCGAGGCTAGTATCTGAGGATCAGAATTCCATGTTGACAAGTGAATTTGCTGAAGAGGAAATCAAAGTGGCCTTATTTCAATTAGGTCCGGATAAGGCCCCTGGCCCCGATGGGTTCCCAGCAGCTTTCTTCCAAAAATGTTGGAGTATTGTGGGTAAGGATTTAACCGTGGCCTATGAGGAATCCAGAAGTGAGGGTAAGGTCCTAAAGGAAATCAGTAACACCTTTCTAGCATTAATTCCCAAGAAAGATAAACCCGAATCTTTCGATGAGGTTAGACCAATATCCTTGTGCAATGTGGTGTACAAAATGTTGGCGAAAGCTGTGGCGAATTGCTTGAAAAAGATCCTTCCAGACATCATAGCGGAGGAGCAAACTAGTTTCATCCCAGAAAGATCTATCTTGGACGGAGTAATTATAGCCCAAGAGGCCATCCATTTGGTTCTGAAAAATAAGTTTCCTTCCATGTTGGTCAAACTGGACATTCAGAAGGCTTACGACAAAGTAAATTGGAGATTTTTATTTAAAATCTTAGAGGCCTTTGGGTTTCAGAAAGAGTGGTTAAATTGGATTTTTGAGTGGATCTCGAGTCATAGAATTTTAGTTCTTCTTAACAGCTCCCCTGAAGGTTTCTTTAATATCTCAAGAGGTTTAAGATAGGGGGATCCCATCTCCCCCTTTCTCTTTGTTATCATGGCTGATGCATTGGGTAGAGTAGTTTCTAAATCATGCCAAGAGGGGCAAATCACAGGTATTCAAATCACAAGAAATATGCCAAGATTTTCTCACCAGCAGTTTGCGGATGATACTCTGCTTTTTGGGGTAGCTCGGGAAGGTGAAGCTCTAAGGTTTAGAAGAATTCTTGAGTTATATTCAAGAGCCTCAGGGCAGGAAGTCAACAAAGTAAAATCGGAAGTATTCTTCTTTAATACCCCTCCTGGGAGAGAAGAAAATTTTTTAAGAATACTGTCATTTGAGAAAGTTTCATTACCGTGTAAATATTTGGGTCTCCCCTTAGTGAAAGGGATTCTCCCCAGAAACTCTTGGGAACCACTTATAGGAAGGATCAAATCTAGACTACAATCTTGGAAAATAAGTGGCTGTCATGGGCAGGGAGATTAACCCTCATAAAGGCAGTTTTAACAGCTATGCCCACTTACATGATGTCATGTTTACCTTTGTCCAGCAAAATTAATAAAGAGTTAATCCAGTTAATGAGAATTTTCTTTTGGAAAGGTACGGCGGAACAGTTCAAATTTCCGTTGGTAAGCTGGAACTCAGTTTGTGAGCTTAAAGAGAAGGACGGGGCTGGGTTAAGGATCTTCTCAGACAAAACCAGGCGCTTGGGGCGAAGTTGGTCTGGATGATCCATGATAAGCCCAACCTTAAATGGGTTAGACTAATTAAAAATAAATATCTGGTCCGGGAAGATCATAGTATCTTTTCATTGAGATATCTTCCAGCTGGATCTAGGATATGGAATTTCATCAAGAAGAGTAGAGACCTAATCTCTAGCCATCTCACGTGGGAGGTAAAGGAAGGAAAGGATGCTAGGTTCTGGGATGACTCTTGGGAAGGGGATCAGGTCTTGGGGCGGATTGAGGATCTGGTACCTATAAGAAACGCCACCAAATTGACTTGGGGAGATAAAGTCTTTAATTATCTTTCCTTCCCTGCATCAACCCACGAACCCCCCTCTTGGAAAAGTGTGCGGGGTATGGGGTTAGATCCGGTAGTGGTAGAAAGGTACGAAGAGGAGCTAGATCGACGACCCATTTGCTATCGAAGGGGAAAGGATAGGTTGAGATGGAATGCTTCTACATCGGGGGAGTATTCAGTAAAGGAAGGTTATAGGGCCCTTGCAGGGTTAAACGACCACCCAGGCTCTTTCCCAGCTAAGCTTTGTTGGAGTTAGCATTGTCTACCAAAGGCAGGGGTTTTTTTGTGGGTGGCAGCCCAAGGCAAAGCATTGACAGTAGACAGGCTTAGAAGGATGGGTTTTGAGGGACCATCACGATGTGAGTTGTGTAGAGAAGCAGAAGAAGATGGAGACCATTTATTCCTGCATTGTCCTTACATGACTAGAGGGTGGTAGTGGTTAAAAAAAAAATTCATTGGTGTTCAACGCCCCCAAGAACTTTACTGGAATGGTTGATTGCTTGGCCTATGTTGTCTCAAAAATCAATGTTTGGGGGATTATGGATCGCAGCTCCTTCCATTTTGGTCTGGGAGATCTGGAAAGAACGTAACAGGCGTATCTTCCAGGGGTCTGAAATGCCCTGGGATTCCCTTGCTCGCAAAATTGAATCAAGCTTGGTAGAAGTAGTAAACTCTCGCGTAGCAGATAGAAACCCTGCCCACCTTCGTTTTACAGGATGGGATGCAGAAATGTTGGAAAGCTGGCTGGGACTCTCTCCAGCTCATCTGGTTGGAGAAGGGGGCCTCAAAACTATGGAGGCAAGGAAAAAGGTAAGATGGTTTCCGCCTGAGACGGGATGGATGAAGCTAAACTTCGATGGGGCTTCGTGAGGTAATCCTGGGCAGTCAGGGGCAGGATGTGTTATAAGGGACTCAAATGGGAAAACAGTGGGAAAATTAGCCGCCTCCTTAAGAAAAGGCACCAATAATGAGGCAGAACTGCAGACCCTAATTCTTGGACTAAGGCTGGGTAGGGAGATGAATATCAGAAACTTGGATATTGAGGGAGACTCTATGATCATTATCAATGGGTTAAGAAGCAAAAAATTAGTCAATTGGAGACTCCAGGCTAGTCTGGACATGGCTTTATCTCTGCTTGAAGGTTTTGAGAAAGTAATGTTTAACCATATCCTGAGAGAAGGGAATCAAGAAGCTGATAGATTTTCTAATCTTGGGGTAGACGGAATCTCGATCAGAGACATTTTTGTCCAAGTAGGGATTGAAGTCAACTTGGATTAGAATAGAGTGGGCGGATGGGTGGGAGCCTTGCCACCTCCTCATAGGTGGCAAGGCCGAGGCGGCAGAAGATGCAGTGATTAGTTAGTAGGGTGGTTCGACGGCACGAGGGGAAGTGATGTTAGATTGTCATTCCTTCGAGTGGTCTGGGTGGCGTGAGCTGGAAGCTCCCCCTGAAGGGTGTTGAGAAGCTTCGAAGGGTCTATAGATTGTCTGTCGATGATGACAAAGTCTGCATTCCATTTTCTCCTTCTCTGTCTGATCGATGCCGTCACATTTTGTAGTCATAGTATCTGCTGAAGCCATTCGGTGTGGGGGTATGGAAACTCCTGTCATACTTACCAGCAAGAAAAGGCAGATGGCCTTCATTGGGGCTATTACCAATCTAAGGCTGCAAAGAATGCTTCAATGAGCTGATGAGTTGATGGTGGGTGTGGTGAAAGTAATCCTAGGAAAAGCCTTTCTGGTTAACAATGAAAGGTATAGGGTAGATACAGACATATCTTCCCGGGTACTCGCAATGCTCCTCGAGCTAGGAATAGACAAAGCAGAGGCAGGGGCTATAATGAGAGGGATTTTTAACCCTGAGCACCTTGGGGATTTGGATTTCTCCCTGCAGGTGGCCAGTCCTAGCGTAGGTATCCCACGTCCCTGGGATTGGGGTCTTCTAGTAGATCTTGGTGAAGTCATTAAGATATTTCCTTTCATCTTGGATACTAGAGGCTTTGACCTCGTGTTGCTGAAAGACCAGGCGGCAATTACAGTCGACTTCATCAGAAAATCCCTTGGACTGGCGGTGACGGAGGGCATGGATTGGGTTGATCACTTCAGTTTGAAATTGGCTGAGATATTCCAGTAGTAGGGTCGGATCTCCTTGCTTCATTTTGTATAGAAGAAGCAAGGATATTATTGCTATAGTTAGTAGAATCTCTATAGAATGAATATAGTATAGACCCTGCGTGGTTTTAGAATTTGTCTCCTCTTCAAGGTAGTCAGTCAAGGATAAATGTAATAGTCCTCTCAGGCAGCCATGGAAAGGCTGTGAAAGTTGTAACTTTTTGTTTGACTTCAATATAATTCTCGATTACGAACCAAAAAAAATACTGCTTATCGATAAAAATAATAATAATAAATAAACATAGTTAGGGTACTTACCCCTTCATTTAATAACTCTAGATACAAACTTGTCTCTATTATAATCCATTCTAGTCAATCTGACATAGAACAAATCCTTAATCTAGGTTATACATGCAATATATATAATGTCATGTATCCAACTTAAGAGTTATAGGTTTTCTAAATCATCCTTGTTTTAATACTAGAGTTTAACTTCTCTAACCTATACATGGAAATATCAAACATCCTTGTTTTCCAAAGGTAATAGCATAAGTATAACAAAACATATAGAATAAATACCACTAGTGTTTCCCAGACCACTTGGCATTGCTCGAATTCACATTTCATGTAACATGAATAAGCATAGTATTCAGGGTATATCCTCACCCATATAATATCTAAAAGAACACTATCATCTCACATCTATTCTTTTGATCTAAGTCAAACTTTCAACCCTAATAGGTTTGAATCATAAAAGATAATAATCTACTTTTGACCCCTTGATCTACTTGTGTCTACTGACTTTCAACATAAGTTTAGGTTATGAATTCATATATAACATCCTTGTAAATAAATGTCACATAAACCTTTATCAATCATGAAACCTTGGAATAAATCACTCTCCAATGATGCCCAACCTAGGGCTAATTTTGTCTTCTCTGCACTTAGCACTAAATAAGTTCTATTGAACAAAAATTATGAGATCTCTATCTTTGCATTGTCTTGTTTACTTTCTCTCTTGAGATAACATAACACAAGCCATAGATACTAACAAAGGCTTTCTAGGGTTCCAGATTCTTGGATCACCTATTCCCTTAGATTTGTAATATAATATAAAAAGAAGAAAAGTGTTTCTCATAAGTAAATCTATACCTTTGTCATCTTATAGCCATTTCAATATCATAACATTATGTGTTATCATTCTATAGCTTACCATTGTTTGAATGAGTAAAAGATAGGGTGTGTCAATTTAGAATTTATTCTTAATGATAAGAAAATATCATTGTTTAACATTCTTGTATAAGGAATAACTATTTCCAAGATCTTTGACTTCAAGGCATAAAACTTATACCATAATCTCCTTGGGAATAAATAACCCTATTTTGAACTTTCTATACATAAGAATAGATTTGGATTATTTTTCAATAATGAAAAGACACCTACTATTTCTATAGACTGCCTATATGATATCATATATCACTTTACTAAGTGTTCTCCAAAGGCTAATATCAATTCTAAGATTCAGTAAGTTCTTGACTAACCTACCAACACATGATGATAATTTAAAGTCTATTGGCTTTCGGCCTGCAAGTACAGTCTATACCGAATAAGGTATATAGAGACGGTTTCATTGCTTACAATAGACAAAGATAACCTAGACTTTTAGCCCACGTATGTTGTATGCAACAAAACATGTATATAACACAACCTTTTATAAGCGGGAAGAGAAAAGAGAATCGAAGTCTCTTACCATGGAATAGAAGTATAACTTCTACAAATACAAATAAGTAGATTATAACCTTAGCATAAACACAGAGTAACAGACTCTACGTCCTTAAGTCAATACCAAAATAATGAAGAAGCCTATCGGCCTCAAATAAGCATACTACCTAGCCAAATATCATAGCGAAAGTTTTAGACTAATTTAATATTATCTTCAGGAGAAGGAAAGGAACTTGATTGAAGTTTGATAGAGCTCAGAGGTTTATGATCTTTTCTCGACAAGCTACCATTTCTTCTCTTCTTCCAATAATTCCTCCGAGAATTAGATCTATAGGTTTCAATGCCCGACAGACTCTTATGGCTTGTTTCTTCACTTATATTCATCCTTAGTATATATTTTAGAACTTCCCCTGAGTCGCGGTGATCTTCCACTTAGGACGCCTGCAAAAGCTCTTACTCTTGCAGTCTTTTGCACCGTATTGCTCTATGTGTCTCACACAGTCTAAAGTTTCTCCTTATCTTTAGAGTTACTTCCATACTATCTATCTTCTACACACCACCATTACCATCGATAATAAAAAGCCTTCGTGAAGGTGGGGGATGGTTTGTGAGTAGTTCGAGGGATAAAGAGAATTTTGGTATTGCCCATTACTCTTAGCAAAATCCCTCCCTTCTTTCGATGGTGAAGCTTATATTCTCTCTATAAGGCCGTGAGCACATGATGGTGGAGGTAGTGGCCACAAAGACAACTTTTATCTCCATCACCATAAGTCAGTTTTTAACTACTATTTTTAACTCCTTCACTGCTGAGGGTGCCTCCTATTATTAATCCATCATTTGCTCATTGTTCGAGCATGTAGGTAATCAAGGGGACATGAATACTTATTATCACCCCACTCATGCCCACGAATTCTAAAGATATAACTCAACATTCTCACCCACTCTTAATTGGTTAAAAACAAATGCCCTAAAACTGAGGGCTTCTCCATAATTAAGGTTATACATGACTAAGTATGGGAAAAATTACCTCTAAAAACTTAAAGATTCCCTTCTCAAAATATCCCAAAGAGAGAGAGATAGAGGTTATCATTTAAACTTCGTAAAATAATAATGTAATAATAGTTTAAGATTATATAACTTATCAATATAAAAATATTATAGTATTGTGACATAAAACTTACGCACAAACATGATTGGGTCAAGTTCGTCTCCCCTTCACGTGTTCAAACATAGCATGTCGATTTTGTTTCCTTCATTAACAAAATATTTGATGTTAAAACTAAAAACATGAAAATAATTTAACCGTCCCGGCCTCGACGACGCAAAAGAAAACTATTTACGATGCAATCGATGGGAGGTCACGTTAGTCACAAAACGACTAACGTTCTTCCCTAACTATGTCGTTTTTCCCAAAATAAAAAGATCGACACACAACTAACTCAAAAGGAATCTAAAAGACATCAACAACCTATCGAGTTGATCCATGAATTAATCAATAAAACGTGACTTACCTCTTATAGACTTAAAGTTCACGTATTGATAAACACTATACTCAGTTGGCAAATGACCATTTGTAACCCCAAGGTCTATTCTTCTCTCCTCAGAAGATACTCTCTCTCTTTCCCAGAGAGTCATTAAAACCTATTATCTTGCATATCACTTGCAATTCACCAGATCTTGATCAGTGGATCATTAGTCCATTTATAAACCTTATAATTAATAAATCAGAATAACATAAATTACTAAATCATCACATCATATGCATTGCATTTAATCACATAACTATTATTCCATAAAATTGATATTTTCAAATGACATTTATCCCATTGTCAAAATATTTATCCAATAGATTCACTTCTATCCATGTAAAAGTAAAAACAAGCCAAAATTAGGGATGTAATAGATGTTTACAAACAAATCATTGCTCTTTATGTTAAATGGGTGGTATGGGCTATAAAAGTCTCTAAGGCTTGGAAGATTCTTCTCAAACATTGCATTGCATTTGATTCACACTTCCTTGAGAGTGTTGGGATAAGGTGCCATTAACCTTGTAAATATCAATATTGTATTTAGTCCATTATATTATTTGTAATTTGTAATCACCCATAAGGGAATGAGGTAGTTTCACCGATAGTGGTAATATTGGATTTACCAGAGGTAATTATGGAGTGACATTTATGGTTGGCAATTGTAAAAATCATGAGTAAATGAGGGTAGGCACCACCTTGGAGGAATCTCCTATTTTTGGCATGTATGGCACACGTCATAATGTTGGTAAATGCATGTAAGAGAATCTATGATAGTTACAAGTTGTCATAAGATTCTATGACAATACGACGACAAATGACAGATATTTAATAGGTGTAAGATGCTATGTTCAGGGCTAGGCGCCCATTTTGGGAAGATACTTTCTAGAGGAATCTATGATGGTTATGATGCATCATAAGATACTGTAAGAGACCATATTTAGCCTTGGGCACCCAACTTTGCATGGTTGACATTGGACAAGTGTCATGAGCTTGTAAGAAGACTTTTAATGTTTGCATGTTGAAGATTCTTAGGAGAGAGAAAGAGTGGACACCTAGTTTGAAGGGAAAACACTTCTATAAGTTAATTGTCATGTAATTGTTGTAGTATGAAAGTTTTTTGTACATAGGTGTTGCTGGAGTGAAGGTTGGAGAGAAGAAGGAAGTGCATGTATTATGTTATTCAGTTTTTGAAGATAATACAACTTGAGCCTCTTTTCTTGGTGGAGTTTTTTCCCTAAAAGGGTTTTCTCCATGTTATATCTTGTGTCATACTTCTATGGTGTTTGTTCCTATGTTCTAATTTTAATTTTTGAATTCAATCTCCATTAATATTACACTATTTGAGATCATAAACATATTGTAATCAAATTTTCGTTTAAGTAGTTGTTGCCTTCATTTTCTAACATTTGGTATCAGAGCCTGGCCAACTTTGACTCTTGGGTGGTAGTGTGAAGGTTGTTTAGCTACAGTGGGAGATTTGGTTGTTTGTGTTTGCAGATTTTGTGTAGATAATATGGTTGTATCCACCGTTGCTTCAAGCTCTCGTTTGGACATTAAGAAGTTCAACGGTACGGGGTATGAGTTGTGGAAGCTAAAAATGGAGGATTTACTGGAAGAAAGAAACTAGTGGTTGGTTGTTTAGAAAGAGAAGAAGATTGATGATGTGAGTCCAATGGGAAAGGTTGGATAAGAAGGCAAGGGGAACTATTTGACTATGTCTTGCAGATTTTGTCCTATTGAATATCTCGAAGGAAGAGACTGCATACGAACTCTAGAAAATATTGGGTGAGATTTATCTGTTGAATGCACAAAACAATTGAGATGGGGGCTGAATCAGTTGTAACTTATAATTCCAAAACCCTCAAACACATTTAGATCCTCATTAATTCAATTAGACCTTAAATTCTTATGATGATTAAGAATGAAAGCAAATAATAGAAACTTAATCAAATCAACATCAAACACAAGAGACACCAGATTTACATGGAAAACCCAAGAAGGGAAAAACAAAAAACTACGGTGAGGATTAGCTCACAGTATAAAGTAATATCAACACTGAAAAATAATAGGCTCACTACCAGAAGGCTCATTGCCAAAGGGCTTACTGCCCAAAAGAAAGGCTCACTGGAAGAATAGAGAAGAAGATAGAGAAGATTGTTACAAGGAGAAAACTATCTCAATGCAATAGAGAAGTCCACCACAACGCCATCATCACCTCCGCAGTCTCACTAAGGAGTTGTAGACACCTTCTACTCACTGCATCTACTAATCTAACACATGAAAATTTGCACTGCGCTCGCACAAATTCACACCCTATCACTTTGTAATTTGCATTACATCATCATACTCATCTATCTTACCATCCTTCAACAAATTAACACTTATTTATACCAACGTCAACCTTAAGAACATTCTCCAATGTCGGTAAGGCTCCTTTATTTTGCAAATTCAAATTAGGTCAGACCCAAAACATTCCTGTGGTGGAAAGGAATGAAGGTGGACCTCAACACACCTTAGCTTGGACCTAAATCCATTCATACACATTACACCATGCTTCCACAATCATCAAAGCAACTCCGTAATTAATGTAAACACCCAAGGTTGGCCAAACCTGTGTTAACACCATAAATAATTATGTACACACTTCCTCAAACCCAAAGATGACTCACGAACCATACATCATGCTTGAGCACAATCTAGATATCCCACAAACATCCTGAAAACCAACAACTTCCTCCGCAACAACTTTCACCTACCACACAACCTTATCCTATTTACCCAACATACTCAAATGTCTGTCATACACTACAACTCAATAAATCATCTTCCAGAGGACCAAACCATGAACAACTTTGATTGAAGATAGATATTAACCTTATAAGCAGACTTCTAGAACTGCAAGACCTGAAACCACTTTGTGGAGGAGTGTAGAGCAAAAACATTTCCCCCAAACACCTTTGCAATACACAGTTCACACATTGGTGAACACACCTTCCTCTGCACATCGATCTAGCATGCCAAATTCTAAATGAAGCACCTTTGAATACCTCTAAAAAACATATCCAAACCGTATGAACAAATCTTCAATAAAAGGGAAATGCGGAGCAAAACTAGAACACTACTCTACAACACAAAATACCACTGTCACACATTATTTTCTTATTTTATTCAAATTTTCTCAAAAGAACTTGGAAACCAAGCACCAGAAACATATTAGCACCATCTTTAGCACTTCCTCGTCATCAGAGACAACATCCATTCAACACCAACTACTCATACTCTTGCAACATCTCTTACTCATACAATTGACACCAATGACAACACAAGCTTGTTGACATCAATGACATCATTTGCACATACTTGCAACAATCTTCCCTTTATCATTGATGGAAACACATAATGTGAAAACCATCAACACAATAACATCCTCAATACTATGCTTCATACTAACTCTTTTCCTTTCTCTTTCTCTCCCCCTCGACTTGCTACTCTCTTCTTAACAACTGATTCTTTCCTTTTTCACATTTCTCTCTCTCCCCCTTTGACGTCAATGCCAAAGGGCTTCATCTTCCTCTCTCTCATTCTCATACTTGTACCTACTCACCATTGCTTTGTCACATCTTTTCTTTTACTGCTCTTTATGCTCCCCCTGACTGCAACAATCAACATAACCACTACCTACTCCTCCTGAGAGGTAGCCTCCAACATTAGTCTAGAATAAGGAATGAATCTTGAAATTCACCAGACTGATGCATCTCCTTATGCATCTAGTTCAAAGGAGTAGCAATAACCCCTAACTTCTGCCAGAGATACTCAATTTCCCCACACATTGACATTTCAAATTCTTTCTATATTTCATCTGCAAAACTCTTACACATACCTTCATTTCCACCAAAGATTATATCATCTACATATACTTCCATAATTAGAATTTGATCTTCTCCTACTTTGATGTACATATTGCTATTTGTGATACCTTTATTGAATCCTTGTAATAAGTACTTGTCTAACCTTGCATACCAAGCTCTGGGGGCTTGCTTCAATCCATATAATGCCTTCTTCAACATGCAAACCATATCCAGTTTATCTGATAACTAAAATCCATCTGGTTGTTCTATGTATACCTCTTCTTCTAATTCACCATTCAAGAAAGCAAACTTCACATCCATTTTATATAATTTGAAATCCTTATGTGTTGTAAAATCCAAAAACATCCTGATGGCCTCCATTCTTGCCACCGGAGCATAAGTTTCCTCATAGTCTATTCCTTCTACTTGTGAGTAACCTTTACACACAAGCCTTTCCTTATTTCTTACCACTTCTCCATTCTCACTCAGTTTGTTCTGGAATACCCACTTAGTTCCAATCACATTTTTGTTTGTTGCTCTTGGGACAAGTTCCCAAGTCTGATTCTTTTCAATCTACATTAGTTCTTCTTCCATATCCTTGATCCAATACTCATCCTTGCATGCTTCAATTACTGTCTTAGGTTCAACTTTAGAGAATAAGCATAGATTTACCTATTCTTCAATAGCTTTCCTTCTTGTTAGCACACCTTTGTTCTTATCACCAATGATTCGATCTTTAGAATGATGCTTCTTCACATACTTGGGAGTTTTAGGAGTCTTTTTCAGAGCTTCTTCCTCTTCAATCTGCACTTCCTTTTCCTTAGCATTTTCTTCTTCTTCGTAAGAAGATTCATCTAATTCATATCCATTTACTTTTGAATTATTTTGTAGATCTTCATCAACTTTGACATTTGCATTCTCAACAATCCTTCTTAGCCTCTTGTTGTAGCACTGGTAAGCTTTTCTTTTATTAGAATACCCACGGAAGATACCTTCATCAAACCTTTCATCAAACTTTCCTAGGTTTTCTTCATCCCTTTTGATATAACATTTTCTTCCAAATACTCTGAAGTACTTGGTAGTAGGAATCTTTCCATACCATAACTCATAAGGAGTCTTTGTACTATTTGCTCTTGCCTGCACTCTGTTTAGTATATAAACAACAATATGAATTACTTCTCTCCACTAGACCTCCGGTAGATTTGCTTCCTTAATCATTGTCCTTGCAGCTTCTTGAACAATCCTATTCTTTCTTTCAACCACTCCATTTTGTTGAGGAGTCCTAGGGGCAGATAAGTGCCTCTTTATTCCATGATTCTCACAAAACATATTAAACTCATTAGAGGTGAACTCTCCACCTCTGTCAGACCTCAAACATTTGATTCTCATATCCATTCCATTCTTAGCCACGACTTTGAATGCTTTGAACTTATCTAGGGCTTGTGATTTTTCTTTGAGAAAAGTAACCCATGTCATTCTAGAATAATCATCAATTAGTAGCATGAAATACATGTCACCTTGAAAACTCCTTACCTTGGTAGGACCGCAAAGATCTGTATGCACCAATTCCAATAGTCTAGTAGAAGATTGATCCTTGATTTTGAAACTTCTTCTTACTTGCTTTCCAACTTGACATTCCTTATAGATAGCATTGATAGGCTTTGTAATCTTTGGCAAATCTCTTACAGCTAGAGCTGAACTTATTCTTACTAGGCTATCAAAATTGATGTGACACGGTCTTCTATGCCATAGCCAACTCTCACTAATCTGAGTCATGAAACAATAACCATCACCACCTTTGAGCTAATAAACATTTCCATCTATCCTCCTAGTAGCTATTACAGTTCTAGAATCTTTTCCGATCTCACAGACACCATCCTAAAACACAAAATTGTGTCCTTTGCTACACATTTGTCCAACACTCAAGAGGTTATGATTTAAACCATTAACATAAAGAACATCATCAATAATATGCTTGCCATCAAAACTAATTGAACCTTTTCCACATATCTTAGCAGATGTATCATCACCAAATCTAACTAGTCCTCCATCATATTTTTCAAGTTTAACAAACTTACTCTTATCACTGGTCATATGATTTGAGCATCCATTATTAATGACCCAATAGTTCTTTTCTTGTCTGATATGAAAAGCAAATATCAAAGTGCCTTCAATATTAAGACTTACTTCTAGAGCTCTTTCCTTCACATATTTCTTAGAGTTAGCAAAAACAATATCATCTTTTAAAGCTATGAACAGACATTCATTATCCTCATCGTTTTCACAATTAGATTCATCATCAGATATACTTGTATCTTCTCTAACATAGTAGCTTTTCTTAGGCACTCTACTTTTGTTCTCCCTATTTTTGCTTCTCAAAATTCTTTCCAGACATCTTGAAGCATAATGACATATCTTGCCACAACTGAAACACTTGAAAGACAACTTACCAGTACCCAATTTCATTTTTCTCACAAAGTTAGATTCCACATCATTAGAATCCTCCTGATTTGATTCCACAATCTTCTCAGATTTGCTAGCCTTGAAGGCAGTCTCAGCCTTTGCACTACTTGTACCAAATTCTCTCATTTCAAAAGTAGTTAAGGTACCAAGAAATTGATCTTTGGTAAATTGATTCAAATTTTGTAATTATTCAATAGCAGAAACTTTATGACTGTAAGCTTTAGGAAGAGTTCTGAGTACCTTCAATACCACTTCTTTTTCTTCCACTTCTCTACCAAGTCCTTTGATGCTATTGACAACTTCATCCACCTTCTGTAAGTAGCTTGTAATGTCTTCATCTTCAAACATTCGCATGGTCTCAAACATGAGCTTCAAATTCTGCATTTTAACTTGCTTGACCTTATCGTCTCCTTCATAAATACTTTTTAACTTTTCCTAGATTTCATTAGCAATTTTCAGATTCATAACTTTCACCAATTCAAAATTAGTAAGACCACTTAAAAGAGCATACCTTGCTTTACCATTGGTTTCATAGGCCTTGATCTCATTTGTAGTACTTGGACCATTTTTTAGTATAGTGTTATATTCAATCTCAACAGACTTCTGGATCTCATGTCCAAGAGACATCAGATAACCTTCCATCCTTATTTTCCAAAATGCATAATCAGTTCCATCAAATAGGGGAACATCCTTCTTGCGCACCATCCCAGATCTACCTCAAGGGGTTAAGCATTCTTCCAAGGAACCTTGATCTGATACCAATTGTTGAATGCACAAGACAACTGAGAGGGGGGGTGAATTAGTTGTAATATAATTCCAAAACCCTCAAACACATTTAGATCCTCATCAATTCAGTTAGCCCTTAAATTGTTATGATGATTAAGCATGAAAGCAAATAATAGAAACTAAATCAAATCAACATCAAACACAAGAGAACACCAGATTTACGTGGAAAACCCAAGAAGGGAAAAACCACTGTGAGGATAGCTCATAGTACAAGGTGATATCAACACCAAAAAACAATAGGCTCATTTCCAGAAGGCTCACTGCCCAAAAGAAAGGCTCACTGCCAGAATAGAGAAGATTGTTACAAGGAGAAAACTATCTTAATGCAACACAAAAAACCACCACAACGCCATCATCACCTCCGCAGTCTCACTAAGGAATTGTAGACACCTTCTTCTCACTCCATCCAGTAATCTAACACATGAAAATTTGCACTACGCTCGCAGAAATTCACATTGTGTCACTGTAATTAACATCACATCATCATACTTATCTATTTTATCATCCTTCAACATCTTAACACTTATTTATACCAACATCAACCTTAAAAAAATTCTCCAATGTTGGTAAGGCTCCTTAATTTTGTAAATTCAAATTAGGTCAGACCCAAAACATTCATACGGTAGAAAGGAATGAAGGCAGATCTCAACACACCTTATCTTGGACCTAAATCCATTCATCACACATTACACCATGCTTCCACAATCATCGAAGCAACTCCGCAATTAGTGTAAACACCCAAGGTTGGCCAAACACGTGTTAACACCATAAACAATTATGTACATGCTTCCTCAAACCCAAAGATGACTCGCAAACCATACATCATGCTTGAGCACAATCTAGATATCCCACAAACATCCTGAAAACCAATAACTTCCTCCGTAACAACTTTCACCTACTGCACAACCTTATCATGTTTACCCAGCATACTCAAATTTCTCTTTCATACACTGCAACTCAATAAATCATCTTCTAGAGCACCAAACCATGAACAACTTTGACTGAAGATAGATATTAACCTTATAAGAACACTTCTAGAACTGCAAGACTTGAAACCACTTTGCAGAGAAATGCGGAGGAAAAACATTTCTCCCAGACACCTTTGCAATACACAGTTCACACACTGGTGAACACACCTTCCTCTGCACATTGATCCAACATGCCAAATTCTGAATGAAGCACCTTTGAATACCTCTAAACAACATATCTAAACTGCATGATCTTCAATATAAGGGAAATGCAGAGCAAAATGAGAACACTACTCTGCAACACAAAATACCACTGTCACACATTGTTTTCTTATTTTATTCAAATTTTCTCAAAAACACTTGGAAACCAAGCACCAAAAACATATTATCACCATCTTCAACACTTCCTCATCATCAGAGATAGCATCCACTCAACACCAACTGCTCATACTCTTGCAACATCTCTTACTCATACAGTTGACACCAATGACAACACAAGCTTGTTGACATCAATGACAACATCATCTACACATACTTGCAACATTATCAAGCCAAGAGCATGGTAAACAAGCTTTATTTAAAGTGGAAATTATTTTCTATTAAAATGAAAGAGGGTAATTCTATTGCAGAGCATTTGAACAATTTTAATTTTCTTTTGAGTCAACTTGATTTTGTAGATGCTACAGTTGCAAAGGAAGATAAACGTATACTTTTACTTTGTTCTTTACCTAAATCTTGGGAGAATGTTATCCTTGCTATACTGCTAACCTTGAAGATCTAAAGTTGGATCATCTTGTTGTAGCTTTGTTGGCACAGGAGATGAGGAAGAAGACTTCTGAGGTTAACACTGAGGCTCTCAATGTGAGGGGAAGGTCTAAGGAAAGAGGACTAAAAGGAGATCAGAAAGGGGCTAAGGACAAATTTAAGGGCCGATCAAAGACTCTTGGAAAGAAGAAAAGAGTTAAGTGTTGGAATTGTGGAAAGAGGGGACATGTGAAAAAGGAGTGCAAAAACCTAAAGAAACAATGGGATACTACTTCTGAGAAGTCCTTGAATGCAGGTGAAGATGTTTTACTTTTTGCATGCAATATTGTTTCTAATGATCATTGATTGGTTGACTTAGGATGCTTGTATCATATGACCCTGCATAAGGAATAGTTTTCCACATACAAAGAGTATGATGAAGGTAAAGTGTATCTTGGGGACAACTCTACATATTCGATAGTTGGGAAAGGCAAGGTATTGTTGTGTTTCGATGATGAGAGGATTAAAACCCTCCTTGGTGTTTTGCATGTTCCTAGATTGGCTAGAAATATTATTTTAGTTTTGAAGTTGAATGATTTGAGAATGCATGTAACATTTGATAAGCATGGTTTTATATTGGCAAGAGGAAACTTGGTGGTAACGAAGGGGAAGAGATTGGGAACCTTGTTTAGGCTAGATGCCACTATAATTTGTAATTCCTCTTATTTTTCTGAGGCTTCTGAAAACACTTGTATGTTGTGACACCATAGATTGGGCCACACAAGTAATAATGTTTTGAAAACTATTAAGAATAAAGATTTTTTGGACGGTTTCTCTTATTCTGATGAGCACTTTGATTTGTGTGAGCATTGTGTGTTTGGAAAACAAAACATAACATCATTTCCTTTAGGAAGGAATAGAGCAAAAGAGAAGTTAGAGATTATTCATTCAGATGTGTTTGGACCTATGGATAATGACTCTATTGGAAAATCTTATTATTTTGTCACCTTAATTGATGATGTATCTAGACTTACATAGATTTATTTTATGAAACACAAATTTGAAGTTTTCACTAAGTTTAAGGATTTTAAAATCTTAGTTGAAAACCAATCGGGATTAAAAATAAAAATATTAAGATCTGACAATGGAAGGGAATATTGCTCTAAGGAATTTGATGCGTTTTGTAAGCATGTAGGTATAATTAGACAAAAGACAACTCTGTATACACCACAACAGAATGGTGTTGCAAAAAGGATGAATCGAACAATCATGGAAAGAGTCAGAAGTATGTTGAGTGATTCACAATTGGCGAAATGCTTTTGGGCAGAGACTGTGTGTACCACTTATTACTTGATTAACAAAACTCCTTGTAAGGCACTTAATTCGACACCTTATGAAGTGTGGACAGGTAAGAAACCTTTTGTTTCACATTTAAGGGTTTTTTACTGTGAGGCTTTCGTTCATATGTGGTGCAGTCACGGTCGGAGGGTTCACAAAATGAACTATCCAAACCATGCAGGTAGAGTAAACACAACGGAAACAACACAATTATAGAATGCAATAGAAGATTCAAATGCTCAATATATCATATATTCATAATGCTCATATGCCAGCAACATGCGGGCTATAATCAAAGGGCTCACAAGCCTATTTTCTCTGTTACAACAAATATACAACATATGGCATTGAAGTGCCTTCTCGAAAAGAATCAAACTATCAAACTACATAACTTGAGAAATTACAAACCAACTAAGAACTAATTTCCTAATGCCTCTAAGAGATCTATATATATCATCTCCAAGCTCATGAAATCCTCTGTGTTGGCCAAAGAAGGTTATAAACTCCAAAGAAGGATGTAACCTGGAGAAATAAGTAGGTCGGCCTCCAACAACTGGTACTACTTTGAAAATGGATGAAACTTGGTGCAGAACTCAAGGAAGGTCTATCTAATCAATATGTGTTGTGTAAGATTTTCCGTTAGGTTCCACAAATCACGAAAGTGCTCCACAAACCTTCTCCTTCAACTTACTATCTGTATGCTCTACTCTGTGAAAGTTGATGATCTTCTGATAGCGATAACTTTTATCAAACAAGTCCAAATGACCTGAAATTTGAATATGATGTAGATGATGATATGTAGATGCTAAGTCCTGCTCCGCGAGCTCTGAAATGAAGATGCGGTGGAATGTAGTACAAAATGCTGAAACTACAACTGACTGAACTGAACTGAAAATGAAAGAAGACAAATGTTTTTAGTTGATGCAAGTTTGCTCTGCAACCTGGGATGCTCCTACATCAGACACTTAGGATTGTTGAAAAAAAGTAAGTTCCTCACTTTGTTGGGGCTAGAGGAAAACCAAGGCAGTCTATCTCAGCCTGAGAAATCCAAGTTGAGTCTTCTTCCGGTCTGCCTTTCCACTTTACCAAATATTCTTTATAATACTTTCGTCTGGTACTACATCCAACTCTGTTGTCCAAGATGTCCTCTATCTGCTCTAGTTGTTGCTATGGTAACTGATTCTTCAAAACATCTTCAATGTTGTCACTTGATTCTCCTTCATGATACTGATATAAGTTTGTAATGTTGAATATAGGTGATATACCCAATGTCTCCGGTAACTCCACTTCATATGCATTTTCTGAATCAAACTTCCTGAGTATCCTACATGGTCCAAACTTTTTCATCTTTAGCTTGTTGCATGTCCTCACTAGAAATCTCTTCTTTCTTAGATATACCATTACTTCATCTCCAATTGAAAATTCTTTGTCTCCTCTTCTCATCTACTTGCTCCTTATACTTACTAGTCATCTCCTCCAAATGCTTTCTGACCTAATTATGTACTATCTCCATATATTCTATAAATTCTTCTACCTCTTCACTTCTCTTATTCTCCATACTGATGTCTCTCAACTCTGCAACTCCTCTAGGTTTCATTCCAATCATAATCTCAAATGGTGCCTTCCCTGTACTCTTATGCTTCAATACAAATGTGTACCTCTGCATGAACTCTACCCATCTCATATGTCTTTGATTCAACTTTCCTTGACTGTTCAAATATTGTAAAGCTTGATGATCTATGTACAACACAAATTCCTTAGGCAACAAGTAAAGTCTCCACTTCTCAAAGCTTGAACTATGGCATAGAACTCTTGATCATAAATTGAATATCTTCTCCTTGCATCATTCAACTTCTCACTGAAATATGCTACTGGTCTACCTTCTTGACTTATCACTACTCCTATTGCATTTCCACTTGCATCACAATCTACTTGAAATACCTTGTTGAAATCCAGTAATTCTAACACTGGTTGTTCTATCACTTTCTACTTCAATAATTCAAAACTCTTATTTACTCCTGATGTACAATTAAAATCCTTTATGTCACCTCTCATTGTCTCTATCATCGGTGTGCATACTAAACTAAATTTTTTGATGAACTCCCAGTAGAAACTTGCTAATCCATGAAATGATCTTACCTCTCTAATGCTCTCCGATGTTGGCCACTTAACAATTGCTCTAACTTTCTCAGGGTCCATCTTCAATCGATCTATAGAAATCACAAATCCCAAATATACCAATTCTTCCTTCATGAAACTACATTTCTTGATGTTTATCAACAATTTCTCTTCTCTCAATCTCTGCAATACTTGTCTAATATGCGACAAATGTTCTTCCTTTGTCTTACTGAAAATTAAAATATCATCCAAATATACAATAACAAACTTACCCAAGAATTTCTTCAAAACCTCATTCATCAACCTCATGAAATTACTCGATGCATTAGTCAATTCAAAAGGCATCACTAACCATTCATACAATCCCTCATTTGTATTGAATGCAATCTTCCACTCATCTCCTTCTCTGATCCTAATCTGATGGTATCCACTCTTCAAGTGTATCTTTGTAAAATACTTTGCTCCACTCAAATAGTCCATAATGTTATCCATCCTTGGCAATGGAAATCTATACTTAACTATGATCTTATTGATTGCTCTAGAGTCTATACACATCCTCCATTCTCCATCTTTCTTCAGTGCTAGCATTGCAGGTACGACACAATGGGCTCAAACTTTCCCTGATCAATCCTTTTCTCAATAGCTTTATTAGGCAAACTAGTTCCAAGTATAAGGTCCATATAATGACCGATACTCCAGATTGGTGGCAATCCTTCAAGTACATTAAATATGATATGATGTAGTCATACTCTGTCAACAATTCAATTATCTCCTCTGGCTATGATTCTTTGGTCTTTGTACTTAGGGTTCTGCGCTTCTTAGGAATCAAAGCAAAACACATATTCTCACATCTCAAACCATCTAGAAATTTCCTTCCATCAACCAAACAGATTTTAAAATTCCCACATACTTCACTTTTAGGCTCATCTTCCAAAGGAATCAAGATATGCTTCTTCCCATTTGATGTTATGGTATAAGTATTTTTTCTCCCATCATGTATAGCTTTTCTATCATACTGCCATGGTACACCCAACAATACATGACATACATCCATTGGCATAATATCACACAATACTTCATCATTATAAGATCCTATACGAAATTTCACCAAGCATTATTCACTCACTAGTACCTTGTGTTCATCCTGAATCTATGCTATCTTGTAAGGCTTAGGGTGCTTCAATCTCTCTAGGTTCAACTTAGTCACCATCTCCTCTGAAACTAAATTATCAATACTGCCACTATCAATGATCATTTTACAACATTTACCTCTTGATTTGCATCTGGTCCAGAACAAACTTTTCCTCTACGGTGGTTCCTTTGTTGTCTCTTCTTGAAATAATGTTCTCCTCATGACTAATTATTATATATTTTTTGGTTTTCCAACTAAACTAGGTGATCCAACAGGTTCTTCTTCTACATAAGTTGCTCTTGTACTGTTCTCTGTCTTCTTACTTGTACTTCCCTAATGACATTCAAATGCTCTGTGTCCTCCACCTCCAAACTTAAAATAGGTACCTCTAAATGTTCTCTTATCAAATCCTCTTTCATCTCTCCTATATCCTCCATTGCGGCAAGAATTATGGTTCCCTCTACGATAGAAATTTCTATAATCTCTCTAGTGTGAATTGTGGTTTCTATCTTCCTTCTTGAAAGGACTACTTTCTTTGTTCTGCTCTGCATAAGATCTTTCTCATCCAGAATATGTTCTACCTCTTTGTAATTTACATCCTCTACCTCGCTCAAACTATAGTGGGTGAGGAGAACTCATCCTATCTCTTGAATGAGGCAGAACCTATAGCTGAACCAATAGTTGTAAGTTCTTGGACAACAGACATGGCCATGTTCCTATCTACTGGTGAGTATCCTTGATGAGTCTAGTTTATGACTCAATTTTGTTAAACTTTATTATCCACTTGCTGTAGTTATCTTGGACTTTGGTACTTTGATCCTGATCTTTTTATGTCATTGCCTCAAAACTATAAGATGTTGAGCATAGGTCATTTCTTATATTCTTTTATGACAAAGACATGCTATATCAACTATCTATGTTAATTTTACATATGGTTAATGAATGTTACTCCAAGGTAGTTATGGATGTGCAATTATTGTGTATACTAATATTGTTATGCAGATATAATCAGCATCCATAAAGTAGAGGAAGATTCTGCTGGTTGGTTACTTGCCATAAAAAGTCAAACATGGTGATCGTTCAAATGTCAAATGGAGGGAAGACAATCACCTTGTGACTAATCTTAAATACTTGTTGAGAAAACTTAGGAGTTACTGTTATGCTAGATATGTGTTGAAGCAACTTGCTTGACTAGATTCCACGCATGCGTAACCTCCTTTCCACTTTCTATGTTTTCCATAAAGAGGCGTCCTCCTATTCTATTGGAGTTGACCGCCTTGCTAGGTAGTTAGTTTTGTAGTTTTCCTTCTATAAATAAGACTCTGATGCTCCTTCTAAGGGGTTGTTGATTAATCAGAGATTATATTTGCATTATTCAATTTTTAGTAATACAGTTATGATGTTCAATGTACTCATCTTTTCCAATGAATAAAATGAAGTTATAAGTTCGCATTTCTGAGTTTACATTTGTCTTAGGGAATGCTCATCCAAGGGGGCCCACTTGGTGAGAATTCCATCCTCTAGTTATTTTATATTTTCTGTTAAGCATTTAGTTAAATCTGGCATTGAATGTTCCTGCAGCCACTAGAATTCTATTCTGTGTCTGTTCTTGCAGCCAAAGCAGACAGAGTAGTTTCCTATTTGTTTGCCTAGACTTTTATTTTCTGTTATGTACTTGATCTTAGAATAGTTGTTGGTTGATGTTCAACATTCCTATTATTTCTTTCCTAGCAGTTTATCTTCAGCATTATGTCTTTCTTAGCTATAGAATGAATGTGGCTACTTTGGAAGTTCTTAGTGCACATACCATGCTGACCCATTTCAAGTTCACATCCCTAGGTTGACAAGTGAAATGTATCTCCATAGTGATTAAGACAGCTATTCAAGTTAGATGTCCAATCTCTGAGTTACAGCTTTAAGAGCTCAGTTGTTAAATCATTGTAAGAGACCAACATTTTTGGCACCATTGTCGGGGATGGTGTCAAACTAAGATCTTTGGAGTCATCTTTAGTATTATTCTTTGCATTTTTTTTCCTTAAAATGTGTTTTTAGTCAGGAAGTAACCATCTGCAACCCATCCACAACATTTTTTGTGTGAGAGGTGGTTGATACTAAGTATATTGCATGCATAGAGGTAGGAGAAGAGATGCTTTAGGGAGATTCCTTCCTAATGATTCAACTTACCTAGCAGAAGAAGCAGAAGTAAATCCTTTCCTTGATGCATTCCCTAATTTGAATAGTTCTGAAACATCCTCTGAAGAATAAGTTACCCCAAACCTGGTTGAAAATCCATTTGCCTTGATAATAGGTCAAGTAGTTATGACTGCCCAAAATGTACCTAATCAACCAACCTTTCCATTTCTGTTTGCTCATCAAAATGAAGTGGATAATCTCAAGAACATCCCTACTTCAACTCTTCCCAAGTTCTATGGACTTGCAACAGAGGACCCAGACACCTTCTTGTTTGAATTTGATATCCTCTGCAGAAGCTATGACTACACTACTGATGCTCGTAAACTTAAGTTGTTTCCTACTACCATGAGAGAGGCTACATTAAGGTGGTTTATGAGTCTAGATAGTGATATTGTCAATACCTAGGAAGAAATGAAAGATAAATTTCTTGAGAAATATAAAGACTACTGTAGGAGTGGGGATATGAGAGGAAATGATATTTTCATAATGTAGCAGAAAGAAGATGAAAGTTTGGATGATTACATCTCAAGGTTTCTATTTTGTTTACAAAAGTCTCCCCATCATGCACTCAATGAGGAGTCTTAGAAACTTCTCTTCCTCAGGGGAATAAGTGAGCATTGCACAGATGCCTTGGATTTAATGGGAGGAGGAGATATTACCCAAGTGTCTTGGGATGATATTAAGAAGTTGTGTCAGAATTATTCCAGAGCAGCCATGAAGAAAGGAAGAGGTTACCATTCCCTTATGGGCAAAACCTCTACCAATGGAGTTTCAAGGATGGAGATAAGCCACTTGCTATCTAATTTTAAGCAAGATATTATAAATAATATGGCCACTAGTTGGACACACTCCAGGCAAAGAAGAAGCATGAAGAGGCTGAGGTAATGTTGGCAGAATATTGTCCTCATTGCAAACAAAAGAAGAGGGACTGCAAATGCAAGATGGTAGCTAACATTGACAGTAAGCAGATTCCACCTGAGTTCAAGTCAATACAAGTTGAAGAAGATCAAGTCTTCTATGTTGCAAAAAGGAGGCCATGGGCTCCAAGACAAGGTATGTCACCAGATCCATTATCATATGTTGGACCACATTTTAATACTTATGCATCTGGTAACCAATGGCAACAACCATTCCCATCTAGTTATGGAGGATATCCACCTCAGCCTTGGAACAACCCTCAAAATACTTGGCAAAATTACCAAAACCCTGCACCTCAGTGGAAACAGCCTTAGGGGAATTGGCAGTCACCTCCAGGAAATTGGCAGCAAACATCTAAATGGAGAGGAGGACAACAATGGCCAAATCAAACCACTAATTACATGCAGTCACCTCCTCAGCCCCAACAGCCTACTTTAATACCTCCACCTGCTAGCTCCAATTCAAATACACCTAAACCTACTCAGTTACCAGCTCAACCCTCACCTAACCCAAATAATAGACCACAGCAACAACCAGTATATTCTGCTGTTCCAAACCAATTCCCTGCATATGCTATGAATGTAAGTGATATACATCTGCGTTCAGGAACTACCTTGGCAGCTCCTTCAAGACCCGTTATTATTGAGCTTTATGAGGAAGAAGAGGAACCTATCAAAACCCCCATTCAATCAAATGTACTGGAAATCCTGAACCAATGACAGTCAAACAGACTGCCCAAGAACCACCATTTCCACAAAGGTTAGAAACTATGAAACAAAAGGTAGAAGAAGAGGAACCCACCTTTGACATTCTAGAGCAGTTGAAACATGTATGTGCCAAGATCCCTCTATTTCAAGCCATAAAAGATGTTCCTATATATGGCAAAGAGATTAAAGAAGCATGCCTTAAGAAGCAAGGCATAAAAAGGAAAGACCCCACTATGGTTCATGTAGTGGAACAGTTGGCTGACATCATGCTTGGAAAAGTGACTGTTCCCAAATATAATGATCCAGGAAGTCCTATGGTAGGAGTTGTTATAAATAGGATCCAAATCAGAAATGCTCTAATTGATCTTGGAGTAGCCATAAATGTAATGACAAAAGATATCCTGCAACAACTGAATGTTGCAACCATGTGACCAACTCCTACTGTCCTGCAGCTTGCTGATAGCTCTACTGTTAAACCTAATGTGATAGTTGAGGACCTTGTGGTATCCCTGGACTCATGGGAATATCTAGTTGATTTCATGATACTTTCTCCTAAAGCTACATTGGGAGGATACCCCATCATTTTGGGAAGGCCGTGGTTAGCCACAACAGATGCTTATATTGGGTGCCAGTCAGGAGACATGACCATCTCTGATTGGAGAAGCACTAAAACACTTGTTCTTTACCCACCTGCACAGCCATTTCATGATATGGATAACCGTGTTTGGCCTCATGTTGGTGAAGAGGCAGAGGAAGCTAATTCTGTGGAGCAGCTTATGATGTTAGGCAGAAGTTCTTTCCTACAGCTTCAAGGAGAGGAGGAGGTGTTGTCTAATATAATTCAAAATCATTGTGAAGTAGAGGAAGCATCATCCTCTCATTCTATTGATCCAGTGAGGATACTTATTCCAATTTTTCTTGCAGCATCAGGTATGTTACATACATTGCTTCCACAATAAATTAAGGTACCAAGCATTAATGAAGTAACTATGGTTGACTTAACAACTCAAGTGGAAATTTTAGAAGAAAGATATCTCAATATTAATAGTAACTTGACTCAAGCACAACAGTTGTCCTTGAAAAATTTGTTAAAGAAACATAAAAATGCCTTTGCATGGGATTATCCTGACATGAAAGGATTAGATCCTACATTATGTACCCATAGGATTTACATAAAGGAAGATTGTACAATAGTAAGACTACCACAAAGGAGAATCAACCTTGCACTAAGAGAAATTGTCAAAGAGGAATTGTAGAAGCTATTAGATGCAGGATTTATCTCCCCAATCTCAGATAGCCAGTGGGTGTCTCCTTTGGTTCTTGTGCCCAAGAAGGGAGGAAAATGGAGAGTCTGTATTGATTATAGAGAATTAAACTCTGCCACCAAAAAGGATCATTTTCCCCTTCCTTTCATAGACCAAGTATTGGATTCACTTGCAGGAAAGCAGTACTTTTCCTTTTTGGATGGATTTAGCGGTTACAATTAGATTTAGATTGCACCTAAAGATAAGAGAAAACAACATTTACCTATCCTTGGGGGACATATGCCTACTCAGTACTTCCATTTGGCTTATGCAATGCACCTGTAACTTTCCAAAGGGCAGTCATTAGCATATTTTCAAATATCTCACATGATTGTATGGAAATCTATATGGATGATTTCACTACTTATGGTGCTACTTTTGAAGAGGCATTAGCAAACTTAGGGAAGGTGTTGGAAAAATGTGAAGACCACAGCCTATCCTTAAACAGTACAAAGTGCTTCATGATAATGCAGGAAGGAGTAGTACTTGGCCACTACATTTGTCCAAAAGGAATATAGGTAGACCCAACAAAGATTGAAGTCATCATCAATCTGCCCATTCTTGCAAAGCAAAAAAATGTCAGAAGCTTCTTGGGTCATGTAGGGTATTATAGACATTTAATCAAAGATTTCAGCAAAATGGCATCCCCATTATATACTCTTCTCACAAAGGATGCTAAATTTCAATGGAATGAAGACTGTAACAAAGCATTTTCTAATTTAAAGGTAGCATTAACCCATGCTCCTATAGTTAAGGGGCCCAATTGGGAACTTCCTTTCCACATTCACACTGATGCATCAGATTATGCCATAGGAGCCATTTTAGGCTAGAAAGAAGGAGTCATTGAGCATGCTATTTATTTTATTAGCAAAAACTTATAGGGTGCTGAGTTCAACTATACAGTAACAGAGAAGGAAATGCTAGCAGTCATCTATGCACTTAATAAATTTAGGCACTACATAACCGGCTATCAAATCTTTGTGCAATAGATCATGCAACCATTAGGTATCTCACGAAGAAACCTCTAATATCTGGTCGATTAGCAAGATGGGTGTTGCTAATGCAGGAATTTGACATCACTATTGTGGATAAGCCAGGAAAGGCCAATGTGGTTGCATACTTTCTTTCAAGAATGACTACATCAGAGGATAGCCAAGTCATTGATGACTCTTTTCCTGATGAACATTTGTTTTCACTCACTGTGCAAACACCCTGGTATCCTGACACAGTCAATTATCTGGTAATAGGAAGTGTCCCTCCTCACTTCTCTCCTAAGGAGAGAAGGGTACTCATTGAAAAATCTTTTCCTTTTTCATGGATTGCTAGATGTTTGTTCTACACTGGACCAGACAATGTCATGAGGAAGTGTGTGAGAGAAGATGAAACATATGACATTTTGCATGCATGTCACAATGAACCTTGTGGAGGACATTTTGCAGCAAAGCGAACAACAATGAAGATTTTGAATGCAGGTTATTACTGGCCTACACTCCATAAGGATGTAGTAAGATATACCAAGAAATGTGATAGTTGTCAGAGGATGGGACGACCAACAAAATCTAATGAGATGCCCCCTTATCCTCAGCTTGTGATTACTCCATTTGGTAAGTGGGGATTAGATTTTGTAGGACCCATTGATTCTCCATCTAATGGTAAATCCTATATCTTAGTATGCACTGATTATGTAACTAAATGGGTAGAAGTTAAGGCCATGAAACATGCAAGAGACAGTAAGGTTACAGAATTTCTCTATGAGAAAATCTTTACATGATATGGAGTTCCCAGAGAATTAGTGACTGTTCAAGGAGCTCAATTCACCTCAACCCTAGTTGTAGCACTAGTACAAGAGTACAACATAAGGCACAAGAAATCTACTCCTTATCACCCTCAGGCTAATGGCCAAGTTGAGGTGACTAACAAAGAAATAGAAGCCATTTTGACCAAAACTTGGCTGTCCATAGGAAGGATTGGGCGAGCAGGCTACTAGAAGCTATCTGGGCCTATAGGACAACCTAGAAAACAACTACTGGCTTCACCCCTTTTGAGTTATTGTATGGAAAAACAACCATGGTGCCTATTGAATTTGAACATAAAACTCTTCGAACTGCACTTGACTTGGGGATGGATCTCTATAAGGCACAAAAAGAAAGAATCATGCAGCTCAATGCTTTGGATGAGATGAGAAAAGCAACTTTACATCATACAGAAGTGGTGCAGAATCAGAGAATAAAGTGGCATGACAAATACATCAAAGATAAGAAATTCCAGCCCGGTGACTGGGCTTTGTTTTATGACTCAAGGTATCAGGATAATGCAGGGAAATTATAGACCAGGTGGCTAGGACCATATGAGGTTGCTAAAGTTTTTTCCAATGGTGATGTTCAACTTATTACTATTGACCCTGTCAGATTTAAGTTGTTAGTCAATGGTCATCGCCTCAGGTTATATCGCAAGCCAACCTCAAAAGAAGAATTCCTGAAACAATTCACTCAGCATGCAACTCCTAAACTTCCTGCAACTAAAGGTAGTGGACCTAGTGTCCCTCCTTTTGGCCAACCAAGGTACGACACTTGTCATAATAAAGACTTCCACATTTGTGGGAGTCCACTTTTTCACTTCTTCGCCCATCCACCCTCCACCCTCCACCCACCCATATCCATTATTCTCTCTTCCATCACATGTATTGATTACACTTCATCCCACCTCACTTCATCCCACTCCACTTTCATTCATTGCTCAATAAATTCTTAAGCATTAACCAGTACTTTCTCCATGATTCTTGCAACCGATCTTCTACAAATCAAGAAAAAACTTTGTAGTGCGATTGTTTTTAGGTAGCAAAGTCAATGGGAGGTGGATTAATTCAGAATGAACCCACAATTCATGATGTATTATTGTAGGATACACTTAGCCAGGCCGAGTTTAGAAATTGTGGATGGATGGACTATTTCTTGAAGCTGAATGGTTTAGATGAAAATGTTGTGTTAGAATTTGCTCAGACATTGTCTGATGGTAAAGCCATGGTAAGGGGGTTGGAGGTGTTGGCTACTAAAGAAAGAATTGCAGAAGTTACAGGTCTGCTTGTTGATGGTGAGAATTACCCTATTGCCAGAGATACCAGGTCAGCTAGGGCTGAATTTATAGAACTTGGTGATCCTCAATTGACTATAGACAAGCATGGAACTAAAAGAACCTCTCTGCCTAAGCCATGGAAACAGGTAGCTGTTCATGTGGTGAAGTACATTACTTGTGAAGGTCATCTGTTGAATCTTCATTTTGTGCATTTCAAACTTCTGAATCATATGAGGCATGGGAGGAGAATGAATGTGCCAAACGTGCTATACCACCTTCTCTCAATCATGGCTATTGAGACCCAAAAAGGTAGGGCTAATTCTGTCTCTCACCATTGTTTGATCAAATTGCTAGTTGAAAAGTCTCTACATGATGTGTCTAATATGACTTGGGAGGAATTTTTGAATATTGATCAAATAAGACCAAGCCATTTGCATTTTGTGGTTGTGCCGCAACATCGTAGAACTAGGAGAAGAGTGTGTTCTGTTGAAGCTACTATGGGAACCTCAACTTCCAATGCAAACCCTCCTGCAACAAAACAAGCTATTAAGATTAGTTCTTCTGAAGCAGAGCATGCAGACAAAGAAAGTTCTTCAGATTTTGACAATGATGATATTCCTCTTAGCAATTTAATTCAAACTAGGGCACAGAAGAGAAGGGTAGAAATAAAGAAGGGTAAAACCAAAAAGCAAACCACAGGAAGGATGGTGTTGCGCTCTAGGAAATGGAAGGCTGACACTGTTCTCCTTGTAGCTGAAGAGAAACATGAGAGTCCTTCTAGTAAATCAAGACCTGCTGAGCCTGCCTTCTGTGCATCTACATAGACAAGTCCTAGGGTTGAAGAAATGATAGTTGAGGATACAGAGGCCCCAATGGGGCATGTGAATGTTGTAGAAAAAGACATAATCGAGGAAGCAACAAATGTAACTCTGGCAGACCTCACTGTCGCTGTTGAACATATTGAGAGATAGGAACATGAAGATAAACAGGAGTTCCTGCAACAAGACACCCTGCAGCTAGAATTGGTTGAGCAATCAAAAACTCTGTAGCTTGTGCCATATGAAGGTCAATGATCTGTGCTAGGAAAGCCTTTGGTAGGAATACACAAACCTCCTGATTTTTCAATGCATATGGTAGCCATGAATTTGTGGAATGAGATGCAGAGGAGAGAAGAAGAATGGAAGAAGGAGAAACACAGATTAAAGGATGAAATTCAAAAGAAGGATGAAGAGATTAAAACCAAGAATGCAGAAATTGCAACTTTAAAAGAGAGAGTGGATAATATGGCAGCTTTGGTGCCTCAGGTATTAGAATGCAGGACTCCCCCAAGAGTCTATGCTCTGCATTTAAAGGAAAGATACCTCTCTTTTAAGTTAGCAAGGATTGTTTCTAGTTTGAACCCTTCCATTGAATCTCCTCTTGAATTTTTTAATGCTTATAAGATTGCTCCTCCAGAAATAAAGAATTTGTTGTGTGAATTCTATTTACATAATTTTGTTGTGTCCCGAGACCATGAGTGGAACCCCTTGTTGTATGTTGGGGATGTTCAATAGAGGGCATTTATGTCCTGGATGCAAAATGAGATTAGTTGGGGACAACAGTTCAAGGCTTATAAATAATTAGAATTCAACACTCCATTGCCCATTAGAGCTGAATCTGGAAATCCAGGAAGCATTTTCAATGATTGGCATAGAATGCTTTATAGGCCAAGCTATAGTAACAAAATCTTGCCTGAGAGAGAAGCAACTTACAGAGAATATGAGAAGATTGCACACATTATTGGAGAATCTGTGAAGGGACATTTGACACAAAGGTGGAACAGTTTATCTGATGAGCTAAAACAAGCAGAGCCTCACTCTCTGCAGAATTATACTGCAGCATGTAAAAGGGTGGATAGATATATACAGATTGGGAGGACAAAGGGGCAATTCTAGCTTCCCTTAATCTTTCAACCACCTATCCTATTGTGGCCTATGCCAAATTATAGATTTTACCAGTATGATATTGTTGAAGAGAGGCAGAGATGGAATAGATTGGATAGGCAGCAAGGGTTCTATTGGGATCCTAACTCATGCACCAGAGAAACTAATATAGGATAACTGGCAGTTGCTAATTTCAGGGTGTTAACCAAGCAAAAGAATAACCCTTCCTCTGCTAGAGGACCAGCAAAGTCTTAGGTTGGGGAGAGTGATGAGTCTAGTTTATGACTCAATTTTGTTGAACTTTATTATCCACTTGCTATAGTTATCTTGGACTTTGGTACTTTGATCCTGATATTTTTATGTCATTGCCTCAAAACTATAAGATGTTGAGCATAGGTCATTTCTTATATTCTTTTATGACAAAGACATGCTATATCAACTATCTATGTTAATTTTACATATGGTTAATGAATGTTACTCCAAGGTAGTTACAGATGTGCAATTATTGTGTGTACTAATATTGTTATGTAGATATAATCAACATCCATAAAGTAGAGGAAGATTCTGTTGGTTGGTTACTTGCCATAAAAAGTTAAACATGGTGATCGTTCAAATGTCAAATGGAGGGAAGAAAACTGCCTTGTAACTAATCTTAAATACTTGTTGAGCAAATTTAGGAGTTACTGTTATGCTAGATCTACGTTGAAGCAACTTGCTTGACCAGATTCCACGCATGCGTAACCTCCTTTCCACTTTCTATGTTTTCCATAAAGAGGCATCCTCCTATTCTATTGGAGTTGACCGCCTTGCTAGGTAGTTAGTTTTGTAGTTTTCCTTCTATAAATAAGACTCTGATGCTCCTTTTGAGGGGTTGTTGATTAATCAGAGATTATATTTGCATTATCTAATTTTTGGTAATACAGTTATGATGTTCAGTGTACTCATCTTTTCCAATGAATAAAATGAAGTTATAAGTTTGCATTTCTAAATTTACATTTATCTTAGGGAATACTCATCCAAGGGGGCCCACTTGGTGAGAATTCAATCCTCTAGTTTAGTAATATTTTCTGTTAAGCATTTAGTTAAATCTGGCATTGAATGTTCCTGCAGCCACTAGAATTCTATTCTGTGTTTGTTCCTACAGCCAAAGCAAATAGAGTAGTTTCATGTTTGTTTGCCCAGACTTTTATTTTCTGTTATGTGCTTGATCTTAGAATAGCTATTGGTTGATGTTCAACATTCCTATTATTTCTTTCCTAACAGTTTATCTTTAGCATTATGTCTTTCTTAGCTATAGAATGAATGTGGCTACTTTGGAAGTTCTTAGTGCACATACCATGCTGACCCATTTCAAGTTCACGTCCCTGGGTTGACAAGTGAAATGCATCTCCATAGTGATTAAGACATCTATTTAGGTTAGATGTCCAATCTCTGAGTTACAGCTTTAAGAGCTCAGTTGTTAAATCATTGTAAGAGACCAACAATCCTTATGGATTGGATAGAACTAAGAGAAGACATTTTAGGTTGTAGTCCATTTCTTATGCTTTGGTGGATGGTGTTCTCCTTAAAAGGAATCTGGATGGAGTCTTGCTAAGATGCATTCAAGAAGATCAGATGGACATATTGCTTCGCGAGTTTCATGTTGGTCCAACTGGAGGCCACTTCTTTGTAAGAGCTACAACAATGTTCATAGTGAGGGTAGGTTACTTTTAGCCCACATTGTTTAATGATACCCATGTATGGGTAAGAAAATGCAAAGAGTGTTCTCTCTTTGCTGGGAAGAAAAGATTGGCATCCCTTCCACTTCATCCTATTCAGGCAAATCAACCTTTCTCACAGTGGGGCCTAGATTTCATTGGCATGATCAACCCTACATCCAATGCTGGCCACAAGTGAGTTCTAACTGCAATAGACTACTTCACCAGGTGGGTTGAAACAATCCCACTCAAAGAGGCTATAGAATCAACAATCATGTATTTCTTAGAAGAAATCATGATGAGGTTTGGAGCTCCTCACACTATCATCTTTGATAATGCAAGAACTTTTACTAGTTTTAGAATAGATGATTGGGCTTTGAAGTATAATGTGTTCTTGAAGACTTCTTCTATTACCCCCAAGGTAATGGTCTAGTTGAATCTACTAATAAGAACCTGATCATAATCCCAAACAGGACCATGGAAACAAATCAGAGACAATGGCACAATAAGATCAGATTGACTCTCTAGGCTTATAGGATCACCTATAAAAGAGGCATTGGTAACTTTCCTTTTGTTCTTGTGTATGGAAGGAAGGCTAGATTTCACTTATCTTTGGAGCTTCCATCATTAGAATTGGCCCAACAACTGGAATTAGAAGGTGAAGATGCTAGGTCTGTGAGGATGGCTGAATTAATTAAGTTAGAAGAACATAAACAGTCAGCCATGGTTACATTGGAAGAACAATAGAAGTAGACAAAGAAATACTTTGACAAGAAATCCAAGCATCAAATTTTCAAGGAAGGTGATCTTGTTCTGAAATAGGATGCTAACAGAGCCAAGCCTAGAGGCCACACTAAGTTTGATGCAATCTAGAGTGGCCTGTATATCATCACCAACTGCAAGCAAGATAACACTTTTAATCTTTCAAAGCTAGATGGTGAAGTTCTACTGATCCTAGTCAATGGGATCCATCTCAAACCTTACTTCTCAGGTTGGTCTGAGATTTTGTATATACTATTTTTTTTGTTCCTGCTTTAGTTTTTCCTTTTCCCTAAGTGTTGTTGCATAGGTTGCACTCTCATTAGGAATATGCAAGCCTCATTCTATTTTTGGTTTTTTTTTAAAGGCAAGGTTTTAGTTGTTCCTAGCATACTACAGTCCCTTTTACTCTATGCCCAATGGATGCTTAAGGCCACTAGTTCTTTTGTTTAGCAGGTAAACATCCCTAAGAGGTCACCAAAATGTTGACCTATTTTCCCCTTCCCAGAATCAAATATCCCAATTTTGAAAATTTTGAAAATCTTGTCAAAATTGGTTAAATGCCTAATGTTCAAGTCTAAAGGCATTTTCCTTGTAAAGCCCCAAAATTCCTAAGGAAGACCCCTTTCAAAAATCCAAAAATTTCCAAACTTTGCCTTAGTCGGCAAAAAGTTATGTTAGTGAACCAAAAAGTTCGTCGATCAGCCGGTTCGCTAATTGGCAAAATCACCGACTAAGGGAAGGTTGAAGAAAAGCAAAAAAAGCAAGTAAAAGAGAAGCCTTTGTTGCTAAATTTCAGAATTTGCGAACCAAAAGTTTGCCGATCGATAGGATCGCCGATCGGTGAAATTATTGACTAAGGAAAAGAGGAAGGCCAAAAAATGACTAAGAGAGAAAAGTGAAAGAGAGAAAGGAAGCCATTGTCAAAAAAATGACAAGTTTGCATATTAGAAAGTTTGCCGATTGGCAAAATTGCTGACAAAGGGAAATGAACCAAAGGACAGAGCAAGCTAAGTTCATAAACTTGAAAAATCACCAACTAAAGGGCAAAAATAGAGGAATAAAAAGAGAGAAGATAGAGATTGTTCGTGAAGGCAGGAATTTGTTGACAAAAGAAGAAACAAGCTTAGTCTAGCTGGAGATAGTTGTTGTGCTTTAATTATTGCAGGTAGATGAATCGGATGCTAAAATTTAATGCATATATTATTTCTTACCTACTTCAGATCAAGATATTTTTTGTATTTATGTTTTGAAGAACAGATGTACACAAACATTCCCTTGGCAAAAAATATCTTCTGACAGGCTCATGGGGTGAATTTATTGTAGTAGGTGACCTAGGTCAATGTAATGTAATGGTATAAATAGATGAAAATCAATGTAATAAGGGTTGATGTGGAGACTTATTTTTTGTGCTCCGAAGAGAACTCTCCTTTGTTGTAACCATGACTTTTAACCAATTCATATTGATTATTTTTACCTTTTCATGTTGTTTTTAGCTCTGTGTAATCTAGAACTAGTTATTGTTTGTGAATGTTTATTTCCTTGCAATCCTTTTCTGTTGTTTACCTCTATTAAAATTTGTAGGATTTGTGTGAGTTTATTAGTTGTACTCAATTAATTTGTGCATTTTAGCTTTGTGGGTGTTCTTCATTCAAACCTGGTGTATCACCTTTTCAGTTTCCATTTCTCCTTCTTACCCTTTTCCCAATGGTGTTAGATTAGGTTTAGTCTTAGTTTACTCTGAATTTCATATTTAGGAGGAGGAACCAGCCTTCTCTAGAGGTTTGATTTCATTTACAGGGTCCCACACCTATAAATCACTCTCATGTTTCACTAGATTGTTGTAGCAAAGGCGCTTCAACACATGGTGCAAATCCAAGTGGCAACAGTCACCATGAAGGAAAGTTGTCTTCACATCCATCTATTCAACTTATAAATCATATGCTACAACAAGTAATAACAATAATATGATAGATGTCAACATTGTAACATGAGAGAAAATCTCACCATAATCTATTCCCTCAACCTGAGAATATCCCTTCGCGACCAACCTTGCCTTAAATTTCTCAACACTACCATCTGAACTAAACTTCTTCTTGAACACCCATTTGCATCTAATAGGTTTATGTCCATAAGGCAAGTGCACCATATCTCAACTATTATTTCTCTTCAAGAAATCCATTTCTTCTTCCATGGCCTCTTTACAGGAATCTACATCACTCATACCCATAGCCTCCCTTATGGTCCTAGGCTCATCAGTGTTAGAAATCAAAGCAAAAATACAACTAGAATCATGCAATGAATAACCAAACCTATCAGGTTGTCACCTTATCTACATGGACCTCCTCAAAAGTTGAGGTATAGGTTCTTCCTCTTCTTCTTCTTCTAAACTTTCAGAGCTACTAGAGCTCTCTTCATCATCAGGTCCAACAGATGTCTTCGATTCAACTTTCTCATGGGTGGAAGGAAGTTGAACCACATCCTCTTTCTTCTCTTCTTTCTCTAGTTGTAGGCCAACAAAAGAAGGAATGAACTCTCTGAAGATCACACTTCTACTATGTAGAACTCTCTCAGCTACTAGATCCCAAAGCTTGTACCCTTTCACATCGATGCCATAACCGATGAAGATAAACTTCACTATCTTGTTCTCCAACTTAGACCTCTTCTCCTTAGGTACATGTGAATATGCCTCACAACCAAATACTCGAATTTGTCTCAATGAAGGATTTTTACCAGACCACACCTCCATATGTGTCTTATCAATTAGCGCTAATGTAGGAGACCTATTAACCAGGTAACAAGCAGTAACAACTTCAACCCAAAACTTTTATTCAAGGCTAGCTCCACTTAGCATACTTCTAGCCCTCTCCATCAACATTTTGTTCATCCTCTCTGGAACTCCATTTTGCTAAGGGGTATACAGAGTTGTCTTATGCCTCTCAATCCCATGTTCTTTATAAAACTTGTCAAAATTTGCTGAACAAAACTCACCACCATTCTCAGTCCTCAAACACTTAATCTTTCTATCCTTTTGATTCTCTACAAGAGCTTTGAACTCTTTGAATCTACTAAAGACTTTATATTTGCTTCTAAGGAAATACACCCATGTCCTACTAAAATCATTAATGAATAAAACAAAGTAAATAGATTTTTAAATCAAAGGAACATTAACTAGACCAAACACATCAGAATGAATCAAGTTCAACACCTCAGAAGACTTGGGAGAATTGTAATAAAACTTAACATGGTTTTGTTTACCATAGATGCAATGTTCAAAGAAAGCAAACTCAAGATTATAATCATTCATACCCTTAATGAGGTTTTAATTTTGAAGGTTCCTCAAATCCTTTTCACCAATGTGACGAAGTCTTTGGTGCCATAACATTGTCTGCTTAGTTGGAAGTTTCATCTCCATAGAATGAGCACCCTTAGGTACCTAGATGTTTAATATGAAAAGAGGGACAATGGGGTTTTAAAGGGTTTGTGTTGATCCTCCTTTCACCACTAAACATTCAAGAACATTCAACCGATTACAGAACTCTACTACAGATCTCATGTCACTTGGAACATAGGGGAAGATTGGAATTGTGTGAATTTGTTGTTTAATTAAGTCCAATTATGCTCAAAACCCTAATTTCGTGAAAATGTAAACAAATAAACAAATTAAGGAAAATGATCGCACACAGAGATATCAAATGACAACTAAATACATACCAGATTTCAAAGTTCGGTGTGTAGAAAAGTCAAGGACTAATGAGCAGGCACCCTAGTCTAGTGCACCTAATTTTGTTGGGATCTCTGAATAATGTCTACAACCTGTTCATGCTATCACAGAGATTTCACCGCTTTAGAATCCAAAGGACTAATGAGCGGGTGCTCAATTCGAAGCCTTAATTTTCTTCTTAGATCTGCAATTTTGACAGTCTACATCGCTCTCCTACAACTCCACTTCTTTCACTTCTAAAACCTGTAACCCACAATCACAGAAAAGTGGGTTTTGGGTTGTGGCATTTAGAGGCTTGCCTCAGTCAAGCCTCGAGAGACATTCAAGTCTTTCAAACACCATTGTCAGATAAAGAGTGCGTATCCCTGCGGGATAGAGGCAAAATCTAAATGATAAATGATAGAAAACATAATTGAAATCACCTTGTAGTGTAGATCTCATAGAAAGAAAGATGCTCTTCATGCCATGAGGAGATGGATGTCAAATCTGCAATCACAAACACAATAACAACACAAAATTTTGCTCTATAACGCAATGAATGCCTTGAATCACTTTCACATAAAGCCACAAGTTCACGATGCCCATCTAGTTTACAAATGAATCACTAATCATGCTTACATATGCAACTACAAACATTCTCGTTAAAAATTTTGTAATTCAAACTTAGGATGTTGGCATAGGACCTAATAACGGTCATAAAACTAACACCCAAAAATAGGTCTTGACAGGACTAGGGCGCGGGTGCCCAAGTCCTCCCCCTATTTCAGGTAGGATTCATGTTAAGCACACCCCCTAAGTCCCATTTACCATGAAACTTCAAGGTTTTCTCATCGGGAGTCACCATTAACATGCAAGATGACCTAAATGCATTCTAAAGGACCTGGAAGCTAAACTTTAAGATAGAAAAGCCCCCAAGGGGACATTTTCCAACATAACATTTAGCCCCCACTTTAATGTATGTATAAACACAAGGCCAAAACATGCATTAAAGTACAGTCAACAAGCACAATAAACACACCAAGCACAGGGAAGACACGCCAATCACAATGAAGATAATAACAGACATGCAAAACATGGAGAAGACAGTTACAGTCATGCAAGACACAAAGAATACAATATTGAAGACACACAAAACACAGTGAATGCAGTGATTATTTCTTTTTCTTTTTCTCATATATGAAATGCAAATGCAAGTAGAAGGAAATTAAACACACCACCCATAATGCAAGAGGGACTCGTCACCACTGGTCTTTAAACTATATATGGGGCAACAGACACACAAAATAAATCTTAGAGTGTAAGAGGGACTCATTGCCACCAGTCTTTAAGACTACACTTGAGAAAAACATGCCATACAAATCAAGCATGCCATACAAATCCCAAAGCATAGGAGGGACTCATCGCCACCGATCTTTAGACTATGCTTGGGAACAAACACACCATACACACACATAGAATACACAGAGAAAACACGACATACAAATGATGGAATAAACCTATTGCTAGGTTTGCATCCATTTTAGGCACATTACAGGCACACACCGACGATTGCGCTTCACTACAACAATCACCGAAGACACGCTTAAGGGTTAGGATAGTCTCAGATCTGCTCCCCGCTTGCTCGGATGACTTTTTGAAAATGATAGGATTGTGCAATCTCCTCGAGAAATTCACCATCCTCGCCTCGCACGAATGGCTTAAAATAGAAAGGATATGCATGATATCCCACATTCGCAGAGGGCTTAAGTGATTGTATTAGATTTCAAGCTTTATAAACACATTTTGCTAGCATCTAAATCATATAGCTTACCTTATATACCCCCACCTTAAGGTGGTTGATATTGTGTATCGATATCAAGCATGTTAAGGTAGGAAGAAAATATTGGAGTCCGGGACAACACTAAGAGAGGGGGGTGAATCAATGTTGTATAAACTTTTAAAATCTTTTTGCACCTTTTAACTTACAAGACAAAGAGAAAGGAAGACATCAATGATCTATTTAACACATGCAAAAGTATGATTATAAAAATATGAATCATGACCTTAAGAACAAATCATTAGAGCACATGAACACATGAAGACAAACAAGAACCATGACACCTAATTTGATGAGTGGAAAACCCTCTAGGGGAATAAAAACCACTCTGAAATGATTCACTAGCTTAATCAAGAACCTCATTGGTTACAAATAGGTCTCACTGACCATACAAGCCTCACTGGCTACGAAGAGGTTTCACTGACCATACAAGCCTCACTGGCACAAAAAGCCTCATTGGCAAATACAATCACCATCATCAAAACATAATGCTTAGTGTGCAAGAAATGATTGCAAGTCAATCTAATTAGCACCATTACATAACCTGCGATTCATCACTAACACAAAGATTCAAATACAATCATTGCACAAAGAATACAATAACTTTCTTCCCTAAGTTTGCGTAGACCCAATTCAATCTGCATATCAGTCATGATCTCTACACAATCAATTGCATATTGTCTTCATACTTGGCATGGTTCAATCTGTAAGTTCTTTGCATAGTGTCTTCATTCTTTGTTTGATTCATTCCTGCAAAAACATGATCTCATATACGTAATATCATGATTCATCTGTATTTTCTCTTCAAAAGAATCTTCACAAAAATGTCTTCACTACATATTAATCCACACCAAAAACTCATCATCAATACACCTGCAAAACCATTATATAAAAATCTGAATCTCCTTTCATATTCCTCTCACATTCTTCTTCTTCTCTAATACATTTTTCACCTTCACAAAAATAAAAAAAAAATATTCTTCAATCTTTCATCTTCCCTTTTCAAATAAATCTTCTTTAATCTGAAAATCTTTGTTCCCCAAAAAATTCCTTCCATATCTCTTTCATAAATAGCTTCATCTGCAATAAAATAAATCAGATTGCCTTGACATCATTTCATGCTTCTCTTCATTTCTTCTTTCAAAAATTCATCACAATTTCCCATTAAAATATATATATATTCTTTGCATTATAATATCCATCCGTGAAGAACCTACAAATAAAAATGTTATTCACAATGAAGCAATAACCCTTCATATTCTTCTTTCTTTACACATTCACTTTCATCTTCAAAAATAACTCTTCAAAATTTGCCTTCAAAAAATAAATATTCAATCTGCCTATTTTCATCTTCCAATCCTATAAAGAAACTTTCCCTTTCCAAAAAAAAATGCAAATAATATTGCATAAAATCTTTGAAATAGAAAAGGAAATAATTTATTTCCTTATTATTATGAAGGAATAAAAAAATCTCCTAAAAATCTGCCTTTAAAAAATTTACCATAGTTGCCTTTAAACACATAAATTTCTACCATATATTCGGGCTAGAAGATAGCCTTAAATCTACCTTATTTTAAGGCTTAAAAATAGCTTTTATAAAGCATTTTGCTGCAGATTACTTTCACCTACCTGTCAAAATAGAAGGCAAAAGAAAATTTTCTAAATTTAAATTTAAACCATTGATTATAAACAACCCACTCACCCATATTTAAATATAAACCTTTGATTTGCTTTTTGCTGCTCAAACTTTAAGATGGAGACTGCTAGAGGTGGTAAACAAGGTAGCAAGGGCCAGTGAAAAGATGTATTTAAACCCCTTTAGAAGGTCATCTTTAGTGATATGACCTATACTAGCAGATCGACAAACAAATAGAACAAAAAGAACATGACTTGTATACGGCCTCAAGAAGGTGTTTACCATAACATTTGATAACAACACCTTTATTAAGAATATTTTAATCTCTGCCATTGTAGTTTGCAAGCACCTCTTTCACTGATCAACAACAACTCAAATCAACTATTAGGTTTGACAATCATTGAATCAGGACATGTATTGAATCATGGCATGAACATTATTGTTCAACCTCCTAGCACATGAATCACATTAAGTGAATCATGAGAATCATGAAGAACATTTTGCATACACTTCTTCAACCTTTGACAATACTATCTACAATAACTTGACTCTTTATCATCATCACTGTGATCATGACAACACCAATAACAACATACACATAGTAGAGTCAAACCATAATATAAATCTATGAACACATTATGTAACCAATACACTCAACCAATGACCTTATGTCCTAATCTCTCTGCTAGAAACACTGCACCATGACTCGAATGAAAGATTCTTCATGACCACTTATGAAACATCAAATGAACTCCACAATAAAGACATCAATGACAAACAACTCCACCTTTTTGACATCAATGACAATCAACCTCCATCAATCTCCCCTTTTGTCATTGATGGCAAAACTACATGATGCATTTTCTCTCTCTCTCCCCCTTTTTGTCATCGAATGACAAAGGATAAGAACTATTTGATGCTCTTGACTCAAAGATGTTAAAGCTTGATCATAACATTTACAATCACATTGCATTATGAAGATTTTGAAGCATGGTATGATAATGAAGACATAAACTCCTGTTATCCTGTTATCTTTCTTTTGAACTTGCGATGATTAATGATGACAAAAATAACAATCTTGAATCAAGCATATGACAAACCTTGTTTACAAAAGCCTAAAACAACTCTTCAACTTGAGAGCAACAACATGAGAGGTACATGAAACAAAACACCAAACCACTGTTATAAACTCCCATTATCAGCACAATACCACTTCTTATCACAACACCAATATGAAGATGAAGATGGAAATTGACATCATTGAGATCCTCTTGATGACATCACTTGTGGTTGCAGAATAAACTTTTCATTAAAAAACAATTCTTTCACAATCATCTGCCCCTTTTGACCTAAGTCACAAATCTCCAAGATCTCCCAAAGCATAAAGTATGATTATGATGGCATAAAAATGACTCTTAAGCCTTTGACATGAAACATATGAACTTGAACACCATGCAAAGATATCATAGACACTTCATCACCCATAAACATCAACATGAAGACTACTCATCACACTATTTACAACTCATGATGACATGATGACCACTCTAGAGATGATCTTGACAAGACTTCCAAGATAGTGACAACAAGATGGACAATCAATCTACAACAATCTGCAACCAATTTACTTTTGCACACACTTCTTGACATGAAAAAGAATGAAGACCATCTTGATTAAGACCATCCTCCTGTTCCTGCACATGACACTTTTTACAACACAATGTCAAATCTAATACAGAACCACTATCAATACCTTTTCAAAAACAAATGCAGAGATATGTGCTATGAATTGACTTCTTCCATTTACAACTTCCTCAACCAACATATGCTAACATTTGATGAGAACTACTTGAGTACACCCAAGATCTTGTCTTTCAGAGTCAAGTTTTTATTGTAGGACTTGTTAATCATCATTCAAATCAGCCCATCAAGACTGCACATCAACAAACTAACTGCACCATCATGACAACTCAACCTTCATAAGTATCAACATGATATGAACAAGATACAAATAGGATCATTTATAAACCAAGTCACTTAACATCATCAAACTCTTTGTGCTTTGAATCCCTAAACATCTTATCAACATCTTATTATGACATTATGAACCACTGATCACTTGTATCACTGGCATACACTCAGGATCAACATAGTTATCAACACCATTATGAACTTCATTTCACAAGACTGAAATGAATAGCACCTTAGCAAACATTATCAGACATGAAATCAAAAACATAATAAACAAAATAAGATCATCATATTGATAAACATTAATTGATCTTCTCCTGAAACTTCTTGGGGATAACTGATAGGACATTGGACAACTCCCGCTGACTTCATGCTATATGTTATGCAACTGATGAAGTGACTTGTGCAAGATGCATTTGTGAAAAAGGATCTGTCTTCTCTTGACTTTGTTTCTGCTTCCAAACTTTCACAGGTTCTTTCTTCTATTTAGGTTTCTTCTTCCAAACCTTTTCAACCTTTTTCTTTCTCCACCTTTCAAATCAGGTGATACTCTTCTTCCATAAATTCTGCAACTATATGCTTTGTGACTAGGAGAATTGCAGTTGAAACACATAATATTAGCATTCCTTATTGAAGCAAATTGATTTCTTTTGCAATTAACTGCTTTGTGTCCAAAGTGATTATAGGTATAACAATAACCAAAAAATGAATAATTATACCTCTACATATATGCTTGTCTAACTAAAGTAGTTCTTTTGAAATTTCTCCTCCTTTGATTATGCATTTTGACAAACTCATCTTTGGTTTTCATTTCAACTTCAATCTTCTTTTTGCCTTAGGGAGTAGCAACATGAAGATCAATTTTATTTCTAGGAGTCTCTCTGACTTTGGAACACTCTCCTTCTTCATAACCTAAACCAGTAGTGTCCTTATGATACTTTTGTTTGCCCAACATTTCATGTAACTTGTTTGAGCTTTCTTCAAACTCCTGATATTGCTTGGACAGAACCTTGAGACATTCATAATCTTTTCTAAGATTGATAATTTCATTCTCTAAGTTTAGATTTTCAATTCTTTTAACGTCAAGGTCAGATTTTGTTACATCAGCTATCCTCTTAGCTTCCTCAACCTCTGTCTTCAGACTGATAAACAAATTGTCTAATTCATTAATTTGTGTCATTAAAATCATAGTCTAATTTCTTGCCTCTTCAAGATCAGAAAGTGCTTTGTCTTTGAAGTCTTTTTCTTGTTGTAGCTGCAACTCTAATATTTGATTCTCATTTTTGTATTTCTTGATCACACTCAGAGCACATATGAGTTCTCCTTCAACATCAACCTCGCATTCTTGTTCATCATACACCTGATCATAATCACTCATAATCTGACCTTCTTCTGAATCAGATTGTACCTCATGTCCATCATGTGAAATACTTCCATCATTGTCACTCTTCTTAGATAACAAGTTGTCCTCTCCTTTAAGTGCATCACCTTGATAGATTCTTATCAATTCCTTCCACACATCCTGAGTTGTTTCACAATGTGTAACTCTACAAGAGACTTCATTAGATAATCCAGACAGAATAATCTTCTTTGCTATATGATTACATTCATAAGATTCTTTGTTATCTGTAGTATTAGGTAATTGAGAGGAAACAAAATACCCATTCTCAACAGACATCCAAACACCATACCCTAAAGATGATAGATAGATTTGCATTCTAATACACCAAACAGAGAAATCTGAACCATCAAAGAAAGGAACTACTGAAAACTCTTTCTCTAATTTAATACCTGATTCAACTTGTGAGACATTTCTATCAACATTTGAATTTGATAAAGATGGTGCCTTTCGATCAATATGAGACTTGACATTTTTCTTTTGTCTATTTCTTTTTGCACTTACCCATGGTACTTCACACTCAGGACCTACCCAAGCCGATTAGACTTCTATAGGGAACCTATGATCTGATACCACTTGTTGGAGTCCAGGACAACACTAAGAGGGGGGTGATTCAATGTTGTATAAACTTTTAAAATCTTTTTGCACCTTTTAACTTACAAGACAAAGAGAAAGAAAGACATCAATGATCTGTTAAACACATATGCAAAAGTATGATAATAAAAATATGAATCAGGACCTTAAGAACAAATCATTAAAGCACATGAACACATGAAGACAAACAAGAACCATGACACCTGATTTGATGAGTGGAAAAGCTTCTAGGGGAATAAAATCCACTCTGAAATGCTTCACTAGCTTAATCAAGAACCTCACTGGTTACAAACATGTCTCACTGACCATACAAGCCTCATTGGCTACAAAAAGGTCTCACTGACCATACAAGCCTAACTGGCAAATACAATCACCATCATCAAAACATAATGCTTAGTGTGAAAGAAATGATTGCAAGTCAATATGATTAGTACCATTACATAACCTATGATTCATCACTCACACAAAGATTCAAATACAATCACTGCACAAAGAATACAATAACTTTCTTCCCTGAGTTTGCATAGACTCAATTCAATCTGCATATCATTCATGATCTTTGCACAATCAATTCACATGATGCACAATCAATTACATATTGTCTTCATACTTGGCATGGTTCAATCTGTAAGTTCTTTACATAGTGTCTTCATTCTTTGTTTGATTCATTCATGCAAAAACATGATCTCACATACACAATATCATGATTCATCTGTATTTTCTCTTCAAAATAATCTTCACAAAAATGTCTTCACTGCATATTAGTCCACACCAAAAATTCATCATCAATACACCTGCAAAACCATTATATAAAAATCTAAATGTCCTTTCATATTCCTCTCACATTCTTCTTCTTCTCTGATACATTTTTCACCTTCACAAAAATAAAAAAAATATTCTTCAATCTTTCATCTTCCCTTTTCATATAAATCTCCTTCAATCTGAAAATCTTTAATCCCAAAAAACATTCCTTCCATATCTCTTTCATAAATAGCTTCATCTGCAATAAAATAAATCAAATTGCCTTGACATCATTTCATGCTTCTCTTCATTTTCTTCTTTCAAAAATTCATCATAATTTCCCATTAAAAATATATATATATATTCTTTGCATTATAATATCCATCCATGAAGAACCTACAAATAAAAATGTTATCCACAATGAAGCAATAATCCTTCATATTCTTCTTTCTTTACACGTTCACTTTCATCTTCAAAAATAACTCTTCAAAATTTGCCTTCAAAAAATAAATATTCAATCTGCCTATTTTCATCTTCCAATCCTATAAAGAAACTTTCCCTTTCAAAAAAAATACAAATAATATTGCATAAAATCTTTGAAATAGAAAAGGAAATAATTTATTTCCTTATTATTATGAAGGAATAAAAAAATCTCCTAAAAATCTGCGTTTAAAAACTTTACCATAGTTGCCTTTAAACACATAAATTTCTGCCATATATTCGGGCTAAAAGATAGCCTTAAATCCACCTTATTTAAAGACTTAAAAATAGCTTTTATAAAGCATTTTGCTGTAGATTAATTTCACCTACCCGTCAAAATAGAAGGCAAAAGAAAAGTTTCTAAATTTAAATTTAAACCATTGATTATAAATAGCCCGCTCACCCATATTTAAATATAAACCTTTGATTTGCTTTTTGCTGCTCAAACTTTAAGATGGAGACCGCTAGAGGTGGTAAACAAGGTAGAAAGGGCCAGTGGAAAGATGTATTTAAACCCCTTTAGAAGGTCATCTTTAGTGATATGACCTATACTAGCAGCTCAACAAACAAATAGAAGAAAAATAACATGACTTGTATACGGCCTCAAGAAGGTGTTTACCATAACATTTGATAACAACACCTTTATTAAGAATATTTTAATCTCTTCCACTATAGTCTGCAAGCACCTCTTTCACTGATCAACAACAACTCAAATCAACTATTAGGTTTGACAATCATTGAAACAGGACATGTATTGAATCATGGCATGAACACTATTGTTCAACCTCCTAGCACATGAATCACATTAAGTGAATCATGAGAATCATAAAGAACATCCTGCATACACTTCTTCAACCTTTGACAATACCATCTACAATAACTTGACTCTCTATCATCATCACTGTGATCATGACAACACCAATAACAACATACACATAGTAGAGTCAAACCATAATATAAATCTATGAACACATTATGTAACCAATACACTCAACCAATGACTTGAATGAAAGATTCTTCATGACCACTTATGAAACATCAAATGAACTCCACAATAAAGACATCAATGACAAACAACTCAACACCTTTTTGACATCAATGACAATCAACCTCCATCATAAAACACACAAGAGAACATGAGCTCTCACAAAGCCCATGCCCCTCGAAGGTGACATGTACTCTATGATTAGGAAATGTTCCCACAAATACACAATTTCCTACAAGAAAAGGTGTTATCATCCATATAAACATGATAAACAATAATGCATATGATCATTCACACAAATAACCTAGGTTATACTATGGATTCAAAGACCGAGTATAACCGTGGGGCTATACCGCAAAAATCTCAAAACTGAGTGTAACCAAGGCGAGATTCAAAGATAAACAAGGTGTACGGAGTAGCAGTATTGTTATGTTTTGTAAGTCCGACAAGACAACATCAAGATCACACGAAGTGATTCTACTAGCCAAGAGTCGGATAATATATAACAACCCCGTCGTCATGTATGGACTAGGTCCATTTTTTTATTTCTTGCTGAAGGGACACTTGGTCCTTATAAGTCTTATTTGTTTTTCATCATTTGCCAGCTAGATAGAACCACTAGAAGAAGGTAAACAATAAATCAGGAGAGGAGAAACAAGTGCCTTAGGGATAGTCACATAGGAGGGTTCCCCCAAGTCACCAATCGCAATGCTATGTGATGAGGTATAAACAACCTCATTCCTTTGATAAAACAAATAACCCTTTTTCCATTGCCCAATCACCCTAGCCTTGCCAATTTGTTTATTTTTATAAGCAATATTTATCTACTTTTAATAAAATATTGTACAAATCTTTATTTCCTAAATTGATTGAAATTAGCTCTTAAATGTTGATATAATGGTATGTAGAGTTGAGTAACTGTGCAGAGTTAATGCACGGCCTACAAGAGGAGTGGACTTCATGTAGCTGAGGTCAAGTGCGCCAGAAGTTGAGGGTGCCAGAAATTTTAGGCGTGCATTGATTGAAGACTCTTTTTAGTTCTGTTTATTCCTACTGGTTATCCCAGACATTATGGCTCCACTCAGAGCCTTTTATATGTTTTAAAGACATCATTAGTTTAAAATTCTATTTTTCTTTTATAAGACTTTTTCAAATGGTATTTTACCACCATCTAAAATATAGGAGTTCATAATAGTTCAGTTTTAGTTGGTTGCTAAAAACATGGTTATATATCATATTATGTAATGGATGAAAATCAATCTTTTCTTTGGGGATAAATAATCAAAGAGCTATGTTTTGCAATATTCCCATGAATGCAAATAGTGTTGTTCTAAGTATTTTCTTTTGAGTTATGAAGATATGAATGGAGTTACCATGTTGCTGTGGAAATGATTGAATGTGATATGAGTTAAAGATGAATTTCTCCCAAGAGTTGGCCACTCGCGGGATTGTAGAGTAGATAAGTATTTTTGTTTCTATGGATGTTTCATTTAGGCTAGAGTTATTTTATGTTTAGTTTTCTGTTGTGAACCTGCAGGGTGTGTTGTTTAAGATGTTAGTTCTTAGAGCTCTATTGTTTAAATATTTTAGGAGCATCTACCTTAGTTTAAACTGCTGTTTACTGATAGTTGAAATTTAGAATGTGTGTGCAGTATAGAATTTGTCATTTTTCAAGATCATAGTAAAGTTGCAAGTATGAATTTCTAGTATAATGTTTGTATGCTTTCTAGTGTAGAGTTTATATGTTTTCTAGTATAGAATTTATATGCTTTTTAGTATATAGTTCAAATGCTTTCTAAGATAGAATGCAAATGCTTTTTAGTTTAATATGTTGCTTAAATCTTTTAGAGGAACTAGAAAATTGTTTCTAAATGAGATATCCAAACAATACTCCTATTGCATACAGCCTTGGACACTACTCCGGTCGATAACCTCACGACAACCTATCACTTTTTGGTGTCATTGCTGGGGACACGTGATTCTTTTCTAAGTGTTATTAGGGAAACGCTTGGAGACCTCTTGTAGTAAACACCCAAAATAGTCACCAAACCTCTCTTTCTGCATGGTCAGGAAACGAGGCCCACATGAAAGATTTATACCAAACCCCCCAATAGTAGTTCCAACCATAAATAGGGAGGAAGAAGTCTCAGCTGAAGAACTAAGTTACGAATTGATCGAGCAGAATCAACCTAAGACCTCCCAAAGTATCCCAGAAGTTCTACCAGCTGACCAAACCTTTGAGGAGGTGGTCATTCAACCAACTAACCTAGTCTTCGAGGAGGAAAACATTCCTTTTGACATCATGGATAATAATCACCATAATGATCCTCTCAATGGGTGAGCAAACCATAGAATGGTGATATCCCGAGAAGAGCGGCAACACGAACCTTTAACTACCCATTGCTCTCAACGAAGATGACGATGCACCAATGAAAAACATTTCACCATCCATTTTACTGACTTTTAGGGGACTTTCCTTTGAAGATCTTGACTAGTTCCTCTTCGATTTCAAAGTCTTGTGTCAAACATATGACTACAAGAATGATAATCAGAAACTTAAACTCTTTCCCTCTACTCTGAGAGACACTGCAATGCGTTGGTTCATGGGATTAATTTATGGGTCAATAACTACGTGGGATGAAATGGAAACCATCTTTTTAGACAAATACCAGGGTTATTGTAGAGTTAGAGATATGAAAGAGGAATTTCCTCAAATTAAGACAAAAAGAAGATGAGAGCCTAGAAGATTACCTTGATAGGTTTATCTTTCTAACCAAACAATGTGGTGAGGAAGCCATAAGTCCAGAAATTTAGAAGACTATATTTCTCAAAGGACTTGATGAGGATGCTAGGATAAGCATAGATTTAATGGGAAAGGGAGATGTGTCCCAACTTGAACTTGGTGATATCTCTGAGTTATGCCAGAATTTCTCCCATACTTGAGGAGGTATTTGAAAATCTAGCCTTTTAAGGAGTTCAAATGAAATAGGTAAACTGCGAGAGGAAATAGCAAATTTGAAGAATGACATTCTTGTTCAGCTGAACACCACTTTGGATGGAATACAGGCCAAAACACGTAATCTTGAGACTTTATCCATCTATTGCCCTAAGTGTTGGAACAAACATTTGTTAAGAGAATGCCCTTTAGATAAGGCTGACAATTGCCATATTTATGAAAAGAGTCATGCCACTGATCAATGTGAGATTCTGAACGCAATCAAGAATTCTAAAAAATGATTGTCACACACTGAGGAAATCAATTTTGTGGGTCAAAGACCTAGAGGAAATTTCTCCTATGGTCAAAACTCCAATCCTACATGGCGACCTCCAAATAATTGGAACAATACATAGTGGACAGCTCCTTAGCCTTCAACACCACCTGGTTGGAGATCTTACCCACCTTGGGGAACACCTGAATGGACGAACCAAGCTTGGGGAAATCCCCAATGGTCAAATCAGCCTCAACAACAATGACACCCTCACAATCAAACTCCACAATGGACCCAGCCACCAAATCAATTCTATAATGGTCCAAAATGAATGTCAAATCCGCAACAAAACCTTCTTCCGGCTCCCCAGAATCCTCAACAAAATGAACAAGTTAATCAACCACCACTACCAAAACAACGTGTTCCTAATCCCAAGAACACATGTCAAAATGCCCCAGTATATGCCACTGATCAGGATAACATGGCAGGGGTTAATGGTATCTATTGTGGAAACCTTCAACTAAGGTTAGGAAAAACACTTAATCAACCTACCATTGTTGAAGTCATAGAAGACCCAAACAAGGAACTTAACATAGAACCAAAGACTCTTCTTGTACCTACAGAGCATGACCCCAAGAATAATCAGGAGGAGTTATCCCCAACAGAATTTTGAGTGACTTCACCACCTACCATAGAACTATCTCAAGAAGAAGCCGCCAAGCGACCATCAAATACTCCAAAGAAAGACCCTATGCTAAGAAAGAAAACTCAGGCACCCTTTCTAGAATGCCTCAAAGCAACTATTCCTAGGAACCCTCCAGAAGTGTCATTGTCTAATGAAACTACTTTAATGCAAGAGATTAAATGACTCCATATCGAGATTCCCTTGTTACAAACAATTAAAGAAATTCTCAAACTAAACCAACTAGTTAAACAATTGTGCATTAAAACACCAAGAAGGAAATTGAAACAGATTAATATGGTGCACATCAATGGATATCTAGTTGACCTTTTGGCTAGAAAAACCTTAACCCCAAAATATGGCGACCGAAGTAGTCTACTCATAACAATAACAATTAATGAAGTAGCAATACCTAATGCATTGGTAGACTTGGGAGCAACCATTAACGTTATGACAGTGGATGTTATGGAAAAACTAGGATTAACTGATTTATGTCCCACAACTACCATATTACAAATGGCAAATCAATCCATAGCCATTCCCAAAGGTGTCCTAGAAAATGTCCCTGTCAAGGTCGACTATTGGGAATATTCAGTAGATTTCTAAATTCTCTAGTCCCTCACACCTAAGGACAATTACTTGGTAATACTGGGTAGGTCGTGGTTAGCTATGGTTGCAGCTAAGATTGACTATAGAGTAGGAGGAATGATCATTTCACATGGTCCCAATAGCAAACATTTAAGCCTATACCCCCCCGCTAAACCTATGGAGCATAACCAAGTTTGGGTTGATGAATCAGATGAATCTAACAAACAAGAGAATCTAGCTTCACTTGCTATGGTAGTTATTAAACAACATGGTGAAGAATTAGAAGATGAATAAGAAAACATTCAAGACCTTTCCTTAGACTCAAGCGATGAAGAGATTTTAGAAGTGGAAGAAATTTTGGGACATCCAATCCACATTGACGACAAGGAACATGATTATACCAACTTCACAGTTCTACCTTGTCCCCTAGCAAATATCATTCTGAAAATAGATCACTTCTTCAAAGATATTGCCAGACTCCATAGAATTATACCACATAGTTGCCTCTCAACACATTAACAAAAGAAGTTCATACCGTCACCTCCAACTATCCTGGGATCAAGACTATCATGTTACTACCAAGGAAAACTTTAAATATCAATAGTTGGTTGACAGAGTCAGATGGGCTCAAATTGCTTGATGTTTTAATGAATAGGTCCAAAGCTTTTGCTTGGGACTATACAAACATGATAGGAATTCACTCAAGTGTTTGTACCCACCACATCTATACTAAAGATGTTAGACCGATCTGTCAACCATAGCGAAGACTCAATCCTGCTCTCAAAGATATTGTCAAAACAGAAATTGAGAAACTTTTACAAGTAGGATTTATGTATCCTATCTCGGACAACAAATGGGTTTCACCTTTGGTAGTAGTGCCAAAGAAAATTGGAAAAATGGAGAGTGTGTGTTGACTACCGAGAACTCAACAAAGCAACCTATAGAGATTATTTCCCACTACCCTTCATAGATCAAGTTTTGGAAAATCTAGCAGGAAGGAAGTATTTTTCATTTCTGGATGGGTCTAGTGGATATAACCAAATATAAGTGGCACCAGAGGACCAGGACAAAACTACTTTCACCTATCCTTGGGGAACATTCGCATATTAGGTTCTTCCCTTTGGGCTCTATAATGCTCCTGCCACATTCCAGAGAGTTGCTCTGGCTATCTTTTCTAAACTTGTAAACGATTGTGTAGAAGTCTATATGGATGACTTCATAGTCTATGCTTCCACTTTTGATGAAGGCCTCAAAAACTTGGATAGAGTATTGCAATGATGTGAAGATCATCAACTGTCTCTAAGCCATGAGAAGTGTCTAATAATGGTAGAACAAGTTATAGTGCTGGGACATCATATTTTAGCCGAAGGGATAAAGGTTGACCCTAAGAAGATTGAAGTGATACAACAATTGGAAACCCCAAAGAATCAAACTGATGTCAGAAGTTACTTAGGACATGCTAGTTATTATCAAAGGTTCGTAGAAAACTTCAGTAAGATTGTAGCTCCCATGTTCTCTCTTCTACAGAAAGACATAGATTTTGTCTGGATAAAAGAATGTCAAATATCCTTTGACATTATTAAAGAAAAGCTTGTCTTAGCCCCAGTCCTACGGGGACCTAACTAGAAACTTCCCTTCCATATTTATGTTGATGCTTCGAACAATGCTATTGGAGCAGTGTTAGGTCAAGAATATGAGAATGGAGGAAGGTACGCTATATATTTCATCAGCAAAAACTTGAGCCCCACTAAACAAAATTACACCACTACAGATAAAGAATTTCTAGCAATAGTTCATGCAATAAAAAAATTCTGACATTACATTACAGGATACAAAGTGACCATGTTCATAGACCATTCAGCTATCAAATACTTGATGAACAAACCCTCGGTAAATGGGAGAATAATAAGATGGTTATTACTTCTCCAAGAATTCAATGTGACCATAATGGATAAACCTGGGAAATTCAACGTAGTTGTAGATTTTCTATCCCAGATAAAACAAGATAACGAAGATTGTACTCCTATATAGGATAATTTCTAGATGAAAACTTATTTGTTGTCTCCATGAAAACACCTTGGTTTTCAGACATTGCAAATTACTTAGCCACCTCTGAGCTTCCACCGAACTTTACATCAAAACAAAAGAAATGCGTCATTCAGGAAAGTGCTCACTTCAAATGGATTAATGGCATGTTATTTCGATATGGCCCTGACTTGGTCCTATGACGTTGTGTTAGACCAGATGAAACATACAGCATCCTCGGAGCTTGCCATGACGATCCATCTGGTGGACACTACTCTGCCAAGAGGACTTCCCATAAAATCTTAGGTGCAGGATATTATTGGCCCTCTATGCACAAGGATGTGAAGAACTATGTTCAGCGTTGTGATGAATGCTAGTGAGTGGGAAGACCTATGACATCCAACAAAATGCCTCTGCAACCACAGGTGGTTTTTGAACCATTTGAAAAGTGGGGTTTGGATTTCATTGGTCCTATAGATCCCCCTTTGTAAGGAAAAGAATATATTTTGGTCTATACGGACTATTTGACCAAATGAACAGAAGTCTAAGCTTTGAAAGTTGCTAGAGAAGAACAAGTTGCAAACTTTCTATATAATAAGATTTTTCTCAGATTTGGAGCCCCTAGGTCAATTGTCACAGACCAAGGACCCCAATTTATGTCTAAGGTTTTGTTAGCTTTTATTGATAATTTCTAGGTGAGCCATAAGAAGTCATCACCCCATCACCCACAAGCAAATGGTCAAGTAGAAGTCACTAATATGGAGCTCAAAAATATCTTGACAAAAATAGTGTCATTAGGAAGAAAGGATTGGGCTAGAAAATTGCCTAAAGCTGTTTGGGCTTACAACACAACTTGGAAATCCACCACTGGTCTTACTCCTTACCAATTGATCTTTGGAAAGAAACCTCTTATGCCCATTGAATTTGAACTTCAAACTCAGAGAACAACAATGGAGTTAGATTTAGACCTTTATCAGGCTTAGGTAGAGAGAGTCTTGTAGCTTAGTTAACTAAATGAACTTGGCTTAGAAGCTATCCATAAAATTGAGCTAGTTCAACAACAACGAAAGGTATAGCATGATAAACACATCAAGGAAAGAGAATTCCATGAGGGAGATTGGGCATTGCTATTTGATTCTCGGTACAAAGACCATAAAGGCAAACTCAGAACTCATTGGTTGGGTCCATACGAGATTTCTGAAGTATTCCCAAATGGAGCAGTGCATCTCAAACCCATTGATGGTGATTCTCGAACTCTCTTAGTCAATGGACATCGACTTAGGATCTACGATAAACCTATCAACAAAGAGGAGTTTACTCGACTAGTAGAAATGCAAGGAGAAACTCAATGTGTTGATTCTGCTTCAGTAGAAACACTATGATGAGTAGGCAAATGTAATATATATATATATATATAGTGTGTGTGTGTGTGTGTGTGTGTGTGTGTGTGTGTGTGTGTGTGTGTGCATTTAGGAAACATTTATGCATATGTTCATCTTTGTACTTGTCTAAATTTCATCACTGTTTTGCAGGGTTTCATCTTTGAAGAGTGCTACAAATTTCAGTGCATCTCCCAGTGATGCTTTGAAACTTGTTCGAATAGATCCATGCCCTCATCATCTTCTAGAATTTTGGCTACATCTTTCAGCGATGCTCTGAAACTTTGTTCCTACATTCTGGCTATATCTTTCAGCGATGCTCCAAAACTTTGTTCCTGCATTCCGGCTGCATCTTTCAGCGATGCTCTAGAACTTTGTTCCCACATTTCGGCTGCATCTTTCAGCGATGCTTTGGAACTTTGTTCCTGCATTTCGGCTGCATCTTTAGCGATGCTCTGAAAGTTTGTTCCTGCATTCTAGATGCATCTTTCAGTGATGCTCTAGAACTTTGTTCCTGCATTCTAGCTGCATCTTTCAGCGATGCTCTGGAACTGTGTTCCTACATTCCAGCTGCATCTTTCAGCGATGCTCTGGAACTTTGTTCCTACATTCTGGCTGCATCTTTTAGCAATGCTCCGGAACTTTGTTCCAACATTCCAGCTACATCTTTAATCAAAGTTCTGAAACTTTGTTCCTTCAGTCTGTCAGCATCTTGCGATGATAGTCCAGAATTTTGTTCAATCTTGTATATCTATTCCTTCAACATTTTCCTCCACCATTTTGAACTTGTTATTCCCTTCTGTGTCAATGTTCCTACATTCTTAAAACACACCATTGTCACCCCCACAATACACCATGTTAAACCATCATGAGTTTGTCATTCCCTACCATAATAAATAATATTATTATGGAGACCTGTCATCATAATAAATTTAGCCACCCCATTATCATGTCGCAATAAATTCATTCTGTCCAAATCAAATGGTACTGCCACCTAGGATGTTATTACATCAGTAGAAATAAGCAACTTTCAAATCAATGATGGAACAGAAGGTACGTACATCTTTTATTTTAAATAGATAATTTATTGTGAATAAAAATTTAGATAAATTGGCACAAACCCTTTTCTTTTCCAAATTTGGCAAATGTGTGAACTATTTCTTCACTAGAGAAGGTGGCAGCTTGCTCACTCTATCCCATGCAATGTCATAATTAACTGCTGAGAAGCCAAGTACCCTGAATCAATTCTTGTCTTATCAACATTTCTGAAATATAAGTGGCCTTAAAACCTGCATTTTCTTTAATTCGCCCATCAGTTGCTTGAGCAGTTTTATCATTTTGGCCTGCCATGATATTTCAGTAATCATTGAGCAATATTATCAGTAAGAAATAGAATGGAAGGAGCCAAATGCAAGTTTAAGCCAAATTCACTAGATAAAATGTTGGCATTAGGGAATATTTCGAAGCTATTTCAGAGGGTAGGAAGGCTGGAATTTATAAAGAAATTTGAGGGACATCATGCGCAGTTGGTCAAGGAATTTGCTGAGATGCAGATGACCAGTGCACGGGAAGAAATTCAAGGTGAGTCCCCGAATTATCTCTAAATTATTTGGTATTGGGAATGAAGGTGTTAATTTGTCAGAAACCACACACATTTCCTATCAGAAAATGATAGAACTTTTTGCATGGGAAGGGGAATCTCACCCATTGCTAGTCATAAACACCTGGAGGCAAAATAAGGCATTCCACATAATGTCCATTGTAGAACCATGGCGAGCAGCAGTTGCATGGATTATTAAATAATTCATATATATAGGGCAATGTGCCACTGTAGTTGGTTCCCCCTTTCGGTTGCTCATTCATTTGTGCCATGGCTTGGAAAACCCTGAATTAAGGGTTAACATTCTTGCCTCCCTCCATGATTCCCTTGTTAGTATGATAGAGCGGTTCAAGATAGGGTCTGGGCCTTTGAAACATCATGGTCTTGTTCATTTAATTTGCAAATATCATTTCCATAAGAAAAGAAAACCAGATGCAAAATGGCAGAAGTTTCTGCAGAAATTTGAGAACCCCGAACCCTCAAGACAATTTGAGGAAGGTGAGTTGTCTGGTGTGGCAGCCCAAAATGTGAGAGAACTCTCCCCTGTGCCTCAAGATGGCAGACAAGCTCCTAGTGGCAAGGCACCGAAAAATCTAGTAAACCTCTCAAACCCTGAAGGAAGGCCTAAACCACATAATGTACTTGAGACCTCGAAAAAATGAGAAAATGTGGATTTAGTAGATTTAGAGGAGGAATATATTCGGCCCCGTAAAAAGGAGAAGAGGGCCAAAATAAAACTACAAAAACCTCCTCCTCCAAGAAGGAGCAAATGACTGGCCGCTAAATCTAGTTGTGTCACAACCTATGAATTGCCCCCTATTCCCAAAAAAAAGAGACAAGAAAGGCAGCCTTGTGAAAAAGTAACCCAGCCAGATGAGAATGTATCTCAGCCATGTGTGATGTAACTCAAACCCCGGAAAGTAGTAAACCCCCTGAATTTGAACAAGGAATTGACCCATCTAAGGAAGAACAAAAAGAAATAGGAGAGAAAAGAGGGAACAAGCACCCTAAATAATGGGTTACACTTTTTGGCCAAACTTGACATTGAAATCAACATTTTGAACTAAATCTTCACTTTCTGACACCTATAGCCACTAAACCATTAGAAATTTGAAGATGATGCAAACTAGTGATTTGTGAGATTTTGTTTGTAAATTCTAAATATATTTTATTAAAAAAATTTGGAGTTAAATTGTAAATTTTTTTGCGTCTCCTTTGATAACTAGTTTTTAATAGTAAACAACATTTTTTTAAAGTGATGTGTATTCCGTAGCACATAACTTTTTTTCTACAAAGGATTAAATTCTGATTCTTTTGAATTTAGATTGGTAACAATGATATATAGGGCATGCATTTGGTTTCATAATGTTTTGTTGAATTTTGTTTTTAATTAAGTTTTGAAGTCAAACCAATTATAATTTAGACATAGGCGTATTCCATAAAACATAACTTTTTCTATATGTATCAAAATTTAATTTTGCATTTTTTGTTGAAACAAGGACATCAATACCTAGGGCATAGATATTTTTCAAAAAAAAAAATCACTAATTTACTAATTTTCCATGTGTGTAGAATAGAGAACTTGATGTTTGGTGAAAAACCTACATTCACAAGAAATAAAAAATAAATATAATAATCAAATTAAATATATTTAGAATTATACTTTTGGGAAGCTTATAATAAGGACTACATACTTACAAAACATAAATTTTAAATAAATTCATTTGATCCCCCAAAAGGTAAATCAAAAGTGGTTTTTTATCAGCATTTTGATAGGTGTAGAGGAGACTCCATTATAGGTATGGTTTAAAACTAGCGGGGTTCTATCCAAGGGGGTTTGAATCTAAGGGGGTTTGATCAAACCCTCTTCAATTAAAATCCTTTAAATGGAACATTTCAAGGCTTAAATCATTATATTTTTTAAAAATATGTGATTTCAGCAAAAATTAGGATGTCCCAGAAAGTGTAACCCATTATTGTGGCTATAGAATTAAACCTTCTTCATAGCAACCAGTAGACATTCAGGGAATCGATATAGTGCCTGAGGTGAGACAATTGTCTCCCTTAAATAATGTTGGTGACATAGAACAAGGTCCATTAGAAGCAATTAATGGACATGTGTCCAGCAGTGAAGCAAAATTTTTTATTTCCCCCCTTTCTATAGATGCAGAGGATAACAAAAATGAGTATATGACACTTGAAACAGAGGAATTAAAATCAAAAATTATGTAGTTGAAACATAAACTACAACAGAATGAGGAACAGTTAAACAGACAACAACAGGAGATAAAGAAACAAACAAAACTTCTAGAATAGAGGGATCAAACCATTAGAGAATTGCAGTCCCAATTGCAACAAATTGAAGAAAAAGATAAGCAGTGTTTGGCCAGTCTATCTGAAAAGGATAAACAAATTAAGAATTTAACCTTTAATTTGGAACAGTGTTTAAAAATATTTGCATAGGAGCAGGAAAAACAAAAATTGGAACTAAATAAAGTTGTGAGTAGAACTGTTGAATTGGAACAAGATTTACAGGAAGTCAATGTTAGGCCAACTATGGAGTCAAAGGAGGTTCAAACTGAGCCAACTAAGATGTGTTAGGATTTTGTAGGTATAATTAAACCAATTCCACATAACCCAATAGGAGAAACAAGATGCTGAAATAAACCATAATGCAAAGATCAAATGAACAAGTAACAAGATAACACAAGATATACCCTAGAAAAACCCTTTTCAGGGAAAAACCCAGCCTCCAAAAGAATCCATGTTCACAGGTATTATTCAGCAATGAAACATTACAATACAATATCTGAGCCTCCATGAATACCCCTGAATCCATCAAGCACCTCCAATACAACCTCCATGTGTACAAGCATGAATCCACCATCACCTACCATGCTTCACAATCTGCACTTACAGGAGAGAGTTCAATACAATGACATCCTCTCACAAACCTCCAATCCACCTACAATGAAACAACTGACATTTCCCAAACCACTAACCATGTGCTTACTTTTATAGACCAAGCTCACACAAATACAACTTGTGGTATTGGATAAAACCATGTGCCCCAAAAACCATGGTAACACAAAACCATTAACTTATAAACCCACTTGACCCCACATTTGACTATTGCTACTAACTTTTCCCAATAAATCAAATAATACAAATAATAATTAATTACTCTATGTGTCCCACACACATAAAATAACTAACCCAATGTTACAATATAACTTATACAAGTGGTAACCGAATAAAATAGTACAATATTATGCAAGGTGTACAACACCTATCCCAACAAGATGGAATGGTTTCAAGTCCACATTCCTCCCATGTTGACCAAGTGGATGGAGCAATGCTATTTCCTAAGACAATCTGGAGCTGAAAATGCTAGACTTAAGAAGGAAATGGTATTATTAAAGGAATCTTATGATAGATTGTATTAGGCTAAAACAAATGCATGTAAAATTAGAGAACTACTACTGGCCTGTAAGAAACCATCCAGATTATATTCCATGTTCCTTAATGAGCAGCTATTGAGATGGAAGATCTTGAGAATCTATTGCAAATTTCCACATGACCCAGATGATCAGCAGTTCTTAGAAGCATTTAAAGAAGCACCTCCTGTTCAGAAAAATTTGTTATGTGAATTTTTCATTCATAATCTATTTCTTGAAAAACATAATGGTTTCTTTATCAACCTATCTATGGGGGAAGTTCTATTAAGGGTATTTTTATCCAACATACAAAATCAGATTCAGTGGCAGGACAAAACTAGGGAATATCTCCATGCAGATAGGACTGTGGGATTACAAATGAGATACCCTAATCGGAAGCCTTTTGCTTTTAAAGCCCAGTTTTGAAGGGTTAAGAGCCATGAACATATGAAAGAGAAATATAATGAAAATATTAGGATATGTTTTGTAGACTTCAAAGTTAATGGACCACCATTGATTGACAGAGCTTGAAGTGCTTGCAAAGAAAGATATACCCCTCTGCCTATGTATTTGACAAGGAGAGAAGTGATTTCCCCTACCAACCTTAGGTGGTCATACAAAAGAGCTGAGACATTGACATAGATCTACAATAGCTCAAAACTAAGTGGATAGGAATGTGTTACAGGCCTCCACTACTTTTACAACCACCCCCTGCAGTCTTAGTGGTTATAGAACAGGATCCTAGAGACTTATATACCTGGCAGATGAGAATCAAACTGAATAAAGGCTTTCTGAAATACCCTAACCATATTGATGAGGAGGCAGAGGAAATGTATGACCTCAGTTCAAAGTTTGATGAGTTAAATAGGAAAAGAGATGCAGAAAGGCAAAAAGGCAGAGGATTCATCAGAGAGCAGGAGGACCTGCTCAAGGTTAGGAAGGGGAGGATGATGAGGTATAAACAACCTCATTCCTTTGATAAAATAAATAACCCTTTTTACATTGCTCAATCACCCTAGCCTTTCCAATTTGTTTGTTTTTATAAGCAATATTTATCTATTTTTAATAAAATGTTGTACAAATCTTTATTTCCTAAATTGATTGAAATTAGCTCTTAAATGTTGATATAATGGTATGTAGAGTTGATTAATTGTTCAAGGTTAATGCATGGCCTACAAGAGGAGTGGACTTCATGCAACTGAGGTCAAGTGCACCAGAAGTTGAGGTCGCCAGAAATTTTAAGCGTGCATTGATTGAAGACTCTTTTTAGTTCTGTTTATTCCTGTTGGTTATCCGAGACATTATGGCTCCACTCAGAGCCTTTTATATGTTTTAAAGACATCATTAGTTAAAATTTTTGTTTTTCTGTTATAAGACTTTTTCAAATGGCATTTTACTGCCATCTGAAATATAGGAGTTCATAATAGTTCAGTTTTAGTTGGTTGCTAAAAACATGGTTATATATCATACTATGTAATGGATGAAAATCAATCTTTTCTCTAAGGAGAAATAATTAGAGAGCTATGTTCTGCAATATTTCCATGAATGCAAATAGTGTTGTTCTACGCATTTTCTTTTGAGTTATGAAGATATGAATGGAGTTACCATGTTGCTGTGGAAATGATTGAATGTGATCTGAGTTAAAGACGAATTTCTCCCAAGAGTTGGCCACTCGCGGGATTGTAGAGTAGATAAGTATTTCTATTTCTGTGGATGTTTTGTTTCGGATAGAGTTATTTTATGTTTAGGTTTCTATTGTGAACTTGTAGGGTGTGTTGTTCAAGACGTTAGTTCTTAGAGCTCTGTTGTTTAAATATTTGTAGAGCATCTTCTTTAGTTTAAACTGTTGTTTACTGATAGTTGAAAGTTAGAATGTGTGTGTAGTATAGAATTTGTCACTGTTTAAGATCATAGTAAAGTTGCATGTATGAATTTCTAGTATAATGTTTGTATGCTTTCTAGTGTAGAGTTTATATGCTTTCTAGTATAGAATTTATATGCTTTTTAGTATAGCGTTCAAATGATTTCTAGGATAGAATGCAAATGCTTTTTAGTTTAATATGTTGTTTAAATATTTTAAAGGAACTAGAAAATTATTTCTAAATGAGATATCCAAACAATACTCCCTATTACATACAGCCTCGAACACTACCCCGGTTGATAAACTAATATTTTTCAACTAAAGTGTTAGGACCTCACGACAACCTGTCACTATGTCCATAAGACACAACACACAATAATGAAAATAGAGGGGAAGCGATATAGAAGAATGATGATACAAATAGTAGAAGATCACAATAGAGGCCGTCTCCCAATATCCTTGACCTTACAAGAGAATCAAGGGTCATCCTAGGAGGCCTAAACAACACATAACACATCATAGGGGAAACATAACACGAGAGGGGAGGTCACATACACGAGCCGATTATGCTATGACATAGCTGACCACCAGGGGTAGAAATACTTACCTGATTCATCCCAATGTTAAGAACATACATATCTAGGAGGAGGCCACCCTTGAGAGCAACTATAATAAGTGCTACAATGAGTGTGGCTTAGGTAGGGAGAAATACACTTATTCACTATCCTCTTACGAGGTGGAAGAAGTGATTTGATTTGGGTGATCTCAACATCCATCCGTAAGGGATTTAATGTGAGAGACCTTTCCTCATCCACTAGTGTTACATCTTTTGAAGAGAGAGGATAAGAATGAAGGGAAGGTAAGGTGTTATGAGGATAATTGTTAGTGATTGTATCTCTTGTAGTGTTCAAAGAATATGTAATCAAGTTTTTCACATCCTTAGTGATATCTAGGGGACCTAAACATTCAACCAAAGGAAGGGAATCAAGAGTCTTTACTTTTGTAGTGATGTCCAAAGTACTTGAATATTCAACTAAAGGAGGAAGACTGATAGTATGATCCATAGAGGTTTCATGCACTATGATAGGGAGAGAGTTTTTATTTTTGTTAGTTGAAAGCTCATTGTCTACCCATGGAATGTTCCTGGTTGGAGAGGCTTCTTTATTCACCAACACTTCATCTTGGCTAGAGAGAGCATTGTAATAAAGAGGTGGTGGGAGCTCTTCATTCACTAATGCTTCTTCTTGGCCAGAGAGAGCATTGGAATGAAGAGATGGTGGTATGATGTTAAGAGAGGTGACAATGAAATCATCCTCTTGCATCAAAGTGTCCTCACAAGGAGGAACAACTTTGGGAGAGGGATCATAAGGTAAACCTAAGTTATCATCACATGTATTAGCAATAGGAGGCATAGTGGAATGTCCAATAGAGATAAAGTCATCTAGGGCTTTGTCTAACATATTGAAGTCATCACTACTAAACGATGCAACATATTTATTGTTATCTATGAATTTAGTGAGCTCATCTAAGATCAGAGGATATATTCTCATTAGGTTCGTGAAACTATAAAATTAGATATATAACAAAGGATTTCATATTTGGAATGCATAGAAATATCAACATCATAGATATGTGTAATTTACTTTAAGACCTAAGGATATTCATGAGTAAATTCAGAAAAATTATCAATGTATATGATGTATGCAAAAAATGCTTCCAAAGATGAATAACAAGAAGTATCCATGATGAAAATATTGAGGAAATCAGGTCATTAAATAGTAAAACTCACAAATTTCACAATCAATCAAGAGATGTGAACAGAGTGTATAGACACCTAGTGTTGAAATACACAATGTGTGTTTTAACAAATGTGCCATTTTTCACAAAAAGCTATGAAATGAAGCAAAATTTTGAGATTACCAAATAATGTAGGATTGAATATGACTACAAGATCTGAAATGCAAGATATCTAAGATGACTGCAATGGAACAACAACAATTTATGCTTGTTTATGACCTAAAATGCTTGATTTTTCAACTTTTTTCAATGCAAATGAATGAAAGAAAAGGTGTTGTGAAGAATTTAAAGAGGGAAAGAAAATAATATGCCTGATAACATCCCAATGATATAATAATATCTTTCACAACATGCCTTTGATGCAAATTTAAAGAGTCGATAAGTCAAAATCTAGTGAAAATCTGCTAAAATATGCAATTTTTCACCAATTCTCAATGCAAATGAGTAAGAGGAGGGGTGTTGTGAGGAAAATTGTGATGGAAAGAAGATTATAACATTAATATCATCACCTAATGCCATAAAATCTATCACAACATGCCTATAGTGCCAATCTAAGTCAAACCCTGGTGAAAATATACCTAAAATATACAAATTTTCACAAATTTTCAATGCAAAAGCCCAATAGAAAGGGTGTTGTAAGGAATTTGAGGAGGGGTAGAAGATAATAACCATAATATCAGTCAAATTATGCATAAAAATCCCTCACAACATGCTTGTAATGCAATTCTAGAAAGACAATAAGGCCAAATCTAGTGAAAATGCAAGGCTTTCAAACCCTAGACATGCAATTTTGCAAGAAAGGCACTATGATGAAACACTACAGTTAGAAATAATTCCTAATGAGTGTTTTTAAAGGGTAGTAAAATATGAAACAAGATTTTGACTACAAACCCTAGCTAATGCAAAACTAGGTTATATGGAAAAATGCAGAATTTCAAGCAATTTTTAACAATTTGATCATGAAAATGCAATGTAAATGAATGATGAATGAATAATTTCTATATTTTAAATCAGATTTGATAATAACGATAGAAATTTATTGAAATTAAATTCCAACTAATTCAAATCATTTGAAAATGCAAGCTAAAAATGCCAATTTTTTCAATTTTTTTGTAATTTTTCAAATGTAATAAGATGAATAATGAAATGAATATAAATATGAATTAAAACACTTAGCAAGGTGCAAAAATTCCAAAAACATGGGTTCACCAAATTTTTTTGCAATAAAAAGAGGGACAATGGGGTTTTAAAGGGTTTGTGTTGATCCTCCTTTCACCACTAAACATTCAAGGACATTCAACCAAGTAGGGAAATCTACTACAGATCTTATGTCACTTGGAACATAGGGGAAGATTGGAATTGTGTTAATTTTTTGTTCAATTAAGTCTAACTATGTTTAAAACCCTAATTTTGTGAAAACGTAAACAAACGGACAGATTACGGAAAATGATCGCACATAGAGATATCAAATGACAACCAAATACATACTAGATTTTGATGTTTGGTGTGTGAAAAAGTTAGGGACTAATGAGCGGGTGCCCTAGTCCAGTGTACTTTCTTTTGTCAGGATCTCTGAATAATGTATGCAACCTATTCCTGTTGTTACAGAGATTACACCGCTTTAGAATCCAGAGGACTAATGAGCGGGTGCCCAAGTCCAAGCCCTATTTTCTTCTTAGATCTACAATTATGATAGTTTGCACTACTCTTCTGCAACTCCACTTCTTTAGCTTCTGAAACCTATAACCTGCAATCACAGAAAAGTGGGTTGGGGGTTGTGGTGTTTAGAGGCTTGCCTCAGTCAGGCCCCAAAGAGACAGTCAAGTCATAGAGGCATGCATTGCCAAGCTAGTGACAAATCCAAATGATAGAAAACACAATTGAAATCGCCTTGTAGTGTAGATCTTATGGAAATAAGATACTCTTCATGCCATGAGGAGATGGATATCAAATATGTAATTACAAACACAATAACAACACAAAATACTACTCTACAACACAATGAATGCCTTGAATCACTTTCACATAAAGCCACAAGTTCGCAATGCCCATCTAGTTTACAAATGAATCAATAATCATGCTTATATATGCAACTACAAACATTCCCACTAAGAATTTCATAATTCAAACTTAGGATGTTGGCATAGGACCTAATAATGGTCATAAAACTAACACCCAAAAATAAGTCTTGACCTAAAATAGGGTAGGACTAGGGCGCGAGCGCCCAAGTCCTCCCCCCTATTTCAGGCACGATTCATGTTAAGAACACCCCCTAAGTCCCATTTGCCATGAAACTTTAGGGTTTTCTCATCGGGAGTCACCATTAACATGCAAGATGACCTAAATGCATTCTAAAGGGAGCATTTTCTAACATAACACTAGAAAGCATGACCATCAAAAGTAGATGCAACAATCCTCTTCACTATTGGTTCCAATGGTGAGGATGGAGAATCTGAAGTTCTCTTCTTTGAAATAGAGACACTATTACACTGAACTACACATGCATCAATCTAAAACAAAGTGCCAATCCAAACACCCTTAGCTAGCACCATATATAGCTCCTCTAGTCATCTTGCATCCTCCATTTGAGAAAATAGCCTGCACACCCACATCATTCAACTTTCTTATAGATAATAGGTTCCGTGCCAAACCAAGGATATGCAGAACACCATTGATCCCCTTCACTCATCCATCAGGGAATAGAATCAAGACTCTTCCATGGCCAACAATCTTCAGGTGAGAGTCATCACCCAAGTACACCTTCCCACCATCATATTCTCCATACTTCAATAACCAACCCCTATGAGAGATCATGTGAAAATATGTACCAGAGTCAAATAAGCCACACATCTTCTGATGCATGCATTGCCAAGGCAGTGACAAATGCTTCTCCTTCATCTTGAGAGGATTTGTTAGAATCCAAATCAGAGTTATTCTTTTTCTTCTTCTCCTCTTTGCAATCCTTCCAAAAGTGACTAGATTTACTGCAGTTCCAACACGAAGCCTTGGACTTTCCAGGAGACTTGGATCTCCCATGAGATTTGGATCTTCCTTTTCTTCCTTTTCTTTCTTCTTATCCTTTTTCTTTCCCTTCTCTTTAGATCTACCACAAATTGCAAGAGCCTCCTTAGTTGATTCAGAAGACTTTCTTTGCATGTCTTTACACAACAATGAAGAAACCACTTCATCCATCTTGAAGGTGGTAGTGGTACTCCCAATGGCCATAACAAGGTGGTCCCATGAATTTGGTAAGGAACATAGCAATGTCATACATCAATACTCCTCCTCCATCTTCACACCAACAGAGGTCAACTGGGCAACAATCATATTGAATGTATTCAGGTGATCAACAATAGATCCTCCATCTTCCATCCTTAGAGAATATAGTTTCTTTCGCGGGAATAACTTGTTCACCAGGGATTTAGCTTGATAAACATCTCCAAGTTTCTTCCAAAGATCTTTTGTAGTCTTCTCTTAATGGATTTTCAGGAGCACTGAATTAGCCAAACAGAGTCTTATCAGACCCTTGGCCTTCTGATCCATCAGATCCCAATCTTCTCATTTCATGTCCAATGGCATGGTTCCAAATACTGCAAGCCATAGATCTCTATCCACCAATAAGTCCTCCATCTTGAGTTTCCATAACTCAAAGTTGCCTCCATTGAACTTCTGTATATCAAACATCCCAGATGTGTTTTCCATCTCTTTCCTACAACAAAGATTTCAAAATCCTCTGCACAAGCTCCCACTCAAATGAAGATTAGCTCAAAAACCCTCTACCCAACAACTAGAACCAAAGGTGGTCAGCCTCTAATACCAACTGAAAGGAAGCAGGGTATGCAGAAACACTTCCTACACTGATCTAATGAGGGAAGGTATATGCAAATTTTTATCTTTCACAATTATAGATTATGAGATGCACATTAACAAAGAGATAATAAAAACATCCAAATGCAAATACAATGCTCAGAATACAAGATATACGTGGGGAAAACCCTTTTGAGTGAAAAACCCCACACTCCAAAACTTGCACAATGTATTACCAAATCAAAGGATGATTACGAAACACTTGCAATGCAAGTTCTTCCATGAGTACACAAATGTCAAATATTAGAGTAATTCTGGCAGCATAATGGTACCTACAAATGAACCATACAACTCCAACTCCAAGCACCTATATATATAGAGAAATACTAAGGATAGAGGTAGCTTCTAAAGCAAGCCACAAAAAGAATCTCATCCAAATCCATATGGCCCAATTTCCAAGGCCATAAAACATGCAAAATACATTGGTTAAAGATTCCTTTTCACCCCTTACAACCCCCATACTTGGGCACTCCAAATTTGCCCAAAATAGGTATGACAGATGCTCTTATGCCATCATAAAATCTGTCATATATGAAACCACCTACATCTATAAAAGAATCTGTCATAACTGGCTATTAATAAATGATTCTCTTACAACTCAAGTCATAGTCAAACTTGGGTGCCTACCTTCTCCATACAAAGATGATTCTTGACACTTGTCATACCTGTCATAGAATCTCTATTTCTAGCTCTTACATGTCATAAAATCTGTCATATGTCATAACTGTTGCAAGTATGAGGTGAGCCATTGTTGTCATTGATGTCAACATACTCATATTGCATTGACAAGAAGGATTTGATGAGCTGTGTGCTGAGGATATTGAGAAAATTAGCCTCAGTCAGGAACAGTGAAGAACAGTGATGAGAAGAAGGTAAATGTACTGTATAGGATGAGAACCGGAGGATGCGGATTAAAGGGTTAGTAGATATGAGTCTTGAGATGCTACAGTTAAGATTTCAGAGGTCCGCATGAAGATCTGAAGGAGTTGTGGCTGCCGGTATAGAACCGGGTCCGGCAAGTATCCAGAGGTGACAGAGGATCACAAAAAGGTCCGGTGAGGTCCGGAATTGTATCATCCTAATCTGCGGATTGGACGGAGTGTTTGGGATGTCCTTGTGATGTGTCATCCTGATTTGTGTATGATTTGGAGGTCCGGAAGTACCTCTTGCATTATGACAGTGGCGACAGACTGTGTTCTTGAAGTTCCGGATGAGGAAGACAAAAGATCCCAGTAAGTAGAGGAAGTGCGGATGTATCCGGACATTCAGACAGGCTTGTGAAGGTTCTTGGATCATGTTTAGGTTGTGTTGTTGGTCCGCATTGATGGTAGAGCCCAGAATTGAAGTTATTCTTCCGGATGAAGTTCTTGCTCTGTTTAGCCGACCGGATGAGTTGTTCATCCTGCGAATGTTCTTATGATGGCCGACCGGATGTGTTATTCATTTTGCGGATACTCCTATGGTTGTTTGCCGACTTAGATGTTTGTTCCTAAGTCGATGTCTTGTATAAATAACGGTTTGTGAGTTCATTTCAAGGTGTGGTGTGTGGATGAGTGTGGCATAGCGAAGAAACCTGTGAAAGGCAGAGCAGAGATTTTTGGGCTTAATTGGAACTGATCCGGACATGGTAGAGATGTCATTCTCCAATTCAAGACTGTGATTTTTATCACTTTGTAGACAGTGTGTCTCCTTGTAGGCAGTGGGCCTCTTTGTGAGCAGTGTGCTCGGGCAGTGAGCCCTTATTGGCATGTGCCATTCATTTTTCTTTATTCTTCTAACAGAGAATAATTCTTGGGTTAATCACCCCGTAGTTTTTCCCTTAACCGGGTTTTCCACGTCAAAATCTTGGTGTTCAATGTGTTGATGCTTATCTGCTCTTGTGTTTATGTATTATGCTTCCATGGATGATTATTTGATATACTGCTAACTAACAACAGAGAATTAAGTGTTTGAAAGAAGAAGAAGTTTTTATACAACTGATTCACCCCCCCCCTCTCAGTTGTATGCCCTAGATCCAACAATTGGTATCAGAGCTAAGTTCCTCTGATAGGAGCTTAACCGCTTGAGGAGATCCAGGATGTCGTCATACAAGAAGGATAGTCCGAAGTTCGATGGAACCAACTTCACTCTCTGGAAAGGTCGCATGAAGTGTCACTTGGAATGTATGGGAAAAGCATACTTGGCTATGATTTCAAAACCATATATACCTCCACAAGGTGGTCCGACAACTCTGAATGAAATCACAGAAGCTGAAAACAATCTGCGGACCAAGGAAGCTCTTCTAAGCGCATTGAATGACTCAGATCTCTCGAATGTCATTGACCTACCAACTGCATATGAGATCCTAACTAAACTGGAACTTCTGTATGAAGGAGATGAGTTTGTCAAAAGTGCAAGGTTGCAAAGTCTGAAAGGGAAATTTGAAAGATTGAAAATGAGAGATGATGAAAACATCACTACCTTTATGCCAAGAGTAAATGAGCTGGTATGTGGAATCAGAAATGCTGGTGGAACTTTAGATGAAAATGAGATTGTCTGCAAAATCCTAAGATCCCTTCCTGCTGCCTACAAAATCAAAGTTGCTGCCATTGATGAATTCAGAGCCCACACAACTGTCACAAGAGAACAACTGGCTGGCAAACTAGCTGCATTTGAAATGACCGAGTTTGGAGATGATCCTCCCAAGACTGAATCTGCTTTCAAAGCCAGTGCCTATGTGAAAGGCAAACAGAGATTTGATCCGGGTGAAAACTCATCAAGGAAAATGTCATGGTATGATCAAGCAAGAAGAGACATGGAAGAAGAAGAAGCAAAAACAGCTCAACTTGAAGCCCTCATTGCAAAGAGACTGCCAAGAGGATCCGGTAAGTATGAAGGAAAACTACCCTTTAAGTGTTTCAATTGCAATAAGATTGGTCATTTTGCCTCAAGATGTCCGGAGAGATCTGCAAGATCCAATACTCACAGACAAAGGTTTCAAAAGAATTGCTATTATGTTCATGAAGAAGATGACAATGAAGGAGTAACAGATGATGAATCAGAACCAGGAAGCAAATCCGGAAATGAGTGGGTGTTTATAGCCATCAAGGAAGAAGATTCAATACTCTTTGAATCTGTCAATCACAAAGTTGTTGAAAAAGCCTTGGCTGCTCAAGTGGAAGAAAAGGATGACTGGGTTATTGACAGTGGATGTTCTCACCATATGACTGGTGACAAGAATAAGTTCTTAGACTTGGAAAGATATGAAGGAGGAATGGTAAAGTTTGGTGACAATTCTGCTGGCAGAATCAGAGGTAGGGGAACTATTTCCTTTGATGGTAAGAGCAAAACAGGTAATGTACTGTATGTTGAAGGATTGAAGCACAATCTTCTCAGTGTTGGTCAGTTAGTGGACAAAGGCTATGATCTCCAGTTCAAGAATGGAAAATGCAGAATCTTTACAAGCTCCGGAACTGAAATTGCATCTGGTACTCAGACAAAAGGTAATATCTTTCATCTGGTTGGTTCAAATAAAAGTTGTTTGTTTGTTCAAATTGATCAGAGTTGGTTATGGCATAGAAGAATGTGTCATGTAAATTTTGATAACATCATCAAGATAAGCAATACTCAGGCTGTGAGAGATCTTCCAAAATTGATGAAACCTACAAATAGTGTGTGTAAAGAATGTCAGTTAGGTAAACAAAGCAGAGTCTCTTTCAAAAGCAAAGATCAGTCTTCTACCGGATTGTTGGAATTAGTACATACTGATCTATGTGGTCCGACAAGAATCAAGAGTCTGCAGGGTGATAGATATTTCATGTTGTTAATTGATGATCATTCCCGGATGATGTGGGTTACCTTTCTAAAAGAAAAATCAGAAGCTTTTGAGAAGTTCAGAATCTTCAAAGCTATGGTGGAGAATCAAACCGGATTGAAACTAAAGTGTCTAAGGTCTGATAGAGGTGGTGAATTTACATCTGGTGAATTCATTGACTTTTGTGAGAAACAGGGTATAAGAAGACAGTTGTCTGCTCCTAAGACTCCACAGCAGAATGGAGTAGTTGAAAGAAAGAACCGGACCATCCAGGAAGCTGCTAGGACAATGATGTTGGAAGCAAATGTTCCTCAAATGTTTTGGAAAGAAGCTATTAGCACTGCAGTCTACACTCTCAATCGAGTTCAAATCAGAAACAACACCGGTAAGACCCCCTATGAACTCTGGTTTGGCATCACTCCTACTGTGAAATATTTCAGAGTATTTGGTAGCAAGTGTTATATTAAAAGAGATGAAGATCTAGGAAAGTTTGATGCTAGAAGTGATGAAGGAATTTTCTTGGGCTACTCCACTCAAAGCAAAGCATACCGGTGTTACAATAAGAGATTGAGGAAGATGATAGAAAGCACCAATGTAAAGGTTGATGAAGGAATTGAGAAGCCTTCAAGATTTTATGAGTTTGATGAAGATGACCAAGACAGTGTTCAAGGACCTCAATCCTCTCCGGTGAGACAGAGTTAGCCTGATCCGGTAAATCAGGAAGAAGAGATAGGTTTGAATGAGCCTGATCAAGAAACAGCAGTGCTGGATTCTCCCAAAATTCCAAGGTATGTAAGACTGAATCACTCTGAAGATCAGATCATAGGTGACAGAAGCAAAGGTGTACAAACTAGAAGGAATATTGCTCAAAATCAGAATGAATGCTGTCTGATTTCAAAAATTGAACCCAAAACAATAAATGAAGCCTGCAATGATGAAAACTGGACCAAAGCAATGAAAGATGAATTGATGCAAATTGAGAAAAATCATACTTGGGATCTTGTTCCCAGACCTAGAGACAGGAATGTAATTGGAACCAAGTGGGTCTTCCGGAACAAACTAAATGAAGCTGGTGAAGTAATCAGAAACAAAGCTAGATTGGTCTGCAAAGGCTACTCTCAAATAGAAGGAATTGACTTTGAAGAGACTTTTGCTCCGGTGGCAAGAATTGAAGCAGTCAGATTACTTCTTGCATTTGCTGCCTTCAAAGACTTCAAGGTATATCAGATGGATGTCAAGTCTGCCTTCCTAAATGGTGATCTGGAAGAAGAAGTCTACATTGAACAACCGGATGGTTTTCAATTGTCTGATAATGATGATATGGTCTGCAAGCTGAAGAAAGCTTTGTATGGATTGAAGCAAGCTCCAAGAGCATGGTATGAAAGGTTGGATAAGCATCTTGTGCAGATTGGATTCAACAAAGGTACTGCTGACAGTAACTTATATTTCAAAATTGACCATGAAAATATTTTAATTGTTGAAGTGTTTGTGGATGATATCATTTTTGGAGGAAGAGATAGTATGTGCAAAACTTTTGCAAATCAAATGAAAAGTGAGTTTGAAATGTCTATGCTTGGTGAAATGAATTTCTTCTTGGGTCTGCAAATTACTCAAACAAAAGAAGGGATCTTCATTTCTCAGACCAAATATGTGAAAGAATTGTTAAAGAAATTTGGTATGGAAGACTCAAAGCCTATGAACACTCCTATGGCAACCGGATGTAAGTTAAGCAAAGATGATGATTCTCCAAAGGCAGATCAGACAAAGTATAGATCAATGATTGGTGGATTGTTGTATCTCACTCAAACTAGACCAGATATAATGCAGGCTGTTGGTCTTGTGGCAAGATTCCAGGCTGATCCTAGAGAATCTCATGTTATGGCAATCAAAAGAATTTTTAGGTACTTGAAAGGAACAGTTGAGTATGGTCTATGGTACCCTAGAGATCCGGACTTCTCTCTTCATGCTTACACAGATGCAGATTGGGCAGGAGATGTGGATGACCGGAAGAGCACTAGTGGTGGAGCATTCTTTTTGGGGAAGAGATTGGTTTCTTGGCTAAGCAAGAAACAAGATGCAATATCTCTGTCTACAACTGAAGCAGAATACATTGCAGCAGCAGGTAGTTGCACTCAAATCTTATGGATGAAGCAAATGCTAAGAGACATCAAAGTTGAATATGAGGAGCCTATCACAATTTTCTGTGATAATTCAAGTGCAATTAATATTTCCAAGAATCCGGTATTGCATTCTAAAACTAAGCACATATCTATCAAATTTCACTTTTTGAGAGAACAAGTAAACAAGGAAGAAGTCAGATTGGAGTATGTTCCCTCCAAGGATCAGATTGCAGATATCTTTACAAAACCTCTTCCCAAGGACTCTTTTGAATATCTCCGGGAGAAGTTAGGGGTCATGGCCCCTCCGGTGATGAACTAAGATGCACTGATGTGCATCAGTCCGGTGGCTATCACAGTCATATCTTGTGATCCGGACTAATGGGGAGCTGCAACTAAGGGGGAGCAGCTGGTATGATTCTGATGTCTGAGAATTGCAAGTATGAGCCCTTTGCCATTGATGTCAAAGGGGGAGAGAAGACATGTGAAAAACAAGTGGTTGATGATCAAAGGGGGAGCAGTAAAGGAAGAGAAGACATATGAAAAGTTGAAGTTCTTGTCTTAATGGTTTTTCACATCATATGTTGCCATCAATGACAAAGGGGGAGATTGTTGCAAGTATGAGGTGAGCCATTGTTGTCATTGATGTCAACATACTCATATTGCATTGACAAGAAGGATTTGATGAGCTGTGTGCTGAGGATATTGAGAAAATTAGCCTCAGTCAGGAACAGTGAAGAATAGTGATGAGAAGAAGGTAAATGTACTGTATAGGATGAGAACCAGAGGATGCGGATTAAAGGGTTAGTAGATATGAGTCTTGAGATGCTACAATTAAGATTTCAGAGGTCCGCATGAAGATCTGAAGGAGTTGTGGCTGCCGGTATAGAACCGGGTCCGGCAAGTATCCAGAGGTGACAGAGGATCACAAAAAGGTCCGGTGAGGTCCGGAATTGTATCATCCTAATCTGCGGATTGGACAGAGTGTTTGGGATGTCCTTGTGATGTGTCATCCTGATTTGTGTATGATTTGGAGGTCCGGAAGTACCTCTTGCATTATGACAGTGGCGACAGACTGTGTTCTTGAAGTTCCGGATGAGGAAGACAAAAGATCCCAGTAAGTAGAGGAAGTGCGGATGTATCCGGACATTCAGACAGGCTTGTGAAGGTTCTTGGATCATGTTTAGGTTGTGTTGTTGGTCCGCATTGATGGTAGAGCCCGGAATTGAAGTTATTCTTCCGGATGAAGTTCTTGCTCTGTTTAGCCGACCGGATGAGTTGTTCATCCTGCGAATGTTCTTATGATGGCCGACCGGATGTGTTATTCATTTTGCGGATACTCCTATGGTTGTTTGCCGACTTAGATGTTTGTTCCTAAGTCGATGTCTTGTATAAATAACGGTTTGTGAGTTCATTTCAAGGTGTGGTGTGTGGATGAGTGTGGCATAGCGAAGAAACCTGTGAAAGGCAGAGCAGAGATTTTTGGGCTTAATTGGAACTGATCCGGACATGGTAGAGATGTCATTCTCCAGTTCAAGACTGTGATTTTTATCACTTTGTAGACAGTGTGTCTCCTTGTAGGCAGTGGGCCTCTTTGTGAGCAGTGTGCTCGGGCAGTGAGCCCTTATTGGCATGTGCCATTCATTTTTCTTTATTCTTCTAACAGAGAATAATTCTTGGGTTAATCACCCCGTGGTTTTTCCCTTAACCGGGTTTTCCACGTCAAAATCTTGGTGTTCAATGTGTTGATGCTTATCTGCTCTTGTGTTTATGTATTATGCTTCCATGGATGATTATTTGATATACTGCTAACTAACAACAGAGAATTAAGTGTTTGAAAGAAGAAGAAGTTTTTATACAACTGATTCACCCCCCCCCTCTCAGTTGTATGCCCTAGATCCAACAATAACCTCTTACACAACCCACAAGATGTCAACACATAGCAATTAATGCCATCTCAAAATGGGATGCCTACATTTTCAAATGTAGACTTGACCTTCCAAGTCACCTTCCAAGTGGAATGACACGTCAACATGCCACCTCACACTAAGTGACAAAGCTAGATGACCAATATTAAATACAATATAGACAATTAAATAATATACAATCAAATAATAAATTCTAGGAAATTGCAAAGGTTGAGACACCTTAATTCCCAACAATAAGCTCTAATGTGCTCTCTTATCCTTGGGACCAGTCAATAGGCAGAATAGGTAATTTTAAAATGCCTCTTCTATTGTAGGCATCATTTAAAACATTCCCATCATTAGATATCTCCTTGGGAATACTACTAATTTCACATGCTCTAGTCTAAAAAGTCATCAATCTAGAATAGCTTCTCATTCTTAATGTATGTTCATATTCACAGTTTGCCCAACAGTCCTCTAGATTGAATTTATGTTTGTGAATAGAGACAACAATTTTTTTAATGTTTCCTTTGGGATTGAAGTATGATCTTTTATCATGCACATGTAAGTTGAATTTAGACAATTCCCCATCTAATCCTTTAGGCCGTAACAAAGAAGATCAACTATAAGAGTTAATAGTGATATGGAATTTCACACTTACCCTATGCTTCTCAAATAAAAGCTTATGAACTTCACACAGTTGTCTAGTTAACTCTAAAAGAACAACTTTCTTACCCTATGTTTCTCATATAAAAGTTTATGAACTTCACAAAGTTGTCTAGTTAACTCTAAAAGAACACTTTTATCATTCATGTACTTTGGCAACATGTACAAAGCACCTATGAATCCTTCAAGTTTGATATATGTAAAACTAGGAAATTGTATAAGCTAATTCCCTCCACCTACAACTATCGCAATGGCTTCCAAGGAAATGTGTTTATTAAGGTTGCCTTCCATTTTATAGATAAGGAAAAATATGAAAGCATAATTAACTCTTTTAAAATGTTTCTAGAATTCCTTGAGTTCCAATTAAGGATAGAACTCATGAAAATTTTGTTGGCCTTCTCCAGAACCAAATGTTCCAACTCTAGATAGTCTAATAAAATGCCTCTTCTAGCCATTAGATGTATGATATACAAATTCATGTAGAACTTTCTCATTTGTTGGACCTCCATGAGTTTCTTGTGAAGATTGCTGCTAAGGATAATGGGCCAATCAATTCTCTCCTTGTCTTCTAACATAATTTTGATGAACCTGAACATCAAAGGCTTGAACTCGCACATTGGGAGAACTCATCACCATGTTTAGAAGAGTTATCAAATCATTGATTTTAGTATGGAAGTCATTTCTAAGGAGTGACTTAGGTAGTTTGGAAGCAACAACTCATTATTTAATCAACTAGTTTTTGTTTAAAGTGCATAGGCACAATTATAGTATTCCAATCCATCAACAATATCCAACATTATGACTTCTTTGTAATTGGGAATCTAAATTGTCTAAGATATACTCTTAGGGTTGAGGTATAGGAACACTTCATTCAATATGCCTATGATGTTTTTGTTATGGGGATCATAAAACTTAGCACATGTCACAATTAGCTCAGATGACTGAACTGAAGTGGGGAAATTGTAACTTACACTAGTCTACTATTGGTGATGCACCTCACTTGAATAATTTTATCATCTTTGTATATTGTCACAAAGAATTAATTTATATTTATGTTCCCTAGATTAGTATCAAGCACCTCATCAAGTGTAGAAACAATCTTGGAGGGTGGCATTACTCCTTTAAACTCGTATTTCATCTCTTTGGACCTAGTTGATGTTATATGAGATTTCTAGATGAAGGGGAGTAGGGGATTAGCTCAATTTCTAGAATAAACATCCTTCGTATTCCTAGTTCTAAAAAGATACACATTTATGGAAATGCAGGAATAGGAAGGTAGAAGGGAAAGGAAGCTTGGTTTGGTGGGAGTTAGGTTTTCACAAGCTAATGAATGATAGCCTAGGGTTTAGGGTAGAATGATTGTAGTTAGGAGAGGATACAAATATATGCACTTGCTAGTGAATTTTATGGTATGAGAAGGGAGATTTTACATGTGTAACTATGAATTTTGAGCTTTTAGGGTTTCAAAAAATTGGGTAAACCATGAGCTCATACAAGATAATTGAAAACCATAGAAAATAGATGCAAAACTCCCATGCAACAAGTGAATTTGACATTATTACAATTTTATGACAAATTAAAATAACCAGAGGATCATAGAGGAATGCTTGTATTTTCAATAATGATTGTGAAACTTGGATTACACATTCTAAATGACTCACAAATTAATGGGCTCAAGTGTCTAATCCTCGATGGAAGGTGAAAAGGTTGATCAATGATGGGAAGACAACTACAAATTTACAAAATTTGGCCACCAAATGTAGAGGACTTGCTTTTAAAGAATTTAAATGTGTTTGAAAATGTGAAAATGGGTAAAACATATGGGCCTTACAAACACTTGATTCACACTTGTTAGCATTTAATGCTCTTTGGGGTTTACGGGAAACTAAGTTGCAGGAGGAGTCACTTCCAAGAAATTCTAGAATTTCAACAAAAAGTAGGAGACCTTTGCAGGGAAAATGATGTGTGGAAGAAGCAAAGATTTAGGAAATTACCGTACTTACTTATATAGTCCACAATACTCAAGGTGTCTTTCTGTAGAGGTGCGAGAATTAGAGGGACACAATGGACTAGGAAGTTGGACACATATCCTTGCTAGTTCCAAAAAATACAAAGGACTCACAAAAATGGAAAAAAAGCAAGGTTGTAGGAAGTGGACTAAGTTGGGTAAATTTATTGAGAAAGCAACTTCCACAAATTCACTAGAGTATTAATTCCACTTGTGGGGACACAAAAATAAATAAGGTTATGGGAAAATTTCCTCCCTACCACAAGAACTTCACATTTCTCCTAAAATTATAAAATTCAACTTTGTTCACTTATTCTTTTTCCTAGCAAAATTATATCAAGTCTCTCGCAATCCAAAACTCATTTAAGCACCACTTGAGAGATCACCAATATACTAGTGAAAAGGTTTGAAAGGGCACAAAGGAAAATCATGGGTTGAATGACATTTAAGATAAAACCTTAGTTGTCCAATAACAAATGGAATTGACAAAAGGTAGGATAACAATTGGCTATTACTGGGGACGAGGACTGCAAGGACGAAGGGTAAACCCAAAATTTCTTGAGTAGACTAGTGCTAAATTTATTGGGCCATAAAGTCAAAACTAACAAAAGAGAAAGAACAAGGACTAAGAAACCAAACACAAAACAAGGTGAACAACAAGACCAAAGGGGAAGGAAAACCAAAACATCTATTGTACAATATAGGGAAGACAACTCATTTCACTCTTGAAATAATTTTAGGTATTGCTCATTGGAGGGAAAGGAAAATGGATTGTTATTAATATTTTCCAAGAGATATGTATTATCACCATAAAATTGTTGGACCTAAAATGGACCCAGCCAAAGTGAATAAAATTTTCCATGATTGTCTCTTGGTTCTCTCATGTTAACCCATAATAGCACCTGATCTCCAATAGAAAACTCCCTTTGTTTGGATCTTCTACCAAATATTTGTATAATCTTGGTTTGATGTTTTTCAATTCTATCCACCACTCTTTCTCTTTGTTCTTCCACCTTGGTGGGATACAAAATCTTCTTTTCCAATGGGTCCTTGAATTATTCATTTTCTATGGCACTTATTAAATTTAAGGTTGAGAGTTCCAAGGGTATAGGTAGTGCAAAGTTAATCCCATAAGCAATCTCAAATGGAGACACACCAATTGTATTTTTAGGCATAGTTATATCGGCCCATAATGCATCATAAAGCTTCTTTTACCAATTTTGTTGATTATCATCAACCAACTTATGAACAATAGGAGGAAGATTTTTGTTGCTTGACTTGGCATGTTTATTTCCTCATGGATAATAATCAAATGAGTGTGATAAAGTAATACCATACTTGTAACAAAACATAGAAATCTCAAACGAGGAAAAATTGGAGGCATTGTCAATTACAATTTTGTGGGGCATTCCAAATCTCACTAAAATATTCTCCTTGATGAAGTTACAAACTACTTCTGAAGTGGTTTGTCTTACCAGAAGAACCTCTACCTATTTAGTGAAATAATTTGTCGTGGTTAAAACATGTGTATGACCTACAGTTGAGTATGGATTAATGGTTCCCATGAAATCAAGATCTCACTATTGAAAAGGCTCTTCAATTGTTACATGTCTTAAGGGCAAGGCAACGTGTTTAGGTCTTCCAACAAATTATTGACATGATTCACACTTTGCCACCCAATTTTGTGCATCTTTGAACATACTAGGCCAACAATATTAGTTATAAGAATTTTTAAATTTATTACAAAGGAAGAGAAATGACCTCGACATTCTTCATTTTGAAAGTTTTCTAGTAGCTTCTTTTGTTGGTCTTTATCTACGCATCTTAGGAATGCACCATCTATTCCTTTTTTGTACAATGTGTTCTTCCAAATGATATATTTAGTTGCTTTGAGTTTAACAGTCCTTTTCTCCTTGGCTAAAAGGTGTTGGGGGCACTCCCCATAAGTAAGGAAGTAGGTGATATTAGAAAACCATTCGTTAGCAAACTCGACCAAGAGAAACAATGGGAGATCTTTTGACTAGTCTATTTGTTTGTCACCTCATTTTCTACAATTAGCTTACATAAACCTCAACCTCTCACTAACTTCATAAGTTTAATGTCAATGCCATATTCTTGGACTTTGATGATCCAAGTTTACCTCTTATTGCACCCAATTTCTTGGAGTGATCCCATAATAGTGTGTCCCACTTTTTGGCCTAAGTAGGACATTGAAATCAACATTTTTAACGAAATTTTTACTTTATGTCACATATAGTAAGAAAATTGTTAATAATTTGAAGATGATGTGAACTAGTGATTTTTTATAATTTATGTATAGATTATAAATTATTCTTTTAATTTAAAAAATAATTTGTGTCATTTTTTAAGCATTTTAATAACTTGGTTTTTATACTTTATCATATTTTTAATGGGTAACATTTGTTCCATAATGCATAAATTTAATTAAAAATAAGATAAAATCATAATTTTTTAAACACAAACTCACTAACATTGATATCTATAGCATGCATATTTTTTCATAAATTTTGTTACATATTTTATTTATTATTAATTTTTCAATTCGCATTAATTATAATTTAGAGTGATTTTATTCCATAATGCTTAACTTTTTTGTGCAAATTGAAATTAATTTATTTTTTATTATTGAAACAAGGGCTGCAAAAATATTTAAAAAACTATCATTTTCTATTTTCCATGTGTCAAACAGAGACTATTATGTTAGGTAAAAAACCTATGTTCACTCAAAAATAGAAAAAAAATATCATAATTAAATAAAGTATATTAAAAATTATACTTTTGGAAAGCTTATTGTTAAGCATGAAATCTTATTAAATTTCATATCATGGTGACTCCATTTGATGGCCCAACCCCTCCTTAAAAAAAAAAAATTATTCCAAAACTTTATGAGCAATAATAGGATGACATCAAAGGGACCTTCAAATGAAGGACCTTTGAATGTAGGTCAAAAAATTCGTTTGAAGTTCCTTCATAAAAACATCCCTTTCATAAAGAATTTTGAACATGAAACATTTAAAAAATGGAAAAAGTACCTTTGGATGAAGAACCTTCATTCGAAGGTCATGATGACATCACCTTCAAATGGAGGTCCTTCATTCAAATGTAGGGTCTTCATTTGAAGGTATTTTGTAATTTTGATATCTTGGGATTATTTTTGTTAGGAATATAAGGTAAAACCTCTGCAAATGGAAATATAAAAATAAGTTTGCAAATTTGAAATTAAGACTTAATGTTCATGAAAACCCATTCATCCAAATACTGCTTAATTGTAGGATGCCAAAAGGAGATTATAGAATTAAAATTAGCAATGTATGAAATCAACAATACCATGCAAAGATCACATAACACAATATATAACATGGAGAAACCCTTTTGGGAAAAAAACTCCACCAAGGAAAAGAGGTCAAGATTGCATTATCTTCAAAGCAAGAGTACAATGCAACAATCTTCCTTCAATCAGGTTCTATGTCTTCAATCCGATAACACCTATGTACATGCAAAACTCACAATACTTCTTCTACCTCATTAAGCACATGTTAAATAATTCATTACATACTTCTTAGGAATACAAGAGATATGGCATTCAAACTTGGGCAAATTCCAATGCCTCATTTTAGGAATCTAGTCAACATGCTAAACATAGCCTCTTATAGCTTCTTACAGTGTGTCGTAACTTACTAAAATTAACTCTCCATTTTGGGTGCCTAGTTTGTCATAAATTCCCTTCAAATATGAGATGCTCTTATAATGTGTCATTGACTAACAATAGATATACAGAGATCCCTTCTTGCATGCGTCATAACAACCCAAGAATAGCCACATCAACTTGGGCACCTAGTTTGACTTTATCACCAGTTTACATTCCCAAAGTAAAATATGCTCTGACCCATAAATAATAAATCACTCTAGCACTAGTAAATATTTAATTACTGTTGCTAGTAAATTATTAATTACTGTACGAGTAAAAAATAATTAACATTGTTTACGAATCCTTTATCCCTTATGAATGCGTTTACAAACAATATTTGGAATAATTAAATGACATGGGATTTACAAGGTTGATGGAACCTTAATACAAACATTCTTAGACCACTTTACATCATACATTATAAACACAACCATAGGAATACAAAAATGAATTAAGTACATGATATGAGGCCTATGGCCTCCTTGCACCGAGAGAACTTTTAAGTGCTCACATGCTTGGTAAGAAAATCTATAACATTTTCTCGAGTGTCAACCTTCCTTAACATAATATGTCAATTTGTGATCATTTCCCAAACAAATTGGTACTGTACATCCATATGCTTTGTCCAAGCATGATACATAGGATTCTTTACTAAGCAAATTCGACTCTAACTATCACAACCAATCTGAATTGTCTTGTAATCAAAACCAATACCTGCACATAATACATGTAACCAAATTGCCTCCTTAGAGACATGGGTAGTAGCCATATTGATCAAGTCCAGGATCATTTGAGTGGAGTCTGTGAGGCAGAAATTGGAAAATACCAAAAATTTAGTTTTTCGGTATTTTCAATATCTCAGTAAACTGCATTTTCGGAGGCCTTCGGAGCGGAATTAGGCCTCAAGACCTTCATCAGTTGCTTAGAATAGTAGTCATAGGCAAGGTTCGAAGCAGCTCAAACTAGAGAACTAGTTTATCTTTTCAACGAGTCCAAAAAGTTTGAATTCTAATAAACTAGCTAGAAGTTATGACCCTGCCAAGGGGAAGATCAAAATTTTCATAATTTTTAGAAAATTTAAACTTATTTAAATACACTTTTCACTTTCTAATAGCTCTTTTTGAATTCCAAGGGTAATGTGACCCTTCACATCTATGTCAATGTGTATATTTCAAATTTGAATGAATAAAGACAATTTTTGGAGGCAATTTACAACTCCTAGCGAGTTTGCCTACTCGTAGAAACTCAATTGTACATTGTTTTTACATGCATTAGATATTGTCCAGATCAGTGGTATTAGAGCAATTCGCTCCTATATATCACACTGCACATGGTCAGGCTACCAAAAGTTGGGATTGAAGACACATGACCCATCACATTATCTTCCTTTGAGGCACACTCGATCAAAAATGTCAAAACATTATGATTAATTAGATCCTTTCAAGGCAATGGTTGAAGAAGCTTTAACAAAATAGTGTGAGGAGATGATGAATCAGTTTTCATCTGCTACAACAAAGTCTAGGCAATCAACAACCAAACATGGGTGGAGTACCATTTGGTGGTCACACTCCTTTCAAGGTGCAAGTAAATTTTGATATTCTAAATTTTGAAGGCAAAATAAGTGTAGATGTTGTTGATGGTTGGCTATCAAAACTAGAAAGATATTTTTCTATGAATCACTTCTCCAATGGTGAAAAAATAGCATTCTCTCTCTTCAAAGATAACGTCATGTAAAACAATCATGGGAAAATAAATTGTTGTCTAGAGAAAACCCTGATGGTATAGAGTTTGATGGAGCAGTAGAGGATGATCCCACCCTAGGAGAGTTTGTGGAACATATCAAGGAAGAATATTATCTTGAAAACTCATATGAGGATAAGTATATGGAGTGGCAGATGCTTCATCAAAATAAGGACCAATATGTTCAGGATTACATTAATACGTTCCATGCTCTTTCAACAAAGATTGGCATCGTTGATATGTAAAACATCAAATTTTTAAGTACCACAGTGGGCTTCATCGTTATATCCAAACAGAGATGGATTTTCTCAATATTGAGACCTTGTGGACTACCTACAAATATGTAGTAAAGATTGAGGAAAAATTCAAACAAAAGGGAAAGAAAGATTATTTTTCAAATAATAAATCTAAGAATGAAGGTGGCAACAAATTCATGGGAAAACAGACAGCTAAGGATTCCTCCTCACAAACATCATCAATAGTAAACAAGAATGGAAAGAAGATGTGTGAATTCCATAGAAGCCCAAGACATAACATAAAGGAATGTCGAGTTGCTAAGACGTTGATGACAAGGTTACAAGGAAAGGACGTTGAACCTGAACCATTGCCTACAAACTCTTTTGAGCAAAAATATGATGACCAAATAATTGAAACTGACCCCTATGCCATAGTTGCCACTACCAGGATTTTGCCTTGTGAAGATGAGGAGCATTTATTCCACTCACAATGTGGGTAAATGGCAATGCCCTCCATTTCATCATTGATAGTGGAAGTCAAAAGAATCTGATCTCTGTTGAGACTATTAAAAGACTAAACTTGCAGACCACACCTCATCAACAACCATATCATGTGGGATGGGTAAGCAACCAAGGTCAAGACATTCAGGTAAATAAGCAATGTCGCTTACCTTATTCTATCAAACCATTCAAAGATGAAGTAATATGTGATGTGGCACCCTTGGATGTCTATGATGTATTGTTGGGGCACCCATATATGTACAAGCATCATGGTGTATATGAGTCCAGACCTCACAGTGTCATTATCAAACTAGGTGAAAAGAAATATCAGATACATGAGGTAAGTCCTACACAACTAGCATCTTTGATTATTGCAAAACAATGTAAACATTTAATTGCTCATACTGGAACATTTGTTCTGTTAATGGTTTGAACTGAGAGAAAGAGGTCAAGTGTAGCCAATACCCATGACAAAATGGTCACCACTACCACTCAACAAAAATAGATGGATAAAATATTGTCAACATACGAAGATGTTTTTACTTCACCAGCAAGGGTACCACTACATTGTCAAGTCAAGCATTCAATTGATCTAATTCTAGGGACACCACTACCAAATGGGCCACTATATAGATGATCAGTTTTGGAGAATGATGAAATTAAGTGGCAGATTCAAGATTTGATTCAAAAAGGACATATTCGCCCAAGTGCTTCACCATGTGGCAACCTAATTGTTCTTGCCAAGAAAAAAGATGGAACATGGCGGCTTTGCATCGATTACTGGGTCCTCAACAAGATCATTGTGAAGAACCAACACCCACTCCCTCAGATTGATGACTTGTTGGACCAACTCAGAGGGGCTAATTTTTTTTTACCAAAATTGACCTGAAATCTAGGTACCACCAAGTGCCAATTGAACCAATAGATGTATGGAAAACTACCTTCAAATCCAAGGAGGGTTTGTCTAAGTGGTTAGTCATGCCTTTTGGCTTGACTAATGCCCCTGCTACTTTCATGAGAATGATGAATGATGTTCTCAGGTGATTCACTAATTCTTTTGTTGTTGTATACTTGGATGACATCCTCATTTTCAACAAGACATGGGGTGATAATTTGCAGTATGTTCTATAAGTACTATCAACCCTGTGATAACATAAGCTCTACGCTAACAAGGATAAGTGTTCATTTGGAATGGAAAGTATTTAGTACTTGGGATATATTATGGATAGAACAAGTGTTCGTGTGGACCCTGAAAAGATACAAGTTATCAAAGATTGGCCATCTCCCAAGAACCTCACAAAACTTCATAGTTTTCTGGGGTTGGCTAATTTCTATCGCAGGTTTGTGCTTAGATTTTCACACTTGGCATGGCCTATGAATCAGGCACTCAGGGGAGTAGCAAGAGAAAAGTTCTGTTGGATAGAGGCACAAGAAAAAGCGTTCACAGAATTGAAAAAAAGGTTATGTTCTGCACCAGTGTTGATACTTTCTGATTTGACACAATCTTTTGAAATTGAGACAGATGCATTAGATTATGCACTTGGGGCAGTGCTCATGCAACACGGGCATCCAATTGTCTACCATAGTGCAACTTTCTTTGATACAGTACAAAGGTATCCTACATATTACAAGGAACTGTATGCCATTGTTCAAGCTTGCAAGTAATGGAAACATTATATCCTAGGGAAGGAGGCTATAATCCACACAGACCACAAAACTTTACAATTCTTGCAGACACAAGGGAAGCTACAAAATGATAGGCATCAAAGATGGGATGCCTACTTGCAACAGTTTCACCTCAATATCTGCCACAAGAAGGGAAGTAGTAAAAAAGTTGCAGATTGCTCGAGTAGACCTCCAATCGAAGCTTTAACAATGGTATTGTATGCTTGTGGCCACCAAACAATAAAATGGTCTCAGCTATATGATTCAGATGATGATTTCACTGATATTTACAATAGGCTAATAGAAGGTAAACAAGTCCTTGACTTTTATTTGTAGGATGATATTCTCTGTCACATGGGACACATATGTGTTCCAAATAAGGAGTGACACAAGATGATATGGGAGGCACACTACAGCCATGTTACAGGACACTTTAGAAAGGAGAAAACCATTTCTATACTTTAAAGATATTTATATTGGCCCAAACTACAACATGATGTCACTTTGTACATCCGATCTTGCACAACTTGTGCCATTGCAAACCCTGCCAATCGTAAGCAAGAACTATACACACCCCTTCCCATTCCTGACAAACCTTGGCAATCTGTTTCAATGGATTTCATGTCTGTCTTACCATCCACAAAATGTGGGTATGATTGTGTGTATGTGGTGGTAGATAGATTTTCAAAGATGGCCATCCTAGTAGCTTGCAAGAAGGGGATATCTACACAAGAAACTGCCAAGCGTTTCTTTGAAAATGTTTGGGTTCATTTTGGTCTACCACAGAGCATCATTTATGATAGAGATAGTAGGTTTCTTAGCAACTTTTGGACAACACTCTGGGATATGATGAATACCAAGCTAATAATGTCTACCGCATTCCATCCACAGACAGATGGGCAAACTGAGGTAGTGAATTGAATGATTATTCATATTGTGTGGATGTATCACTCAAAACATCCTTACAGTTGGGATGAGAGTTTACCATATGTGCAACATAGCTACAATCGTGCCTTGCATGGCTCCATAGGGCATAGCCCATTTGAAGTGTGTCTTGGGTATCAACCATTGGCTCTCATTGATGTAGCAATACCAATCATCTCAGATGCTCCATATCCACATGCTGAGAAGGAAGTAGATAAGGTAGCCAAGTTTGTTGATAAAATATGCCATATCCAACAATAAGTTCTGGAGATATTGCAGCACACTAGTCAAAATTACAAGGATAGGCATGATCAGCATCATGTACCTCATCAATTCCATGTTGGAGATAAGGTCTCGCTTCACCTTCAAAAAGAGAGACTTCAAGGGCCATACAAGAAACTCCATCCCATTCTATATGGGCCATATACTATCACAAAGAAAATAGGTGAGAATGCTTTTGAGCTCAACCTGCCATCTTTTCTTAGATTGCATCATGTTTTCAATGTTGAGTTGTTGCATCCATACTTCCCACCATTACTGGATACTTTAAAAGTGGTAGAACATATCAACAACACAGATTTGAATCCAAACACCACTACTCCACTCACAATTGATCAGGTCATTGATGTCTTGGTCAAGACACTAAAGAGATAGCATATCCCTCTCTACCGTGTGGTTTAGTCAAGTAAACTTCCTCATCAAGGCAAGTCGTTCACTCAGGATCAAATTGAAAACTAGTTTCCTCAGTTGTTGTAGACCATTAGATGTAATGGGGCCCATTACCTCTCAAGGGGAAATCACTGATCAGGTCCAGGATCATTTGAGTGGCATCTATGAGGCAGAAACTAGAAAATACCAGAAATTTAGTTTTTTGGTATTTTCTACATCTTAGTAAACTGCATTTTAAGAGGCCTTCAAAGTGGAATTAGGCCTCAAGACTTTCATCAGTTGCTTAGGATGGTAGCCACAGGCACGATTCAAAGAATCTCAAACTAGAGAACTAGTTTATCTTTCCAGCGAGTCCAAAAGGTTTGAATTCTGACAAACTAGCTAGGAGTTATGACCCTGCCAAGGGGAAGATAAAAAATTTCATAATTTTTAGAAATTTTGAACTTTTATAAACAAGTTTTTCAATTTCCAATATCTCTTTTTGAATTCCAAGGGTAATGTGACCCTTCACATCCTATGTCAATGTATTATTTAGAATTTGAATGAATAAAGACAGTTTTTGAAGGTAATTTACAGCTCCCAACGAGTTTGCCTACTTGTAGAAACTCAATTGTACATTGTTTTTACATGTGCATACAATATCACAGGCTCGGTGCTAGATATTGTCGAGATCACATATACTTTGCTTTGGTGATAGATAAAGAAACCATGGGCTGCCTTTTACTCATCCAACTCACTACACCACCAAATAAATTAAAAACATAGCCACTAGTGGACCTTTGACTATTCAAATCATCAACCCAATATACATCAACAAAGCCCTATATATCTAATGTCTTATCCACAATGTCAATACCAGAATAAACCAAACAATAATTAGAAGTATCATGCTAATATTTAAGTACCATCTTCACATAATTCTAATGCTCTCTACCAAGGTTAGACATAAACTTGCTTAATACTCCCACTGCTCGGGCAATATATGGCCTAGTGCAAACCATTGCATACATTAGGCTACCAATTGCACTAACATATGGCACATTAGACATATCCTCAAGATCATCTTCACACTTAGGACATGTTGGCTCCCAAAAATGCAAGCCCTTTCCTCTAACACCACCTCCAAGAGTAACACAAAGGGGAAAAAATATCATGAGAAAGGAGAGTGATGTATCAACAAAGAGTTGTTGATTTTGGTTCAACATATAGGATAGGGTAGACCTTCTTCTTCTTCAAGCTTTGCAAAACCTAGGGGGTATTCCCTTGAGGTATAAGTACATGGAAGTAATCTAGAACAGGGATTTGACTACCATGCCCTTATTCTAGTCAGGAACAATCCTATGAGACCTCACTAATAGCAGATTAAAATCAAGGATATAAGTGCACCCAAAGATATAATCAATCTCAATCACTGAAGATGAATCCCCTTAACATTACATACTTATACCTTGCTCCCACATCACTACAACCCTCTAACATCTTTCTAAGACAAGCCCGCCCAATATATTCATCTGAAAAACAATGGACTATGATGATGGGTTGAACGCCTACATGCACAAACCACTAAACATATATTTCACACTAGCTCTCTCAGGATATAGCAAAGATAACACTATTGGTTTGTGAATGTAGGCAAAACCTAAACTAATCTACCAACCTATTCATAAACTACTGATGAAGGCATATGATTGACTATGAACTTCCAAGATTAGTGCCTATCCATTGGATAAGAGAGTACAGGTTGCCAATAAGAAACAATAAATTGAAACCAAAGGAATATGAGCTATGCATGAACATACATCACAGATATGACACCAAATAACAAAGCATGATTAGTAATCCATTCCCATGCTGTAGAAACCCATATACAATATAGAAATGACCATTACAAAACTTGCAATGAATTAAAATGCTACGACAATTATCAAATCTCCATTACAATCGTACCGACAAATGTGGCAAGAGAAAATACACTACTGTGAGAGAGGATTTTCCTAAAAATATACAAACAAGCATGGAGATATTCCATTACAAGCACCATTTACAATATGAATCTCCTAAGATTTACAAATGTGCTACTCCAACTAGACTAGACTGGCATGATTTGAAACCCTAGAGGATCCTCAACACCTACAGGTATCTATAAATTGGCTCAGTGACCAACCCCTTTTACATCTTAAGAACATACATATATAGTAGCATCTTCCACTGATGTGCTTGGGAAAAAAACACCTACCCCATCCACTTCAGTAACATCAACATTGAATTGCATTTACCTCACAATTGGTCTCCAAAATGATCATTAATGGTAGCCTAGACAACCACTAGAGTGTCCCATCACTTATTGATAAGCCAATGGACTGAGAGGGCAAATTCATCGGACCCCAAAAAATTGGGCCTTCACCAAGTGTTCTTCTTGTTTTGAGCGAAAGTGTTGACCAACCCTGTGATCTCTAAAGTCTGAAAAGCATAAAGACAAAGAAAATTGGTTGGGCTTTAGCAGTCGGGCCCACACTAGACATTATTCTTCTTTTGAATGGGAATACGAGACTTCCCAATCTTTGAAGTTTGAAGAAAGAACATATCGAGCTTTGGCAATCGAGACCACATTAAACACTTGTCTACCTTTTGGGTAGGAGAACCAGCAACTCCCTGATCTCTGAAGTCTAAAGAAAGGCAAAGGGCACAAACTTGTTGGGCTTTGACAATTGGGCCATCACGAAGTTTTATTACACTTCAAAAGAAGAATGAACACCATCTCAAAGTTTGAATTTTGAAAGACTTAGGTAAAGAAAACTTGTTAGGCATTGGGAGTCAAACCTCCACTGAACATAGATCCATTTGATCATGAGAAACACACACCTCCTGATTCTGCGGTCCTAAAATGCTTATGCAAATATGAAATATCAGGGATTAGGGATACCACAAAACACATGCCCATAAATAAAGGAGAATACAAAATCCCTACCCGCGATCTTGAAAGACTTAGCAGTTATGAAAAATATTAGGTATCGGTGATCTCACAGACTTCCAAACACATGCCTAAAGTCAAAGAAAAATAGGAACACCCAACACCACAATCCCAAAGGACTTAGGAGAATTAACAAGGAACTAAGGTGGAGTTTCAAATATGATAAGGATTGCAAGCTCACACGAGTGACCCCGAAACTCTAAAAGGCTGAGAATAGCATTGGACCAAGGAAAGGGACCCAAAAAACCTAGACTTAGACATTTATGGAATTTCACTTGCATTTTGATGCACTGGGGGACCCATTTAGGATGTCTCAGTCAGTTATCAACAATGGGTGAAGAATCTTTCAGGCACTTCAAAGGCATAAACCTAGGACCTTTACAAATTTTGAGGTAGGTTCCAATACGACACATATCTAAAGTAATTTTAGTGCCAACAAGTAGAGGAATTATAACTAGCTTATAGCCTGCACATTAAATCTATGCAAAACAGTAACAACATACTTGCTTTGAGATAACCAAAGCTTTATGTGTTCACAATCCCTCTTGATTCCATTCCTAATATGTACCTTGCTACACCTAGATCCTTCATGTCAAATGCTCCTAAAATTTGAGGTTTCAAATCATACCCTTGGTTTTACTAAAAAATAACATGTCATCCACATACAAGGCAACAATTAGTATACGATCATCAATACATCTAACGTAAACATAGTGATCCTATTTGCTTCTTACAAAACCCAAATTCAACACAAAAGAGTCATATTTTTATACCACACCTAGGGTGATTGTTTCAAACCATAAAGAGACCATTTTAATCTACAAACGAAGTGTTCCTTCCTTTTAAATCAAAACCTTTAGGTTGTTGCATATAAATTTCTTCTTCCAAATCCCTATGCAAAAATGCAATTTTAACATCCATTTTCTCAATTTCAAAATCATTAGCAACAACTATGGATAAAAGAAATCTAATTGAGGATACTTTAGCTTGATAGGAGAGAAAACTTCACCAAAATCAACTCCCTCTCCCTAGGAGTAGCCCTTGGCCACCAATTTGGCCTTGTACTTCTCTAATGAATCGTCTACTCCAAATTCTTCTTATAAATCCCATTTACAACCAATAGCTTCCCTTCCTTTGGGAAAATAAACAAGATCCAAGGTATCATATGAATCTAAATCCATCATCTCCTCTTTCATGGCTTACTGCCAAGACTCACTATCATCTGAAATAGTAGCTTCCCTATAGGATATAGGTCCATCATCAGTACTTGACAAAGTAAATACACACCAAAAATCTAGTGGGCTATACCTGTCAACTAGATTATATTGTCTTGTGGATCTTCTCAAGGATGGAGTAAGAAATTCTTCTTCTTCCTCTTGCTCTTTTGCATGCTCAACCTTTTCAAAGACTTCAGGGTCATCCAACTTAGAATGCTCACTTGAACCCTCTTCTTTTTATCCATCCTCAAATCTATCATTTTGTTCTTCCACATGTGCATCTTCATGTTCGGGAATAGAAATAGATTTTCGTACCCAAAAAATAACATCTCTGGAAAAGATAATTAACATTCTCACCATATCCAATAAAGATGCATTTTTGTGCTTTTAGATCCAACTTAGTTTGCTTTTCTTTAGGCATGTGAATAAAATCCTCACAACCAAAAATCCTAAATGTGAAACATAAGGTTTCTTACCTATCAACACTCATAAGGTGTCAAATCAAGAGTTGTATAAGGAGATCTATTAAGAAGGTAACAAGCAGTACTCACAACTTTTGCCCAAAGGCATATATCCAATTGTGCACCACTTAAAATACTTTTGGCTCTTTCCATTAAGGTTCAATTCATCCTTTCTGCTACCCTATTTTGTTGAGGTGTATACACATTAGTCTTTTGCTTGATTATACATGCATGCTTGCAAAACTCATCAAATTCCTTAGAACAACATTCCCCTCCATTTTTTAGTTCTCAAAACCTTTATCGTATGATTTGTTTGCTTTTATACTAAGGCTTTAAATTCTTTAAACTTACTGAAAACTTTAGATTTATGTCATATAAAATAAATTCAGGTAAACCTTGAAGCATCATTAACATTTGAAAGTCAAAAAATATCAAGATTTTCCAATTGAACCAACATCCATAGGACCAAACAAATTTGTATGAATGAGTTCTAATTTACCCTTTGCTTTATATTTTCTTAAAGCAAATGATGATTCGTTTTGTTTCCCAAACACATAATGCTCACAAAAATCAAAATACTCATCAGAATAGGAGAAATCATCAACCAACTTTTTATTCATAATGGTTTTTAAACCTTTTTCACTTATGTGGCCCAATCTACAGTGCCACAACATACATGTTTTTTTAGATTTTTTAGTTACATTGGTGGATTTACAAATAGTATAGCATTTAGCCTAACCAAGGTTTCCATTCTTAAGCCTTTTGCTACTACCAAGTTTCCTTTCACCTTGATCTACAATCACACTTATCAAAATTTACATGCATTCCTGAATTATTTAGCTTTGGTATAGAAATTAAATTTCTTGCTAATCTAGGAATATGTAAAACACTTGGGAGAGTTTTTATCTTGCCATCACTAAAACACAATTGCAAGTTTCCCCATCTAACAATAGGATATGAACTATTATCCCCAAGGTATACATACATACCAACATATTCTATCTATGAGGAGAACCACTCCTTATGCAAAGTCATGTAATATAAGCACCCTAAGTCAACTAACTAGTGATCATTAGAAATATTATTACAAGAAAGAATCAAGACTTCATCACCTAATTTCAAGGACTTTTTTGTGGAGGAATCCCATCATTTCCTTTTATTTTTCCATTCCTTCTTTTCATGTCCCCTCTTATCACAATTCAAACACTTCACTCTGTTGTTTTTAGGAGTTTTAGATCTGCCCTTAGACTTCTCTTTAGGCCCCTTTTGATCTCCTTTAGATCCACCCATTTCCTTGGACCTTCCCTTGACATGAAGAGCGTCCATTGAGATATCCATAGTGGTTTTCTTCCTCATTTCTTGTGGTAGAAAAGTTGCAACAAGAGCATCCAACTTGGGATCTTCAAGATTAGCACTAATAGAAAGAATGATATTCTCCTATGACTCAAGAAAATAACATAGAAGCATAATTCACTTAACTTTCTCGGTTATCTTAACATCAACAGAAGCTAATTGACGTAAAATCAAATTAAAGGAATATGTAGTTTTCTCTACTGAAACATTTAAGAGGACATAGTCTGCATGGTAATCTTGTCCCACTCCTCTTGATCTATTTTATTAGGTTTATTTTTCTTTGTTGCAACTAACCAATGATCCCTCTCTTCAAGGAGATATTCCATCTTTAGCTTCCACAAATCATAGTTAGTTCCATTGAACTTCTCAATATTTAACCAAGATGTAGATGCAACCATGGATTCCACAGACAAATTTGTAAAACAAAATTAAATAAAACTCCCACAATAGCTCAAAAAACCTTTCCCTTCCACCCACAAAAATAAAATTGTTTGGGCTCTAATACCAAATGTTGGGAATATAAGGTAAAACCACTACAAATGGAAATCTGAAAATAAGTTTGTAAATCTAAAATTAAGACTTAATGTTAATCAAAACCCATTCATCCAAATACTAATTAATTATAGAATTCCAAAAGGACATTATAGAGTTAAAATCAACAACATATGAAATTAGAAACACCATGAAAACATCACATAACACAATATATAACGTGGAGAAACCCTTTTGGGAAAAAAATCCACCAAGGAAAAGAGGCCAAGATTGTATTATCTTCAAAGCAAGAGTATGATGCAACAATCTTCCTTCAATGCTTTTGTGTCTTCAATCCGACAACCCCTGTGTACCTATGAAACTCATAATACTTCTTCTACCTCCTCAAGCACATGTTAAATAATTCATTACATACTTATTGGGAATATAAGAGATATGACATCCAAACTTGGGCAAATTTCAACTCCTCATTTTGGGAATTTAGTCAACATACTAAGCATAGCCTCTTACTTCTTACAACCTATCATAACTGACTAAAATTAACTCTCCATCTTGGGCATGTCATAAATTGCCTTGAAATAGGAGATGCTCTTACAATATGTCATTGACTAACAATAGCTATGCAAAGATCCCTTCTTGCGCGTCATAACAACCCGAGAATAGCCACACCAACTTGGGCGCCTACTTTGACTTTATTACCAATTTACATTCCCAAAGTAAAAGATGCTCTAACTAGTAAATAGTAAACCATTACCAATAAATAATTAATTACTGTACCAGTAAAAAAATATTGTTGTCAATGAATCCTTCATCCCTTATGAATGAATTTACAAACAATACATGGAATAATTAAATCATATGATTTACAAGGTTGATGACACTTGCAATTTTTTTGCCATATCCCACTATTAGGACACACTATTGTGGGATCACCCCTTGCTAAGTGAGTACTATTATAACTACTTAATCTAGCACATGCACTACCAAATGGGAATTTATGTTGTAGAATTTGAATTTTATTTATCACTTTAATAACAACAAAGGCACGTTTTCAATCATGGAATAATTCAACTCATGCTTTTTCAAGTGAGAACTCATGAAAGGCGTAGGGGATTCAACTCCCTCTTCATTCTTTTGGAGTAATATTGCTAACATGGTTTTAGTAGATGCATAACAATAAATGATAAAATCTTTTTGAAAATCAAGGTGGACTAGCATAGGAGCTTTGGCTATAGCAAATTTAATATCATTAAATGTTAGTCTCCCTTACTCATTCGATATAAATACCATTGTATCTTTCATCATGTCTACTACATGTCTTGTTACTTCTAAAAAGTTTGGGACAAATCTTCACAGAAAGTTAACTTGTTCGAAGAAGGATCTAACTCTCGACTTGCTTAAGGGTAGGTAAGGTTGAATAGCCTTGACCTTTTTTGGGTCAATATTAATCTCTTCCTTTAATACAACATGCCCTAGTAATATTCCTTCAATTACATAAACGATACATTTTTTGGGATTGAGTGAGATACCTTGTTGTTGACACCTTTGTAGAACAACTTCTGAGCGATCCCAATGATCTCTTTTTTTAGAAAACATGGTTAAGTCATCTAAGTATACAACAATAATTTTGTCTTTTAAGTCACCAAAGTATAAGTCCACTACACACTAGAATGTAGTGCCTACATTTATTAAACCAAATGGCATCCTGTGATATACAAATGTCCCTTAAAGAGTGGTAAAAGTAGTTTCATGCTAGTCTTCTGAAGCAACACTAATCTAATTATAACTTGAAAAACCATCCAACATAGACTTCATTTTAGATCCAAAGATTGTTTGCAATATATGTCCATCATGGTTAAAGGATAATTATCCTTCAAAGAATATTGATTTAGATTGTGAAAGTCAATGCATATATGGATCTCCCCATTTTTCTTCCTAACTAGCACGAAGTTGGATACCTAAGTGGATTGGTGAATTGGGTAAATGATTATGGATTTCATCATCTTATTCACTTCTTCAAATATTGTTCGTGTTATCTTAGGATTGTATTGCATCTATTTTTGTCTAAAAGGTGCTACACCTAATTTGAGAGTTATGTGGTGTTGTAATTTCCAAGACCTAAATTTTTTAGATCATCATAGCACCAATAAAATACATCTTTATACTTGATAAGAAGTGAAATCCACTTTGCTTTTTCTTTAGGTGAGAAACATTTACCTATGCACATGAACTTGGGGTATTCTTCCAAACCAATGTTCAATTTCTCATACTCAAAAGAGTTGGTTGATCCTTTTTCAATTTTATTTTTGATGTATCTATCATCCCTGTCAAATAGATCTTCTAATGAAATCAATCCTTTGGAAATTTTATTTCTTTAAACTATAAAATTTCCAAATCTTCTCCACCTTCATCTTCATGATTGTTTAGCATAGATTCTCGAAAGAGTGAATCACTTCCCTCAAAATATAACTATGCATAGTTCTCTACTTTTTAGAGGAAATTTATATCCTTTTTATCAGTTTTAAAAACTTACCAATGATCTACTTTGTCTGGAACTGATGACAACCTTGACAGGAAACTAGAATGAAATGCAGCGACAGGAACTCAAGCTAGAATAGCATACAGTTTGACGTGAACAATTCAGCATTTAATTTATAGGAATTCGATTACGAGAACTTTTGTTTAACAATACTCTTTTATTCAATAGTTATCCAGATCAGCCATGAGCACAGAGATCACACATTGATCGGTGCTTGACTTAACAATCTTTACAAAATAAGGGTTTGCCTCGGCAGCAAACACCCAATCTGAAACCTTTCATGACTCACAGTTCGTCTCTTTGTGTTGGGCCGCACTTCTGGTCACGCCGGGTCTCTAATCTTCCATCCGTTCTCCCTGATGGCATTCCCCTGTTCTCCCCCTATCGCCCAAAAACCTCTCGAGCATCTCCACCAATCGGTTTCTTCACCTTTCGGCAGGTTACACAACTGCTCTCTTACCCTCGCGACAAGAGGCTAGTCTCGTAGGATAACTTCCTTCGATCAAAACTGTCTCCCTCTTCTTCATAGTGACAGATATCAAGGGATGGAAATGGAAATGGAAATGATCCTTTTATAGTCTACGATGTCGGGCAGCCTGTTTATGGGTCTACAGGTGGCTTATAACATATGAGACTACCTCATACTCCAGTATGTAGGAGGCACCTACCTGTCCCCCAACAACCGGTCCCCCAAACCAACACCATAAACAAACAAAACAAACAAAACTAAACAGGGTAACTAATCAAAAGAAAATTTGATAGGGAAATGATGCCCCTACATCAGGAACACTTGATCAATTTATCATTTCCCCTTGGTACAATTGTTTCTTGAAATGAGGATGTGGGAGAAGGAGGGAGGTAGAAACAACCAAATAATCTTCTTGAGTATTTTGATCTCTAGGGATTGCAATAATAGAAAAAGCATCAAAACTTTCAATGTTATCCTTGATTCTATTCTGGTAATGTTTCAAATGGTTGTTCTTCACCTGAAATTAATTTCCAACCTCTTTGATTATTAACTCAGCATCACCCAAAGCTTTAAGTTTTTTGATCCCTTTTTTGTGAGCTACTTTTAGACCAAACAACAATGCTTCATACTCTATTATATTGTTTGTGTTTTCAAACTCCAATTTATAAGATAATGGGAATTTATCACCTTTGAGGGAAATTAGTACAATACCAGACCCTGATCCTAACAAGGAACAACTCCCATAAGAATTCATCATGCATATCTTAGAGGATATATTTGGACACACAACATTGAGTATTTTGCTTTCCTCGTCTAACATCAACATATAAGTCCCAAGTCAAGTTTCTTCATAAAGAATTTTAGATCTAGAGTCTTTAGACTTAAGCACTTTGTATTTAGCTTTAGGTTCTAGATATAAGCAAACCTTTTTTTTATCATTGATAGCGATTAGGGTATGATACTAATCCATTTGTATTTCCCCTCAAAAATCTTTGCAAAACTCCTACTTAAAAGCATACCATAGCTAGTAGGGATATCAACAACTAAAATGGTCAATTTTACCCTTTTCTAAGGATAAGCAATAATGGCGACTTGAGCATCTTTAATTTTTCCAATCAAGGGTACTTGCTTGGATTACATGGAGTAGCATTTGCTTAAAGATTTAGTTAGGGACAAACCTAGTGTTGTGGCTTTGATTGATCTAAACCCTACTATATATAAACAAACATAGAACAAGTTTAACTTGTCATTTACAACAACACATATCTAGGGTTTGTTGATTGAAGATGAAGGAACATGATCGATGAAAGCAAGGATAGATGAATTTATGGCATTTATAGCTTTAGAGGGAGTGGCAGAAGTTTTGACAGGACCAACATCATTTTTGATAAATTGAACCAACCTATCTAATTATGTTGGGTTTAATTTCAAGTATTCTACCTGAGATATATAAATCTTAGTTCTATTGCAATGCTCAGTAATATCAAAAGAATCAAATGTACAATCTACATCTCTAGAAAATGAAGTGCTAGGACAAATACCTGAATTTGTCTTAGTTATACTTGCTAAAGGTGTAGAAGTAGATGGTTGTATAGAAAAAACATTCTTCTTCATAAGGATATATTCATGTACTTTCATTAATCCATGTTTTTCCTGTTCATGGGATGCCCACATCAACACTTAGTTCCGCAAATAGATCAAGGACCAAATGGGTTGCTCTCCCAGTAGGGTTGTGGAAGATGAATTTGATGGTGTGTTCCAAGGAAATCTAGGCCCCTTAAGCATGGGATGTTTCATTCAAGACTCTAATGGCTCTCTAATCAAAGTCACCTCAAAGAATCTTACCTTAGGGATGAACAACATGATAGAGGTAGAAGCTTTACTCCCTGGCTTATAATTGCTAAAAATATGTCCTCTGAATAGAATGATCATAGAAGGTGACTCACTAGAAATTGTTCATTGTCTGAGGAAAAGGTGTTCTTTGAATTAGAGAATTCAAAATGATTTAAAAGAAGCATTAACACTTATAGATTCCCTTGGGGATTATCTTATCTCCCATTGTTATATGAAGGGTAGCAAGACGGTGGAATTCCTATCAAATTGTGGCATTGATCAATTGGAGGCAATCATTATTGGCAATCAGCTATCAAAGTGGGATGGGTTAGAATTCATGTGAAAACTTAAGAGCAAGGCACACCTTGCTCCACATTAAAGACCAAGCATATGACATCTTGATGGAAACTTGGTTGGTTCCATTATTTCATAACAGGTCACCATGTTTCATTCCATCTGCAATATTTCATCCTTCCTTCATATCTATTGTTGGTGCATGGTTTTCTCACTACTATCTAGTGAAAATGGAAATGGTGATAAGTTTTTTTATAGATGGCCTTTATAAGTGAAATCACACTAGCCAAGCTAAGGAAGGTGTTTTTTTACAAGAGGAAGATGTCAAGGAAGCCATTGAGGAAATTCTTGGTAAGGACTTTTTGGACGATGCCATGTGACACCGTGTCAACTCAATGATCTCCTCCATGTTTGTAAGTATTGTTTTCATGATTACCAAGGATAAAGATCTAACAAAAGCTTTGGGCCACTTTTATATTTGGGAAAAGTTTAGAATGGTCTTGTTGGAAGTGGTGGACAAAGCCCATCCCACCATGCTCTCTTCATTGCCATGTACTAGGTTTGAATTTTGAGGCTTATTTTCAATTTAGACTGTTAGGGGCAAAGAAGCTTGTATGGAGGCCATTATCAAGGAATTGGATTCCACTCAAAATTTTCTTCATGATGGTTATTGGTTGGAGGGGTATCATCTGATAATGGAGGTGGAAATGCTTTCCTAGCCAGAGAAGTTCTCTCCACTCTAAGAATAGATTAATTTGGCCAAGGTAAAGAAGGCAATAAAATTCCTATCTTGGCATGCAACTTTAGTCAAGCATGAGGATGACTATTTTGGTCTCATGTAGAGCTATTGATTTCTCCTTGGTCTGGTCTCTCTGTTGGTGAATCATGTGCTTGTATGGTTTAGTGGTATTTCTTTTTGTTTATGTCAAAAATGGAATTTTGTCTAATGTGTTTTCTATTTGGTGTCAATATGAAGGGTTTTGGCTATGTCAATAATTATCTGTTAATGTCAGTGGTATTGAATTTAATAGATTTTTATGTAGCTAATAACTTATAGGGTTGATGTCACTTGTGGGTCTTTGTAGTCAATGGTGTTCTAGTCCTTATGTAAAAAAATTTATACGCTTTGATCTATCTCAAACTATTTATGTATCTATTTCTATTATCTTAATATAAAGGGAGAGCGACCTAACCCTCACTTTAGTTATAAAAAAGGATATATTTCAGTGAACTCTCTCCTCCTTTGGACCATGGAGCATGGGTTTCTTTTTAGTAATACTCTTAGTTTGGCCTCCATCATTCCTATTTATTCTCTGCTGCTATCCTCTTGTAAGTACAACACACGATCGATTACTTAGGTCAGTAAGAACATCCTCACCATGATTAGATTCATAATCCAAGAAGCTAATAGTAGAGTCACTATAAATTTTAGAGTTTCCTTTAGGAGTAGTCATTTCTTCAACCACTTCTCTACTAATGTTGATCTACATATGTCTATTAATTTTAGGGCATGAAGTCTCATCATGAGCCATTGTGAGATGAAAGTCACACAACATTATTAGTGTAGCCACTAGTAGATTTTGTTTCAATAGCTAGTCTTTATGTGCAAGGTGGAAGTCTTGCGAGCCTAATATTATTATACGGAACATAATTCCTTCTTGAAATAGCTTGATACATATAGGTTGTTGCATTTGTGGAATTTTCTTTTTCAATGCAATCAAATCATTTGCAAGTTTTTAGACCAGTAGATCAATGGAAGGAGAAGAAGTGGTTAGGACTATCTTACCTTTTTATAATTCTTTCTTCCATTTTCATGTAGTAAGGAGGTCACCTTCAATCTCTACCACCATAGTTTGGGTGGCATTGCAATAAGTAACCCTAGTCCTTCTCAATGAAAACTTATATCAAGTGGCTAGGCATTTACGAAGAAGCACTTTTGATTTTTAGGGGTAGATCTTTTAGCCTATTTGATTTTGTTCACTGACTTGTTAAACTTTACCATGAACTCCCTCATTGGTTCATGTGTCTCCTTCTTCATATGTGTTAATTGTGCTACTTGAGAGAATGCCCATTTTCTACACTTTTAAAACTTTCTTCAAAAAAAATTTTCATGTCATCCCAACCTCTAATGGATCCATTTAGCAAGTGATAGAACCAATCAACAGTAGCATCAATCAATGATTCAATGAATAAAGAGACTACTACATATTTGCGTTGCACTCCTAAAACTCTAGAGGTGACAAAGAAGCCATTGATTTGTACATCCAAGTACTGATTTTCCCATCCCCTTTAAATTTAGGGATATTCTTCAAGTTAACCCATGAGGAATATTATGGAGTTGATTTCCCAAAGCAAGAGGAACAATAGTATCACCCCATGGTATAGGTGGTTGTTGATCCATATTTTGGGTGTAACTTTGTTGAAAATTTATGATGATGGGTGGTGCAAGTCAAAATTTAGGGGTCTTAGCAAAGTACTGAATTAAGCAGCAAAACATAAACAGTAACACAAAACCAACTACACCACAACAAAATGAATCTATTTATTCAGCAACAACAAAAATGATTACAGGAGTACAAAATTCTTCACACAATCTCCAATACAACGGTCTCTGTTTACAGAACTTCTTACATAATCTCTTTTCTCCAAGAGATCAAACCAAGAAAAATCTAATTGAACCCTTCTCAGAAGTAGAAGGTATTTATGAAACTTTGCCCAAAATAGTTTAACTACCCTATTTGTTAAGAAATTGAATAAATTGTCATAACTGGAAATTGTTGGGAAAATGTGTCCCAACCTTGCAATTATATAAGGTTTATTATTGATAGGATATATTTATTTATATATATTTCCTAGTTACACCTATAGGTACAATATACAATGGGAGCATGGGGTGGAGTGGGATGCGTGTTAGCATTTTTTTGTTAACAAAAACTATTAAATTATCGACATACATTAAATTAATAATATATTATAAATCTGGATCATTCATTATTAGCTTTTAGATCTGATGGTAGATATTTTGTTGGCTTGTCTTTCCCTAGAAGGTAACCCTATTTTATGAGGCATTGCATTATAGCCGCAATATTGTGATGTATTCTAAGAGTCTGATAGCGGTCATATTGTCTCTGGATCTCAGGTGGTGATACTCCTATGAGAAGCTTTCTTTGCAAGTATATTGTAATCTTTGTGATTTCTAAATAATATATTGGGCAGCATTTGGATTGTAGGGTTTTTCTCCCGAAAGGGTTTTCCCCATGTAAATCATTGTGTTGTGGTATGCATGATATCTATGTTTATTTTTGTTTAAGTTTTTGTAACTCTTAAAGATCTATAAAGTTTTTCATTATCCTTCTCTCAAGATTAGTGTAAGAAGTTGTTCAGCTACCTTAGCTTCCTTACAAGTGCTATCAAAGCCTGATCACCTTTGGTTTCAGTTGTGGGTTGTTGGGTTTTTTGAACTAATCCATATTTGAGTGGGAGCTTGTGTAGAAGACACTTTGTGATCTTGTTGCAGGAATTTTTAGATGGCAAGTTCATTAGGGAGAATAGAGGTGGATAAATTTTCTGGAAATAATTTTGAAATGTGGAAGTTGAAGATGGAGGATCTGTTGATAGATCAAATTTTGTGGGATGTTGGTGATGAGAAGGTTTCAAGGCTTGCAGATCCTACTTTGGCTGTTCAATATGATGTTATGGACCATAAAGCCAAGGGTCCACTAGTACAAAAAGAGCAATATATTACTAAAAAAACTACTAAAAAATGCTTATAAATGAACAAACATGGTCACATGACCATTAGTAGTTTATTGACAATCATTTATAATGCGACCAAATTGATGACTAAACCATTTTTAGTTATTTATTGGTTGTTTTGATTGATTGATTTGGTAGTATATTTAGTCGTTGATTTAGTCATTGATTCCTATAATTTGGTCACTTATTTAGTCATTTTTTATTCACTGATATATTTAGTCATTAATTTATTCATTGATTCTTGTTAGCTGGTCACTTATTTAGTCATTTTTATTCACTGATTTCTGTCCATTGGTAGTGTATTTAGTCATTGATTTTAATCATTTTGATCAATTTGGTAGTATATTTAGTCATTTTTATTCACTGATTTAACACTGGTGATATATTTAGTCATATTTATTCATTGTTCACTGATTTCTGTCAACTGGTAGTATATTTAGTCAATTTAATTATTAATTGACGTCAATTAGTAGTATATTTAGTCATTTTGAAGCTTGCAATCTATGTAGATTTCCATCTGGCATTAATTGTTCACTTCACACATGTCTCTTTGATTATATTCATTAAATGCTTTGTAAGAGGGGTGTTGGGAGCTAAGCAATTATAATCCACATTTGGATCTCATCTGCCTTGGTTTTATTTCCCCACCGGCTTGAATGACTTCAATTCATTATGTTGGCTCATGCGATCCTGTTTTTATGCAAGAGACCATGGTATTTGTGTCATTATTTCATTCTTGCCTCTTCATTTTGCTCTTGCTGTGTATCTGCAATGTCTATCTATCCCCACAATTGTCAACTTCATTTGCCCGTTCAACCATGGGAACAACCAATGCACGGAAGCATCAACTCAAATTTCATGGCTAGGGCCTTCAAACTGCTCAATGAAGAGCCAATGGAGGATGCTTCGATAGATGTATGTGATAGAGATCTTCTGCTACAATCCAAGGTATGTTATGCTTTGCATCTGGTATCTCATTTTCTCTCAAATGTGATGGACTTATTTCATCAGGTTGATAAGGTTAAAAGGATAGCATCAATGTTTGTTCATGACTACCTAGTCCCAGATTTCAAGCTATTTGAAGCTTTTGCTACTTATAATCTCCATGATGGCTCAACCTTGGTAGGGGGACTCTTCTTCCATGAAGATATCATTAATAAACCCAGTTTTAACTATGTTTATCAAGCGATGATTTCAAGTTTGTAATCAAGAAACAAAGAGCTCTTTGATAATTCACTGCGGGTTCACAATTCTGCATTTGGAAGGTCCAAGAGGGAAAGGATAGAGGAAGTATTCAATGCATGGAGCTTCTTGTCAAATTTCCAACCACCGGTAGTTCCCTCCACCAATGATGACACAATCCTTTATGCAGAGAATCCAATTGGGGGTTCATGGCTTTAGGGTTGCAGATTTAAATATGGACAACATGTGAACCACTCTTTCTATTTTAAGTTTTTGGCTTCACTGTAACTTTGGTTTCCTTTTTGGCCAGAAAGGGCCTTTTAGATCTGTAGCTCTATTCAGGGCTCTTAGTTAAAATGCTCTGATATGTTATCTTTTTGGCCAAGAAGGGCCTTTTTTGTAATCTATAAAAACATTTTTATTAATACTAATATATTATGATGCTCTAAGCATCCTTACTGATTCAAAAAAAAGTCAACCCTGGTTCATGTGTTGTCTCAGTAAAGACCCGCACCATGAAAGAATCCATTAATTATACATAAATTCCAAATTAAGTTGATGAGAAAAGATCTTTGATATCCAACTGGGAAGCCTTAACATCCAAAAATTACTAACCTAATGTTTCACAACAAGTTTCCCAACTATGACATCATTTTTACTTAAGAAACTGGATATTGATCCACTACCATATTGGATCTCACATGATTCTTCTTCACAAACAACAAATGATATATATTAATTGTTTAGAAACTTCCTTAATATCCCTATGTAAGCATACTAAACTAGGTGAGGTTGAGGGTTTGAAGTAGAGTACCATCTTCTTGGTATGTGCTTGACTTTGATGACTTGTATCTTGAACAAAAATAGCAAGCTAGTTGCACTGTAAAACCATTAATCATTGTTACAAAAATAACGACAAAATCCTCTTTAATTAAAATAATCCTTCTAGATATTTCAAGACAAGATATTTTAGTTAATTTCTAAGAAAGCTAATAATTTCACTATCCAAATAGCCATCGATCTATTTACTATATATAATTTCCAAGAATTTAGAATTTGAATGTAGGCTGAGTATTCCAGCAACACAGCTCTTTTGGTTGGATCCTAAAAATGCTGCAACTTATGTTCTTCTCTAAAACATATGTATAGAAGTGGGCAGGTGTGGTGAGGTTCAAATAGTAAGGAGATTGATGAAAGATAGAGGAATTAAAAAGATACCTGCATGTAGTTGGATTGAAGGGCATAAAATGGTACCTGCTTTTTTTTGTGTAGGAGACAGATCACATCCACAAACATGGGAGAGCTATGCAAAATTGGAGAAATTGGCTTGGCAAATGAAGGTAGTAGGGTATTTCTAGTTTCAAGACTTTTACTTAATGTTGTGGAATAGAAGAAAAAAGAATCATTTATCTGCCACCATAGTGAAAAGTTAGCAATTGCATTTGGTTTTTTAAACATGGCCCCTGGTACAACCATTAGAGTTGTTAAGAACCTTCGAGTATGTTCTGATTTTCACATTGCATCTAAATTCATCTCCAAGATTGTTGCAAGAGAAATTGTTCTGAGAGATGTGAACCATTTCCATCATTTTAAACAGGGACAATGTTCTTGTGGAGAATATTGGTGATGCTAAATGAAACAATCTAAAAAATAGGATTGCACTATAATAATGTGCAATACATTAGATATCCATTAATAATGAAGGGACATCCATCAAAGCATAACAGCAGGGATTTTTTTTGTCATATGTTGTAGTTACAAGTGCCATGCTAGACATACATGAAAATGTGGAAGCATAGACATACATGAAAATCTTGCTCTGTTCCTTACTACTTCTCCATTCTCATTCATCTTGTTTCTAAAGACCCATTTGGTCCCAATCACATTTTTATCAGCAGGTATAGGAACTAGTTCCCAAGTTTGATTCTTTTCTATTTGTGTCAGTTCTTCTTCCATAGCCTTTACCCAATTTTCATCATTGCAAGCTTCATTCATAGTTTTAGGTTCAACTTTTGAAAGTAAACAGTAGTTCACTTGTTCTTCTACAACTCTCTTTCTTGTCAATACTCCTTTGCTTTTATCTCCTATAATTTGATCTTTAGAATGATTAATTCTTACATACTTGGGAGTCTTAGCAGCATTTTTCGGAGCCTTTTCTTCTTCATCTTGACTATCTTCTTGTTCAACTTTTTCTTCACTTGTTATAACAACAGGTTTGTCTAATATATAGTCACTTAGGTCTGATATTCTTCCCCTGTCTTCATCAACCTTCACATTAGCACTTTCAATGATCTTCTTCAACCTCTTATTGTAGCACCGGTAGGCCTTACTCTTGGTAGAGTATCCAAGAAAGATTCCTTCATCACACCTAGCATCAAACTTGCCTAGATCTTCTTCTCTTCTGATATAACATTTACTACCAAAAAATTTGAAATATCTTATTGTAGGAACTCTTCCATACCACAATTCATAAGGAGTTTTAGCATTGTTACCTTTTATTTGAACCCTGTTAGGATGTACATAATAGTGTGTATTATTTCTCTCCAGTATACATCTGGTCGGCCAGCTTCTTTCAACAGAGTCCTAACAGCCTCTTGAACTATCATGTTCTTTCTTTCAACAACTCCATTCTACTAAGGAGTTCTAGGTGCAGACAATTGTCTCTTTATCCCTTGTTCTTCATAGAAAATATTGAAATCATTTGATGTGAACTCACCTCCTCTATCAGACCTCGAGAATTTAATCTTCAACTCTGACTCATTTTCAACCATTGCCTTGAAGGATTTGAACTTGTCTAGGGCTTTTGATTTATCTTTTAGAAAAGTGACCCAAATCATCCTGGAGTAATCATCAATAAGCAACATGAAATACCTATCTCCTTGTAGACTTCTTGTTCTTGTGGGACCACATAGATCTGTATGAACTAGCTCCAATAACCCAATGGAGGATTGTTCTTTACTTTTGAAACTTGTTCTTGTTTGTTTCCCAAATTGACGTTCCTTGCAAATGGTGTTGGCAGGCTTCACAAGCTTAGGCAAATCTCTTACATCCTGAACAGAACTTATCTTTACCAAGTTGTCAAATTTGATATGACACATCCTTCTATGCCATATCCCTCTCATCAGTCTGAGCCAATAAACAATAATCATTAGTTCCTTTCAAATGATAAACATTACCTCTGGTCTTTTTACTAGTAGCAATTATTGCTCTAGAGATTTCCATTATCTTGCATCCATTGTCCTTGAATCTTAGATCATAACCTTTGCCACACATCTGACCAACACTCAAAAGATTGTGCTTTAAACCCTTTACATACAGAACATCATCAGTATTGTGTTTACCATCAAAAGAAATAGATCATTTTCCACAAATCTTACCAGCTGTATCATCTCCAAACCTATCCAGTCCACCATCATATTTTTCAAAACTAACAAATTCACTTTTGTCACTAGTCATGTGATGTGAGCATCCACTATCAATAACCCATTCATCCTTATCTTTCTCAACCTAAACAACCAAATCACTTTCTTCTACTGATATTTCTTCCTTCACACAACTAGCAAGATTAGTAGACACATGTTCTTCTTTAATACCAATAAACAAGCATTCATTTGCACTAGTAATAGCATCATCAAATTCATCATCAGTCGCACCTTCATCATCAAGAAGATCTTTAACATAGTAGCATTTCTTTGGAGCTCTAGGATTGTTCTCAAATCTTTTTCTATTCTTTTTAATTCTTTCAGGACATCTAGAATCATAATGACCTACTTTACCACATGAAAAACATTTGAAAGGTAATTTGCCTTTGAACTTACAGGAACCTCTTTGCAATATGTCAACAAAGTTGGCTTCAATTTCATCAAAGTCATCAATAGGCTCCACTTTGTATTTTTCAGCTCTCGCAATCTTATCAGAAGTATTGGCTTTGAAAGTAGTCTCAACTTTTGGCAGAGCATCACCAAACTCTCTCATCTCAAAGGTAGTAAGATTTCCAAGTAATTGATCTTTGTTGATAGTTTTTACAGTCATTACTTCTTCAATTGCAGCTACTTTGTGACTGTAGGACTTTGATAGTGATCTAAGACTTTTCATCACAACTTCCTTATGTCCAATAGTTCCTCCCATACATTTTATTCTATTGACAAGTTCATCAACCCTTTGCATGAAGGCTGTAATGTTTTCATCTTCATTCAGCTTTAAACTCTCATATTTTGCTTTCAAGCCCTGTAGCTTGACTTCTTTTACAGAATCATCTCCTTCATACAGTTTCTTCAACTTTTCCCAAACCACATTTGTAGATTCTAGATCCATGACTTTTATGAACTCAATGTCAGTCAAAGCACTTAACAGAGCATCTCTAGCTTTTATATTCAACTCATATTCTTTGATTTCATCTTCAGTTGTCAAACCATTTTGAGGCATCGTATATTTTGATTCTGCAGCTTTCCACACTTTATAACCAAGACAAAGGAGATGGCTTTTCATTCATACCTTCCAAAGAGCATAATTTGTCCCATCAAATTGCGGAGCTTCCTTTTTAAAATACCTCTTGGATCTTCCTCAAGTTGTTAGGCTTTCTTCTGAGGAAACCATAAAAGCATGAAACCATAGACTTAATCACAATCACACATTCAACATTGGAGACACCAGATTTTTATGTGGAAAACCCTATAAGGGAAAAACCATGGTGGGTGTTAGCCCACAGAAATATATATATGTTATAACAATACCGAAAAATAGAAGCTCACTACCTATGGGGCTCACTACCCAAAATGCTCACTGCAAAGATCGGCTCGCTGCCAAGGGGTGGCTCACTGCCAAAGATTTTTGAACTGATTTGATAGCATCTAGTCTATGCCTGAGTTTAGTTCCATTGAAGCACAATATTCTTTTTCTGCTCTACTCTTCTTACTCTTCACACTTATCTTGCCATTTTTGCATACCAATGCTTTTTTGCAACTTCATTACAAGTCTTTATACAATTCATCTTGACCTTGGAATGTACATCAAGGTCGGTAATACATTCATTAACCATTGGAATAATCTCCAAGGTCGGCATTACAAAATATACATAGAAATAGGTCTGGACCTAATACAAAAATTTGCTAAGGGAAAGATGTAAAGATGTATGTTGATCATGCCACACCTTAGTTGGGACTCAAACGCAATCCTTCACGCCATGACATGCTTCTACAATCTTCAAAACATCTCCGCAAATAATGAAATCAACCAAGTTGGCCAAGACTGGTGAGAAGACTAGGTTTTCTATGAACATTCTTCATCCATGATCCAACTTTCTCTTTGCAAACAAGGGTAGGAACATGATCAGGAGACATCCACAAGCACATTGAAATCATCAGGAACAACCGCACAACTTCTAACTACTCTGTCAAGAAGATTCTTCAAATCGGAGCACATAAACAACACTGTCGACTACTGTCATAAGGAAAAGATCGCTTACGGACCACCAAATCATGAACCATTGGAGTTGAAGGCACATAACATCATCTTAGACTTAACTCTAGAACTGCAAGCAAAAATACTTCAATGCGGAGGAATGCAGAGCATAAAACTTTTTCCCTGTCACCACCAAACATACAGGAAAAGCAATTTTCACTCTGGTGAACATAACTCACTCAAATCTTCATATCAGAGGCTCAAACTTTAAACATAACATCTTCAGACATACCTCTAAATAACTTCCAATCCACAAACAAGTATATTTGATCTAAAGGAAATGTGGAGCTATCTGTTTTATTGTTCTTCAGAGATACTCTACAATGTACTATTTCTACATGAGGAGCAAATTTTCTCAATATCCTCAAAACTCATTACAAGCAAGCAACAAAACAAGAGCACAGTTGAGATCAATGACAACAATGATATGTTGACATTAATGACAACACTGATTAGGCACATACTTGCAATAAAACAAAGTACCACACACAACAAAAAATTATAGTTTAAAAAATGCATGAATACCAGACCTACTAGTAAGGTTCCTCGGTGATTGAATGCAATGCATCTAGCCATGCCCTTCTCTAGAAACTCTTCTATCACTTCCAAGAAATCCCCTTGAAATGGGCCTGCCCAATACATAATTTAACAAAATACAATAAAATTAACATCTTCAAGTGATTGTGTTCCAATTCATCAATGCAAAAAGAGGGACATCAATGAGCCTTACCTATTATTGAGCACGAATTCAACCCCTGTACAATGCATCCAATGCATGAACAATGTCTTGAGCGTAGAGGCGGTCAAGTTTCTTTTGTTTTAATTATTTTTTATGGAAAAAATTTCCCTCTCTAAATTTCCCTCTTTCTAATTTGAAATATTTTTTTAATTTCCCTCTCTTTCTAATTTATATTTGTGTGACTAATTATTTAGTCATTTATAGCTGTGTTTTTTACCCACCATCAAATTAGTCATTTATAGTTGTGTTGGCAAAAATGAATCGAATTTAATCATTTTTAGTTGTCGTGACTAAACGTTTTAGTCACGTAGTCATTTATTTGCCAAAATTCTACTAGTGGTTTAATCAGATTATGTCTGGCAAACTCTGTTTTAATCAATTTCCATGAAGAGACCTCTGCACAAAAACTATGGAAGAAGCTTGGTGAGATGTATGAAGCCAAATCTTTAGTGAACAAGATATTCTTGAGGAAAAAATTGTATTCCTTGAGAATGGAAGAGGGTGGATGGATTATAGACCACCTAGAAGCATTCAATATGCTGGTAGCTCAATTGGCATCAATTGGTGTCAAAATGGATGAGGAGGAGAAATGTTAGATATTGTTTTGTTCTTTGCCTGATTCATGGGATTCTCTTGTTATGGCTATTGGGAGTACTTTTGTTATATTATGTTGAGTACACAAGACAACTGAGAGGGGGGGTGAATCAGTTGTATCAAAAATTTCAAACCCTCACAAACATTTAGATCCACGTTAACCTTTAAACATGTTATGATGCTTAAGCATGAAAAGCAAATAACTAAAACTGAATCATAACAAAACCACACATACGAGAACATCATATTTTCATGGAAAACCCTAAAAGGGAAAAACCATGATGAGGATTAGCTCACAATATAATGTAGTAGCAATACTAAATTACAAATGGCTCACTGCCAAAGGGTTCACTACCCAGGGCTTACTGCCCAAAAGAAAGAATGCTCACTGCAGGTGGACTCACTGTCCAAGTGAACTCACTGTCACTGAGAAAGAAAGAGAGAAGAGAAAAGTAGCTCACTACTAGGATTTGAACTGATATAATTGCATCTAACCTATGCATGGAGTTCAATTCCAATGAAGCTCAATATTCACCACAATATAAACAACACCTTCGCAACAACACTGAAAATAGTAGACACCTTCTGCTCACTGCATCCAGTAGCCTAACACATGAAATATCTCACTGCATCAATTAAATTCACATCACAAACATCATATCCTTCATGCTTACTTACATCCACGAATCCTTGACACTTATTTATATCATCATCAATCATGAAAACATTTTCCAAGGTTGGCAACACATCTTAACCCATAAAATTCAAATTAGATCTGGACCTAAACATTCCTATGGAGGAAAGGAATGAATGCACAGACCATGCCACATCCTAACACAGACCTAAATTCTCTCTTACACGTTATTCCACACTTCCTCAATCAACAAAGCATAACTGAAATTAGTACAAACAACCAAGTCAACCAAACTTGAGTTAACACTATAGACTTTTAAGCACACGCTTCCTCAAAGGTAAACACACCTCATGGATCTTACACAAAGCTTTAACATAATCTTGAAACATCCACGAATATCTTGAAGTCACCTAAAAACCAACAAATTTAACCACAACTTTCACCCAAAGAAAGTTCACAATCTTCTTACAAACAACACTATCGAAACAACAGAAGCATATCCTCAACATCTTCAGCACCTCTACAAAGCAACCAAATCACTTTTAGCAAGACAACTTAATCAAACAAAAATAACCTCATCAGAAGACACAATTGACACCAATGACAACACAAGCTTGTTGACATCAATGACAACATCGATTAGCACATACTTGCAACAATCTCCCCCTTTGTCACTGATGGCAACACATAATGTGAAAAACCATAAAGACACGACTCTGCACTAATCTTTTTTACTTTATTACTCTCCCCCTTTCTTTTACACATCTTACTTTCTCTCTGAGTACTAACTCTTTTCTTTTTCACATTCTCTCTCCCTCTTAGTTTTTCACATGAACTCTCTCCCCCTTTGACACCAATGGCAAAGGGTGACACAACTTTTTCTAGATCTCTCTCTTTTTATGATATTGCAGATACTTACACTGCTCACTATTTCTTTGAATACTCCCCCTTAGGAGTACACACCAACTCTTACTCCCCCTGTTTGCAACAATCATCAAAGCTACTACCTACTCCCCCTAAGAGGTAGCTTCCAACACCACTCCAGAAAAGAATGAATCTTGAAGTACACTGGACTGATGCACCTCCTTATGCATCTAGTTCAAAGGAGGGGTAATAACCCCTAACTTCTCCTATAGATACTCAAATGTATCCTTAGGAAGAGCCTTAGTGAATATGTCAGCAACCTGATCCTTTGTAGGCACATACTCAAGCTTTACCTCATTCTCTGCAACCTTCTCTCTCAGAAAGTGATACCTGATTGAAATATGCTTTGTTCTTGAATGCATCACTGGATTCTTTGAAATGTTAATAGCACTTGTATTATCACATAAAATAGAAATTGGCTTATCATACACAACTTTGATATTCTTCAAGTTTTGTCTCATCCATAACACTTGTGTGCAACATGATGCTGCAGCAACATACTCTGCCTCTACTGTAGATAAGGACATTGAATCTTGTTTCTTACTTAACCAAGACACCAATCTGCATCTAAGAAAGAATGCACCACCACTTGTACTTTTCATGTCATCTACACAATTAGCCCAATCTGCATCTGTATAAGCACATAAAGTAAAGTTAGTATCTTTTGGATACCATAAGCCATGATCAAGAGTGCCCTTAAAATATTTGAATATCCTCTTCACTACCATAACATGTGATTCTCTAGGATTTGCTTGAAATCTAGCCACAAGACAGACTGCATGCATAATATCTGGTCTAGTAGTAGTTAGATACAGTAATCCTCCAATCATTGATCTGTACTTTCTCTGATCAACCTTAGGAGATTCACCATTCTTGCTCAACTTACAACTAGTAGCCATAGGAGTACAAACTAGTTTAGAATCTTCTATTCCAAACTTCTTTAACAATACTTTCACATACTTTAACTGAGAAATGAAAATACCCTTATTTGTCTAATTGATCTGTAACCCAAGGAAGAAGTTCATTTCTCCACACATTGACATTTCAAATTCTTTCTGCATCTCATTTGCAAAACTCTTACACATACCTTCATTTCCACCAAAAATTATATCATCTACATACACTTCCACAATCAAAATTTGATCTCCACTTACTTTGATGTACAAATCTCTATTTGTGGAGCCTTTATTGAATCCTTGTTGTAATAAGTATCTGTCCAACCTTGCATACCAAGCTCTAGGGGCTTGCTTCAATCCATATAGTGCCTTCTTCAACTTGCAAACCATATCAAGTTTATCTAATAACTGAAATCCATCCAGTTGTTCTATGTACACTTCCTCTTCCAATTCACCATTCAGGAAAGCAGACTTCACATCCATTTATTATACTTTGAAATCCTTATGTGTTGCAAAAGCAAAAAACATCTTAATGGCCTCCATTCTTGCCATCGGAGTATAAGTTTCCTCATAGTCTATTCCTTCCACTTGTGAGTAGCCTTTACACACAAGTCTTGCCTTATTCCTCACCACTTCTCCATTCTCATTCAGTTTGTTCTGAAACACCCACTTAGTTCCAATTACAATTTTGTTCTATGGTCTTGGGACAAGTTCCCAAGTCTGATTCTTCTCAATCTACATTAGTTCTTCTTCCATAGCCTTGCTCCAACGCTCATCCTTGCATGCCTCAACCACTGTTTTAGGTTCAAATTTAGAAATTGAACATAGATTTACCTATTCTTCAGCAGCTTTCCTTCTTGTCAATACACCTTTGCTCTTATCATCAATGATCTGATCTTTAGAGTGATGCTTCTACACATACTTGGGAGTTTTAGGGATTCTTTCCAGAGCTTCTTGTTCTTCAACCTATACTTCTTTTTCTTTAGCCTTTTCTTCTTCACTTCTTGGAGACTCGTCTGCTTCATATCCATTTACCTCTAAGTTCATCTGTAGATCCCAACACCTCTAATCAACATGAATATTTCTCTATACTGGAAACAACTGTGTTCTATCAAACCAAACTTTTGTTACTCATTACTTTCAAGCCAATCATCAAAATCAGACAAAATTTTGAATGAAGATGTATCCAATCATTAATAACCATATACCAGAACCGCAGAGTGATATCTTCAATAGCGGACTAATGCAGACCAATTTACTAGAACACTGTAGCTTGATTTTATCGAATAGATATTTAGCCAAAATTCATAACATGTCTTCTTACCTGATCAAATTTTCTTGCACAACAGACTTCTTGTGGAGGATAAGATCCTCATTACGAACCAAGCTAATCTGCACAACTCTACCTTTATCCTTTGCATTCATAGTCTCTATCCTGACTTAAACCTTTGTTGCTAATCCTTAACCTTAACCCTTTGTGTTGAGACATCAACACCATTCCTTTGGTAGGGGAGAAAAGATTTTCAATAAGACAACCCCCTAAGCCAAATCTCTCAGCTCAGTTTCTAGAGGAAATATCTACACAGGATGTCGGTACAGGTTTACCATTAATCTCTGTTACTTCCTTCTTTATCCAAATCTTACTCATCTCCTTCTTAGTCTCTACCAGATCAACCTTTTGGACTAGTTTGTTATTCTCTACTAGATTATCCTTCTTCATGCTTCTGCTTCTGTAGAACTTAGAGGTATGTCCAGATCTATTGCAATTGTAGCACACAACATTTCTCTGACTGGTATTCCTTCCATTCATTCTGGATCTGCATTGGTTAGCTTTATGCTCAAATTTCTTGCATGTATAACAATAGCCAGTAAAAGATTTAACTCTCATATCCTTGTCATAGTCATTTCTCATTTGATTTCTTCACTCATTAGTTCTATATCCCATCTTATTGCATGCAAAACACCTAGTAGAGTTATGACTCACTTTATTCTGCATACAGTAGCTCTATGACTAAATTTATTGCATGTGAAGCATTGACTAGAGAAGGATGGAGCATTTTGATTCCTTCTACTTCTACATTCTATTGCTTTGTGTCCATACTTATTGCAAAAATGACAAGAACCATTGAAAGATGGATACCTTTAAGCATTTGGTTGTCTGACCAGAGGTCTTCTAGCTTTATTCTTTTGATTTTGGATCTGCTTGCTATTGTTCCTCTGATTTGAAGTATGATTTGATTTGGAACTTTCACCTTTTTCAAATCCTAAACCCTCTTTATCATTGGGACTTTTTTACTTACAATCATCTCATCAAGGTTTGCAGAACTTATCTTAAATATTCACAACTTCTTGTTCAAGCCTTATACATTCTTCAGATTTTCCTTTCACCTTTAGGATCAGATATTCCTCAACGCTTGCCTTTTCTTCAACTTGCACTTTGAGACCATTCATAGATTCATTTGCTAGCCTCAATTGTCCACTGGCTTCCTTATTTCTTTCTTTGAACTTCTTGACTTGCTCTCTTAATTTTCTGATACATTCATCTACTTCTTTAACATTCTCCTTTAGATCTTTGATTTCTTCTTCAGTCCTCACTAGGTCTTGAAGAGTAACCTTGAGTTCTTCACTACTAGTAGACATGCATTCATCTTCTGAAGATTCATCAAAAAGAGGAACATCCTTCTTGTGTGCCATCCCAAATCTACCTAAAGCTGTTAAGCTTTCTTCAAAGGAACCTTGCTCTAATACCAATTATTGAATGCACAAGACAACTGATAGGGGGGTGAATCAATTATATAAAAAATTTCAAACTCTTGCAAACATTCAGTTCCACATTAACCTTTAAACATGTTATGATGATTAAGCATGAAAAGAAAATAACTGAAACTGAATCATAACAACACCACACACAAGAGAACACCATATTTTATGTGGAAAATCCTAAAATGGAAAAACCACGGTGAGGATTAGCTCACAATATAATGTAGTAGCAATATCAAATTACAAAAGGCTCATTGCCAAAGGGTTCACTACCCAGGGCTTACTGCCTAAAAGAAAGAATGCTCACTGCAGGTGGACTCACTGTCCAAGTGAACTCACTACCCACTGAGAAAGAAAGAGAGAAGAGAAGAGTGGGTCATTGCCAGGATTTTAACTAATATAATTTCATCTAACCTATGCATGGAGTTCAGTTCCAATGAAGCTCAATATTCACCACAATACAAACAACACCTTCGCAGCAATACTAAAAATAGTAGACACCTTCTTCTCACTGCATCCAGTAGCCTAACCCATGAAATCTCTCACTGCACTGATCAAATTCATATCACAAACATCATATCCTTGGCGCTTACATCCACAAATCCTTGACACTTATTTATACATCATCAATCATGAAAACATTCTCCAAGGTCGGCAACACATCTTAACCCATAATATTCAAATTAAGTCTAGACCTAAATGTTCATATGGAGAAAAGGAATGAACGTAGACCAAACCACATCTTAGCATGGACCTAAGTTCCCTCTTACACATTATTCCATGCTTCCTTAATCAACAAAGCATAACCAAAATTAGTGCAAACAACCAAGTCGGCCAAACTTGAGTTAACACTATGGACTTTTAAGCACATGCTTCCTCAAAAGTAAACACACCTCATGGATCTTACACAAATCTTTAACATAGTCTAGAAATATCCACAAATATCTTGAAGTCACCTAAAAACCAACAAATTTAACCACAACAACTTTCACCTAAAGAAAGTTCACAATCTGCTTACAAACAACACTGTCAAACTCTACTACACAAGAAATCACTTTCCAGAGCATAAAATAACAAACATTCTGGATTGAAGATAGATAAGGACCTTATAAGAACACATTCATAACTGCAACACCTGAAACCACTCTGCGGAGAAATGCGGAGCAAAACACTTTCTCCCAGACACACTACAAACATTGTTAAACATAGTTCTCAAATTGGTGAACACAACTTTCACTGCACAAGGATTCGAAGCACCAAATTCTAGATTTAGCATCTTCAAACACTTCTAATAAACATATCCAAACTACACACTCATATCTTTAACACAAAAGAAATGTGGAGCAAAAATGTAAACAACACTCTGTAATCCAGAAGACTTCTTCAACACACTATTTCCAATGTTAGTCAAATTTTCTCAAAAGCACTTGGAAACCCAACAACAAAAGCATATCCTCAACATCTTCAGCACCTCTACAAATAAACCAAATCAATTTTAGAAAGACAACTTAATCAAACAACAATAACCTCATCAGAAGACACAGTTGACACCAATGACAACACAAGCTTGTTGACTTCAATGACAACACCGATTAGAACATACTTGCAACATATTGAAGACTGAAGATGTGGTGGGTTCTTTTCTTTCTGAAGAGATGAGGAGGAAGGTATCCATTAGTTCCAAGGAGGCCCTAAATGTTCATGGAAGACCTAAGGAAAAGGGAAAGAATAATGAGAAGCATGATAAGTCCAAGTCCAAGGGGAGATCCAAATCTCCTAGAAAGTCCAAAGTTGTTTGCTGGAACTGCGGTAAGCCTGCACATATTCATAAGAAATGCAAAGAAGAAAAGAAGAAGAAAAAGAAGAGATTTGATTCTAATTCTGAGTCTGAGAAGGAAGATGGTGATGCATTCATTGTATCTTTGGCAACTCGTGTAGGTAATGATGCATGGTTAATTAACGCAGGTGCATCTTTCCATATGACCTTTAATAGAGATTGGTTTTCTGAATATGAAGAATTTGATGGAGGTAAGGTGTACTTGGGTGATGATTCTTATTTAAATATTGTTGTCCGTGGTAAAGTTAGAATCAGGTTTCCTGATGGTAGAATAAAAAGGATTAATGGTGTGGCATATCCCTGTAATAGCACAAAATTTGTTAGCTGTGAGCAAACTAATAGATGCAGGTGTGCAAGTAGTATTTTCTGATGCATGATACAAGATGGTTAGAGATGCTATGGTGATTGCTAGAGGTGTCAGATATGGCACATTATATAAGCTTGATGCATGTACTGTTGAGTGCAATAGTACTTCTGTGAAAAGCAAGTCTATGGAAGAGGTGATGGTTTCATCTTCAATAGATGGTCATGGCTTTTGGGTACCGAAGGGTACTCTTTGTTTTGAATCAAAGTTACCTATAGAGAAAACTATGTTATGGCACTAGAGACTTAGCCACATTGGAGAAAAGGGTCTAAGGACCTTAAAAAATTACAACCTTGTTGAAGGGTTGTCTGATTGCAATCTTGAGTTTGATTTATGTGAGCATTACATTTATGGAAAACAAAACTGTGTTTAGTTTTACTCGAGTTCTCATAAATCTTGTGGTGTATTGGATCTTATTCATTCTGATGTGTTTGGTCCTATAGATGTTCCTTCAATTGGAAAATCCAAATATTATGTTTCATTTATTGATGACTATAGTAGAAGGACATGGGTATACTTTCTAAAGAGTTGTTTCGGGTAAAATTTGGATAGAGGTTTTGATTTGATGGTTTATGTGTATCCTCCTTTCACCTTAAACATTCAAGGATTTTAGGTCAAGTAAGAATCTACTATCAAGCCTTTAGTTACTTGGAATGTAGGGAAAATTGGAATTGTGTAGATTTGTTGTTTAATTATGCCCAATTATGCTCAAAACCCTAATTATGCAAATTTGGAAGCAAACGAATAAATCACGAAAAATGCTCACACACAGAGATACTAAATGATAATCAAATGCATACCAGATTTCAAAGTTCTGGAAGCGAAACAGTCGGGGACTAATGAACGAGTGCCCTAGTCCATTGCCACCATTTTCTTCAGGATCTGGAAACCTTGTCTACAACTTGTTCCTGTTGTCCTAGATATTTTCCTATTGTGGGATCTGGAGGACTAATGAGTAGGCGCTCGATTCTAGGTCCCTGTTTTGTCCTCAGATCTATAATTTTGATAGTCTGCAATGCTCTCCTGCAACTCCACTTTTCCTGCTCCCGCACCCTGTAACCTGCAATCACAGAAAAATAGGTTGGGGATTGTGGTGTTTAGAGGCTTGCCTCAGTCAAGCCTTAGAGAAACATTCAAGTCTTTTGAACACCGTTGTCAGAGAAAGAGTGTGTATCCCTGCGGGATAGAGCAAAAATCCAAATGATAAATGATTGAAAACACAATTGATGTCACCTTGTAGTGAAGATCTCATGGATGGAAGAAGCTCTTCATGCCATAAGGAGATGGCTGCTCAAATCTGCAAATACAAACACAATAACAACACAAAGTCTGCTCTACAACACACAATGAATGCCTTGAATCACTTCTACACAAGCTCATGAATCAAAATTGCCATCTAATGTCCACCTAGTTTACAAATGAATGCTTAAGCATGCTTATATATGCAACTACAGACATTCCCGCCAAGAATTTCGTAATTGAAACTTACTATCTCGACATAGGACCTAAATAACAGTCACAAACTGACACTTAAAAATTGGTCCTAACCTAAAATAGGGCAGGACTAGGGTGCGGGTGCCCAAGTCCACACCCTATTTTAGGTAGGGTTATTGTTAGGTGCATCCCCTGAGTCCAAATTGCCATGGAACTTCAGGGTTTTCTCATCAGGATGTCAGATTAACATGAAAGATATTCTAAATGCATAAACAGGACCCGAGAGCTAAACCTTAAGAGGGAAAAGCCCCCAAGGGGACATTTTCTGAAGTAACATTTAGCCCCCACTTTAATGTATGTAATAAATGCAAGGCCAATACATGTATTAAAGTATGATCAACAAACATGCCAAACACGGAGAAGACATGCCAATCATAGAGAAGACAATAACAAGCACACAACACATAGAGAAGACAGTTACAGTCACGCAGAACACAAAGAATACAACATTGAAGACAGTGAATGCAAAGAAGACATAGATGATTTTCTTTTCTTTTTATTTTTCATATATATGAAATGCAGATGCAAGTACAAGAAAGTAAACACACCACCCATAATGCAGGAGGGACTCATCACCACCGGTCTTTAAACTACACATGGGGCAACACACACGCAATACATGCAAACAAAATAAGTACACCATACAAATACCAAAGCATAGGAGGGACTCATCACCACCGGTCTTTAAACTATGCTTGGGAACAAACATGCAATAGACACACACTTGGAAGACACAGAGAAAACACGACAGACAAGCGATGGAGTGTTCCTATTTATAGGTTCAACACCATCTCAGACACATTACAGACACACACCAATGATTGAGCTTCACCACAACAATCACCAAAGACACGCTTAGGCTTGAGTTAGTCACAGAACCACTCCTTGCCTCGCGATGAGGACTTTTGAAATTGACAAGATGTGCACTCTCCATGAGAAATACACCATCCTCGCCTCTGCAGAGGGCTTAAGATAGAAAATGGATGTGATATCCCCACCTCTGTAGAGGGCTTAAATGATAGATTTCAAACAAATCTCAGAGTGCAGGAGGGACTCATCATCCCTGGTCTTTAAACTGCACCTGAGAACAAGCACATTGATAACATCTATAATAGACAACTTACCTTATATATGCCCCCACCTTAAGGTGGTTGATATCAGGTATTGATATCAAGCACGTTAAGGTAGGAAGAAAACACACAAGGGAACATAAGCTCACGCAAAGCCCATGCCCCCTGGAGGTGACATGTACTTTACGATCGCCAAATGTTCCCACAAACACATCCCTGCAAGAAAAGTGTTAGTGTCCAAATAATCATGATAAACAACAACATCAATGCATATGATCAATCACACAAAGAGCCAAGGTTATACTACAATTTCAGAGATCGAGGATAACTATGGGGCTATATCATGAAAATCTCAGAACCGAGTGTCACCAAGGTGAGATTTAAAGACAAACAAAGTGTATGGAGCAATAGTGTTGTTAAGGTTTGTAAGAGAGATAAGACATCATCAAGATTCACATGACAAAGTGAACGGAGTGATTCTACTAGCCAAGCGTTAGATAATATATATCAACCCCATCATCAAATACGAACTAAGTCCAATTTTTTATTTCTCGCTAAAGGGACGCTAGGTCCGCATCAATATAATATGTTTTTCGTCATCCGCCTGCTAGATATAAACACTAGAGGAAGGGAAACAATAAATCAAGAGAGGAAAAACAAGTGCCTTAGGGACAATCACGTAGGAGGGTGCCCCCAAGTTACCAACCACTATGCTATGTCCGTAAGTCACAACACACAACGATGAAAATAGAGGAGAAGCAATATAGAAGAATGATGATACAAATAGAAGAAGGGTCACAACAGAGGCAGCCTCCTGGTATCCAGGACCTTACAAGAGAATCAAGGGTCATCCCAGGAGGCCTAAACAACATATAACACATCACAGGGGAAACACAACATGAGAGATAAAGGGTTAGAGATAATTACCTGGTAGGGACATCGAAATAAGTGTTGTCATCAAGTAAATCATTGTCATCTTCCCACTCCTGAATGTTAGAGGAAAGTGGGATATAAGGTACTATAGCCCAACTCTTGTTCTTGTTTTCAAGTTGTCCATTCTTAAGATCTTCTTGGTTTGGTTCAATGTTTGGTGAGATGTTTTCTTATTGAGATGCAAGTTGTTGGGCATATTCTTGTTGTTTCCTCCTCCTTTCTCTGGCTTGTCTATTTCTTTTTGTCTTACCACTTACCTCTTGTAAGATAGTGTTTCTCTCTTTCATCAATTATTGTGTTTTAGAGGAAGTACCAGGATCAAATCTCATTTGTCTAGGTGGAATATTCTGTTGTTGACGACTACCTCCCGATCCTTGTAAGGATGACGGGGGAGGAACCTCAGCATAGGGTCCTTTCTCTTTCAATCTAGGATTCTCTTCAATGTGGGTTGTTCGTCTCTTGTTTTTCCTTGCATAGAAGGACCGACCACTTGATGTAATAATTTTGCTTTGTAATTTTTATAGCTCAAAAAGTTAAAGTCTATCCATGGCTCCAGTTCCTTTTCAGATTTTTCCCAAAAGTAATCTAGTGCAGAATGTTGTCTTGTAACCAAAGGTTTATACTTATTGCGAGGGATAGTATGTACTTGTCCATTCAAGGGAAATTTTACACAATTATAAATTGTTGAAGGGACAGCTTTTATAGCCTTTAATCATGGATGTACCAATTTTATGCAGAAGAGGTCAGAAATGGGGACAACATCAAACCATTGTTCTACATGTTTCTCAAATACAGTGACCAACAAAGATATCTTCCCATAAGTGTTCATAAAGGTTCCCTTATGTGTCTTAATCATCATATCCGAAGGGTCATAAGAGTCTTACATTAATTGATGTGATAAGAGGAACTCTTCTATGGAGACATTAGTCATACAATTAGGATCAATGAGGGTTCCATCCATAGGATTTCCCATTATCTTCACAGTGATATAAAGAGGTCCTTCAGTGTCTCCAATTGTTCTATCATGAGGTGTAAACACAAGTTCAGGTTCAGGGACCTTTCTTTTCATGTAAGGCCTAGGAGGGAACCTATTGTTATTGTTGATATTAGAAGCCATATGTAATTTTATTCAAATCAATGCTATATCTGATTTTAAAATTTTTGCAAAAGACAAGTGCAAAACTATGTATGAAAATGACCTAAAATGCTTGATTTTTTTGATTTTTTCAATGCAAATAAGTGAAAGGAAAGGTGTTGTAAGGAAATTGATTAGGGGCAGCGAATAATATGTCTAATATCAATCCAATAAATCCATAATATCCTTTACAATACACTTTTGATGCAAATCTAAGATGATGACAAGTCAAAACCTAGTGAAAATACACTAAAACATGCAAATTTTCAAGACTTTTTAATGCAAAGACCCAAAAAAAGGGGTGTTGTAAATAATTTTAGGAGGTTCATTAGATTATATCAGTAATTTCAGTCACCTAAATCCATAAAATCTTTCACAACACGCTTGGAGTGCAATTCTAGGTCAAACCCTAGGTCAAATATATGCAAAATATGCAATTTTTCACCAAATTTCCACTGTAAGAGCCCAATAAAAAGGTGTTGTAAATAATTTTAGGAGGGGAAGCAGATAATAACCCTAATAGCAGCCAATTAGTGCAAAAACATTCTTGGCAACACGCCTATGATGTAAATCTAGAGAGTTGATAAGGCCAGATCTAGTGAAAAATCTAGGTTTTCAAACCCTAGGCATGAGGTCTTAGTCCAAATGAATAAAAAATGTTATATGAATGTTTTGTAATCTGATTTATGATGAAAAATTAATTCCACTCAGATCTGAAAATGATTTTCAAACCCTACAATGCAAAATGCAAGTGCAAATCTAATGAAAAATGCTAGTTTTTTTGTTGAAATTTTCTATGTAAAAATGCAATTTTTTGAAATCTAAATACAAATTTACACTAAAATGCAACACTACAGACAAATTTAAATTTGAATGAGTGTCTAAGATCAGTATAAAAATCTGAAACAAGATTTTAGCTACAAACCCTAGTTTTTGAATTTACTAGGTTATATGAAAAATTTAAAATTTCCAACAAAACTGTTGAGTTGTTTGTAGCTTCGATCAGATAATGTATTTATTATGATCATAATAAATATGAATATATAATTAATATTAAATATTACTTATATATTCATACTTAATATATAAGGTATGTTAAAATAAATATGAATTTAGCATGATCAAATGATATATTACCAAAGTATAAACACCGACTACAATTCAAACGGTGATTAGCAATTGCTAAAGCAATGGAAAGGTGACGAAGTCACACCTGTGATAGGTGTGACTCCTTGAGGAGTCATGTCTATCACAGATGTGACTCCTACCGTCACTCATATATATATCAACGTCTTTGCCCTACAATACCATGAAAAAGACAGAGAAATCGGAAGTGTATGAGAAGTGGAAATTGCATCTGCAAAATAAAAGAAAGTAATAAATTAAGTCTGCAATACAAATATCCAACATTAAGAAGTTATCCAAGTTAGAGATCATAAGTTAGATTTGAATTTACATGGTATCACAGCCAGGTTAAGCAGAATCCGGGCAGAAAATTGAACTTGAGAAATTTAGATTTAATACATCTCATTTCTCAAATGGCAGCAGTAATCTGATTCGAAGACAAATTGGAAGGAGGAAATAACTTCTCATCATGGAAATTTAGAATTATGATGATACTAAAAGAAAATAAAGTTGATTCATTTGTGAGAGAAAACAAAACGGAACCAAAGAATGATCCTGATAAAACGACATGGATTGAAGGAAATGACAAAGCCATGAAAATCATAGTTGATGGAGTTAGAGATCATATCGTGCCAATTCTGACAAAACATGAGACTGCATATCATATGTTTAAGTCACTTGAAAGCACTTATGAAATTAATAACTCCAGCAGAACCTTAGCCCTAAAGAGAGAAATAAATCATATAAGTATGAACAAAGGAGAATCTATCAATGCATACTTTATGAGAATATCTGCACTAAGGGATCAACTATCAACACTTGGGTACCAAATTGAAAACAAGGAACTAACACTTATTGCCCTAGATGGTCTTCCAAATTCCTGGGAGACATTTGTTCAAGGCATTAGTGCAAGGTCTAAATTTCCAAAATTTGACCGCCTAAGATCAGACTGTCTTCAAGAAGAATCTAGACAGACAAAGAAAGGGTCAAAACAAAAAAATATAGATGAAGATCTTCATGTTCTAAATACAAACTCTCACAAGAAAGAGAAGAAGAAACACTTCAAGAAGAGGAAAAATCATCACGGGAAAGGTTCATTCAAGAAAGACATTTCTCGCATCCAATGTTTCAAATGCGACCAATATGGACACTATGCAGTTAGATGTCCTGACAGAACCAAGCAATAAGCATCTTATGCCAAAATAAAGGAGCATGAATCTGAGAAATATGTATTCTACTCTGCACTTTCAAACCAAGTAACAAATAAATCCAACACCTGGGTTATAGATAGTGGTTCATCAAGACACATCACAGGGTTTAGGGAACTATTAGACACCATGGTAGAAGAGACTGACAAAGAAGTAACAATTGGAGATAACTCTGTACATCCAGTCAAGGGTGTTGGCACATGCACCCTCAAATTAAAGACTGGCATCTCCATCCAACTTACTGGAGTATTGTTTGTTCCAGGCATCAAAAGAAATCTAGTCTCCATATCTACACTTGAAGATAATGGATATAGGGTGACCTTTATGGATAGCAAAGTATTGGCATGGCCAAAGAATTCTACTATTAAGAAAGCCAAAACCATAGGTCATAGACAAGGGTACTTGTACGAGTTATGTACGGAACCAAATCTAGCCCTAATTCATGAAATTGCAGACTCTAATGAAATATGGCATAGAAGACTAGGACACCTAAATTTCCATGCCCTATCTTCCATGGAAAGACTAGTTACAGGGTTACCCAAACTCAAACAATGTAATTGAGGGGTATGCAAGGGGTGTGCCTTAGGGAAAAATACAAAAGGGTGCTTTCAAAATAGTTCTAGCAAAACAAATAATGTATTAGAACTAGTCCACTTAGATTTATGTGGACCCATGTCTGTACCCTCCTTAGGTGGGTTTCTATACTATGTAATCTTCATTGATGACTTCTCCAGAAAGACATGGATCTATTTTCTTAAATGTAAAGAATCACAGGAAATCCTTAAAAGATTTAAGGAATTCAAATCCATCACTGAAAACTCTTCCAGGAGAAAAATAAAAACCTTAAGAACAGATAATGGGAGTGAATACACTTCAGACATTTTTAAAGACTTTTGTAAAAACACTGGGATTAAGAGGGTTCAGTGTACCTTATAATCCTCAACAAAATGGAGTTGCAGAAAGAAAAGAAAAAAAGGCATCTTTGTAGGCTATAGTGAAACATCAAAAGCTTATAGAATATATATACCTGGTCAAAGACAGATTGAACTAAGCAGAGATGCGATTTTTGAGGAAGACATAGCTTTCAAAAGAGCCAGAAATTATATTGAGTCAGAAATTCAAACTTCCAACTCAGGCATAGAAGAGGATCCTGCACCTGAGTTTTAGAGGGAGTATCCTAAGGAAAATGTAAACCATGAACAAATCACATCACTAGAAAATCCCAAGAAAAGACCACTCTGGGCCACCAAAACAATGGAGGAAGCTAAAAATTATGCCGCTCCATGAAGAACTTTTAGGGAAAGCACAAGACCTAAGAGATTCTCTAGTTATGTAGCTTTAATGAGTGAATTCATTAAATCAGAACCTTCTAGTGCTATAGAAGCTCTTAAGCACCAAATATGGAAGGATGCCATGATAGAGGAGTATCAATCCATCTTGAAGAATGATGTGTGGGATATAGTACCTAGACCAAAAGGGAAATATGTTGTTTCTTCAAAATGGCTATTTAAAATCAAACATGCTGCAGATGGCAGTATAGGGAAATACAAAGAAAGATTTGTAGCCAGAGGATTTTCACAAAAGGAAGGAATTAATTACGATGAAACCTTCGCTCCAGTTGCTCGATATACATCAGTCAGGGCAGTTCTAGCTATTGTAGTAGCCAAAGGGTGGAAAGTCCATCAAATGGACGTAAAAACTGCTTTCTTAAATGGAACCATTGAAGAAGAGGTTTACTTAGAGCAACCCGAAGGATTTGAGATTCACAATGCAGGATCCCATGTATGTAAATTAAAGAAAGCTCTTTATGGACTTAAACAGGCCCCTAGAGCCTGGTATGAAAGAATTGACAGTTACCTCTTGAGATTAGGCTTCTCAAAGAATGATGCAGATCCAAATCTCTACTTCAAACAAAGCAAAGGTGATATGTTAATATTGATATTATATGTTGATGATCAATTGATTACAAGAGAAGATCACCTTATTGATCAGTGTAAGAAAGATCTAGCTTCAGAATTTGACATGAAGGACTTAGGTCTATTACACTACTTCCTTGGACTGGAAGTATGGCAGAAATCAGACTCTATTATTCTAAACCAAGGGAAGTACACAATTGATATATTAAAAAGGTTTGGTATGATGGAATGTAGACCTATGTCTTCCCCCATGGAAACAAATCTTCATAAATTGAAGGAAGCAGCAACAGATTCCACTCTTTACAGACAGATAATTAGATCCTTGATGTATTTGGTCAATACCAGACCTGATATCTACTATGTTGTAAATGCCTTAAGTCAGTTTATGTGTGATCCCAAGGAGATACATCTTGTGGCTGTGAAGCATATAGTGAGATACCTTCAAGTTACTCTAAATTATGGCTTAAAATATGAAAAGGTTGACTTAGATCTACATGGATTCACAGATTCAGATTGGGCTAGAAGTGTAACTGACCAGAAGAGCACCTCCGGATGTTGTTTCAGTTTAGGGTTAGCAATGATATCATGGATTAGCAGAAAACAATCTTTAGTTGCTCAGAGTTCTATAGAAGCCGAATATATTGTAGCTTCTATGGCTGCTAGAGAGGCAGTATGGCTTAGAAAACTGCTTGTGGGATTATTTGATAAACCTCTGAAACCAACTATCATCCACTGCGACAATCAAAGCTGTATTAAGCTATCCATGAATCCAGTATTCCATGATAGATCTAAACATATTGAGATTCCTCATCACTATGTGCGTGATATGGTGGAAAGGAAAGTGATTCAGTTGGAGTATATCAGTACAGGAGATCAAACTATAGATATTCTTACCAAACCACTCCTCAAGGTGAAAGTTGAATACTTCAAGAAAAATCTTGGTATGATTGAAATGTAAGATTCTAATTGATTTGTACTAATATATTAAAGATGTTTAATGTGTAAACTTCTTGTGTCATATGTGTGACTCTATGACATTATGGGCCTACCCATTTTGTGTTTATTTCTAAAAGGTGACTAATTTTGGATAATCTACACTTGTACCTAACATTATAAGGTGACGATCTTATAATGTTCATTAGACTAATATCATGTGACTTGATATTTGTATGAATCATGGAGTTATCATGATTAAGTTATGGTAGACATTATGTGACTTAATGTCAGTGCACATACCATAACTAGGATATATAAGGAGAATGTAATGTTCTCGAGTATAGTATATCCTTTAGTATCACAAGGTAGGTGATGCTACGTATCACGAGATAGGTGATACTATATGTCATGAGTTATGTGATATTAAATTACTTTGAGTAATTCATTACAGGTCAGATAATTGATATTCACAGAGATTATTTTGATATTGTTATCTTCCCGAGCTAAGAGGGAGTGTTGAGTTGTTTGTAGCTTTGATCAGATAATGTTATTATTATGATCATAATAAATATGAATATATAAGTAATATTAAATATTACTTATATATTCATACTTAATATATAAGGTATGTTAAAATAATTATGAATTTAGCATGATCGAATGATATATTACCAAAGTATAAACACCGACTACAATTCAAACGGTGATTAGCAATTGCTAAAGCAATGGAAAGGTGACGAAGTCACACCTGTGATAGGCGTGACTCCTTGAGGAGTCACGTCTATCACAGATGTGACTCCTACCGTCACTTATATATATCAACATCTTTGCCCTGCAATACCATGAAAAAGATAGAGAAATTAGAAGTGTATGAGAAGTGGAAATTGCATCTGCAAAATAAAAGAAAGTAATAAATTAAGTCTGCAATACAAATATCCAACATTCAGAAGTTATCCAAGTCAGAGATCATAAGTTCGATTTGAATTTACAAAAATCCTAGCAATTTTATAATGAAAATGCAATGCAAGTGATTGTAATTTTGTAATTTTGTGTAATTTAGCTAAGATCTGATGCAAAAATTAGAATTTTAATGAAATTCAAATCAATTGATGAAAACTTTATAAAAATGCAAACCCTAGATTGCAAATTTTTTTCAAATTTTTCATTTTTTTTGTAATTTTTCAAATGCAATAAGATGAACAATGAAATGAATGTAAATCTGAAACAAAACACTCAAAAAGGTGCCAAATTCATTAAAAACATGGGTTCACCAAAATGTTTAGGGTAAAATTTGGATAGAGGTTTTGATTTGATGGTTTATGTGTATCCTCCTTTTAGCTTAAACATTCAAGGACTTTAGGTCGAGTAGGAATCTACTATCAGGCCTCAGTCACTTGGAATGTAGGGAAAATTGGAATTGTGTAGATTTGTTGTTTAATTATGCCCAATTATGCTCAAAACCCTAATTATGCAAATTCAAAAGCAAATGGATAAATCACAGAAAATGCTTGCACACAGAGATACTAAATGATAATCAAATGCATACTAGATTTCAAAGTTTAGGAAGCAAAATAGTCAGGGACTAATGAGTGGGCGCCCTAGTCCATTGCCACCATTTTATTCAAGATCTGGAAAACTTATCTGCAACTTGTTCCTGTTGTCCCAGAGATTTTCCTGTTGTGGGATCCGGAGGACTAATGAGCAGGCACCTAAGTCCATGTTCCTATTTTATCCTCAGACTTGCAATTCTAACAGTCTACAATGCTCTCCTACAACTCCACTTTTCTTACTCCCGCAACCTATAACATGTAATCACAGAAAAATGGGTTGAGGGTTGTGGTGTTTAGAGGCTTGCCTCAGTCAAGCCTCAAAGAGACATTCAAGTCTTCCGAACACTTTTGTCAAAGAAAGTGTGCGTATCCCTGTGGGATAGAGGCCACAATTAATGTCACCTTGTAGTGAAGATCTCATGGAAGGAAGAAGCTCTTCATGCCATGAGGAGATGGCTGCTCAAATCTACAATTACAAACACAATAACAACACAAAGTCTGCTCTACAACACACAATGAATGCCTTGAATCACTTCTACACAAACTCATGAATCAAAATTTCCATCTAATGTCTACCTAGTTTACAAATGAATGCCTAAGCATGCTTATATATGCAACTACAAACATTCCCACCAAGAATTTCCTAATTGAAACTTACCGTGTCAGCATAGGACCTAAATAACGGTCACAAATCAACACTTAAAAATTGGTCCTGACCTAAAATAGGGTAGGACTAGGGTGCAAGCACCTAAGTCCACCCCCTATTTTAGGTAGGGTTATTGTTAGGTGCATTCCCTGAGTCCAAATTGCCATGGAACTTCAGGGTTTTCTCATCAGTATGTCAGATTAACATGAAAGATACTCTAAATGCATAAACATGACCAGGGAGATAAACCTTAAGAGGGAAAAGCCCCCAAGGGGACATTTTCTAACATAACAAGAGTAAATCTAAAGTTTTCATTTGATTTAAAGAATTTAAAGCAATGGTTGAGTTGCAGACTAGAAAGAAAATAAAATGTTTGAGGATTGATAATGGGGATGAATTTTGCTCTAATTATTTTGATAGATTTTGTAAAGATTATGGTATTCATAGAAAAAAGACAACTATGTATTCTCCACAACAAAATGGAGTTGCAAAAAGAATGAACATGACACTGATGGAGAAGGCTAGGAGTATGTTGAGTGATGTTGGTCTATAACAAAGGTTTTGGGCTGAAGCTATTGCCACTGCCTGTTACCTGATTAACAGGTCTCCAACATCAGCTCTTGTTGATAAGACACCTATAGAGGCATGGTCAGGTCACAAGCCTTCATTAAGATATCTTAGAGTATTTGGTTGCGAGGCATATGCACATGTGCCAAAGGAGAAGCAAATAAAGTTGGAGAACAAGGTTGTGAAATGTATCTTCATTGGATATAGTTATGGTGTGAAAGGATACAAGCTTTGGAATCCTGTTGCACAGAAGGTAATATATAGTAGAAGTGTTATTTTTAGAGAAACTAAGCCTTCTTCTGTTACATTGCAGCTAGAACAAAGTAAACAGGAAGATATGATTCAATTTCCTTCTACACCTGAGAAAGTTGAATCAAATCCCATGGATAAACAAGAAGTTGAGGAGAGCTCATCTAACTCTGAATCTTCAGAAGAGGAGGAAGAACCTCCAACTTAGCTTGTTCATAGGTCTACAAGGCATAGACAACCACTAGAAAGATATTCCCCTGATGATTGGAGATGTATTTTTGCTTTGAATACTAACATGGATGAACCCAGATCTATAGAAGAGGCATTAGGTATGAATTATGTAGAATCCTAGAAGATTGCTATGGATGAAGAAATGGCATCTTTGAAAAATAATGATACATGGGATCTTGTACCATTGCCTAAAAGATGAAAACATGTTGGTTTCAAATGGGTGTCCAAGAAAAAGATTAGTTCAGATGGAGGTATTGAGAAGTACAAAGAAAGGTTGGTTGTAAAAGGTTACTCTCAAGTTGAGGGTGTTGATTATGGTGAGATATTTTCTCCTATTGCAAAAATGACATCCATTAGATTTTTGCTTTCTATTGTTGTTGCTTATGATTTCAAGGTTGAGCAAATGGATGTGAAAATTGCTTTCCTTCATGGTGACTTGGAGGAGGATATTTATATGACACAGCCAAAGCACTACGTGGTGAAAGGTAAAGGTAATTTGGTTTGCAAATTGAAGAGATTTTTGTATGGCCTAAAACAGAGTCCTAGGATGTGGTACGAAAAATTTGATACATATGTGTTGAGTTTGGGATTTGAGCGTTCTAAATCATATCATTGTGTTTATTATAAAATTGATGGTGATCATTTCCTATTTATTGCATTATATGTTGATGATATTTTATTTATTGGTAAAGGGAAGGTATGATTTCATAACTGAAATCTCAACTAGCTACTAAATTTGAAATGAAAGACCTTGTTGCAGTTAGACACATTCTTGGGATGGCAATTAGAAGAGATAGAGTGAACAGAAAGCTATGGCTTGGCCAAAGTAAGTATGTCAATTCAATTTTAGAGAGGTTTAACATGCAAGACTGTAGTCCATTGTGTGTTCCCTTTCAATTGCAACAAAATTATCTATTTCAAATTGTCTAACATCTCCATCAGAGATGGAAGAGATGAGCAAAGTGCCTTACCAGAGTGCAGTTGGGAGTTTGATGTATGCTATGGTTTGTACTAGACCAGACATTACCGAAGAATAGGGAGTTCTTTCCAGATATATGTCTAATCCTGGTAGAGTTCATTGGGATGCAGTTAAAAGAGTCTTCAAATATTTGCGTGGTACCTCATAGTATTCCTTGTGTTATCACAGTAATTTAATTGAAGACGGTATTTCCCTTGATATTCATGGTTATGTGGATTCAGACTGGGTAGATGATATTGATAGTAGATGATCCACCAATGCTTATGTGTTTACTTTATTGGGTGGTGCAATTAGTTTGATGAGTAAGTGACAAGTTGTGGTTGCTTTGTCCACTACTAAAGTTGAGTATATGACAACTACTCATGCTTGCAAAGAAGCCATTTGGCTTAAGAGACTGTGTTCAAATATTGGAATAAAACAAGGTGCAGTGACAATTTATTGCAACAGCCAGAGTGTGATCTATCTAGCTAAGAACCTGACATTTCATTCCAGGACCAAGCACATTGATGTACAATATCATTTTGTTAGAGATATGGTCGAAGATGGCAGGGTGAAGCTGGTTAAGATAGAAAGTTTGATGAATGTTGATGATTCTTTAACTAAGCCTGTGAGCACAAAAAAGTTCATATGGTGTTCAGAGACTATGGGCCTTTTGGCCCCTAATAGTTAAGAGATGATGTTTACTCCCTCCCGTTGCTCTTGCAAGATGTTCAACAAGTGGGAGATTTGTTGGGAAAATGTGTCTCAACCTTGCAATTATATAAGGTTTATTGTTGATAGGATAATATATTTATATATATTTCCTAGTTACACCGATAAGTGTAATATACAATGGGAGATTGGGGTGAAGTGGGATGCGTGTTAACATTTTTTTGTTAAGAAAAACTATTAAATGGTTGACATACATTAAATTAATTATATATTGTAAATATGGACCGTTCATTATTAGGTTTTAGATCTAATGGTAGATATTTTCTTGGCTTGTATTTCCCTAGAAGGTAAACTTATTTTATGAGGGCATTGTATTACGGCTGCGGTATCGTGATGTATTTTGAGAGTCTGATAGAGGTCATGTTGTCTCTGGATCTCTGGTGGTGATACTCTTGTGAGAAGCTTTCTCTGCAAGTATATTGTAATCTTTGTGATTTTTGAATAATATATTGGGTGACTTTTGGAGTGTGGGGTTTTTCTCCCGAAAGGGTTTCCCCCAAGTAAATCATTGTATTGTGGTATGCATGATATCTATGTTTATTTCTATTTAAATTTCTGTAGTTGTTAAAGATCTGTAAAGTTTGCATTATCCTCCTCTCAAGATTAGTGTAGGAAGTTGTTCTGCTACCTTAGCCTCCTTACAAAAATGAATTTCCAAATCAATTGAATAGTTTCAATGCTAAACTGTCACCATTAAACCCCTTCATGAGAATACAACAATCACCACTAGGTACACACAACTGTTGATACAAATCTGGGCTCTAAATAGTGATCGGTGAAATGCCCTTTCCATGAACCATAGAGTTCTGTATCAGATTTTGTTCAAGTTCACAAAGTTCAATATTCTCTGACACATTAAGAGGGGGATTATTGACAAATATAGTCTTTTTTTAACTTAAAAGTTTGTCAACACACACTATCGACAAATTAGTTGGTTTGCAAACTAAAAGGTTGTCAATACTTAGGAAACAATGCTCTCTCCTATTGACAAATCTCTAACTGCACTAACTTACAAAAAAACTCTATTTAAACCCTCTTCGGTGAATCGACAATCTCTAAAACATCCTAAGCTAGCCGAGCCTTAACAATTTTCCTTTTATTAGGGATTTCATCTTTTAATGAACTAAGGAACTTTGACTCCAAGATGCATCGGTAAAATGCATCATCAACGAACTTAAGAGTTCACGAACTAGTAATTTTGCTGACAAAGTTCTTAAACTTCAAACTTTGTCGACCAAGGTTCCCTTCAACAACTGGGAGAAAAATGCGAACTTTCCATCAAGGTTAGTTGGTGAAAGTTCCCATCGACAAACTGAGCCACCGATGAACTTAAGAGTTTGCAAACTCAGGATTTTGTTGACTAAAAGGCTTCCCTTGTAAAACTTAAAAATGAACTTGTATAAAGGCTTGTTGGTGAAATTGCCCATTAGAGAACTAGGTTGTCGGCGAACTTAAGAGTTTGTGAACTAAGGAAATAGCCAACTAGCTAGAACTTAGCCATTTTTTGTCCAATCTTCATCAAATTTGAACTGGAGCTACCCAATTGAGTTTTTAAAAAGATGATGTCCTTAGTTTGGCCAAACAAATTTGAAATTGCCTCCTAAAACTAAAACCAAATCTGCAAAGAAACAAAGCCAAAAACTAACTTAGAAAATAAAACATATTTTTGGTGACACGGGATTGCAAGTGAACTCAGATGCTCCTGGATCAATGGGCAAGGTAGTGCTATGCAAAATAAGTGTTTGACTAAGAGAGGCACTATTAGCATATTTTGTAGGAGAAGAGGGAAAGATTGTAGACTTGAAATTTTTCCAAGTACTAGTAGGATATGGAGAAAAATTAGACCCTTCCAACATATTAAACAAGGGGTCTTGAATACCTCTTTATGCAGACCCTTGTGTATCTTTTAGCAACGAGTCTTGCCACTGATTCCTTTGAGCTAATTGTGCTTGCTTAGGCTAATTTTATTGTGGCGGTCATGGAATTACCTACACTCTTTATATGATGACCAGATGTTGTCCTTTGATCAAAATTTCAAAGGCTTTCCTTTGAATTTCTTGTCTAAGGTCCTCCTCTTCATTCAATATATTGTCAATTTAGTAATATTGGTGGTTGGACCTTCAGTACCACCAAGCAAGGTTCCTCAAATATGTTATTATGTATTCCTATTCTATGTCTAACCAATTGAATTGGGTTGCAAAACTAGAGGACTGTTACACTAGATTGTCATACATATGTATTTTATATTTTATAAAAAAATCTCTTTTTTCAAAAATTATAAAGGATCATCGATATGACAAGTTTAGAGTCCCGATAGAGTTGCCAAATAAGTATTGGTGACTGGATTTCTTTTATCAATTTAATTAGTTATTCGAGTAAAAACCCCTCCTCAAGATGGTGAGGTTGCCTTTATTGTAGTTTAGAAATAGTGTACAACAAGGAAAGTGTTATATGTCTTGAAGCAATTTTTAGGATTTTTAGTAGAAATGTAAATTTTGAAAAAGGAAAGGCACACATCAAGTTGTCAAGTAGGAAATAGACTTTGAAGATGATACATGCAAAAAAGATTATAATAAAGACATGTAAACTTATCAATTAGGAGAACAAACTTTGATAAATTACACAAATACTAAAATATCAAGATTTAAAGTGGATGAGCTCACAACAAACTCTTAGAACTATAAAGGGAAAGACTAAGAAATGTGTTTATATTCAACATAAGAAACAATACATTCACAATCACATCTAACGTAAGAAAAGATGCAATATTAATTGTTGGCAAGAGACACTATATGGATTCATGATTGTTGTCATTGATGGCAACAAAGTTCATCCCACACATCCACAAGACATGGTGTGTCTCTACTGGAAGTCAGAATGAAGATTGTTGAGGTCCAGTAAACAAGAACAGAGCTTGTGGGAAGGTCCGACAGACAGGTTCGGATCTCTCAGAGGAAGTATCTTGGTGAAGTGTGGATTTGGGAAAGTCAAGAGGACTACCTTGAGTAATAGATTCCAAGGATTTATCCTCTGGTGATGGACAAGGAAAAGATATGAATAGTTGAGTACCGGATTCCTGAGTGACAGTGTGAACATAGGAAGAACTGACTGACTGAACATCAAAATATTTTATGGATGCATTTCTGATGGTGGTAAAGGTTATTGTTGTTCTCAAAATCAGCAACGCTCGTTTTGTAGACAACCCCATGAAACTTGTCCGTTTCGTGAATCTACACTCTAAGATCGCGAATCGAGAAAAGATGTTCTCGTTCTCGTGCGAGGTCATTTGACATTTTAAAACTTGTTTACGATGTTTCCTTGAATTGATTTCTTAATATTTGTGAAGAATATTCAAGTCGTAAATTGGTTAAGGTGTTAATTTTAGTCATTTTTGAGTTACGTAAATTTTGACTCTTGATATGCAAGAGCGGCAAAATTTGCCGCTCTTACATATTGTTTAAGTGTTTTTTGGTTTTGATGTAATGTCGGCAAAAAATGCCGCTATTACATCGTTTTAAGCTCAAAAGTGCGAGAGCGGTTAAATTTACCGCCATCACATATATCGATGCAATGACGGCCTTTTTCGCCGCCGCTACATGCTTTCTTCCTTATTACCTGCAGTGTCGGCAATTTTCGCCGCCTTTACGTGTTTTTCCTTTTTCCTTTTGCGCATGAACGGCCGAAATCTCTGCTCAAGCAAGATTTTGTAAATCTCGGTCATGCAATGCCATTAATGGCCACTCGTGCCACTCGCTCAGCGTTTATGATGGAGTTATTTATGTCGTTCAACGGTTTGTTTTCTCCATTTCATTTCGTTTTCTCGAGCTAACCTCCAGACTTCTCCTCACGTTGCTCGATCGCGCCGTCAAAGAGATCGGTCCACATTCATCGCCGACAAACATAGGGTTTTTGAGTTATAGAACGGGTAAGTTTCTTTTTTGTTTTCCATTCTCCTCCTTCCCGGGTATATCATATACGCTTTGTGTTTCATCTTTCATTTTAAATTTTTGTTTTTAGTTTTCTTTATGTTTTGTTTTTCATTTTTGATCTATAGTTTCCATTTTTTATGGTTTTGTTGTTTTGTAATCCCTAGAGTCGCCCTAGATTCTACCCCGAAAACCCTAGGGATTGTATTGCCCTGGATTTCCCAAACCCTTGTTGCATTCCCCTCATGTAAACATCGGCGGGTTTTGCCGAGGTTACCTGGATATGGTGACCTTTGCCGAGCGTCGAAGCAGCGAACATCCCGTTCCCTGCACTCAAACTTGTAGATGTTATCAAATGCAACATCGGCGTAATTCGCCGCCCGGACTTCACTTTACCTTGCAATGTAATGTTGGTGAAATTCGCCGCTCGTACATATATGGAACTTCCCGGTGATAGTGGCGAAATTTGCCGATCAAACATGGAAAGCGACGAAAACCTAGTTATCAAATGCAACGTCGGCGTAATTCGCCACCCGGGCATAAAAAACCTTTCGTTCCTTTTGCATGTAGTAGCGGTAAAATTTGCCGCTCTTACCAACCCAAACTTTCCCAACACATGCAACGGCGACAAAATTTGCCACCGATGCAAATAATATAAAACCCCCATATGCAAGGGCGGCGAATTTCGCCGCCTGTGCAAAAAATGACCCAAATTTTCCTAACACTGGAAAATTTCCAATTTCTTTTTCCCGAGCCCGCTTCTCCTCTGATTCTTGGCCAGCTCGCACTATAGCCCCTTTTCAAGCGCATTCCCATAGTCGTGATCACTCAACATGCAATTTTCCCAGATTGCCCATATTTTCCCTGATTGCATGATCATGACTTTTGTTGCAGTTTCTCTTGCGGAGCTCCGTTCAACGTCAGACTTCTTCACGGTAAAAGCTCATCCAAATGACTGACTTGTCTCCGAAGAAGGCAAAAGTGATGAAATACAAATACCAAGGTGTTTTCCCAATCACCTCAGTCCATTCTAATGTTGAGGACATTAGAGATAAGGAGATTGGCCATGTTGATATGGCTGAGTTTGTAGAGAGAACTAAGTCAAGCAACCCCAGTGCCATGATGAGGAAGATAGTGGAAAGTAATATTCATCTGGTATCCTCCTTCCCGGTGGCGGCTCACAATACAGAATTTGTCCTTCAGTGTGCCCATTTCTACAACAAAGATATCAGAGCTGTGGTGGACGCCAGTGGTAATGTGCTAATCAGGTTGGATCCTGAGTTCATTGACAAGGTGTTCATGTGTCCTCCTGCAACAAAGGTGTTGAAGCTTGATTTCATCGAAGCTCAAAAGGAATATGACAAGAATCCAGAGAAGGCAAAGAAAGTGATCAACAACAAATGGTTGAAGATTGCAAGGTCAAGTTTGTCTAGATGGCCACGCAGTTTTCCTCGAAGTGACTTTGTGGAAGAAGTTGGTGATTTGATTACCCTCCTCAGCAGGATAAGAGGTTTGTCCTCCTCTTCACAATTTCATGAATGGATGTATCCTTTCATTAAGGTCATACTCCAAGGCAAGCAGGTTATTTTCTGGGGAGAGCAAATCAGTAACGCTTTGCATGATCAGCTGACGAAGGTATCCACTACCTCCAAGTTCTTCATGACTTCCTACCTGGTATACATCGCAGCCTCCATGAGGATTTTTCCAGGATTATCATCAGAAGGGGATAGAAGAGTAGTCCCAGTATACCAGTATTATTCTCAGCTAACTCTGAAAGGTTCCATTCACCATTTCAGGAGAGTGAACGATGCGTTCTTTGCTGTATTCTTGTGTCTTTTTGATCCCCAGCTGGAACAGAGAAGAATTTCAGACGAGGCATGGTCAGTGGTTAATGGTTTTGGTTGTATGTTTTTGCAGTTTCCGTCTTTTTCATACTTGAGGGTTGGCTTTTTCCCAGGCTACCCTTATATGCTTTCGAGGTTTCCTTCAGATAGACTGGTATTGATGGAGTTGTGCAGACAGATGATTGTCGTGCATAACAAGCAAATGGAACTCAAGAACCCTGGCTTCAGATTTCTAGTAGAGATCGGCAGATATTCAGTGTTGACTGCTGCAAAGGCAAGGGCTATTGAAACGGAAATGCAGTTGGTCACCATGAAGCAATTCAAGAGGAGGCCAAAATTTGACTACCGGGGTGTGAAGGATAAAATCAAGAGGAAAACACAGTTTCATGAACCCATGGTGGAAGATGTCTGGATAGATTTGAGGACAAAGGAAGACATCAGGAAACTGGACTATAGCAGGCTGTCTCTAGATCAAATTGAATATCTGGGACTTGCTGATATTCCAGAAGACCTTGTGGATGATGGCGAATTGGTTGATGCCAAGTATGAAGCAGAACAGATAGCTGGTACTCCTCTACCTCCAATTCAATGGTCCCAAAAGGAGCTGACTTCGCTAAGGAAGAGATTTGAGCCCATATTGGCTAACACCAATAAGTGGCTGGAAGATAAAGGAATTACGCTGAAGGAATTCCTCACTGGTTCAAAAACTGAAGTTCAAGAGCAGACTGGTAAGAGGGTTGAAAATAGAACGAAGAATAAGAGTGATGCTCCATCATCCTCTAAAACACATAAACCTAAAATCAGATTTGTGACGAAGAAAGCAAAAGTTGTTGAGGAGGAACCTAAACCAAAAGAAATGGAAGTCGAAGAGCCAGCGACTGAAGATCCGGCAACTGAAGAGCCAGCTACAGAAGAGATGGATGTCGAAGACAAGGATTCAGAGCAACAAGATAAAAAGGCTTTGTCTCCACAGGACAATACACCTGTTGCACCCCCTGTGCCTGCTTCCCCCATTATCATTCCTTCCTCTGAATCTCCCTCTCCTCCTAAAATAATCTTTGATAATCCCCACAGCACGTTTGAGAATGTTCTCCGTTCGTCTGATTCCATTCCTAGTTTGTCATCTTCATCTTTTGATATTGGTGACACATCTATGTTTGATCATTTTGTGATGCATACTGAACAAGTTTCAAGTGCCAATGTAACAGGTGCGGTTTTTACCAACACCCCGCCTATTGTTTCCACCACCAGTACAAGCACAGTTCCAGTAACACCAGTGGTAGGAATGGACTCCAATGTGAATACTTCTCTGCTTCCACCTTGGTTGTCAGCTTACACGCCAAAGAGAAAAAAGCAAGTCATCTCTCCAGATGATTTTGATTTCACCAAGCTGGTACCTGCAAAACCTAAGGCTCCGAAGAAACCAAAGATCCTTTCAAGGGTACTTGAAGAAAAGGGGCAGAAAGTTTTGGAGATAGCAAAACCCCCACAGGATGCAACTGTTGAAAATTTTGACATGAATGACTACTCAATTTCTAGGGTTGAATTGGGCAAAATCACCCATGAAAGTGCTAAAAATGATATGCAGTCAGCCATGGACATCCTGATCCAGAAGTTTGACAGGGAAAAAGAAATGAAAGATTACTATAAGGCAAAGGTGGAACAGCTGACTGCGGTGGTAAGAAAGATCACTTTGAACTCAGAAGCAGTTACTCCAGAGGCCGTATCTATAGAAGACCCTGTCATTCTGAAGGCAGAAAAGACCCACCTCCGAGGAAAAGTACTTGAAGAGTACTTGGACAGGATGCGAGCCCAGGGAATCTCTTTGCTCACGGAGGTATTTGAGAAAATGGATAAGATGAGGAAGGTAAGGGCAGAACTCAATGATCTCATTGATGCCATCTCTCATGATATTGAGCGCACAGAGGATACTCATGATAAGTGGGTGGAAATGAGGAAGCTGAAAATAAATACCTTGATATCCATTGGTGCTATTTCTAACAGGGATTCATACACTGAAACAAAGGAAGCTCTGATGTACAGGAGCAGTATGCTTAGGAATTTGCTCAAGGATCTTGAGGCTGCAAAAGAGATCAGCGAAGAAAATGATGTCAACCTTTTGCATAAGTTGGAGGAACTGCCTTGTAACTTGGTATCACAAGATAACCAATTCCTGTCAGCAGAAGAAATGGTCAAAGAATTTGAAGACATGTTCCAAAAGGAATTTGAAGATAAAGTATTTTCAATAACTTCTGTGGACAACCTCTTGGACAACCAGTTAACCTTGGACAATCTGAAAACCAGGTTAACCAATCATGCCAAGTCAATCACTACAATAAGGGATGCCATAGTGAGGGCCAGGATGATCTTCAAAAACACATTCAACCCAGATAGCATTGAAATGCAGGCAACCTTCACTATGTATGATGACCACATGAGAAAAGGTGGTGTCACAAATTGAAGCAGCTGGTTTTTCCCTTAGTTTATTTTCTAATTTTCACATGTACTTTCAAAACAATTTTGGACATTTTTACATGTACATTTTCAATATGTAATTACATGTAAAAATATAGGAAGTCCCAAGTCAATAAGGACTCCTATTTTTGAATAAGTCAAAGTAGTTGTAGATTTCCTAGATTTTCTCAAGGTCTTTCCCTATAAATAAAGGGGACCTCTTTTGTAAATATCGATCTTTTGTCTATTGCAAGAAAACTCTGGCGAATTGAAAAGCAAATCAAGACTTTGTGCTTATTTGAAAATCAATATTCAAACATTTATCAATACAAGAAAGCAAGTTCAATTCCAATCTTTGTCTTGGGATTATTTGTGTTGTGATAGTTTTGTTCTTATGTCTAGCTATCATAATCTTATTTGATAATAATTGAAGCGTGGAGTTTGTTTCAAGTGATTGAAGAGCACTCTTAATTTGATTCTGATAAACTTTGTGTTATCAAATCGGTTGTGGGTTATATGTTCATGTTTGTGAGAATACAACAGTTTGGGGACTTTGTGCTGCAAGTTGTTATATTTGAATTACTTTTATCATATTGAAGAGGAGTGAAGACTTTGGGTTGCATTCTACTTCAAATAGTTCCAGTTACAAGTAGTGAGTGAGGTAACAGAAAACTTTGTGTTTCTGTGATATTGTGATAATTTATAAGTTTTATATCAAGAGTTTGAAACATAAACATCTATTCTGAAAAAAGAGAATGAGATGAGATGGAACCACCACAAACATAGTTTTTAGTGTACATAAATTTGATAAGTGTTTGATTTACAAAAGTTAAGTAATTAGAGGGAACCTCCCCTTGCTGAGAGGAGAGACTTTGTCTCATCATAGCTGTGGCTGATATACCCATTTTGCCGTTAGCGAGTTAACGACAAAATATTCACCCAACAGTTATGAAGACATGAATTATGTTTGGTCGACATGATTAATGATTTCTACAAGTATATGCTTGATCCGATCCGCATTACTTGATGTGCAAGGATTCAGCCGACAGAATAGAGTTTGTGAGAAGATTGACTATTCCGGGTGCCGACTAGAAAGATAATGAAATCACTTGTGCGGATATATATATAGGATGGATTTAGTTGTGAGAAGTGTTGTGGTGATATGTGATATGCGAATAAAAGTAGGGCAGAGCAGAAGCATTAAAGAAGGTCCGGTATGTGAAAGGAAAGCAACATAAGAGAAGAGGAAAGATGAAGTGCAGCAGATCAGTGTACTGAGCCTAACCGGAACTAAACTCCAGCATATGTGGATGCTTCCAATCAGTTCAAGTATTGTATAACATTCTTTTGTAGACAGTGTGTCTCCTTGTAGGCAGTGTGCCTCCTTTGTGAGCAGTGTGCTCGGGCAGTGAGCCCAATTGGCAAGTGTCATTTTGTAATTCCTTATTCTTCTAACAAAGAATAATCTTTGGGTTAATCACCCTGTGGTTTTCTCCCTTAACAGGGTTTCCACGTCAAAAATATTGTGTCATGTGAATCTCCATCTCATGGTTATGTTTGCTTGTTTGAATTAATGCTGCATTGATTAATAAGAAAGTTTAGAAAGAAGAAATAATTTGGATAACTGATTCACCCCCCCTCTCAGTTATCAACAATTGGTATCAGAGCTAAGTTCCTCCTAACAGAGCCTAATAGCTTGAGGAAGATCTGGAAGTTCAAATGGATGCATATGGTTTAAGAGAGCAACTCAAGACTGCCCTTGATGATCTTGAACAATCAAACTCTGAAGTCAATGAATTAAAGGAAAGACTGAAACAGGCTGATGATTTCATGAGAGAACTAAAAGATAAATTAAGTCTCTCTATGAAAAAGAGAAAGGAGCTGCTTCAACAATTGGCAAGACAAGGTGAAGAAAATAATGCAAATGAAGAGCTGACTGAGAAAACCAAGTTATGTGAAAAGTTATCAAAAGAAATCATTATGGTAAGACATGAAATGGAATCAGGAGTTATAAAGTTTACCCAAGAATTTGAAGAGAAAAGAAAAACTGAAGATAATCTAAGACAATCTCTCAAGGAGAAATCAGAAGATTGCCACCAGATGGATAGAATTATCAGACATCTTGAATCTGATCTTGAAGATGCTAAAGATAATGAAGAAAAACTTGAAGATCAAATTGTCTCTCTAAAAAGAGATCTTCAAACAACAAATGAGTATAAAGAAAAATTCAAGATAAGTTCTGCTCAACTTGAAGTCCTTCTTGGAAGTCAAAAGAAGGTAGATGACAAATGTGGTTTGGGATATGAGAAAGGAGAAAGCTCCGAATCCAGTCAGAAGAATTATGGATCAGAAAATCCAAGGAACAGGCCTAGAAGACCTCCGATAAGACAACCCAATGCTCAAAGATATTCATCCTTCAATGGATACTGCCACAGCTACAATCACTTTGGTCACAAAGCTAATCAGTGCAGAAAGAGAATGAATCAGACTAATTCATCCTTCTCTGGACAGTGTTTTAACTGCAAAAGGTATGCTCACAAGTCTCATTAATGCAGAAATATGCAAATGAACAAAGCATTCAATGGTAGATGCTTTGCATGCAATAGAGTAGGTCATATGGCTAATCAATGCAGATCAAGAGGATATCAGTCAAATATGCAAAGAAATGTTGTTTGCCAAATCTGTAATAGGTCTGGTCATAATGCAAAAGTCTGCAGAAGCAAGAATCAGGACAAAAGAGGTCCGGTATATAATCAGAATCAAGATAAGGGTAAACAAAAGATGAATGCGGATGAAGTTAAAAATGAGATGAGCAAGATTTGGGTGAAGAAAAGTACTGAGAATGTAGAGGTTGGATCCGCACCAGAATCTAGTGCTGATATTCCTTTCGGAAACTAAAAAGTGAGCTCTGGCTCAGGGGGAGACACAAAGAAAACCTTGTTCCCCCAGCCAGTCAATTGGTGCCGGAACTGGCACAAGAAGAGTTGCGGATTGAAGGAGTCATAAGGGATATATTCAAACAAACAGTGGTTAAGATTTGGAATATCCGCAACATGTTTAAAGATCAGGGTTGATCCGGTTCTTCAAATCACCCGAATAGAGCAACCGAAATAACTTAGGTTGAGCACTTATTGCAACCTGACATTAGGGTTTGCGGAGCAATATAAGGGTTTTCTCATTAATCACTTGTTCATTTTGCATTCAAGAAGAAATGAAAAGGAGCTCTGCAAAAGATCAAGACGATTCTTCATACAGCTCAATCTGAATTTCATCATGTGCCCTAAACTGTGTAAAAGGTATTTTTCGTTCTTGATTTTCTTTAGTAAGATTCTGTGATGATGGCCACTCTGAATATAGTAAAGATCTCTAATAGACCTCGCCCCACTTTTAAGAAACATCCATACAAATCCTTGGAGGTAGATCCCCTAGGAGCATTTTCCAATGTTCCACATGGCGTCTTGCACACCGAAGATATTAGGGTTTATATACATGCAAACATTGAAGAGTTTGGGGAATTCAAACTAAGAGACATATACCACAAGTAGTTAATAGATGATTCCTTTGAGATCAAACCTCAGTATAAGGGCATCCGAGAAAAGCATTTTGATCAGTTCATTCATTTCCCCTGTTTTGAAGAAAATGAATGGGTCCGGTATGTTTTGAGTAGGGTGCATGATAACTTCCTATGGCTGAATAGACCTTGCAAGATCACCAAGGAAGCAATTAGGGCAGTAACTGGTTTACATTCCTCTGGAGGAATTCCTGTCCTCAAATCTATCAAAAACAACTTTGTTACAGAGGCCACCGGATCAAGATTTGATAAGAGGGCAATGACCATTGAAGATATTACTGACCCGAATATCAAGTATGCATCTATGATAATAGGATACAAGATATATCATTCTAGTAGGGACAATTCAGTATCCAGAACTGCAGTATACATAGCCTATGAGATGCTGAGAAAGAATGCAGATTATGATCTCTGTGAACTTCTGTTGAGCCAACTAATGGAAAACATATAGAAGATCAAGAAGGACAAGAAAAACTCCTTTAAATATGGTGGACTAATAATATACCTATTTTTCTACTTCATGAATGAGCTGCCTGGATCAAATGGATGGGCATGACAAAATGACAAACCTGTAGCAATTGAGATCAGGGATTACTTGCATGATCTTGGGGATGCAAAGGCAAGGAATACAGCTCTGTGGGGTTACTTTAAGCAATTTCAGAATACAATGCAAATCAGTGAAAGAATCCCTAAATCAGTGGTTGAGAAATACAAGGACACAGTGTGCTTCATGGTAGATACTGATCAATGTCTAATGGAGGCAGTAGAGCCAAGGACAGTCTGGATCATGCCTATGGGGTATGAAGTAGATGAACAAATTGTTGAGCTACATGTTCAACACATGCTAAGTCAACCAAAGGATCCAAAGGCAGAAAGGTTTGGAACCTTTGAGGAGCTGAGTGTAAAGATTCATGTGGAACTCAGAGAACCAGAGATCAAAAGGAAGGTGAGAAAAGAAGTAGAAGATGTGGCCAAAGGCTTTGGCATCTCAATGGAGGCACTTGATGCTCATAGGAAGAAGGAAGAGGCTGAGGAAGAGAAGAAGAAGGCAGAAAAGAAAAGTGAGGAAAGTGTTCCGGTAGAAATCTCCACCCGGACCAGATCTTCAAAAAGATCTGCACCTGCCACTGCCAAAAGCTCAAGGGCATCTAAACCGGAAGCACAATCATCCAGCGAAGGAGAGAAGAGAACAAAGACAAAAGTTGCAAGAGCTTATGTCAGTCAAAGGGATGAAGAGGAGACTGAATCTGATGAAGAAATCAGGAAAATGAAGAAATAGAAGAAATCATCCGGTGAACACTCTACCAGTAAAGGAGAAGAAGAGAAGGAAGAGGAATATGCTGAAAAACCCACTCTTTCCTTAGATGTTGTAATGAAAGCAGTCACTGTGGATGGGAACTTGCAACCCTTGATAGAATTCTATGATGCATATAATGAAGCAGATAAAAAGATTCTGGAGGAAGCCACAGTTAAGTTTCTAAATACTTACAATAAAGCTTTTATTGAAATTATCTCTCTTATTCCCAAAAGCTTAGAGAAAAGACTTGAAATAAGGAAGAACAATGCTAGAGCAAAAGATCTGGAAATTCGGGAATAGATAGCTATTTAGCTATATCCTTCAATTGATCCCAAGATGATGAACATAGTATTCAAAGACTGTAAGGATGAGTTCAGGAGCAAAGCAAGGATGAATCAACTTATGCTCGGAGAAACTGACAAAGTTGCAAAGGAGACAGAAGAGATCCTCCAGAATGCATTCAAAAGATTCAACATTCCTATTATAGAGAACTTGGGTGCAGAAACAGCTATGGACTTGGAATCCTCTGCTCCGGAAGAAGTGGCCCTTGAACAGACTTACATCTCTCCTCTGGTTTCCCCCACAGTCTCTGGATCTAAAAGAGAAGAAAGAGTACAGGAGAAAGAAGCAGAGGTGAAAGAAAAAGGAGATGACAATACTAAGAATGCTGAAGGAGAGAAAGCTTCAAGAAATAAGAGTGCAGAAGAGAAGAAACATCTGTCTCTGGAAAGAGACACTATAGAATCTGTCAAGGACTTCTTAACAAAAGAGAGCATGGAGACTGATGAACCGGAATGGCTAAAAGGACCATTTGATTTTGACTCTCTTTCTCTGGTACAAACAATGAAGATAGCTTCATTTGCAAATGCCAAGGCCAATGAGAAACTCCTAAAGTCTCATATGGAAGACTGTGAGTTGATAGAAGCTGCATCTGGAGTGCTGGAAAAGATCATGCCATCTTTTTAGAAGGATCCCACAGCCTCCTCTTCTGGTAATCTCAAAACCTTAGTGAGCGGTGTTAGTACACATTTTGATTCTCTAGAAAAATTAGCTGAAGAAAAGGTCCGAAAGGAGTTTTTGGATAAGAGATTCTCAGAGGTACAAGGATTAATCACTAATGATAGGAGAAATATGAGTATTGGGATAAAGAGCTTAGAAAATGCTCTTAAGGATGGCGGTGAAATATACAAATTTTGTATCTCCTGGTCCAAAGCAACAGTAGAGATTGAGAAGAAAATAAAAGAGCAAGAGGATAAACTACTAAGTTTTTCTCAAAGTTTTGATCCTCTCTCTTCCTCCATAGTAAATCAAGAGTGTCAAACTATTGCAATCACAAATGCAATAAAGAATTTTGAGAAGGAAAGGAAGAACATAATTAACCGGATGAGTGAACTTAGAAGGATTATTATCCCTAAGTTAGAGGCCATGCATGAGGCCATAAATGATGCTCAGATTACAGCCCGGACCAATGATCAGATAGATCTTAAGAAGGCTGAAGCATTTGCTTTCCTGTTGAGTGGTCACATTTGGACAGAATGAAGCAGAGTTGGGTGACAGAAGTTGTACAGATGAAGAATACTTTTTCATACATACTTAAGTATATGTAAGTACAACTTGTATATATATACTTATGCGGCTAAGTATAGTTTAAATTTTGAAAATTTTGGTATGCGGACCCTACCCTTTGCCATTGATGTCAAAGGGGGAGTGAGGAGTAGTGAAAAATAAGGAATCCAACTAAGGGGGAGCTCCGGAAAATGTATATAAAGACAGAGCATCATCCAAGGGGGAGCATAGTGTAAACACTTAGTCATTTTTCACTAAGTGTTGCCATCAATGCCAAAGGGGGAGATTGTTGGCAAGAGACACTATATGGATTCATGATTGTTGTCATTGATGGCAACAAAGTTCATCCCACACATCCGCAGGACATGGTGTGTCTCTACCGGAAGTCAGAATGAAGATTGTTGAGGTCCGGTAAACAAGAACAGAGCTTGTGGCAAGGTCCAACAGACAGGTCCGGATCTCTCAGAGGAAGTATCTTGGTGAAGTGCAGATTTGGGAAAGTCAATAGGACTACCTTGAGTAATAGATTCCAAGGATTTAGCCTCCGGTGATGGACAAGGAAAAAGATATGAATAGTTGAGTACCGGATTCCTGAGTGACAGTGTGAACAGAGGAAGAACTGACTGACTGAACATCAGAATATTTTTCGGATGTGTTTATGATGGTGGTAAAGGTTATGAAGACATGAATTATGTTTGGCTAACATGATTAATGATTTCTACAAGTATATGCTTGATCCGCATTACTTGATGTGCAAGGATTCAGCCGACAAAACAGAGTTTGTGAGAAGATTGACTGTTCCGGGTGCCGACTAGAAAGATAATGAAATCACTTGTGCGGATATATATATAGGATGGATTTAGTTGTGAGAAGTGTTGTGGTGATATGTGATATGCGAATAAAAGCATAGCAGAGCAGAAGCAGTAAAGAAGGTCTGGTATATGAAAGGAAAGCAGCATAAGAGAAGAGGAAAGATGAAGTGCAGCAGATCAGTGTATTGAGCCTAACCAGAACTGAACTCCAGCATATGTGGATGCTTCCAATTAGTTCAAGTATTGTATAACATTCTTTTGTAGACAGTGTGTCTCCTTGTAGGCAGTGTGCCTTCTTTGTGAGCAGTGTGCTCGGGCAGTGAGCCCAATTGGCAAGTGCCATTTTGTAATTCCTTATTCTTCTAACAGAGAATAATCTTTGGGTTAATCACCCCGTGGTTTTCTCCCTTAACAGGGTTTCCACGTCAAAAATATTGTGTCATGTGTATCTCCATCTCATGGTTATGTTTGCTTGTTTGAATTAATGTTGCATTGATTAATAAGAAAGTTTAGAAAGAAGAAATAATTTGGATAACTGATTCACCCCCCCTCTCAGTTATCAACATAAGTATTGGTGACTGGATTTCTTTTATCAATTTAATTAGTTATTCGAGTAAAAACCCCTCCTCAAGATGGTGAGGTTGCCTTTATTGTAGTTTAGAAATAGTGTACAACAAGGAAAGTGTTATATGTCTTGAAGCAATTTTTAGGATTTTTAGTAGAAATGTAAATTTTAAAAAAGGAAAGGCACACATCAAGTTGTCAAGTAGGAAATAGACTTTGAAGATGATGCATGCAAAAAAGATTATAATAAAGACATGTAAACTTATCAATTAGGAGAACAGACTTTGATAAATTACACAAATACTAAAATATCAAGATTTAAAGTGGATGAGCCACAACAAACTCTTAGAACTATAAAGGGAAAGACTAAGAAATGTGTTTGTATTCAACATAAGAAACAATACATTCACAATCACATCTAACATAAGAAAAGATGTAATAATAATAACATAAGAGATCGAAGATTCAAATATGATATTATTGTTTCTAAAAAACTTTTTAAAGATCTAAAGTTCAACTTGAGATACAACTCATAGACTAGTTTGTTTCTTTTAAGTTTGAATCCCTCATAATTACAAAAATTATATATTTATAACCTCTTTTAGTAACTAATGAGCAATTATGAGAAATATGAATATAATTTAAAAGTACTCGTAAGAAACAGGTCTTTGAAATATTAATGTCTGAAACATTCTAAAGATAGAAATATTTAATGGTTATGTCCAAACCCAAATTTGATAGCCAAATAACAACCATAGGATAGGTGTTATTTGGCTATCAAATTTGGGCTTGGACATAACCATTAAATATTTCTATCTTTAGAATGTTTCAGACATTAATATTTCATGATGTTATATCCTTGTTAGTGTCCTCTCCATCAATAGTAATATCTTCAATGATGACAATATCATAAATGTCCTTTCTCTTAGTTGATAATTTTTTAAATTTGCCAATGTTTCCATGATCACATCCATACCTGGACCTTCAATATAGCTGGAATGAAAACATTAAGAAATATAGGAGCTTGAAATTTGGTGACCTTTTGTATGTTTTTCACTTGCTTGTTTCACAAATTCTTTGAATAGGAACTTCAATTGATTAACTTGTTAAAAGAGGAATGATCAAAGTTGAATGGTTGATTAAGCCCTTGATTAATTGTTTCATCCAAATGTTTTTTAAGGGCATCAACATTCTTGACTATTTGATCTTCTTGGTAATAGTGTCTTATTGTTTTCTCGATTAAATCATGTGTATCCATTACAATGTCCACAACTTCCACATGAACAAACTCCATATTCTTAATACCTTCTTTGAGAAAGTTGACTCTCAATTGCACAATATCTACCCATTATTCTAATAGAAAGGAGTCACCCTTGTCTAAGATACCTTCATTTACCAGTGTATTGAAATTAACTTTCATCATGGCTTTAATTTGTGGAAGATTATTTGAATAAACTTGCAACTCTTCTTTGAATTTATTTGACAAATTGCTAATCACATTAGAATATTCTTGGACTACGTTGTACAAGTCCATGGCCTCATCAATGAATTCTGATCCAAATACAAGCATATCATTTAATTGATGTTCAATGGCATGAGTAATACACTTCATTTATTCCATAGCAAAAGCATCTTCCTAGGAAACTATAGCTGTAACAATACTATGATCACTAGTGGATTACAAGGGTCCAACTAAATGCTTAATATAAGCAATTAAGTGCCTTATTTATTCCTTTAGTGCTTGTTTAGTCTTGTGATATTTATCATTATTTAAATGATAACAGTACCAACTAATTGCATCTCATAGATCTCTACATAGTTTATTTTCCTAGTTTGATTCTCTAGAGTTGATATTATGATGGTGATGGTTCTCTTTCATCTGTATCAACCATGGCAGTACTAATTTCAATAATACGTGACCCTTGAACATCTATAAAAATTGAATAAATGAACCTAGCCTTCTTCCCAGAGGAAGGTTTATCAATCACCAAATAAATGGAAGAGAAATCATCGACCAATGGATTTACCACTATTTTCCTTTTTTAATGGTAATATCTAGCCAGGTGAGAATTACAACCCAAGAACAGTTATTCTGTTGAGAATTATCTCCTTTATTTGAACTCCCTTGGATCATTTTTTCAACATTTTTTGAAGTTTGCTTAGCATTTTTCATTTGCTTACCTCCTTGTTCCATACCCTCTCCTTCATCTTGCAATGCCTACTCCTTATCTTGATTCATTTGTTCTTCACTATTAAGCTTTGATTTCCATTTGTTTTGTTCGACTTGTTCTTTATTTTAGATTGTTGAAGAAATGAGTATGGATTGAGCAGGAGTTCTTTCCAAAGATAAGGTATGAGGTGGCTCATTTAGAGAAAAGTCTATAGGATTCAAATTTTGAGCAAGTGGAATTGGTAAATCAACCACTTTTCTTGGAAGGCTTCCTATGCATGAGAAGGAGTAATCAAATCTTGTAATGGGGAACAATGTGGAAGGTGTATAGGAAAAAAAATATTACTTCAAATAGGATATTGTACATGAATTTGGGGAACTTGCAAATGAGATTGAACAATAGGAGTTACAATTTGCTCACATAGAGTAGAAAGAGTTTCAATAGACAATGGTTTCCTATTGTTTGCTATAAAAGAGTCCCCAACCTTAAATTTGTATTTTGTGGTCCTCTTTTGGCACGAGTGGTTTCATTGTATCTTTCTTTTCACTGATACAAGTTTTCTTTTTGGAAGGATCTTTAAAGGCCTTATCAACTCTTTATACTCTCTTAGTAGGGGCATTCAATTCTTCCTCTTTTTATCCAACCATGCTAAGATGTTATCAATTACTCTTGCACTTATAACCTCTAAGGATCTCTCTTCTCATTGGGACCAATCAATAGGTGGAATATGCAATTTAAAAATGCCTCTTTTATTATAGGTATCACTTAAAACATTCCCATCATCATATGTCTTCTTAGAACCACTGGCAATTATGTTAGATTCCCAAAATCATTTGTAGTATTTCTTCTGCAAGGAGGATTGCTTCAAAATGCAAAAGCTAGAAATGAGATATCAAATTGCAATCAATACTTGTATGTGCATCAATTATTCACAAAGGAATAATACATAGTTATACATAAGCATTTGTCAAAAATAGACAAAGAGAAAAACTAGAAAGCAATCTTATCCTATGTGATAAGATTGACAACTAATAAAGGAAAATGTTTTCCTAGTTAACTGCCTAATTAACTTATGCTAATGTGTAAATATTAATTTATACAACAACACCCCCCATAAGTGTAACTTTGGGAGATTGCACACAAGCTAAAAGGAAGAAAGATGGTTCCCAAGAACAAAGACCTGATTAGGTACACATTTACAACAAAGAAACTCTCATAAAGTGGAGAAAAGGAGAAAAACCTAGTGGGAAAAAACCCCTCTCCAAAAGAGAGAAAAGAAAACAAGTACATGTGATGGAATAAGGACTAAACACTAAGACCCTCAATAACTGAATCTATCACAAAAGTACAATCATGAGTGCCCCATAAGAGAGTGGATAGAGACTATGAATCCCCTCCAAGCAGTAACTCCAATACCAATGAAGAGTGCGTGAAGACATAATCCAATCCACTGCTTGCAAACAACATTTATCTCTTTAGAAAGAAATAGATCCAATGGTGAATTTAAAAGCCATTCCCACATCCTAGATGAATAGGGAATCCGTATCAAAATGTGTGCCTCTGAATTCAACTCAGGAGACCTCATGCTGGGAAAAGATGTCTTCTCCTCAACATTTCGGATCACACTCCGTGATCCATCATCAGGAGAATTAGCAAGAGAATATACAAAGAATGAGTAAGTTTGTAGACAAGACCACTAAATAGAGGAAAGAGTGACACAGGAACCAAGACACCAAGGAAAAGCACCATTATATAACAACTTAAAACCTAAGCACAACTCAAATAATAAACAAGAAGAAAGGAGAAAAAAGAGAAAAAAGGAGAAAGGAGAAAAAAGAAAAAAGAAAAAAGACCGACCACACAGAAGCAACAAGGAGAAAACCAAGGATAAGATAAAATAAAGAGAGAAGAAAGATAAGTAAAATGAATGAAGCATAACATGAGAAGAGAACTAACAAAATGAACGAAAGAAATAAAAGGAACACACTAAAGAAAGCAAAAAATCAAAGGAATAAAGACACAAGCCCTTTGAGAGAACGATCTCTCAACGACCACAAAGGGACAAGAACGGAGAAAATGAGGGAAAGGAAAAACCCAAACAAAGCACCCCAAAGAGCTTAACACTAAAAAACTTAAACACTCAAAAACAACAAGATAAATAAATAAATAAATAAATAAATAAATATATATATATATATATATATATATATATATATATATATATATATATATATATATATATACGCACAAATGAAAAGGATAAAAAGAGACAAATGGGGCAACAAAAGGCAGACACTACTAAGAATGAGAGCTAAAAACAAGCAATAGGAGAGGACAAGAAAATAAAAAATGAAAGATCAAGCAATATGTAAAAATAGGAGAGATAAAGACTAGATATGTAAACTCATATCTAAGAGGAACGGGCTCAATGCATAAAGGTATATGCATGTAAAAAAGGAGAACAAGGAGAGTCCAAGCAAGAAGAATAAGAGAGAGAGAGAGAGAGGAAGTCCATCTCAGCAATAAGAAAAGAACAAGATCAGAGGAGAGAACAAAGGAAAGAGACAAAAACTAAAAGGTGCAACCGAACAATGATCAAAACGCAAAGAAGGGAGCACAATAGAAACTAAAAGAAGAGCAAGCATGCCAACACTTAGGAAACCACGTGAGAAGAGTGGGGAAGTAAAGGCAAAGGGGGAAGGAGGGTAAGAGGGAGAGAAGAGCGGGATAGAAAGGGAGTACTCGAGCGAGGAGTAAAGAGGTTTAGAGAGAAAGACAAGAAAGGAACCAGGGGGGAAATCGAGAGGAGAAGGGAAGAACCAAAACGGAATCGAGGAGGATAAGGAAGGAGGAGGAAAGAAAAAGAGAGACCGGGGGAAAGAGGGCGCCGAGAAGACCAAGGAAGGCACAGAGCTCAGGGGCGAGGGTGAGAACGGTTTCTGATGCGAGAAAGCAAGGGGTTCCAAGAGAAACTTAAACTCCATCCATCGTCACGATTGAGATTGGATGGGTTGTTATGGATCTCTATGGCCTCTTTAAGTTTTCTCTTGAAGTAGTTATCTTCACTGACAAAAATTTGAGTGTCTTATAAACAAATGTGGTGTTTGGTTAGGCTAGAGTGCTCAGCAAGGGCAGATTTATGGACTCATTCATGTCTGATGTCTGCACCATGTTCTTTGATCCTGGTGCTAAAGGAACGACCTGTCTCACCAATGTAAGGGGTTCCGCACGAACAAACTATCTTGTAGACACCAGAGTTGAGAAGGAGGTCTCTATGGTCTTTGGGTGAGGGAATATGACTTCTGAGAGTGGAGATGGGTTTGAAAGCACATTGGAGGCCCTTTTTAAGGAGAATCTTAGAAATTTTGTTAGAGAGGCCTTCAATGAAAGGAAGGGAGGCCATAGGGATGTTGGGAGGGAAGGTATCCTTAGCCTTGGAGCTAAGGGAAGGTATCCTTAGCCTTGGAGCTAAGGCAAGACCTAGCTTGTGGCCTCCCTTCCTTTCATTGAAGGCCTCTCTAACAAAATTTCTAAGATTCTCCTTAAAAAGGGCCTCCAATGTGCTTTCAAACCCATCTCGACTCTCAGAAGTCATATTCCCTCACTCAAAGACCCTAGAGACCTCCTTCTCAACTCTGGTGTCTACAAGATAGTTTGTTCTTGCGGAACCCCTTACATTGGTGAGACAGGTCGTTCCTTTAGCACCAGGATCAAAGAACATGGTGCGGACATCAGACATGAACGAGTCCATAAATCTACCCTTGCTGAGCACTCTAGCCTAACCAAACACCACGTCTGTTTAGAAGACACTCAAATTGTTGTCAGTGAAGATAACTACTTCAAGAGAAAACTTAAAGAGGCCATAGAGATCCATAACAACCCATCCAATCTCAATTGTGACGATGGATGGAGTTTAAGTTTCTCTTGGAACCCCTTGCTTTCTCGCATCAGAAACAGTTCTCACCCTCGGCCCTGAGCTCTGTGCCTTCCTCGGTCTTCTCGATGCCCTCTTTCCCCTGGTCTCTCTTTTTCTTTCCTCCTTCCTTATCCTCCTCGATTCCGTTTTGGTTCCTCCCTTCTCCTCTCTCTTTCTCCCCCTGGTTCCTTTCTTGTCTTTCTCTCTAAACCTCTTTACTCCTCGCCCGAGTACTCCCTTTCTATCCCGCTCTTCTCTCCCTCTTACCCTCCTTCCCCCTTTGCCTTTACTTCCCCACTCTTCTCACGTGGTTTCCTAAGTGTTGGCATGCTTGCTCTTCTTTTAGTTTCTGTTGTGCTCCCTTCTTTGCATTTCGGTCATTGTTCGGTTACACCTTTTAGTTTTTGTCTCTTTACTTCGTTCTCTCCTCTGATCTTATTCTTTTCTTATTGCTGAGATGGACTTCCTCTCTCTCTCTTATTCTTTTTGCTTGGACTCTCCTTGTTCTCCTTTTTTACATGCATATACCTTTATGCATTGAGCCCGTTCCTCTTAGATATGAGTTTACATATCTAGTCTTTATCTCTCTTTTTTTTACATATTGCTTGATCTTTCATTTTTTATTTTATTGTCCTCTCCTATTGCTTGTTTTTAGCTCTCATTCTTAGTAGTGTCTGCCTTTTGTTGCCCCATTTGTCTCTTTTTATCCTTTTTATTTGTGCGTATATATATATATATATATATTTATCTTGTTTTTGAGTGTTTAAGTTTTTTAGTGTTAAGCTCTTTGGGGTGTTTTGTTTGGGTTTGTCCTTTCCCTCGTTTTCTCCGTTCTTGTCCCTTTGTGGTCATTGAGAGATCGTTCTCTCAAAGGGCTTGTGTCTTTATTCCTTTGTTTTTTTGCTTTCTTTAGTGTGTTCCTTTTATTTCTTTCGTTCATTTTGTTAGTTCTCTTCTCATGTTATGCTTCATTCATTTTACTTATCTTTCTTCTCTCTTTATTTTATCTTATCCTTGGTTTTCTCCTTGTTGCTTCTATGTGGTTGGTCTTTTTTCTCTTTTTTCTCCTTTCTTGTTGTTTATTATTTGAGTTGTGCTTAGGTTTTAAGTTGTTATAAAATGGTGCTTTTCCTTAGTGTCTTGGTTCCCGTGTCACTCTTTCCTCTATTTAGTGGTCTTGTCTGCAAACTTACTCATTCTTTGTATCTTCTCTTGCTAATTCTCCTAATGATGGATCATGGAGTGTGATCCGAAACGTTGAGGAAAAAACTTGCACACAGTCAAATCCTGAAATACTGAACTACAAACATTATGGACTGTGGAAATTTGATGTCTATCAAAAGATGTCTTCTCCAAAACAAAAACTATCTACCCAATTAGAGACATAGAAACAGGAGAGGATATGATCTAAACTGTATCTGGAAACACAGAAGATGGTGGTGATGTAAATCCACCTAATATGGCATCAAATAAGAGAGATAAACCATCAAGTGTGTACTCCAAATCAGCAATGTGAGACTCCACAAAAAAGGATGATATGTCTACAATATAAGAGTCCCAATGTGGTGGATCTAAAAGACTAATATTGACCTGTTACGAAGAATCACTAGAAGCCATAAATGAAGCAACACTTGACTTAGATGTAGCAACAGGTGATGAAGATGATGTGATCTCAATAGGAGGAGAAGAGGGAGCAAGAGAAGTCTCTATGTTTGAACAATCAAGACATGCAATATATTCAAGCTCCTCTAAAGTATCATCATCATAGGGTATGAAATCTGCATCATCAAGAGGAATGAGGCAATCCATAGTAGGGTCATCTAAGATAGGAGAAATATCAGGATCTCCATACAACTCCCAATTTGTAGTCCAAAGTGTGTGTGGGCACTCAAGGTTTGAAATAGCACACAAAATGTCATGATCAACACTAAAACAAATTAATCCTACTATATGATCAACATTGTTACCCCAAATAGATTTATTCTAAGGCATATCTGGTTCAGATATGAGCCCATAAAGATAAGGCAAGAGATTTAGCCACCTGAGATGTGTCAGGATGCCTTTTGTCAAGACTCATAATTATCCTTTTGTTGACCCTTTTTTCCTCTGACCAGAGCCAAACAGTCAACCTGGTATTTTCCTTGAAAAGCCTTTGGAAAATGTTGTTTAAAAGTGAAAAGTGCCTAATTGCCTAAAACAAACCTTACCATTGGAAAGAGCTTGAAAAAATAGGCAAGTTTGCTTTTTACATCACCCTGAAATTTGGCCAAATAAAAAAGTTATCCATGGTCAAAGTTTTGGTCAACATACAGTTTGAATGTACATTTGGCGGGCTTGGAAATCTACATCGGCCTTAGAAAATGTAGAAAAAATTGAGTTTTTATGCATTTCAAAATGTATATACAAGGCCGACAGACATACATGTGCTACAGTGGAATGTATATCGGGTTTGTATATTCGCATATACAACCCAATATACAATGAAAAAGATACAAGGCCGATCTATATGCATCAGGAACAGTGTAATGTATATTGGCAAGTTGCTACAGTGGCTTGTATATTTGCGCTTGTATGTTTGCACATACAAGTGAAATATACAAAGAAAAGATACAAGGAAATATGCAACAGCCGATATACAAGTGAAGATACATTTGCTACAGTGCCACAGGGAAAATATACAAAGGCATTTTATATATTACCAACATACAAGAGGTGGGGCCCGCGCATATACAAGGAGGATTGTATGTTTCGACATACAAAGGATCACGTGAACAGTGGCTTGTATACCGCGCATATACAAGCGAATATACATTGGCGATATGCAAGCCAGATTTCAAATGAATATCATTCTGGCTCATTCAGGCTTCAGGTCCGCCATGTTTGAAAGGTGTTTGTATGTTTCGACATACAAAGGAATAGATACAAAGACACATTCAAGCCAGATTTCAAAAATGCTTCCGATCTGCTTCATAAAAGGTTTGGAATCCGTGGCTTATATGTATGTGGTGCTTGTATATTGCGATATACAAGTCAGAATATACATGAGAGGGTGATACAAGCTGGACCCGACAAAACAATAAAATGTAGCTAATGGTGTTTTGAAGTCCGCAGCTTGTATTTCGACATACAAAGGAGCAGATACAAAGATATATGTTAGACGATTACAAAAGGTAGGGCCTACATATACAAGGGGAAATTGTATGTCTATACAATTTTGAAATACAAAGGGATGTACAGGGGCCGATATACAAAGCGCCATGTATGTCCAAAGGAGTTGCAGAATGAATTTTTAAATGCCAATTCAGGCGCCAAGATGCAGCAATATACACAGATGCAGAAGTGATATATACATGCATTTGACCAAATCTTTCACCGCCTCTATCTCCTCCTTTTTAACAAATTTTGACTTGCTGTAAGAGGAAAAGTTGCATATTTTGGTCCCCTCTTTCATTTGGCAGGGTTTTTCAGGAGTTTTGTCACTTTTTCAAATTCAGATCTGGAGTTGCATAGTTTGGGTGACTGGACGTTTCAGCGACTTCTTGAACGAGATGTAGATAGTTTTTTTTTTGCATTCATTTCTGCAGGTATGGGAGCTGCTCCCATTCATGATCAAAATATCTCCTCACTGATGCGTTGGTTGAAGATTGGCGATGAGTAAGCAACTGCAATAAAGACTCTAAATATCTCCCCATCCACCCGGTTCCAGATTTCGACGCCATAACTGATGCAGTTGGATAGTCATCAATGTAGATGTTTTTCTATGACAGCTCGTAGAGCACATTTTTGTAACTGACTTAGGAAATTTTGGAATGCTATAAGTATGCGTTCGAATGTTGTAAATAGGGTTGGAACTTTTTAGCATACAGGCTTTTCTGTGTCCAAATAGAGTTTTCATATACTGTAACCTTGCCTCTCTGTCAAATATATGCAAGTTATTTTTACCTCTTTACTGATTTTTCTGGTTCTGTGTGAATCTGCATATGTTTTGTCTATGAATGTTGTATTCCTCTCAATCATATTGCTTCTCACCTCTGCTAGAGTCATCTAACCTGTGTATGCCTACTTGCCATATTCTGATTATGTTGTGCATCCTTCAGTTCTGTGGAAGTTTCTTTAAATATGTCTGGTGTATCACCCTTTTATGTTTTCAAGCTTTTATTCATTTTCATTACAAGCATTCTCTCTTCCTTTTCCCCCCAAAATTTAGTAGTTTCAAGTGATAGCTAGACAAGGAAGCCGGCCTTCTCTGGAGGTTTGATCTCATTTAGCAAAGTCCCACACTTAGAGATCAATCCCATGTTATTCCAGTTTGCAGAGCTTTAACAGCTTCATGCAAGGGTGCAAAACTGGGTGATAATAACTTTTGGCATGCCCGGTGGGACTAGTTTGTGAAGTCAGGAACGCAACCCTTATTATTGATGTTGATATGCAGCCAGTAATTTCAAACCTACAAGAGGTTAAACCTGCATATCTGGCGACTCACACTGAGGAAGGATAAGCAGACTAGTTCTATTTTTACATTTTATGAGAAAGATACAAACTAGGAGTTCAAGTTCAAGCTTGTTTGATTATCTACAGCTTTCTCCACCTAGGAGACAGAGCAGAGCTGCAGCAAGGACTCCAGTTTCCAAAAGGGTACAGTCAACTCCCCTAAGTTTTAGACCAGTTGCTTATGTAGTTCCTGTAGTAACTCAAGTAAATCTACCTACAGCTCTTCAGATAGCAAGAAATCATCCCTTTGTGACTTTTAATGGGGGTAGCCCTTTAAACCTAACTGTACATGATGCTATAACCATGGCAGCTTTGAAGAGTCTGCCTTACTTCATAGGGGAAAATTAGACTACTCCTATTGAACATATTAGAGACGTAGCATCTCTATGTGGGGTACATCATGTCACCCAGGAAAATGTAGCCATCAGGTTACTGGCTGCCTCATTCAAACGGAAAGCATTGCAATGGTTCAAGAGTCTACCGGTGCAGACTATAGGAACCTGGGATGATCTAGGTGACAGATTGAATAAGCAATTCCAAGACAAATTGGATAATCTATCGTTGGTTGAACAAATGACAACTATAAAAAGAGCTCCTCAGGAGCAAATGATGGATTTTAACTTCAGATTTTAGAAGACATGGGATAGAATCCCCACCATGGTAAGACCTCCAGCTGAATATGTTTTCTTATATTTTTTGAAGGCCTTAAATAGTGATATTTCAGTAATGATTCAATCATTAGGAGGTAATAGTTTACCTAATGCATATGAATTAGCCATTAGAGCAGAGAATAATCTGATTCAGGCTGAAAAAATAGCACCCAGACCACCAGACCCTTTTTTTCCTGAGATTCAAGCTTCCATGCCTTTGCCAATTCCATGTTCTACCCCTTTGCCTACCATCGCAGCATTACCTAATACTGTCAATTCTAAACCTTCTGCCTCTAGTTCATCTCAAGAGTTGAAAGAGATTAAAAATAGTCAACAAAAGATTGAGGGCATCCTTCAAACTTTTGGAAATGAGCTGGTGAACATAAAGAAACAGCAATCCCAGAGGTCTTTTCAGCCTTATCAACAACCATATCAAGGGCAGAATCAATCATATCAAGGTCAGAATCAGCCTTACCAAGCCAACAGACAACCATATCAAGGTAATTATCAGGGTCCCAGGCAGAATGTCAATCAAAGACCTTTTCAGCCTTATAATCTGGCACCTATTAATGCAGTAAGAGACTTAGTCCCTACTCAGAACAACCTTGCGGTTGATTACGAATGGTGTTTTCCATGTAGTCAGCCACACAATCAATCAACCTGCTCAAACGGGGTCATAAATCAGGCTCTGATGGTACAGAATGTTGTAGTCCCACAGTCAAATACACCTCATGATGGAGTTGTGCAGCAACAAGAGCAACCTCAAAGTGATTCTGCCTTCATGAATTGGCAGCAAGGTGAATTTTGTGGCATGAATAGAGAGGATACACCGGTGGCAGCAAATACAAGGGCTAAGAAGAGGGGTTATGAAGTAGAGCAAGCAGCAAATAAAGAGAAAGGACATGTTGGTGCTTCAACATCACATATTCCCCACATTTTACAAAGAAGTGACCCAACAAAAGTAAGGGAGATGCCTAATTTGCAAGCAGAAGTTGCTGCTACAAAGTCTAATCAGAAGGTGAGTGCCATTCCACCTTTCAATATTATTGAAATTATGAAAAAGATGAATGTGACAATGTCCATGTGGGATTCCCTAGCCATCCCCGATCAAAAGAAGATGTTGCAGTCTGCTTTATCTGATTTGAATGTATCAAATGATAAAACTATTGACCCAAATAAGGTTGTCCTTACCAATTCATCCGAAGATAATAGCAAATAGCCAAACAAAAGTACTAAGCCACTCCCATTCTATGTATCATTGATAATTGGAGACAAATTAGTTCATAACTGTATGGTTGACAGTGGTGCAAGCAGTTCTGTGATGCCCAAACAAATTGTAGACCAATTAGGATTGAAATACCAGCCTCTTGAAAAGGGTGTACTTCAATTAGATGGCACGTCTGTTAATACTGTGGGTGTAATAAAAGACTTAGGTCTTACTTTGCACACTTGTCCCAATGTTTCCATTTCACAAGAAGTATTCATCATAGATTTGCCTCCTTATTTTGCTATGTGCTTATCAAGAGAATTTACAGCCAAGATAGGAGGATATTTATCCTCAGACTGGTCCTCACATGTTTTTCAGGACCAGATATGGCACCAAAGTAACTTTAAAATCTGAGTTACTTTCAAATCATCACATAGAGCCCTATACACCAAGTGTTGTCAATGCAAATTGCATTGTTTCTGATGATCCTGAATTAGTTGCTGCTCAAAAACTACAAGCTGAAAGCATACCAGAGGTACTCTTAAGGGAGTGGTCCTCAAAAGATGTTGTAGATGACCCTGAGGCATACATTCAAGAAACCGGTATGGGGATTTACATACTACATGAGCCTGAGGCAGCAATTCCAGGTATGGTAAAGGATGAAGAACAGCAGACAGGGCAGCAGAATGAAGTGTGGAAAATGTATTTTGATGGCTCTAGGAGTAGAAATGAATCCGGTGGTGGAGCAATGCTTGTGTCCCCACAGGGTGAAAAATATTATGTTGCTTTCTGTTTTGCCTTCTCATGCACCAACAACACTACTGAATATGAGGGGCTAATCCAGGGATTGCAATGGGCAAGAAAGAAGAAAATTGGTTGTTTGCAAGTATTTGGGGACAGTGAACTAATTGTAAATCAGGTAAGGGGACTGCATCTCACAAAGAATGATGCTCTGAAATGCTACAAACATAGAGTCTGGAACATGATTGAGGAGTTTGATGCTTTTAACTTGATATCCATTCCAAGGAATTAGAACTCCCATGCTAATCAATTGGCTGCAATTGGGGCACAATTTGATATTTCCAGTGATATCCAACAAGGAAAAATGTAGCCTCATGTAAAAATAGTTGACAGACCCTCTATCCCTGACAATAATGTTCATTGGTAGGTCTTTGAAAGTGATGAACAGATTCTGAGATTCCTGTTAGAGGAAGATGAGTTTTCTGTGATAAATCAGGATAAGCTCAATCAGCACTATGGCAATGATCAATTTGTGCAGTTGAGAACAAGTAAGTTGCCCAAGGGATTGGTAACCTTGGAGTCTATTTTTGGCACCGATGATCAGATGAAGAAGACTAAGACCAGTATGCAAATAAAAGAGGAGCATTATGAGGAGTTAGAAATTTTTAAGGGAAAACTCCTCAAAATAGGTAAAATCTGTTCAGCTAAGAACAGGAGAGCTTTTATTGCTCTTTGTCAAGAATTTAAGGAGGTATTTGCTTGGGATTATTCAGACCTGAAGGGATTTGATCCTCATATTGCCCAGCATACCATAGATTTGGAACCAGGTACAAAGCCTGTAAGGCAGAAGCAGAGACCCCTAAATCCAAAGCTAGAGCCCCTGATGATTAAAGAATTGACTAAGCTAATTGAGGGAAAGATCATTTTTCCCATCAAGCATACTTCTTGGGTCTCCAACCTGGTCCCTGTTAGAAAGAAGAATGGAGAGATCAGGCTATGCGTTGATTTCAGGGATCTAAACAGAGCTTCCTTAAAGGACCACTACCCACTCCCCTCAATGGAGCAGATTTTACAAGTAGTGGCTGGCTCAGAGAGATTCTCATTACTTGACGGATTTTCTGGCTATAATCAAGTGTTAGTCAAGGAGGAAGATCAATTTAAAACTGCATTTACTACTAAATGGGGCACCATGGCCTATAGGAGAATGCCTTTTGGTCTCTCTAACGCTGGCTCAACTTTTCAAAGAGCCATGGAAATGGTGTTTAAAGGTTTGCTCTATAAACTGGTGCTGGTGTATCTGGATGATATGACAGTCTTTTCCAAGAATGCATCTGAGCATTTATCCCACTTAAGGCAAGTTTTTGAGAGATGCCAAGAGTTTGGGATATCCCTTAATCCAAACAAATGCATTTTTGTTGTCCATGAAGGCAAGCTGTTAGGGCACGTTGTCTCAAAAGAAGGCATTACCATTGATGCTAAAAGGGTAAGGGCCATTTTGGAGCTGCCTTTACCAAGTCATAAGAAGGGATTACAAAGTTTTATTGGCAGAATTAATTTTCTGTGAAGGTTCATCCCTGATATTGCAACCCTTTTGAAGCCTTTGACATCCATGTTGAAAAAGAATGCAGCCTTTAATTGGATGAAGGAGGCCAGGCTAAGCTTTGAGTTTATAAAAGAAGCATTGTCAATTGCGCCAACCTTGGTAAATCCTGACTTTTCCAAGGATTTTATTCTATATGCTTATGGCGGCCTAGGTACAATCTCTGCGATTTTAGTGCAGAAGTAGAATAGCGGCTTTGAGCAGCCAATTGCTTTTTTTAGTCAGGGGCTGGAAGAATATGAGCAGAGGTATAGCTTTGTTGAGAAGCATGTCCTTGCAGTGATAAGGAGCCTTAAGAAATTTTGGCATCTAGTTTCTAATAACAAGATACATTTGATGGTGGCTCATCCCAGCGTGAAGGAATTCCTGTTGAGCAAAGATATAAATGAGAAAAGAGTCAGCTGGATCACCAATGTCATGGAATATGACGTGGATATCCAGGTAACCAAGATTGTCAGAGGCAAGGGACTCAGTTAACAGCTCGCTACCAGTTCCAACAAGGGGGATGAGACGCTTTTGACCATTGAGGATGCACCTTAAGATAATTCAGAGGCAGTGGGCACAAGTTGGGTTACTGATATGACTCAATTTTTGCAAACTGGCAAATGTCCAGCAGGTCTGGATAAAACCAGGAGAAGATATTATAGACTGCAATCCGTTCCATACATTTTGATTAATGACACTCTTTTCAGGAAAGATTTTTATGGTGTATTGCTAAGATGCATTGCTGAAGATCAGACTGATAAGGTACTACATGAATTTCACCCCAAAGACTACTGCCTGGAAGATAATGAGAGTTGGATATTACTGGCCCAGCCTATTTAACGATGCCCATGCATGGGCGAGGAAATGTATAAAGTGTGTTGTTTTTGCAGGAAAAGAAAGGCTGCCAGCCTTACCTTTACGGCTAATTCAAATAGAGCAACCCTTCATGAGATGGGGTATTAACTTCATAGGACCCATTAATCCACCATCAAGTGCAGGCCACAAGTGGATTCTTACAGCTACAGATTTTTTACAAGATGGACTGAAGCAGTGGCTCTAAAGGAATCAAATGAAAGTGTTGTTTTAAATTTTTATCATGATTTGATTTCCAAATTTGGAGTGCCTGAGTCAATAATTTCTGACAATGCTTTAGCCTTTGTTGGCCTAAAGATAACTGACTGGGCTGTTAAGAATGGGATTTATTTGAATACTTCTTCCAATTACTACCCACAGGGTAATGGTTTGGCTGAGTCTACGAACAAAAATCTCATAAGAATTATTAAAAGATCAATGGAAGATAGCCAAAGGACCTGGCACACTAGTTTGAAGTATGCCTTATGGGCAGATAGAATAACTCCTAAGAGGTCCATTGGAAATTCTCCATACATGTTAGTATATGGGAAGGAAGCAAGATTGTCTATCTCTATAGAACTACCAGCACTGGACATCATGAATCAGCTGGAGATGTTTGAAGAAGTGGATCCCATGGCTGTCAGATATGCTCAGCTTATGGAGCTTGAAGAAATCAGAGACAAGGCTATGAAGACCATGGAATATCACCAGCTATAGACCAAAAGAAGTTTTGATCAAAAGGCCACTCCCAGAATCTTTAGAGAAGATGATATGGTGCTCAAATGGGATGAATTGAAGAGCAAACTAGGAAAACACTCCAAATTTGACATGTGGAGTGGCCCATTTCTCATTACTGAATGCAAGGAGCACAATGCATTTCAGTTATCAAATATGGATGGACAAAATCTACTTATCCCAGTCAATGGGATACACCTAAAGAGGTGTTTTGAGGTATAAGTGCCTTGTAAATCAATAAATTAGGTCTTTATGCTTTCAATAAGTGCTGTTGCACATTAGTTTGGATCCCTTTTTGCTTTCCCTAAATGTTGTCTAGCATAGGTGAAAGGATTTGCTTTCAACATTTTGTCATGGTTTGGTCTTCCAAGTGTTCTTCATTGCTCTATCTTATTTTGCTAAGGTCAAAAATATTTCTATTTTAGTCTATGTGTGACTCTATGCCCAATAGATATATAAGGCCACCGATCTTATGTTTAGTAGGCAAACATTCCATAGAAGTCACCAAATTGTTGACCCTTTTTTCCTCTAACCAGAGCCAAATAGTCAACCTGGTATTTTCCTTGAAAAGCCTTTGGAAAATGTTGCCTAAAAGTGAAAAGTGCCAAATTGCCTAAAAAAAACCTTACCATTGGAAAGAGCTTGAAAAAATAGGCAGGTTTGCTTTTTACATCACCCTAAAATTCGGCCAAATAAAAAAGTTATCCATGGTCAAAGTTTTGGTCAGCATACAGTTTGAATGTACATTTGGCGGGCTTGCAAATCTACATCGGCCTTAGAAAATGTAGAAAAAATTGAGTTTTTATGCATTTCAGAATGTATATACAAGGTCGGCGGACATACATGTGCTACAATGGAATGTATATCAGGTTTGTTTATTCGCATATACAACCCAATATACAATGAAAAATATACAAGGCCGATCTATATGCATCAGGAACAGTGTAATGTATATTGGCAGGTTGCTATAGTGGCTTGTATATTTGAGCTTGTATGTTTGCACATACAAGCGAAATATACGAAGAAAAGATACAAGGAAATATGCAATGGCCGATATACAAGTGAAGATACATTTGCTACAGTGCCGTAGGGAAAATATACAAAGGCATTTTGTATATTACCAACATACAAGAGGTGGGGCCCACGCATATACAAGGAGGATTGTATGTTTCGACATACAAAGGATCACGTGAACAGTGGCTTGTATACCGCGCATATACAAGCGAATATACATTGGCGATATGCAAGCCGGATTTCAAATGAATATCATTCTGGCTCATTCAGGCTTCAGGTCCGCCATGTTTGAAAGGTGTTTGTATGTTTCGACATACAAAGGAACAGATACAAAGACACATGCAAGCCGAATTTCAAAAATGCTTCCGATCTGCTTCATAAAAGGTTTGGAATCCGTGGCTTGCATGTATGTGGTGCTTGTATATTGTGATATACAAGTCAGAATATACATGAGAGGGTGATACAAGCTAGACCCGACAAAACAATGAAATGCAGCTAATGGTGTTTTGAGGTCCGCAACTTGTATTTCAACATACAAAGGAACAGATACAAAGATATATGCTGGGCGATTACAAAAGGTAGGGCCCGCATATACAAGGGGAAATTGTATGTATATACAATTTCGAAATACAAAGGGGATGTACAGGGGCCGATATACAAAGTGCCATGTATGTGCAAAGGAGTTGCAGAATGAATTTTTGAATGTCGATTCAGGCGTCAAGATGCAGCGATATACACAGATGCAGAAGCGATATATACAGGCATTTGACCAAATCTTTGACCGCCTGTATCTCCTCCTTTTTGGCAAATTTTGACCTGCTGTAAGAGGCAAAGTTGCATATTTTGGTCCCCTCTTTCATTTGGCAGGGTTTTTTAGGAGTTTTGTCACTTTTTCAAATTCAGATCTGGATTTGCATATTTTGGGCGACTGGACATTTCAGCGACTTCTTGAACGAGATGTAGATAGTTTTTTTTTTGCATTCATTTCTGCATGTATGGGAGCTGCTCGCATTCATGATCAAAATATCTCCTCACTGATGCATTGGCTGAAGATTGGCGATGAGTAAGCAACTACAATAAAGACTCTAAATATCTCCCCATCCGCCCGGTTCCAAATTTTGACGCCATAACTGATGCAGCTAGACAGTCATCAATGTAGATATTTCTCTATGACAGCTCGTAGAGCACATTTTTGTAACCGACTTAGGAAATTTTGGAATGCTATAAGTATGCGTTCGAATGTTGTAAATAGGGTTGGAACTTTTTAGCATACAGTCTTTTCTGTGTCCAAATAGAGTTTTCATATATTGTAACCTTGCCTCTCTATCAAATATATGCAAGTTATTTTTACCTCTTTACTGATTTTTCTGGTTCTGTGTGAATCTGCATATGGTTTGTCTATGAATGTTGTATTCCTCTCAATCATATTACTTCTCGCCTCTGCTAGAGTCATCTAACCTGTGTATGCCTACTTGCCATATTCTGATTGTGTTGTGCATCCTTCAGTTCTGTGGAAGTTTCTTTAAATCTGTCTGGTGTATCACCCTTTTATGTTTTCAAGCTTTTATTCATTTTCATTACAAGCATTCTCTCTTCCTTTTCCCCCCAAAATTCAGTAGTTTCAAGTGATAGCTAGACAAGGAAGCTAGCCTTCTCCGGAGGTTTGATCTCATTTAGTAAAGTCCCACAATTAGAGATCAATCCCATGTTATTCTAGTTTGCAGAGCTTTAACAGCTTCATGCAAGGGTGCAAAACTGGGTGATAACACCTTTGTCAGATTAACCACAGAAGGATGAGTAGAAAAACCCATGATACCTCATCAAATGATAAATTTAAAGATCAAAACATCCAATACAAATTAATGCTAATAAATGAATCCCATCAAAGCAAACAAAACTTCTCGAAGTGCCAAAACATTCAGTATATCAAACAAAAGCCATAAAATTGACAAACTAAATAAAAGATACTTGGGCCCGAAAATAGAAAAAATACATGGACGGTTGTGCAGAGCTCATTGATACATTTCCAACGCCTATTTGTTTCTGAAAAAGCATAGATTATGGGTGAAAGAATGGAGCTTGAAAGCTGAAAAAATGCCTAGACTTCAAACAACAATAAAAACACCAAAAGTCAAATATGGTAAAAAGATCAACACTGCTAGATAGTTCTCAAAACCATTTTTGCAACACCTATTTTTTGTGAAATTTTGATATTGTATTGTAAGATATGATCGTTTTCGTAAAATTGCTCCTTTAGGCTATATAAAAGGAATTGTACAATGCCCTAGTCACCTATGTGACCAAGGGATAAGTCCTTGGGGGCTGGCACCCAAATTAAAAATTTAACAAAATAATTTAGTTGTACCTTTATGTGCACAAATATCGAGGCAACATGTAAATTGAGATGACACAAAAATTGAGGTGGCATGCAAATTGAGACAACACACAAATCAAGGTGGCTAAAAAATTAAAATCGACATAGAAAATAATGGCATAGAAATCAAGGCATTCATGTGATTGTATGGATCCGTATAGAATATATAGATTTTGTAGCTCTAAAAATTCTTGAAACCTTTAAAATGGATAAAAATTTTATCACCAAAATATAGAGTGCCTTATATGAAATAGGGGTTTTGAGTCTTTTGAGCACAATCGTAAGGTTCATTTTGCACTAGGAAGAACTAATCATGACCTCATAGCTAAAAATGTCTCAAATTCAAGAAGAAACTTACAGTTCTGGAGCTTTGATTCCATGTTAGATTCCCAAAATCATCTGTAGTATTTCTTCTACAAAGACAATTGCTTCAAAAAGCAAAAGCCATAAATGAGGGATCAAATTGCAATCAATACTTGCATGTGCGTTAATTATTCGCAAAGTAATACATATGCATTTGTTAAAAATAAACAAAGCAGAAAAGCAAAAAGAAATCCTATCCCATGTGATAAGATTGACAACTAATAAAGGAAAATACTTTCCTAATTAACTCCCTAATTAACTCATGCTAATGTGTAACATTAATTTACGCCAACAAATTCCATATTCTATGTTATGAAAATTTGTTAATCTAGAATATCTTCTCATTCTTACTATATGTTCATCTTTGCAGTCCACCCATAAGACCTCTAGATTGAATTACATGTTTTTAAACAGAGCCAACAATTGTTTTAATGTTTCCTTTGGGATCGAAGGAAGATCTTTTATCATGCATATATAAGTTGAATTTATACAATTGGCCATCTAATTCTTTTGTAACAAAAAAGAGCAACTATAAGAGTTAATGGTGATAGAGAATTTTACACCTACCTTATGCTTCTCAAATAAAAGTTTATGAACCTCACACAGTTGTCTAGTTAACTCTAAAAGAGCAAATTTTGCATTCACATACTTTGGTAGCTTGTATGGAGCACCTTTGAATACTTCAAGTTTGATATATGTAAAAGAAATAAACTGTATAAACTAATTCCCCCAATCTACAATTGTCATAGTGGCTTCCAAGGAAATGTGATTATTAAGATCACCTTCCATTTTCAAGATAAGGAAAAATACAAAAGCATCATTAAGTCTTTTAAAATGCTTCTAACTTTCTTTAGTTCCAATTGAGGATAGAACTCATGAATTTTCTGCTGGCCTTTTTCCAAAACCAAATGTTTCAACTCTAGTTAGTCTAGGAAAATGGCTCTTCTTGTCATTAGATATATGATATGTGAAGTCATGTGCAATTTTCTCATTTTCTAGACCTCCATGAATTGCTTGTGAAGATTGTTGCCAAGGATAATGAGGCAATCGATTCTCTACTTCGCTTCTAACATAATTTTGATGATCTTAAACATCCAAGGCTAGAACTCACGTGCATCAAGAGAAACCATCACCCTATTTAGAAGAGTTATCAAATCATTGATTTCAGTATGGAAGTCACATCTAAGGAGTGTTTTAGATAGTTTGGAAGTAACAACTCTTTCTTTGATCAACTAGTTTTTTTCAAAGCACGTAGGCACAAATTTGGGTCCAAATTGTAGTATTCCATCCCATTAGCAATATTCAACATCATGACTTCTTTGCAATTGGAAATCTAAAATGTCTCAGATATACTCTCAGGGTTAAGGTCTAGGAACACTTCATTTAATAAATTTCTATGATCTTTTTGTTTTGGGGATCACAAAACTTAGCATGTCATAATTAGATTAGGTGACTAAACTAAAGTGGGAAACTTGTAGCTTGCACTAGTCCACTATTAGTGATGCACCTTGACTGCATAGTTATGTCATCTTTGTGCATTCCCACCAAGAATTCATTTATATTTATGTGCCCTAGATCAATATCAAACACCTCATTGAGCGTGGAAGCAATCTTAGAGGGTGGAGTCACTCCTTTAAACTTGTTATTCATCTCTTTGGACTTGGTTGAAGTTATATAAGATTTTTGAATTAAGGGGAGCAAAGGATTAGTTCAATTACTAAAACAAATGTCCTTCATATGCCTAGTTTTCAAAAGTTACATGCTTGTGGAAATGTAGGAATGGGACGGTAGAAGGGAAAGGAAGCTTAGGTTGGTGGGAGTCAATTTTTCACAAACCAATGAATGATAGCCCAAGATTTGGGGAGAATTTGTTAGGTGAAGTTACCAATGCACACTTATTGGTGAATTTTAGGGCATGAGGAAGGAGATTTTACATTTATAACCATGAATTTTGGACTTTTAGGGTTTGGAAAAATTAGGTAAACCATGAGCTCATACGAGATAATTGAAAACCCTAGAAAATAGACACAAAATTCTCATGCAATGAGCAAATTTGACATTATTACATATTTTTGACAAATTAAAATAAGTAGAGTATTATGGAGGAATACCTAGTTTTAAGAGAATGACTAAGAAACTTGGATTACACATTATAAATGACTTGCAAATGAATGGGTTCAAGAATTTGATCCTTGATGGAAGGTGAAAAGATCGATTGATGATGGGAAGACAACTATAAATTTGCAAAATTTGGCTTTCAGATGTAGAGGACTAACTTTGAAAGAGTTTAAATGTGTTTGCGAGTGTGAAAATTGAAGGGAAATTTGCAACCATAATAAACAATTTCCCCGTAACCTTATGAGAGATAAATATACAAATGAGTATTCAAAAATTATCCATATGCAAAAGAATAGGCAAACATACCATTAAAATGACACAAGATGTACTCTAGGAAAACACTCCATGATGCTAAAACCCAACCTCCAAAAGCATCCACACCCGTTGTATTATCTCATTAAAAAAGATTACAATACATAGCCCCCATGAATAGTTATGAATCATCAAGCTCCCTAATTACACTCCATGTGAACAAGCAAATGAGAATAATGTAACCATACATCCCAATCCATGCTTCCTCTCATCACATAAGCAACCTACAAGAGAAGCTCAAACTAGCTAACCTAGTGCCCAACAAACCAAAACAACCAACTAGCCAACCTCAAGAACTACTCATTTGCTTGCTTTTATAGAAAATAATCTTGTACAAAACCACTAAGTGGTATTACATTACCATTTCCCTCAAAACCATGAGCTCACTAAACCATGTCCCCCTCATTTAATTATTGGTACTAAGTTTTCCAAATATTAAATATTTATCCAATGTGCAACCCACATTAAATATTTTTTACAATGTTATATACAACTTTACAAGTGGACCCAAATAAATATTTAATGTGGATAAACACATCACCTAGATGCACCACAAATAAATATTTATTTTACATAATTTAAATATTCTATATTTATGCAAGGTGTACAACATACCTTTTCCAACATTCTCCCACTTGTATACATTGCATAAGGGGTCAAAAAAGTAATCTCAAAGATCAAGGAAACACTCCATATTCCAAACATGTACCATGTAAACATCCATGTGCTACGTCAAGATACATACAACAATAATCAAGGTGACCACCATCTCAAACAAGAATACTCCCATCCTTCATCATGCCAAAACATGGAAGATAAGATCCTCCAAAGAGATGCCACACTAAATTGTCACATAGAAGCAAAAAAATTGCATCAACCGATATCCAAACACAAACACCAAATCCAATGGTAACAAATAGGCTCGATTAGCTGACAAGAATTAATCACCATAGCCAAAATAGAAACCACAACTAGTTGCTAACACATCCAACTAACCATACCTCCAATCCAAGGTATACCAATGATTACAAGTAGACCTTATACCATCAACATATCCAACCCAAATCACAATGATCACAAGTCCCTGTATATACTCTATACTACATAAAGAAGTCCTCCAAGATAACAACACATAAACATGAGATAACAAACCTTAAGACCCTCAACATCGCAGTATAATGAGAACATCCAACAAAGGACACATATACATCTTGGAACTCCCACTGCATGGGTAATGTCAAATCTGAAATAAATCAAGGCATCCAAAGATCCACCAATAGCACTCACATAAAATATGTGGCTAAATCCTCTATCACATAGTGTCAAAGAACACACACATGGATATGCACATCCTACAAACTGAAACAACTACAACATAACTCTCACCTCGAGTCCATATCTTTCCCAAGTTCTCCACATCATAGAAGATATACAAATCAACTCCAATGTCATGTGAACACAAACATCCAAGAGGAAGCATTAGACCAACAAGAGAGAACTTGCAAATCAAAATCATGTCCTTCTACCAACACTGATGTGCTATAATTGTGAAAAAGTATGAGCTCCTTCCCACTACCCCAAATCAAGAAACTCTCCACAACATCCAACTAATCAAGATGTAAACCTATCAAACCAAAGGAATATCAAACAAAATCTCCATTCTCTAAACAAGGAATATGCCCAAAGCCACTAACCATCTCCTTTAAACATAATGATCTCAAAGATAACTTAGGATCAAACATAAGGAGAATACTACTTGTAATCATGCATCTAAGCCAAATCCTTAGAACTAACATCCATAGTGTTGGTTCCTAAAAAAACTACAACCCAAAACTCTAAAACATTCCTAAATCACCTAGGCCAGGGACTGTCATCATGGTGACAGGAAGAGGTTTATCAACAAGTTTTGGGCGATTTTGGCCAACTAACAGGAGTGGGTAAACTCCTCTTCTCTTCAGGCTCAGCTAGACCTAGGAGGGATATTCCTAGAGGCATAAAATGAAATACAAATAAACATATACAACCATACCCAATGTACACTTGATCCCAAAGTTGTCACTAGATCAAGACAAACTGGTTGCACAGGCCTCTGATTAAGCTGATTCAACTATGCGAATGTACATGCACACGAATGATGGTTTTTACCTTGAACCACAGATGAAAGATTTGTTTAATTTAAAAGAGTGTTTGATCCCTCTCCAATATAGACCAGTGCCTACTCTATTAGGCAACTGAGTCATAAGCAATAAAGAGAGAGGAAAGGACAAAAGCAACATCAATAGAAGGTTGAAAATGTATTCACATACACTTCCCAGATTATATTTCGTACATTGGAGATACTTAATGATCCAGAACCAAACTACAATGACCCATTTGCAATAAAGAAATGACCTAACACAAAGCATGCATGGATTTAAATGTTGTCACACATTATCAAGTCTCTATTACAATCGCACCAGCAAATGTGGTGAGAGAAAAGATACAACTATGATTATATAGTCCCCTAAATCATTACAAATGGTCATGGAGACATACAGATACATTAAATAGGCTTTACAATTCCATTCCTAATCTGCATGGAAAGCGCTATCCTCCATTCACTACCTAGACTGGCTTGATTTGAAGCCCTGAAACTCTCTTAAGGCACTGCAGACCAAACAATTGGCTCAGTGACGAACCCTTTCAAATGCCACTGAATCATGTATATATAGAATTCAATTTTTGTGCAACTCAGTCAACAAGCAAAACCCACGTTGCATTGAATTCCAATCTCAATCCCCTGTTAAAAGATTTGCATGCTAGGAAGAAAAGCCCACGCCCTGCAACTCTAAGAATGTCAGAAGGAATTTGATTGCACATTTGTGTACTTGGGAAAATAAAGAGGGAAGTCTTGAAATCAATCTTTGACATCTGAAACATCAGACTTATCTATTTTGTCCTCCAACGATACCCATGCATTGAAGAATTTCATTGTTTGAACAACATGCATGGCACTGTTTTGCATAGTCACTAAAGTCTAAGTACAAATTAGCTTTTAAAAGCTTTTACAACACTTTAAAATGTGTTTTCCAATTTTTCTATTGTGGGCCATTCTAACTTTTGACTATATCTATATGCATTTTTGTCATCTTTCCCTTTCTTTATCTGCCTATTTTCTATTCTCACAAACTTCTTGTCCCTTCCTTTATCTGCTATATTGGAGAACTTTCATCTTTGCAAACTATGGAAGACACGTTCCTCTTTAGCACTATTCTTCATTTTCTGTCGCATTTATGCCTATTGGAAAATTCTTGTTTCCTCGAACTTGGCTTGTCGGTGATTTTTTATTTTCTTGAACTTTCTCGCCATCTTTTGTCTTCATTTTCCTATGCACCTTGTTGATGAATTTTCCTTTTTTAAAACCTTTTTGTCTGTTGGGTCCCTCTTCTCTGTCAGTAACTTTGGCCCCTTTTCAAACTTTTCTCCTTGCTCTATGCTTGCCCCTTATCGGCAAAATCCTCTTTTGCCAAACCTTGGTGCCTCCTTTATCGGCCTATCAGCAAAAGTTCAAAATGGCGAACCATCTTCATTTTCTCTTCTTGTTTGCCTCTATCACCAAACTTAGCCTTTGCCAAACCTCTCCATCTTTTCTTCACTGTTAGCGAAAAGCCCTATCGGCAAACTTATAAAATTCTAAACTACTTCTTTAGTTTGTCTATCCACTGATTCCCTGACAAGGGCACTCTTCCTTCTTCCCTTAGCCAAATTCTTGCTTTTTCTTGGGTCCCATTTGCCTTATCGGAAAAAGAGAAGAATAACAACCTAGCCCCTTATTCCATACCTTTTCACCTTGATTGATAAATCTGCATTTTCTCGAACCAAGGACCTGGTGCCAATTCTCGTTTATCTATGTATGTGTGTATGTTTAAATATTACATATATTTAAATATGTGTACGTTTTAATATTTTCTTTTATATCTATCCTTACTCGTATATATATAGTACATACAAATAAGAAGGAAAAACAAATAGATAAAAAGCCAAAATAGGTGGGCTTAATTTTGGCTTTTTATCTATTTGTTTTTCCTTCTTATTTGTATGTACTATATATATATATATATATATATATATATATTACTTTTTTTTTATAAGTAAGATTTATATTATATATTAAAATATTAAAAATTGAGTACATTGAGAGAGCTCCATGAGCTAAAAACTGCCAAACTCATCCCCTATAAATCTTTTACAATATGACCACACAGGGTCTACCAGCAAAATGCCATGCAAGGCTGATACTATTATAACTATGAAAACCCCATACCCAGACACCCAACCATATCAACATAAAGCAAACTAAATAAAACCAGACACCCTACCATATCCACAAAGAATAGAAGAGATTTACATGCAAAAAAACTATTAAAACCAAACACCACACGGCCATCAGATTTCCCCCACCTCGAATAGGTAGTCTCTAAATTCACCAATCTAGGCAAAACCTTCAATTAGAGTCAAATTGAACATTTTCTTGAGGAAATACCTACCTTTGTGAACCCTGACCCTGTGAGCTAGTAATTCATCACATCTGATGTCCAAAATGAAAGGAAAATACCTTACCACTTCGCCAGGCTGATTGATCTTGCACAAGTCCTTTGGTCTTGGGATCCCAACACCTCTCTTGGAAGCCTCCAGCATCCCATCGAGACCTTCTAACAGAGCAGGCTTAAACATTTGTAGAACCAAAGACTGAACCTCCTCCTTCGTCGTCAGCACATCAAGCAAAGAAGCCACCACCCTCAAGGCTATATTAGAATCAACCCTGTAGTGCTCTCCACTGCTGACGAAGGATTTCCCTAGAATAAGCTTCATAGCTCCAATGACAAAGGCATCATTTTGCTACAACACCCTTCATAGCCTTTGGTCTGTTATCTTACCAAGAAAAGCCATCTGCCTAACCCTACTGGTTAGACAAATGGGGGATTCCATTCCTCCACAGGTAAGTTGATTAGTCGGAAGATGGAAGACTATGTAAGGTGAGGGAGCATCTACCATTAAACAGGAAGCCAGCCAAAATGTAGAATTACCAAAAAACCCTGCGAATAAATAGAGGAAAGGATGCCTCTCTCCTCAAAATGTGTTCTTCACAATTTCCCACCCCTGCTAGCTCATGTCTTAACTGCTCGTCTGCATCGAGAAATGAGAAGCTTTGCGAGACCAACTAAAAATGATTATCCTGACCTTTCCTTCATCCTGCTCCTCGAATGCCAAGATTATTTTGGCATGTGAGCTTTAAATTCTTACTGTTGCGAGGCCGCCACAAATGTGCAATGAAATGATGACTAGGAGTGCTCATTTTCCCCTATCGAATCCTATTGGAACCGTCGACGCCTATTGACTGAGCATCCAACTCACATCCTCCTGCCGAGTCAGCCACCTCACCTGTGTGTGAGGTGGTGCCTACCCTTCCACCCACTCCATTATATCTTATATATATTTTTATAAATTTTTATATGTAGATCCTATTTATATATCTCTATCCATTCTTTTCAACTTAATTGTTTGTACTATTATATATATACTCATAAGTCAATCCTATATGCATATACATATACTCTTTCTTTGCTCCTTTTTATCTTCCTAAATGAATTCTTCTCTTAGTTATTTTTTGCATGTATATTTTTTGTGTGTATCACCTTTATATAGATTTATTTCTATATATCTATATAATTACACATTATATATATATAAACATTTCTATCCATTATATCTAACTTACTTATTTATATCACTGTATTTATGTCGATCTCTTATATATATCTATACCCATTGTATTCATCTATAGATATAATATATATGTATGTATGAGGGTTTATATTTACCTCTCTCTCTCTCTCTACACATATATATATTCTTTTTATTGGTTTATTCATGTTTTTACCTTTATATCCATCTGTTTATCTACCTTTCATTTTGTACATTTATCATATATATATATATATATATATATATATATATATATATATATATATATATATATATATATATATATATATATATATATATATATATATATATATATATATATATATATATATATATATATATATATATATATACTGTTTATCTACCTTTCATTTTGTACATTTATCATATATATATATATATATATATATATAAATTTATATATATGTTGATAGAGATTTATCATTGATGTCAAAGTGAGGTGCTTCAGAAGCTAGGAGTTCTTGATGTTCATTCTTGTACTTATGTGCTATGTCATGTTGATGATGTTTTAGTTGATTAGGTGATCAAGGTTTTGGTGATCAAATGTTGTTACATTGGAGGTTTGTAGGATGTTGTTTGACTTTATGTTTCAAGATCTTCCATATCATGCTTGACTTGTTTTGCATATGCTATCATGCTAAGGATGTTCATATGGAGTTATATGTCTGTAAGATGTTGTTAGATGAAAGATCTTCATCTTCATGCTATATGTCTTCATCATAAGATGTTCATGTTGAGAATCAGGATGTTCTTGATGTTTGGTGTTTGCTTATGCTTCATGGTGATCCTCTCACAAGTCTGAATCAGTCTTCATGTCAAGATCATATGTCAGGAGTTATGATTGTATTGCAATGCAAAGGACAAAGCACATTGTTAATCATTGATGTTGTTCATGCTTTGTTTCTTGTCTTGATCAGGAGGTTTAGTTTCCTTGATGTCAAATGTGTATTTGATGTTGTTTTATGGAACAAGACCAGGATATTTGAGTTGTTGTGACCTCTTCATTGCTGTATGTTAAGGGTAGATGTTGCTGAAGTACAAGTGAAGATGCTAAGATATCAGATGATTAAGATGACAAAGGTTAAGGTGTCAAAGAGCATTGTTGATTTTGGAGCAATCAAAAGGTAATTTCATGTTTAAGTTGATGTTCATGATTCATACTCATGTTAGTGCTACAAGGTCCGCATCCCTTCAAGGTTGACATTGGTTAAGTTGTAGTAATGGTGATATGGCAATGTCTTTGCAGTTGTGATGACACAAACAAAACTTGATTTGCTGCAGTAAATGAGTGAGTGACATTGGAGTTTTAGTAAAATACACATTCTCTTCAAATCTAAGTTGATGGAGTGTCTAATAAACATTTAAATGTTTTGTTTTAAAACCCTAAGTGTCTAGTTCTAAACCCTAAAGCACAAATGTTTCCACCTATCACATACATTTACACTTTTTGTTATGTTTGTCAAGTGACTTATGATAATAAGTCAAATTCACTTAAGATTACCAGTTGAAGTGTGCCTTAGTCATGTTAATGATCGGCCCTATTCTTGCTCAACCGACTGCATCAGTTACTTGTTATATGCAACAGGCGCGAAATATGTATCAATGGTCGTGTTTGAAATTTCAAAGGGCATGTGTTTACTAATCAATGGTTGTCATTTAAATGAGATCTTAATATGTTCAAGCTTGCACTTTGGCGTGCCCGCGAATGTCCTCACTGTGGAAACTGCAGTGTATTGATTTTCTAAGGCTACTTTTAGCCAGTTCTGAAAAGGTAGAGAGTTGGTAAATTAAAGACTTGTCTGTTGGAGTTTAAGTGATATTTTCAAGAAGATTCTTTCTAATTTTAAAACCCACTCTCGTACCTTTATAAAAGGAAAAAGAAGAAGCTTTTTAAAGAGGGCAATTTTCTTTTTAGAGATATTATTCTTTTTAAGAGTAATGTATAAGGAATTTTTTTTGTATATCTAGAGAGTTCAATAATATATTATTGAAGTTTCTTTTTATAGGAAATATGAAGGGTTATTGAAGATTATTTTTTTCAGAGATCAAATTGGATAAATATTTTTTTTGAAGATTTTTTGGAGATTGGAGAATATGGAAGATTGAATTCATTGAAGACTTATTTTTTAAAAAGGGAAGATGAATCGTTGAAGTCACGAGAGAGATTTTTATTGACAGGGGCAAATTGATTTTATTCTTGAAGATATTATTATTGCAGATTGAATTTGTGAAGAAGAAAAAGAAATTGAAACGGTCATTGAAGTGCACGGAGGAAAATGAAAGTTTTTTATTACAGATGAATGATTTTTTATACAGAGAAGATGAAGAGATTGAAGAATGGATTTGAAGATCAAGGACATGGAAGAAATTTTTTATTGAGAAAATCAAAGGGTTTTTATTTTATGAAAAGAGGAAAATGAATATGAGGAATGTAGAATATGAATGGTTATGCAAAGTAGAGGAATTTAACCTTTTTTTTGCATGTTCCTTATTGATGAAATAAATATAGAGAAAAGTGTGTGTGATTGTGTTGTTGCAGAGATGAGAAGAATGTGAAAACATATTTTATTTGCAGAGATAATGAGAATGAAGTGCAGTATGGTTGCAACGAAATATGAAGATTGAATTGAGTATAATTGTAGATTCAGGGGCTTGTATTGAAACAGAGAAACCCTTTGTATTACTTGTATTGTTTTGATGGTGGTTGTATCAGCCAGTGAGGCATTTTGTAAAGCTAGTGAAGCTTCCTTGGTCGGTGAGACCTATTTGTAACCAGTGAGGTTTTTAATAATCCAGTGAGCCAATTTTTGAGAGATTTTTCTACCCCATGAGGGTTTTCCTCTTGTATAATCTTTTGTGTCTTGGTCTCATATCTTGTGTTAATTCATACTTGTACATTTGTATTTAACAAATTATTGATTTCCTCATCTCTCTTTGTCTTGTAATTTAAAAGATGCAACAATTTGTAAAAGTTTACACAACACTAATTCACCCCCCCCCCTCTCAGTGTTGTCCTAGACTCCAACAAGTGGTATCAGAGTATAGGTTCCCTATAGAAGTCTAATTGGCTTGGGTAGGTCCTAAGTGTGGAGTACCATGGGTAGGTGCAAAAGAAATAGAGAAAAGAAAAATGTTAAGTCTCCTATTGATCAAAATGAACTATCTTTATCAAATTCAAATGTTGATATACAATCAGTTGATAGAAATGAATCAAGTATTAAATTAGAGGATGAATTTTCAAATGTTCCTTTCTTTGATGGTTCAAATTTCTCTATTTGGTGCTTTAGGATGCAAGCCTATCTATTTTCTTTAGGATATGGTGTATGGATGTCAGTTGAGAATGGGTATTTTATTTCCTCTCTATCACCTGATGATACAAGTAATAAAGAGGCTTATGAATACAATGACACTGCAAAGAAGGCTATTTTATCTAGATTATCTAATGAAGTTTCTTTCAAAGTTATGTATTGTGAAACAGCTCAGGATATGTGGAAAGAGTTGATTAGAATTTATCAAACTGATGCACTTGAAGAGGAAGACGGCTTGGTCTCTGAAAAGGGTGACAATGAAATGAGAAATTCACATGAAGAAGATCTTTTTATGGATGAAGATGGACATGAGTTTGATGAATATGTTTGTGAGGTTGATGTTGAAGGAGAGCTCATATGTGCTCTGAGTGAACTCAAGAAATATAAAAAGGAGAATCAGATACTAGAGTTCCAACTACAACAGGAAAAAGAATCCAAAGACAAAATTATTTCAGATTTTGAAAGAATATCTTCTGACCTTGAAGAGGCTAGAAATCAAATTGTAGATTTAAAGAGTTATGTTGATAATTCTAACAAATTGATTATTAGCTTAAAAACTAAAATTGAGGAAGGTAAGAGAATAATAGATGTAACCAAATCTGATCTTGACATTAAAAGAATTGAAAATATGAAATTAGAGGCTGAAATTATCAATCTTAGAAAAGATTATGAAGGTCTCAAAGTTCTGTCCAAGAAGTATCAGGAGTTTGAAGAAAGTACAAATAAGTTGCATGAGATGTTGGGCAAACAAAAGCATCATAAGAACACAACTCGTTTAGGATATGAAGAAGGAGAGTGTTCCAAATCCAGAGAAACTCCAAGAAGGAAAATTGATTTAAGTCATCATGTTGTTGTCCCTGAAGGTAAAAAGAAGAGTGAAGCTGAGGTGAATACCAAAGATGAGTTTGTCAAAATGCATAATCAAAGGAGAAGAAATTTTAGAAGAACTGCTTCAGTTAGACAAGCATATATGAACAGGTATAATTATTCATTTTTTGGTTATTGTTATACCGGTAATCAATTTGGACACAAAGCAGTTAATTGCAGAAGAAATCAATCTAATATTGATCCAGTGTGTTACAAGTGCAACTCTCTTGGTCATATACAAAGAAACTACAAAATGCATGAAGTGGAATCATGACATAAGTACTTAAAAGGATGTCAAAAAGGTATTATCAGTCATTTGATTATGATTGCAATATAGTTTGTTATTTGGGCAACTCTCTTGGTCACAAAGCATAGTTGCAGAATGTATGGAAGAATTGCAAATCACTTGGTTTGAAAGGTTTGAAAAGGAAAGAAGCTGAAAAGGTTTGGAGGAAGAAAGAACCTATGCAAGCTTGGAGATTGAAACAAAGTCAAAAGAAGATAGATTCTAAACTTGTGCATCTTGCACAAGTTACATCATCAGTTGCATAATAGATAGCATGAAGTAAGGGGGAGTTGTTCATGTCCTATCAATTATCCCCAAGAAGTTTCAGAAGGAGATCATTTGATGTTTGTTAATATGATGATCTTGTTTTGTTTATCATGCTATTAGATTCTTGCCTGATAATATTTGCTAAGATGCTAATGAAATGAAGTTCATGTCAGTGATATAGGTGATCAGTGGTTCATGATGTCATAATGCATACAATGTGTTGATAAGATGTTCAGGGTTTCAATTCACAAAGAGTTTGATGATATTGAGTGGCTTGATCCTATTTATATCTTATCATGTTGATTCTTACAAAGGTTAAGTTGTCATGATGTTGTAGTTCAAAGTGTTGTTGCAGGAAGATCTTGATGGTGCAGTACAGTCTTGATGGGCTAATTTGAATGATAAAGTCAAGAGGCAGTAGTCCTTATTGATTATAGTTTGTTTCAGATGTATTTGACATTGTGTTGCAAAAAGTGTCATGTGCAGGAATAGGAGGATGGTCTTCATCAAGTTTGTCTTTATTCTTTTCAAGATGATCTTCATTCTTTATCAGGCCAAGAAGTGTGTGCAGGAATAGATTGGTTGCAGGTTGATTGTCCATCTTATAGTTTCTATCATGGAAGTTTTGGCAAGGTCATCCCCTGAGTGGTTATCATGTCATCATGAGTTGTGAATATTGTGATGAGTAGTCTTCATTCTATTATTATCATAATGTTGCTTGTTGAGCCTGCATTATTGTTCATCATAAGTGTTGATGTGATTATGATATCTTTGCATGGAATTCAAGTTCATATGAGTCATATCAAAGGAGTCAATTTTATGTCTTCATAATCATACATCATACTTTATGATTTAGGAGATCTTGGAGATTTGTCATTCAGGTCAAAAAGGGTTGATGATTGTGGAAGAATTATTTGTCATGAAAAGTTTGTTTTGCAAACACAAGTGATGTCATCAGGAGTTTGTATTTTGATAGCAGAAATATGGAAGCCTTCATCTTGTCAAAAGAAGTGATCAAATGATCTCAATGATGTCAATTTTTTCATCTTCATCTTCATATTGGTGTAGTGATATGAAGTGGTATTGTGTTGAGAGTATGATAAAGTCTATGAGCAGTTTATATCAGTGGTTTGATGTCTAGTTTTGTGTTTCAGGATGTATGTTTCAGATGTGTTTCATGGTGACTTGTTGCTTTCAAGTTGAAAAGTTGTTCAATATGCAGATGTACAAGGAGAGATCTTTTAGGATAAGTTTAGGACAACAAATTGCAAAAGTGATCAGTGCCTTCAATATTTTGACAGAGACTAGTGGTATCAAAGATTTGGGTAAGTGGTATCTCAATTCATGGTTGGTATAAAGATAACAAGGTTGATAATAGTGCCTGTGATCCAAGAAATAGGTAGGCAACTGATTAATATTAGCATAATTTGCTAGTCTCTTGCTAATGGTGTATATGAGTTATTTTTCACAAGGGGAGATAATAGCCTTTGTCATCAGATGTGAAAAAAGGGGGAGAGAGAGAGAGAGAGAGAGAGAGAGAGAGAGAGAGAGAGAGAGAGAGAGAGAGAGAGAGAGAATGCATCATGTAGTTTTGCCATCAATGACAAAGGGGGAGATTGATAGATATTTGTCATTGATGTCAAAGCAAGGTGCTTCAGAAGCCAAGAGTTCTTGATGTTCATTCTTGTACTTATGTGCTATGTCATGTTGATTTGCTAATCTCTTGCTAATGATGTATATGAGTTATTTTTCACAGGGGGAGAAAATAGCCTTTGTCATCAGATGTCAAAAAAGGGGGAGAGAGAAAGAGAATGCATCATGTAGTTTTGCCATCAATGACAAAGGGGGAGATTGATAGAGATTTGTCATTGATGTCAAAGTGAGGTGCTTCAGAAGCCAAGAGTTCTTGATGTTCACTCTTGTACTTGTGTGCTATGTCATGTTGATGATGTTTTAGTTGATTAGGTGATCAAGGTTTTGATGATCAGATGTTGTTACACTTTTTGTTATGTTTGTCAAGTGACTTATGATAAGTCAAATTCACTTACGATTACCGGTTGAAGTGTGCCTTAGTCATGTTAATGACCGGCCCTATTCTTGCTCAACTGACTGCATCAGTTACTTGTTATATGCAACAGGCGCGAAATATGTATCAATGGTCATGTTTGAAATTTTAAAGGGTGTGTGTTTGCTAATCAATGGTTGTCATTTAAATGAGATTTTCATATGTTCAAGCTTGCACTTTGACATGCCTGCGAACGTCCTCACTGTGGAAACTGCAGTGTATTGATTTTCTAAGGCTATTTTTAGCCAGTTCTGAAAAGGTAGAAAGTTGGTAAATTAAAGACTTGTCTTTTGGAGTTTAAGTGATATTTTCAAGAAGATTCTTTCTAATTTTAAAACCCACTCTCGTGCCTTTATAAAAGGAAAAAGAAGAAGCTTTTTAAAGAGGGTGAGTTTCATTTTAGAGATATTATTCTTTTTAAGAGTAATGTATAAGGGATTTTTTTTGTATAGAGAGAGTTCAATAACAAGAGAGAATGCATACTAAGAGATACCAACAGAGAGAATGCATCATGTAGTTTTGCCATCAATGACAAAGGGGGAGATTGATAGAGATTTGTCATTGATGTCAAAGTGAGGTGCTTCAGAAGCCAGGAGTTCTTGATGTTCATTCTTGTACTTATGTGCTATGTCATGTTGATGATTTTTTAATTGATTAGGTGATCAAGGTTTTGGTGATCAGATGTTGTTACATCAGGAGGCTTGCAGGATGTTGTTTGACTTTATGTTTCAAGATCTTCCATATCATGCTTGACTTGTTTTGCATATGTTATCATGCTAAGGATGTTCATATGGAGTTACTCATATGGAGTTGCTCATATGTCTGTATGATTTTGTTAGATGTAAGATCTTCATCTTCATGCTATATGTCTTCATCATAAGATGTTCATGTTGAGAATTAGGATGTTCTTGATGTTTGGTGTTTGCTTATGCTTCATGTTGATCCTCTCACAAGTCTAAATCAGTCTTCATGTTAGGAGTTATGATTGTGTTGCAATGCAAAGGACAAAGCACATTGTTAATCATTGATATTGTTCATGCTTTGTTTCTTGTCTTGATCAGGAGGTTTAGTTTCCTTGATGTCAAAAGTGCATTTGATGTTGTTTTATGGAATAGGACCACGATATTTGAGTTGTTGTGACCATTGATTTATGTTAAGGGTAGATGTTGCTGAAGTACAAGTGAAGATGCTAAGATATTCGATGATTAAGATGACAGGTTAAGGTGTCAAAGAGCATTGTTGAGTTTGGAGCAGTCAAAAGGTAATTTCATGTTTAAGTTGATGTTCATGATTCTTACTCATGTTAGTGCTACAAGGTTTGCATCCCTTCAAGGTTGACATTGGTTAAGTTGCAGTAATGGTGATATGGCAATGTCTTTGCAGTTGTGATGACACAAACAAAACTTGCTTTGCTATAGTATATGAGTTAGTGACATTGGAGTTTCAGTAAAATACACCTTCTCTTCAAATCCAAGTTGATGGAGTGTATAATAAACATTTAAATGTTTGGTTTCAAAACCCTAAGTGTCTAGTTCTAAACCCTAAAGCACAAATGTTTCCACCCGTCACATACATTTACACATTTTGTTATGTTTATCAAATGACTTATGATAATAAGTCAAATTCACTTAAGATTACCAGTTGAAGTGTGCCTTAGTCATGTTAATGACTGGTCCTATTCTTTCTCAATGGACTGCATCAGTTACTTGTTATATGCAACAGGCGCGAAATATGTATCAATGGTCATGTTTGAAATTTCAAAGGGTGCGTGTTTGCTAATCAATGGTTGTCATTTAAATGAGATTTTAATATGTTCGAGCTAGCACTTTGACGTGCCCGCGAATGTCCTTAATGTGGAAACTGTAGTGTATTGATTTTCTAAGGCTATTTTTAGCCAGTTCTGAAAAGGCAGAAAGTTGGTAAATTAAAGACTTGTCTTTTGGAGTTTAAATGATATTTTCAAGAAGATTCTTTCTAATTTAAAACCCACTCTCGTGCCTTTATAAAAGGAAAAAGAAGAAGCTTTTTAAAGAGGGCAAGTTTCTTTTTAGAGATATTATTTTTTTTAGGAGTAATGTATAAGGGATTTTTTTTGTATAGAGAGAGTTCAATAATATATTATTGAAGTTTCTTTTTACAGGAAATATGAAGGGTTATTGAAGATTATTATTTTTTTAAGAGATCAAATTGGATAAATATTTTTTTTGAAGATTTTTTGGAGATTGGAGAATATGTAAGATTGAATTCATTGAAGACTTATTTTTTTAAAAGGGAAGATGAATCATTGAAGTCATGAGAGAGATTTTTATTGACAGGGGCAAATTGATTTTATTCTTGAAGATATTATTATTGCAGATTGAATTTGTGAAGAAGAAAAAGAAATCGAAAGGGTCATTGAAGTGCAAAGAGGAAAATGAAAGTTTTTTATTACAGATGAATGATTTTTTATAAAGAGAAGACGAAGAGATTGAAGAATGGATTTGAAGATCAAAGACATGGAAGAAATTTTTTATTGAGAAAATGAAAGGGTTTTTATTTTATGAAAAGAGGAAAATGAATCTGAGGATTGTAGAATATGAATGGTTATGCAAAGTAGAGGAATTTAACCTTTTTTTTGCATGTTCCTTATTGATGAAATAAATATAGAGAAAAGTGTGTGTGATTGTGTTGTTGCAGAGATGAGAAGAATGTGAAAACATATTTTATTTGCAGAGATAATGAGAATGAAGTGCAGTATGATTGTAAAGAAATATGAAGATTGAATTGAGTATAACTGCATATTCAGGAGCTTGTATTGAAACAGAGAAACCCTCTGTATTGCTTGTATTGTTTTGATGGTGGTTGTATCAGCCAGTGAGGCACAATGTATGCCAATGAGGCATTTTGTAAAGCTAGTGAAGCTTCCTTGGTCAGTGAGACCTATTTGTAACCAGTGAGGTTTTTAATAAGCCAGTGAGGCAACTTTTGAGAGGTTTTTCGACACCAGGAGGGTTTTCCTCTTGTATAATCTTTTGTGTCTTGGTCTCATATCTTGTGTTAATTCATACTTGTATATTTGCGTTAATTCATACTTGTACACCTCCCTCTCTCTCTTTTTAAGGAACTCTGTCTGCAATTACAACTCACTCATTCTCTTCTTTTCATCCTGATGATGGATCACAGAGTGTGATTCGAAACATCGATCCAAAAAAGCAACACATAGTCTCTTCTAGGAGTGCTTTTACAATAAAATGTCTTTTGCCAAACTATCTTTTGCTTCCCTTTTTACCATGTCAACAAAAAGACCTATCAACGAAACGCCACAATTCTGAACTAGTTCCTTAGTTTGTCCATCCACTGATTTGCTGACTGAATATTGTATTCCCCTTCATGCCTTAGACAATTTTGCCTTTATCGACAAAATGAAACTTTTTAGAACCTTGTCCTCATTCTTTATGCTTCACCTTTGTCGGTGAAATGGCCGTCAAGAGAATTGACTATCGGTGAACTTGAAAACATTTGAACCAAAATGACCATGCCTAACTAACTTCTTATTGTGCCCTTTCTCTTGGTGAACACACATATTGGCAAATTGGCAAAAAAAAGTACTTGTGAACAAGTTCAAAAGTTAGGGATTTTTTCTGATTTGCTGACAATAAGGCAAAACATGAAATTTTTTCTAAGGGAGAAACCACTTTTTGACTAAGGCAAAACACATAAAAAACCAAACTTTGAACCAACATAACTTTTTTATTTCAAGAAATTTTGAGATGGTTCAAAAGGCAAAGTTGCTCATAATTCAATTCTCTATCCAATGGTGAGCATTGGAGCTGACTTGGGCAAAATATTTCAATAGGATTTCAGATTTTTTAAGGGAAAAAGAAGCATTTTGGAAACTAGATTTTCTAGGTGCCAACACTGGCTCTGGTTGGGGACGTGTGACAAGCAGTGTCACAACGAGGATCCAGAATATCTCTAGGAAGACCAAAAGCAAAAATAAATAGGGGAAACAACTGAAACGTAAACTACAAAACATATATACAAGAGAACATACAGTCAAAGACTGTATCAAAATTTTGGGACACTGCATGCAAACCCTACAGAAAATTGATGCAACCACTTGCCTTTGTCAAAGAGAAGCTGAATAAAGGAGTAGATCTCCCTCAAACCAAACTTGCATTCTTTACCCAGCTACAACAACTAAAGACTACCCTCAGCATGCACTAATCTACAACATATACTTTTTGAGCCAAGGTCAAGTTTATTAATGAAATTATTACCACATGGCAGCCATAAAAGATAGGTACCTAACCCATTCACATTCATGTCATGCTTGTTCCAGGCAGCAAGTAGTGCAAAACTAAAATTTAGGTCAGCAACAAAAGAGACAAATGAAGGCAAAACTTCATTATCATGTTCCAGGTTATCATACCTACTAACCTCTTCATACAAATTGAGGGAAAAAAAAATATCTCCAACTCACATGGCAAAGAAAATTGTGCTTGAGTGCAGTGTTGATCCACAAGAGAAGGCACTTCACCTTGTAGAGCAAACTGGAATGATGTTGGATCTAGGGCATACAACTGAGAGGGGGGGGGGTGAATCAGTTGTACAAAACTTCTTCTAATTCAAACACTTAACTCTCTGTTGTTAGTTAGCAGCATATCAAATAATCATCCATGAAAGCATAATACATAAACACAAGAGCAGATAAGCATCAACACATTGAACACCAAGATTTTGACGTGGAAAACCCGGTTAAGGGAAAAACCACGGGGTGATTAACCCAAGAATTATTCTCTGTTAGAAGAATAAAGAAAAATGAATGGCACATGCCAATAAGGGCTCACTGCCCGAGCACACTGCTCACAAAGAGGCCCACTGCCTACAAGGAGACACACTGTCTACAAAGTGATGAAAATCACAGTCTTGAACTGGAGAATGACATCTCTACCATGTCCGGATCAGTTCCAATTAAGCCCAACATCTCTGTTCTGCCCTTCGCACGTTTCTTCGCTATGCCACACTCATCCACACACCACACACTGAAATGAACTCACAAACCGTTATTTATACAAGACATCGACTTAGGAACAAACATCTAAGTCGGCAAACAACCATAGGAGTATCCGCAAGATGAATAACACATCCGGTCGGCCTTCACAAGAACATTCGCAGGATGAACAACTCATCCGGTTGGCTACACAGAGCAAGAACTTCATCCGGAAGAATAACTTCAATTCTGGGCTCTACCATCAATGCGGACCAACAACACAACCTAACCATGATCCAAGAACCTTCACAAGCCTGTCTGAATTGTCCGGATACATCCGCACTTCCTCTGCTTACTGGGATCTCTTGTCTTCCTCATCCGGAACTTCAAGAACACAGTCTGTCGCCACTGTCATAATGCAAGAAGTACTTCCGGACCTCCAAATCATACACAAATCAGGATGAAACATCACAAGGACATCCCAAACACTCCTTCCAATCCACAGATTAGGATAATACAATTCCGGACCTCACCGGACCTTTTTGTGATCCTCTGTCACCTCCGGATACTTGCCGGACCCGGTTCTATACCGGCAGCCACAACTCCTTCAGATCTTCATGCGGACCTCTGAAATCTTAACTGTAGCATCTCAAGACTCATATCTACTAACCCTTTAATCCGCATCCTCCGGTTCTCATCCTATACAGTACATTTACCTTCTTCTCATCACTGTTCTTCACTGTTCCTGACTGAGACTAATTTTCTCAATATCCTCAGCACACAGCTCATCAAATCCTTCTTGTCAATGCAATATGAGTATGTTGACATCAATGACAACACTGGATAACCTCATACTTGCAACAATCTCCCCCTTTGTCATTGATGGCAACATATGATGTGAAAAACCATTAAGACAAGAACTTCAACTTTTCATATGTCTTCTCTTCCTTTACTGCTCCCCCTTTGATCATCAACCACTTGTTTTTCACATGTTTTCTCTCCCCCTTTGACATCAATGGCAAAGGGCTCATACTTGCAATTCTCATGCATCAGAATCATACCAGCTGCTCCCCCTTAGTTGCAGCTCCCCATTAGTCCGGATCACAAGATATGACTGTGATAGCCACCGGACTGATGCACAACAGTGCATCTTAGTTCATCACCGGAGGGGCCATGACCCCTAACTTCTCCCAGAGATATTCAAACGAGTCCTTGGGAAGAGGTTTTGTAAAGATATCTGCAATCTGATCCTTGGAGGGAACATACTCCAATCTGACTTCTTCCTTGTTTACTTGTTCTCTCAAAAAGTGAAATTTGATAGATATGTGCTTAGTCTTAGAATGCAATACCGGATTTTTGGAAATATTAATTGCACTTGAATTATCACAGAAAATTGTGATAGGCTCCTCATATTCAACTTTGATGTCTCTTAGCATCTGCTTCATCCATAAGATTTGAGTGCAACTACCTGCTGCTGCAATGTATTCTGCTTCAGTTGTAGACAGAGATATTGCATCTTGTTTCTTGCTTAGCCAAGAAACCAATCTCTTCCCCAAAAAGAATGCTCCACCACTAGTGCTCTTCCGGTCATCCACATCTCCTGCCCAATCTGCATCTGTGTAAGCATGAAGAGAGAAATCCGGATCTCTAGGATACCATAGACCATACTCAACTGTTCCTTTCAAGTATCTAAAAATTCTTTTGATTGCCATAACATGAGATTCTCTAGGATCAGCCTGGAATCTTGCCACAAGACCAACAGCCTGCATTATATCTGGTCTAGTTTGAGTGAGATACAACAATCCACCAATCATTGATCTATACTTTGTCTGATCTGCTTTTGGAGAATCATCATCTTTGCTTAGCTTACATCCGGTTGCCATAGGAGTGTTCATAGGCTTTGAGTCTTCCATACCAAATTTCTTTAACAATTCTTTCACATATTTGGTCTGAGAAATGAAGATCCCTTCTTTTGTTTGAGTAATTTGCAGACCCAAGAAGAAATTCATTTCACCAAGCATAGACATTTCAAACTCACTTTTCATCTGATTTGCAAAAGTTTTGCACATACTATCTCTTCCTCCAAAAATGATATCATCCACAAACACTTCAACAATCAGAATGTTTTCATGATCAATTTTGAAATATAAGTTACTGTCAGCAGTACCTTTGTTGAATCCAATCTGCACAAGATGCTTATCCAACCTTTCATACCATGCTCTTGGGGCTTGCTTCAATCCATACAAAGCTTTCTTCAACTTGCAGACCATATCATTATTATCAGACAATTGAAATCCATCCGGTTGTTCAATGTAGACTTCTTCTTCCAGATCACCATTTAGGAAGGCAGACTTGACATCCATCTGATATACCTTGAAGTCTTTGAAGGCAGCAAGTGCAAGAAGTAATCTGACTGCTTCAATTCTTGCTACCGGAGCAAAAGTCTCTTCAAAGTCAATTCCTTCTATTTGAGAGTAGCCTTTGCAGACCAATCTAGCTTTGTTTCTGATTACTTCACCAGCTTCATTTAGTTTGTTCCGGAAGACCCACTTGGTTCCAATTACATTCCTGTCTCTAGGTCTGGGAACAAGATCCCAAGTATGATTTTTCTCAATTTGCATCAGTTCATCTTCCATTGCTTTGGTCCAGTTTTCATCATTGCAGGCTTCATTTATTGTTTTAGGTTCAATCTTTGAAATCAGACAACATTCATTCTGATCTTGAGCAATATTCCTTCTAGTTTGTACACCTTTGCTTCTGTCACCTATGATCTGATCTTCAGAGTGATTCAGTCTTACATACCTTGGAATTTTGGGAGTATCCAGCACTGCTGTTTCTTGATCAGGCTCATTCAAACCTATCTCTTCTTCCTGATTTACCGGATCAGGCTGACTCTGTCTCACCGGAGAGGATTGAGGTCCTTGAACACTGTCTTGGTCATCTTCATCAAACTCATAAAATCTTGAAGGCTTCTCAATTCCTTCATCAACCTTTACATTGGTGCTTTCTATCATCTTTCTCAATCTCTTATTGTAACACCGGTATGCTTTGCTTTGAGTGGAGTAGCCCAAGAAAATTCCTTCATCACTTCTAGCATCAAACTTTCCTAGATCTTCATCTCTTTTAATATAACACTTGCTACCAAATACTCTGAAATATTTCACCGTAGGAGTGATGCCAAACCAGAGTTCATAGGGGGTCTTACCGGTGTTGTTTCTGATTTGAACTCGATTGAGAGTGTAGACTGCAGTGCTGATAGCTTCTTTCCAAAACATTTGAGGAACATTTGCTTCCAACATCATTGTCCTAGTAGCTTCCTGGATGGTCCGGTTCTTTCTCTCAACTACTCCATTCTGCTGTGGAGTCTTAGGAGCAGACAACTGTCTCCTTATACCCTGTTTCTCACAAAAGTCAATGAATTCACCAGATGTAAATTCACCACCTCTATCAGACCTTAGACATTTTAGTTTCAATCCGGTTTGATTCTCCACCATAGCTTTGAAGATTTTGAACTTCTCAAAAGCTTCTAATTTTTCTTTTAGAAATGTAACCCACATCATCCGGGAATGATCATCAATTAACAACATGAAATATCTATCACCTTGCAGACTCTTGATTCTTGTCGGACCACATAGATCAGTATGTACTAATTCCAACAATCCGGTAGAAGACTGATCTTTGCTTTTAAAAGAGACTCTGCTTTGTTTGCCTAACTGACATTCTTTACACACACTATTTGTAGGTTTTATCAACTTTGGAAGATCTCTCACAGCCTGAGTATTGCTTATTTTGATGATGTTATCAAAATTTACATGACACATTCTTCTATGCCATAACCAACTCTGATCAATTTGAACAAACAAACAACTTTTATTTGAACCAACCAGATGAAAGATGTTACCTCTTGTCTGAGTACCGGATGCAATTTCAGTTCCGGAGCTTGTAAAGATTCTGCATTTTCCATTCTTGAACCGGAGATCATAGCCTTTGCCCACTAACTGACCAACACTGAGAAGATTGTGCTTCAATCCTTCAACATACAGTACATTTCCTGTTTTGCTCTTACCATCAAAGGAAATAGTTCCCCTACCTCTGATTCTGCCAGCAGAATTGTCACCAAACTTTACCATTCCTCCTTCATATCTTTCCAAGTCTAAGAACTTATTCTTGTCACCAGTCATATGGTGAGAACATCCACTGTCAATAACCCAATCATCCTTTTCTTCCACTTGAGCAGCCAAGGCTTTTTCAACAACTTTGTGATTGACAGATTCAGAGAGCAAGGAATCTTCTTCCTTGATGGCTATAAACACCCACTCATTTCCGGATTTGCTTCCTGGATCTGATTCATCATCTGTTACTCCTTCATTGTCATCTTCTTCATGAACATAATAGCAATTCTTTTGAAACCTTTGTCTGTGAGTATTAGATCTTGCAGATCTCTCCGGACATCTTGAGGCAAAATGACCAATCTTATTGCAGTTGAAACACTTAAAGGGTAGTTTTCCTTCATACTTACCGGATCCTCTTGGCAGTCTCTTTGCAATGAGGGCTTCAAGTTGAGCTGTTTCTGCTTCTTCTTCTTCTATGTCTCTTCTTGCTTGATCATACCATGATATTTTCCTTGATGAGTTTTCACCCGGATCAAATCTCTGTTTGCCTTTCACATAGGCACTGGCTTTGAAAGCAGATTCAGTCTTGGGAGGATCATCTCCAAACTCGGTCATTTCAAATGCAGCTAGTTTGCCAGCCAGTTGTTCTCTTGTGACAGTTGTGTGGGCTCTGAATTCATCAATGGCAGCAACTTTGATTTTGTAGGCAGCAGGAAGGGATCTTAGGATTTTGCAGACAATCTCATTTTCATCTAAAGTTCCACCAGCATTTCTGATTCCACATACCAGCTCATTTACTCTTGGCATAAAGGTAGTGATGTTTTCATCATCTCTCATTTTCAATCTTTCAAATTTCCCTTTCAGACTTTGCAATCTTGCACTTTTGACAAACTCATCTCCTTCATACAGAAGTTCCAGTTTAGTTAGGATCTCATATGCAGTGGGTAGGTCAATGACATTCGAGAGATCTGAGTCATTCAATGCGCTTAGAAGAGCTTCCTTGGTCCGCAGATTGTTTTCAGCTTCTGTGATCTCATTCAGAGTTGTCGAACCACCTTGTGGAGGTACATATGGTTTTGAAATCATACCCAGGTATGCTTTTCCCATGCATTCCAAGTGACACTTCATGCGACCTTTCCAGAGAGTGAAGTTGGTTCCATCGAACTTCAGACTATCCTTCTTGTATGACGACATCCTAGATCACCTCAAGCGGTTAAGCTCTTGTCAGAGGAACTTAGCTCTGATACCAATTGTTGGATCTAGGGCATACAACTGAGAGGGGGGGGGTGAATCAGTTGTACAAAACTTCTTCTAATTCAAACACTTAACTCTCTGTTGTTAGTTAGCAGCATATCAAATAATCATCCATGAAAGCATAATACATAAACACAAGAGCAGATAAGCATCAACACATTGAACACCAAGATTTTGACGTGGAAAACCCGGTTAAGGGAAAAACCACGGGGTGATTAACCCAAGAATTATTCTCTGTTAGAAGAATAAAGAAAAATGAATGGCACATGCCAATAAGGGCTCACTGCCCGAGCACACTGCTCACAAAGAGGCCCACTGCCTACAAGGAGACACACTGTCTACAAAGTGATGAAAATCACAGTCTTGAACTGGAGAATGACATCTCTACCATGTCCGGATCAGTTCCAATTAAGCCCAACATCTCTGTTCTGCCCTTCGCACGTTTCTTCGCTATGCCACACTCATCCACACACCACACACTGAAATGAACTCACAAACCGTTATTTATACAAGACATCGACTTAGGAACAAACATCTAAGTCGGCAAACAACCATAGGAGTATCCGCAAGATGAATAACACATCCGGTCGGCCTTCACAAGAACATTCGCAGGATGAACAACTCATCCGGTTGGCTACACAGAGCAAGAACTTCATCCGGAAGAATAACTTCAATTCCGGGCTCTACCATCAATGCGGACCAACAACACAACCTAACCATGATCCAAGAACCTTCACAAGCCTGTCTGAATTGTCCGGATACATCCGCACTTCCTCTGCTTACTGGGATCTCTTGTCTTCCTCATCCGGAACTTCAAGAACACAGTCTGTCGCCACTGTCATAATGCAAGAAGTACTTCCGGACCTCCAAATCATACACAAATCAGGATGAAACATCACAAGGACATCCCAAACACTCCTTCCAATCCGCAGATTAGGATAATACAATTCCGGACCTCACCGGACCTTTTTGTGATCCTCTGTCACCTCCGGATACTTGCCGGACCCGGTTCTATACCGGTAGCCACAACTCCTTCAGATCTTCATGCGGACCTCTGAAATCTTAACTGTAGCATCTCAAGACTCATATCTACTAACCCTTTAATCCGCATCCTCCGGTTCTCATCCTATACAGTACATTTACCTTCTTCTCATCACTGTTCTTCACTGTTCCTGACTGAGACTAATTTTCTCAATATCCTCAGCACACAGCTCATCAAATCCTTCTTGTCAATGCAATATGAGTATGTTGACATCAATGACAACACTGGATAACCTCATACTTGCAACAAATGATTCCATCTTAGTCATATCTTCAAGTTGGGATGCAACATGTTGAAATTTAGGCATAAACATGCCTTGTTGCTCATTCACATCAATGTCTCACACAAAGGACTCTACCTCTACTGCAACACCAACACATTCAAAAGCTAACAAGTCTTCCACATCAAAATGAAAGCATTTATATTCACTGGTAACTCCATCAAGCTCTTGAACAAAATATTCATATGTGGTGCTACAGACTTCACATTCTAAATCATAAGCATGACTCAGGCTACAACTCAAAACATCAGCACATAAATCAATACCATGAGACACTTCTAATGAAGAACTATGTTCTTCCAATTGTCTCTTTGTTTCACTTTCACTTGGGCAACTAGCTATGTCATATTCATTGTTGCATATAGATTGGTGACACATATCTTCTTCCGCATTCATTTTTATTTTATTTCCTTGTGGCTGAGATGAAGCACACCTTGCATGAGGAAGACAACATACCTTGCACCAAAGAATTAGATTCTCATATGCGTCCACATGATCACCATCCTCAAAATCTAAGGCAAGCTCTTCAAACTAAAATTCCATGGTTGCACCAACAACTATCTCTGATCAGGTATCCTCAAGTGCAACCACCTCTAAGTCATCCTTGTGCAAGCAAACAATACTTGCTTCATCACATACAAGAAGAAAGGAGGGCAGTACATCAAACAAGAAACAAGTTCCTTACTCACCATCTACTTCATTTACTTATGCATAGTCTTCATAATCAACTTTACAAGTTGATTTAGCTTGTTGCTCACTTATGCACATAGCATCCTCATTGTTTACTAAGCCACACACCTCATACTCAAGCTAGAAATCATCATCAGATCGATCATTATCACTTGGTGAACCATCTAATAGAATGTTGATGCATTCACTACTTTCATCATCTACATCACTGTCATACACTACACCAGCACCATCATCTATTCTTCTGCACACACAATCATCTCCTGACAATGTGCCTAGATCACATGAAGCACCCCTGTCCCTACCATCGACAACAACCTGTTCATTACCAGCCACTTTTGCATCTGAGCAATCATATCCCTTATAGTTCTATCAACATAATCAATGAACAAGTATACTTATTGCATGCTCACTAGATTGAACTCCTCCCTTATAGAACATGGGCTCAAGGTAGCATCATAAGCCCTCAGATACATGTCAATACAAATAGGAGGATCAGGTCTAGAATCCTCTGGGATGTGAGATAGGGCAACTACAAATTGGTGGCCAAGCTCCATGCTTGACTCTCCCTGATATCATCTAATATTTTCAAGTTTTTGGACAAGAACAACAGGTTCCAAACCACTTGCAAACTCTTCAAATGCAACCACTAATTGATCCCAAGAAGCAAAATGCTGGTTGGGGAAAATAACCAGCCACTTTTTTGCCACACCACCAAGGGATCTAACAAATAATCTCGTCCACATATCTTCATCTTCAAACTAGAACTTGTACATGAAGTTTGAAAATACCTCGATATGTGCCTTCCCATTATAAACATCACACCCATCAAATAAAGACATCTGATAGTAAATTTTGTTGGGCATGGACTGCTTCTCATAATTGACCCATGAAAGGTCCAATGGCTTGTACGTGTTTTCATTTGCAATGGGGGAGATGAGGAACAGAGCAAACAAGAATAACAAGAGAGGGACTAGACTGCGACCTAGATTCAAGCAGCCATATAGTAAATTTTGTTATTTCTTCTTCTTGCTGCAATAATGACTTCAACAGTTGTTTATTTTTTTCTATTTCATACTGTTGAGCTACTAAGTCATTATGATTTTGCATGGGTACATATAGGTTTTGGTTTATATAACATGCAAAGCCATGACTGGAATATGTATTTCTAGGATGGTCGTGGGAATCCAATCCAATGTAATTTATAAGGTCTGATACATAGGAAGAATCAGATGACAAATCATCCCTAGGGTATCCAGGTTCAAACCAATTGGCCATGGCTACATCATCCTAACATGCAGAGTAGAAAACTAAGGCATAGAAATTTGTTCCTTTGACATTATAGGAATAACAAACTTTAAAGATAAGAAAGAAAACCATGTACCTTTATTTTCATCAGCTATCATTCAAATCATCAACAACAACCAGGGTACAACAGCAAACAAACTTTAGTTCTTTGAATGCAGAGTCACCACCTCTTTGAAAGAGGAATTCCTTGAAGTGTGACTGATCTTCAAGGCCTAAACTTGATTCTAGTTTCAACTCACACCAGCAGAGTCTTCAATTTCTTTGAACCCTCACATTCATCACTGACAATGACACTAAAATGTTGGTTCCCAAAAAAATTGCAACCCAAAACTCTAAAACATTCCTAAATCACCTAGGCCAAGGACTGTCGTTAGGGTGACAAGAAGAGGTTTATCAACAAGTTTTGGGCGATTTCAGCCAACTAACAGGAGTGGGTAAACTCATCTACTCTTCAAGCTCAGCTAGACCTAGGAGGGATATTCCTAGAGGCATGAAATGAAATACAAATAAATATATACAGTCATACCCAATGTACACTTGATCCCAAATCTATCACTAGATCAAGACAAACTAGATGCACAGGCCTCTCATTAAGCTGGTTCAACTGTGCAAATATACATGCATAGGAAAGATGGGTTTACCCTGAACCACAGATGGAAGATTTGTTTAATTTAAAAGAGTATTCGATCCCTCTCCAATATGGACCGGTGCCTACTCTATTCGGCAACTAAGTCATAAGCAAAAAAGAGGGAGGAAAGGATAGAACCAGCATCAACAAAGGGATGAAAATGTATTCACATACACTTCCTAGATTATATTTCATACACTGGACATACTTAATGATCCAAAACTAAACTACAATGACCCATTTGTATAAAGAAATGACCCAACACAAAGCATGCATGGATTTAAATGTTCTCACACATTATCAAGTCTCTATTACAATCACACCAACAAATGTGGTGAGAGAAAACTTACAATTATGATTATACATTCCCCTAAATCATTACAAATGGTCATGGAGACATACAGATACACAAAATAGGCTTTACAATTCCATTCCTACGCTGCACTGAAAATGCAATCCTCCATTCACTACCCAGACTGGCTTGATTTGAAGCCCTAAAACTCTCCCGAGGCACTGCAGACCAGACAGTTAGCTCAGCGACCAACCCTTTCAAATACCATTGAATCATGTATATATAGCATTTAGTTTTTGTGCAACCCCATAAATTAAAACTCAGTCAATAAGCAAAACCCACATTGCATTTTCCAATCCCAATCCCCTGTCAAAAGATTTGCACGATATGAAGAAAAGCCCACACCCTACAAATCTGAGAATGTCAGAAGGAAATTTCTTACACGTTTGTGTACTTGGGACAATAAAGAGGGAAGCCTTGAAATCAATCTCTAACATCTACAACATCCGACTTATCTATTTTATCCTCCAACGGTACCCATGCATTGAAGAATTTCACTGTTTGAACAACCTACATGGCACTGCTTTGCATAGTCACTAAAGTCTGAGTACAAATTAGCTTTTAAAAGCTTTTACAACACTTTAAAACATGTTGTCCAATTTTTCTATTTTGGGCCATTCTAACTTTTGACTATATCCATATGCATTTTTCTCATCTTTCCCTTTCTTTATTGACCTATTTTCTATTCTCACAAACTTCTTGTTCCTTCCTTTATCTGCTATATCAGAGAACTTTCATCTTTGCAAACTATGGAAGAGATGTTCCTCTTTGGCACTATTCTTCATTTTTTGTCTCATTTATGCCTATCGGCAAATTCTTGTTTCCTTAAACATGGCTTGTCAGTGATTTTTCATTTTCTTGAACTTTCTCGCCATCTTCTGTCTTTGTTTTCCTATGCACCTTGTCGGTGATTTTTCCTTTTTAAAACCTTTTGTCTGGTGACTCCCTCTTCTCTGTCGGCAAATTTGGCCCCTTTTCAAACTTTTAACCTTGCTCTATGTTTTCCCCTTATTAGAAAAATCCTCTTTTGTTGAACCTTGGTGCCTCCTTTATTGGCCTATCAGCAAAAGTATGAAATGGTGAACCATCTTCCTTTCTCTTCTTGTTTGCCTCTATCAGCAAACTTACCCTTTGTTGAAACTCTCCATATTTTCTTCACTGTCAACAAAAAGGCCTATCGGCAAACTTATAAAATTCTGAAATGCTTCCTTAGTTCAGCCTATCCATTGATTCCCTGACAAGGGCACTCTTCCTTCTTCCCTTATTCAAATTCTTGCTTTTCCTTAGGTCCCATTTGCCTTATCAGAAAAAGTGAAGAATCACGAACTTGACCCCTTATTCCTTACCTTTTTGCCTTGATCTACAAATATGCATTTTCTCGAACCAAGGGCCTGATGCCAATTCTCCTTTATCGGCCAAAATGCTTTTGCCAAACTATCTCTTGCTTCCCTTTTTACCATGTTAGCAAAAAGACCTATCAATGAACTGCCACAATTCTGAACTAGTTCCTTAGTTCGGCCATCCACCAATTTGCCGACTGAATACTTTCTTCCCCTTCATGGCTTAGACAATTTCTCCTTTTTCGGCAAAATGAAACTTTTTAGAACCTTGTCCTCTTTCTTTATGCTTTGCCTTTGTCAGTGAAATGGCCATTGGGAGAACTAACTATCGGCAAACTTGAAAAAAATTGAACCAAGACGACCCTACCTAACTAACTTCTTCTTGTGCCCTTTCTCTTGGTGAACACACATCGGCAAATTGGGAAAAAAACAATAATTGTGAACAAGTTCTAAAGTTAGGGATTTTGCTGATTTGCCGACAATAAGGCAAAACATGAAAAAATTTCCATCTAAGGGAGAAACCACTTTTTGACTACGGCAAAACACATAAAAAAACCAAACTTTGAACCATAAGTTTTTCATTTCAAGGAATTTTGAGATGGTTCAAAAGGCAAAGTTGCTCAGAATTTGATTCTCTATCCAATGGTGAGTATTGGAGCCTAGTTCAGCAAAATATGTCAACAATATTTTGGATTCTTTAGGGGAAAAAGAAGCATTTTGGAAACTAGATTTTGTGTGTGGCAACACAGCCAAGACTCAAGGATACATGAGAAAATAAGACACAAAGAAAGAATGCATCTAAAAATCAAGTGGGCAATACCTATGAAATCATTCACCACTGAGAGGACCAAGAGTGGAGAATGAGATTGCTCCTCCAAGATACACAAAGCCACAATGACTGTCTCCAATAACAATCTCCTCAATAGGTCCATGTTGAACTCACATCTAACTTAGGTGTAGGCTCCTCAGTCTTCCTACTAAAATCTCATCAAAGAGTGCCATCTCAACACATGATCTCCAAGAAATAAGAGATCTCTAGCCTCACTGAAATCTCTAAGTATCCATGAACACCTACAACCGATCAATTTGTGCTTCAATCCAAGTGCAACACTACACTATCATGAAGCTCCCAAGTAAATGACTAATGTACTCAATACTAAGATAACCAATAAGATCATTATCAAAGCTCCCACTGCACGTCTACATTATCTAGGAACATATCATGACATCATGATCTACATCTCCTCAAAAAAGATCATGTCTCAAATGAACATATCCTACTTTAAAGAGCACCTGTATCATGCCAAATATCTAATACGTAATCAAGAATCCACCATGGCACAATAACATCCATTCTGTAAACAAGAATCAACTATCAAGATTGACAAATCATAACCAACATCTCAACCAAAGACTCCAAGAGTCCTTCATGGTACCAATATGTCAACATCTCCAAATCACATGAAGATAACCATCCCCTATCAATAGAACTCAAGATGTTAAAGAACTCTCACTGAATACAAGAAACAAGATCCAAGAGATCTTCCATGGCACTAACAACCACTCCAGAAGATCATCCATCGCTAAGTGATAAATCCACATCACTGCCAAAGCTCCCACTAAATCATGATATCAAGATAGACGTGGCATCATAATAATCATCTCTTAAACAAAGATCATCCATGGCCCTAAAAAATATGAATCAATCCAACACCACCAACAATGCATCTGCATAACAGCCATGTTGTGCCAAAGTCCCTAAGGGTACAAAGTGTTAGGAATTTGCATGTCTAATTAAACCAATTCCACATAACCCAATAGGAGAATCAAGATGCTGAAACAAACCATAATGCAAAGATCAAATGAACAAGCAATAAGGAACACAAGATATACCCTGGGAAAACCCTTTGTAGGGAAAAACCCAGCCTCCAAAAGCATCCATGCTCAAATGTATTATTCAGCAATAAGAGTATTACAATACAATCCATGAGCCTCCATGAATACCCCTGAACCCATCAAGCACCTCCAATGCAACCTCCATGTGTACAAGCATGAATCCACACATCACCTGCCATGCTTCACAATATGCACTTACAGGAGAGAGCTCAATACAATGACAGCCTCTCTCAAACCTCCAATCCACCTATAATGAAACAACCAACATTACCCAAACCACTAACCATGTGCTTGCTTTTATAGACCAAGCTCACACAAATACAACTTGTGGTATTGGATAAAACCATGTGCCCCAAAAACCATGGTAACACAAAACCATTAACTTATAAAACCACTTGACCCCACATTTGACTATTGGTACTAACTTTTTCCAATAAATCAAATAATACAAATAATAATTAATTACTCTATGTGTCCCACACACATAAAATAACTAACCCAATGTTACAATACAACTTATACAATTGGTAACCGAATAAAATAGTACAATATTATGCAAGGTGTACAACACATATCCCAACATTCTCCCACTTGTTGTATACATTGCATAAGGGTCAATACATGAAATACATCATCATAGGTAAAACATGAAATCACATGAATCTCCAGAATGCTCTCATGCTCCAACAAGATACTTGCAACAAAGCAAAGTGACCACCATCTCAAGCAAGAACTCCTATCATCCTCCAACGTGCCACCTATGGAAGAAAAGGAACATGCCAAGGTGAAGATGTACCAATCCAAGGAACACAAGCATCAAATCCAAGTGATAAAATAAGGCTCCAAGCTGCTGTCAAAGGGAAAAAAACCCATATGACTGGAAATAGCACCCACAACATATGATAATACATCCAACCATCCATACCTCATAGGTATCAACAACGTCAATAAACTCATGCCAACAACATATCCAACCCATATACTACAATAACAAGCTCCATGAATAAAACCTGTCAATGAAGAACACATACATCCAGGAACTACCACTGCATGGGTAATGTCAAATCTGAAAATAGATCCAAGGCATACAAAGTCTATCAATCCACAATCAAATCAAGGTGTGGCTAATCAACAAGCCAATGTAGTACCAAGAACAATCATAATGATCCACACATGCATGATAAATCGTTGCATACTCTCTCACAACATGTCACCATAACTATCCCAAAGTCTAACCATATCAACATGATCCTCCAAGAAGTAGCCATAAGACAAAGAGAGAAAACCTATAAATCATAATGTCCTTCTACAAACACCTCAAAGTGCTAAGTTGTGCCAAGTATAATCTCCTCTACAACCCCAAATGAAAAGCCTCAACAACACCCAACCATTCAATCTCATAAGATCAAATGAACATATATAACATGTAACCAACATGGATGTAAGCCTCTCTAATCAAGGTAGATCAAACTCATAACCATTCCATAACCAGGAATAAGCTGAATCACATCTCCTAAACTCCTCATAACGAACATGATAAATCAAACCATATGAATAAGGAGATAACCATGCTAACATCCCTCAACTGAACCCTCCAGAACCAATAACTGTAGCTCAAGATCCATATCTATGAGAAGATGAAACATAAAGTAAAACACATCTAAAAGGATGGGCAATACCTCATAGATGATAAACTACCAAGTAGACCAAGAGTGGGGAATGAGAATGCTCCTCCAGGATACACCAAGTCATAATGACTCTCTCCAAGAACAAACTCCTCTAGGTCCATAATGAACTCATGTCCATATCCAGGTGTAAGGCTCCTCGGTCCATCTTCTAAAACCTCCAAAGAGTAACCATCTCAACAAGTGTCTCTAATCACAAGAGAACTCCAGCCTCACCTAAGTCTCCAAGTATCCATGAGTAGCTATAACTGACCAATACATGCCAAACTCCAAATGCAACATAGCACCATCATGAAGTAATCAAGCAAGTGATCAAAGTACTCAATACCAAGAGAACAAACAAGACCACTGTCAATACTCCTACTGCATAACTGCATAATCAAGAAGCCCATCATGACATCATGATCTAACCATCTCCTCGTAAGAAGATCACATGCAACAAAGTGTACAATGATGCATACATCCTATCTCAAAAGAACCTGTATCATGCCAATACTCTAAGCTAGCATCAAGAGTAAACCATGACATAATATCATCTCTAAATCAAGGATAAACATGTCATACTGACAAATCATAATCCAACACCTCAACGAAAAACTCAAAGAAGTCCTCCATGGTAAACCAAGATGTCAAACATCTCCAATCATATGAAGATAACCATCTCCTAACAACTGAATTAAAAATGTCAAAGAACTCTCACAATCAAGAGCTCCTCCATAACACCAACATCCACTGTAGAAGATCATTCATCATGTATGATGAATCCAATATGCTGCCAAAGCTCCCACTAAATCGTGATACCGAGCTATCTATGACAACAAAGTAACCATCTCCTAAATGAAGATTATCCATGGTCCCAAACCAATCAAGGAATCCCACTGCAACATCAACAGCTCCCAAAAGGTCTAGTGAACCAAAATCTCCAAACAAGAAGATAAAACCATCACTGTCAAAAGCTAACATAGAATCATGTATCCAAGCTCTCCATGACATTGTGATAAACATGCTACAAGTCCCAACAACCAACTAACCAGGCACTCTAATTATCCATCCTCTTATCCCAATACAACATACCAATGCACAAATGACCACAGACAAGGCCAACTAATGAAGTCTACATAAACGCTGAATCAATCTGGTGGATAAAGACAGTCCACATCCAAGTCATCCACTGTAGCCAAGGGGTAGCTAATCCACAAAACTACATAACTCGAGGATCCAAACAAATGTCACATGCAAACTCATCATCACACTAGTAAACTGTAAACTGAGATATCAAAGAAGATAACCTGTAGACTCCAAGACTCAAACACCAAATCAACTCTAGATTTGATTTGCCAACAAGTCCACAAATGAATACCATAGTCAAGGAACTAATCAAGCATCCAGAAGATAAGAACAATCTCCTAAAACAACACCACAACACCACCTATAATCATGAATCGAACATCATAGCCCATACCTGTCAATCGCATACATGATCATGTCGTGTCAATGCAAAAGTGTGCCTGCATATCCATGACACCATAATCATCATCATTGTTGTACCTGTACTCAATTCCCACTGAAACGAGACTCCAAGTCTCACACGAGTATCAACCATGTCCTCAAACCAGAAGACAACCTGTACCTGTCTCCATCAAAGTCATAACTCTGAAAACATTTGTAAACCTGTATCAGGGAGCACCAAATATGATAACCTGCTATACCATGCTCATGGTCTCATAGCAACATGCACACCCACAAGTCTGTGCCAACAAATCCATCCGAATGCACTCGTAAATGCACTCTGAATCTCAAGCACCTACAAGTACCAAACTCTCTCTGCACACCAAACTAAAAATCTACATGATCCAAACTGTAGTACACTGCACTAGCTCTCCAACGCCTATCCGAAATCCAAAATCCAATTCCGTATGCGAAAGTTATGAGCATAAAACTATACCGGAGCAATGTGGACTTCAAACATCAAATTCTGACACAAACAGAAAAATCTGATCATGAAACCTTACCACTACGTAGTGCTTGAAGAGAGCTTTCTGACGCCTATAAGAAGTCGAAAAACTGATACCGTATGTTAAAGTTATGCCTCTCGGAAGAAAAGGCACTCCTAGGGCTAAAAATGGACCCCTAGTGGGCCCCTGTACCATGATGACGTGGCATGATGTCATCACTGTTAACTGGACAAATGAGGTGGCTGTTGATGTGGTGTCTGAGTTGGCATCTTTGTCTTTGACCGGCGTAGGTAAAAAAAAATGTTTTCCATTTTGTTTTAATTTCCATGGACCCCATTGCAAACTTTAGGAGGTTTTAATATTTATAAAGGTCCAAAATAAAAATATTTTTAAATGGCTGTCATTAAAATGCCTCCACCGTCCACTTTTTTTAGAAGTTTTAAATATTATAAATTTTTGTTTTAAAGGCCTAGATTCCCACGGCAACCTTTTATAAAGGTTTATTCTTTTTTATTAAAAATTTCAAAAGCCCCGTGGGGGCTGCCTTGGCCAACAGAGGGAGGTGGGAGGTACGCCGGTACCTCTCTGCAACACTACGCAGGGGGCAGGGTACGGGGGGTCTACAGACCCCCGCCCCCCATTATTATTATTATTATTATTTTTTCAATCTTTGATTTTTTTTTGTTTTACATATCTTGCAATTTTTAAATTGCATTTCTATAGTTTTAAAAATTGAAATTTAATTTTTTTTTAATTTTTCAATCAACTATAGAAATCTTGTGTAGGAAATAAAATATTTTTTTTTCTGCCTACTGCAAATCTGTACGGGGTACCTAGGAGGGGTTTTAAAAAATGAAATTTAATTTTTTTTTAATTTTTCAATCAACTATAGAAATCTTGTGCAGGAAATAAAATATATTTTTTTCTACCTACTGCAAATCTGTATGGTGTACCTGGGAGGGGTATATTTTTGCCTTTTGCTCCTGTGGCCGAAATAGGTCGAATTTTATATGATTTTTCGTTTCTCAGGCCTCCTGGACTCAATGGCGAGGTTTGTTTTGTCCCAAGAGGTCATCTATAGAAGTTCCTCCTCAAAACCCTCATGAAGCCAATACCTGAAAACCCTCTTCAGCCATGATTAAGCCAATACCTGAAAACCCTCTTTAGCCATGATTAAGCCAATACCTAAAAACCCTCTTCAGCCATGATTAAGCCAATACCTGAAAACCCTCTTCAGCCATGATTTTTCAATCACCTGATCTGTAAAATATACAGCAAATCTCCAATACCCAGAACCCCCAATCTGCAATACAACCTGCACAAAACCTTGTAGTGTTCCAAATCCTTACATGCATTGTCATGGCTTCCATTTTGCACCTAATCTACACAAACAAGGGTTGTACATATCCAGGGAGCTCACACCTTCCTCAACCATGAACATGGCTCTGATACCAACTGTTAGGAATTTGCAGGTCTAATTAAACCAATTCCACATAACCCAATAGGAGAATCAAGATGCTGAAACAAATCATAATGCAAAGATCAAATGAACAAGCAATAAGGAACACAAGATATACCCTGGGAAAACCCTTTGCAGGAAAAAACCCAGCCTCCAAAAGCATCCACACTCAAATGTATTATTCAACAATAAGAGTATTACAATACAATCCATGAGCCTCCATGAATACCCTTGAACCCATCAAGTACCTCCAATGCAACCTCCATGTGTACAAGCATGAATCCACACATCACCTACCATGATTCACAATATGCACTTATAGGAGAGAGCTCAATACAATGACAGCCTCTCTCAAACCTCCAATCCACCTACAATAAAAAAACCAACATTACCCAAACCACTAACCATGTGCTTGCTTTTATAGACCAAGCTCACACAAATACAATTTGTGGTATTGGATAAAACCATGTGCCCCAAAAACCATGGTAACACAAAACCATTAACTTATAAAACCACTTGACCCCACATTTGACTATTGGTACTAACTTTTCCCAATAAATCAAATAATAATTAATTACTCTGTGTCCCACACAAAATAACTAACCCAATGTTACAATACAACTTATACAAGTGGTAACCGAATAAAATAGTACAATATTATGCAAGGTGTACAACACATATCCCAACACAAAGAACCTCCATGATCACCACACAATGTACTTGCATCAAACTCCCACCAAGTCTCACACAACTATACCATATAGTCAACAAGTTTAGGTCCCATAACACAATTGTATCAGGTAACACCATCTCTCTCTCTCTATCTCATAATGACAACCACACTAATAAACCAAGTGACCAAACTAAGCCAACCAAATAGAATCTGCATAAACACTGAAATATCTATGGGTATAGACAACCCACATCTGAGTTATATATGCAACTTATAAGTATAGACATCTTACAAAAGATCTCACAATGCAACATAAAAATTCAATCGTACATTGATAATCATGTCAACCAAGGATAATCAAAGATAAACATGTAATTTTTCCATGACTCAAACACCAAATGACCTCTAGATTCAATTTGCCACAAATTCACAATGTACCATAGTCAAAGGGACCATCAAATATCTCAAATATAAATGTAAGTGAACAAATCACATACCGACATCTCCAAACTTGATCCACTATGTAGTTCTCAGAAAATTCGTTTCATCACCTATAAGAAGTCCAAAATCTGACACCATATGTTCAATATATGACCTGTCTAAGACTAAAAACAAACTTGGATTCTAACGGACATTTTATATCCAAAACTAAAAAATCTAGAAAAATATTTGACACCACAATGTAGTACTTGAAAAGAGATTTTTGTCAACTATAAGAAGTTGAAAATTTGACATGTTGGGTGAAAGTTATGCCTCTCGAAAAAATCTCCTCCATTAGGTGTATTCAAGTCAAGTTTAGTGGCTCTATGGTGGTGATAGGGCAGCTCCACTAATTTCTAGGTTGGTGGCGATGATCCTAAGGTGGTGTAAATAGGTGTCAACAGTGTTATATGGTGGCCTGCCAGCGGCATGGCCCCAACGCCACCCAAAGTTATTTAGCCCCTGTGAGTAGGTTGTGACTACCTGCTAGGTGACTTTGCACCTAGGGGCTAGCCCTCAACCGAAACCCCACTGCACTACTTTGTTGATGACGTCACACCAGTGTGGACCCAGTACCAGCTGATGAATCAAATTTTATTTTGTTTTTACTTTTAAAAAAATTAAACTTGCAGACTATACCTATCACTTGAGTAGGTCTGGCATAGTGTTTAGGCGTGAGGAATATTCCTAGATTTTCTACTAATTTATCCACAACGACTATGCAACACAATGCAGACCATATGAAATTTTTTTTGTTAAGATTCCCCATGGCCCTAAATAGCCAAAAACAATTGACTCCAAATATAGTCGAGTTATATATGGATCTATAGGTTTTTAGGCCTTTTGGACTCAATGGTGATGTCTATTTTTTCTTGAGAGGCCTCCTGCAAAAGCTCATCTCCAAAACCCCCACACAAAGAGCTCTAATAGAAAACCCACTTGCCAAATCTCCATCAAACCCCAGATCTACAACAACTTGAGTCTGAAGACACACCTGTAACCTTGAAAATGCCTTCATTATTTTCTTGCAAGGCCATGGATTCAACTATGTACAAAATCTACTCATAGCAAGGGTTACAAATACCTGGGAGATCTCGTCCCATAAGCTGGCAACCAAGCTTTGATACCAAATGAAGGGAGGGAAATTTGTAGCCATAATAAATAATTTTCACATAACCCTATTAGAGATAAATATGCAAACAAGCATGTAGAAATCCATATACAAAATAATAGGCAAACATACCATCAAGATGACACAAGATGTACCCTGGGAAACCCTCCATGAGGGAAAAAACTAGTCTCCAAAAGCATCCACACCCATTGTATTATCTCATGAACAAGAATTACAATGCATAGGCTCCATGAATACTTTGAATCGTCAAGCTCCCTAATTGCACTCCATGTAAACAAGCAAATGAGAATCATGTAACCACACATCCCAATCCATGCTTCCTCTCCTTGCATAAGAACCCTACAATAAAAGCTCAAACTAGCTAACCCAAAAACCACAAAACAAAATAGCCAACAAGCCAACCTCAAAAACTACTCATGTGCTTGCTTTTATAGAAAACAAGTTTGCACAAAACCACTAAGTGGTATTACATTACCATGTCCCTCAAAACCATGAGCTCACTAAACCATGTCCTCCTCATTTAATTATTGGTACTAAGTTTTCCCGATATTAAATATTTTCCCAATGTGCAACCCACGTTAAATATTTTTCCCAATGCTACATACAACTTTACAAGTGGACCCAAATAAATATTCAATGTGGCTAAACACTTCACCTAGATGCACCACAAATAAATATTTATTTTATATAATTTAAATATTCCATTTTTTTATGGAAGGTGTATAATACATATTTTCTAACAAAAATGGGTAAAATATATGAGCCTTATAAAAGATTGATTCACACGCAAAAATTTAATTCTCTTTAGGGTTTATGGGAAATTGAGCTATTGGAGGATTCACTTCAATGGAAGTCTAGAATTTCTACAAAAGGAGGCCTTTGCGCAAAAAATGATGTGTTGAAGATGGAAAGATTTAGGAAATTATCATACTTATATAGTCTATGATCCCTAGGGTGTCTTTGTGCAGAGATGCAAGAATCAAAGGGACATAATGGACTAGGAAGTTGGACACATATCCTTACTAGTTCCACAAAATACAAAGGACTCATAGAAATGCAGAAACAATAAGGCTACAGGAAGTAGACTAAGTCAAGTAAATTTCTTGAGAAATCAACTTCCATGCATTTACTGGAGTATTAAGGCCACTTGTGGGGACGCAAAAATAAATAGGGTTATAGGGAAATTTACATCCTACCACAAGAACTCCACATTTCTACCAAAATTTTAAAATCTAACTTTGTTCACTCATTCTTTTTCCTAGTAAAATTATATTAAGTCTCTCACAATCCAAAGCTCGTTTAAGCACCACTTGAGAGATCAACAACCTAATACTAAAAAGGTTTAAAGGGGCACAAGGAAAATCATGGGTTGAATGACATTTGAGATTAGAACCTTAGTTATCTAATAACAAATGGAAAAGTCCAAAGGCAAGATAATAGATATAGAGGTCTTCAAGTATTTTTCATGTCTATGTGTTCATTACTAATGGAAAAATATTTTATATAGAATAATGAATATATAGGGACTTGCGATTATAGATTGGGTTGGACATGTGGATAGTAGAAGGTATACCTATGATGTGTGTACATTGTTTTGTGGTATGGTTAGTTGGATGTGTTAGTGATAGGCTATGGTAACTATTTTGATTTTGTGTTGAGTATATGGTAGATACCCAATCCTGTTATGGAGAATATGAACTTCGATGTATGTGGTTGAGTTGAAGTATGACATTAAGAGTGTGTTCTTGACTTTAGTTTCTTATCTTTAATGTTTAGGCATGATGGAGGATGAGAGTGTTGTGGTTGAGATGGTGGTCACTTGATTGATGTTGTAGATGCTTTGTTGATCCCATAAGCATAGAGGAGTTAGTTGGTGTAGCATGGTTATACCCTTGGTAATTAGTTCATTTTATTGGAACCCCTTATGCTTTTGCAATGTGAATATCAGATGGGAGAATATTAGGATTAAGTGTGCTATTCACCTTGCATATATCCTAAGTTTTATTATAACTTAATTGTTCATAGACAGGTAAATAATTTATGTATCTCTAATAATCATGGAGTGGGAAAAATGGGATGCCCATATGAGGGGGGATTTATGTAATTATTTTATTATTATCTAGGGACTTGGAAATGTTATTGTAATGAATCATCAATGAGGGGGTTACATAGTGGACACTTAGAGCATCTTCTATTATTAATGGGTGTAAGATGTAATTAGTGCTTCATGGGGGAGTTCTTGGGAGTTGCATATGCCAACTTGAGTGGTGGATGTCAAAGATGCTTGTGTAAGAGTCATTTTCTATTTCAAGATGGTTTTACACATGCGAGGATCACGAGAATTCATACTATGGTATTTTGGGACCTTGTTTAGGCCCATGGTATTATTATTGGTGGTATTTTGGGCCTTCTTTAGTCTATATATTGGAGACACATGAAAGAGAATGTATGGAATGTATTTTGTAGGTTTATGCTCCTAGTTTGTCTCCAGAGGAGCAAGAGTGGTGCTCTCATTGAAGAATTTCATGGAAGCTCTATGAATGTATCATAAGCATGATTCATTTGGTAATACATTGAGTTGTGTAGTGTTTTGAAGGTTGGATTTTCCTGAAATAGTTTTTCCAGAGTATATCTATGCCTCTTGTCTTATTATGGTTGATTTTATTCTTCACCTCTATTTGTGATTCCTTTCTAAGTGTTGTTTACATGCCAAAATGCTACTAGAATTTTTGTAGATTGATTTATATAATATTCTCCTCGAAGGGTTAGTGTAGAAATACCTACATGTTTAATAGTTAAGATTTATATTGAGTTTAATTTTTGAGGGATTTGCAGACACTTTTCCTAACACTTTATAGAGCTAGCTATGAATGATCAGCCAATAGTCAAAGGGATATCTTATGGGCCACTAGGAAACAATCCTATGGTTTCTACAAAGTTACTTGGGATATTAGTTGTCTTATCCAAGACAAGGTGGAAGGGAGTTATTGATATAGACAAATCAAGTCAAGCCCTTTGTGCCAAGTGGGTTATTAGAGCTATTGAAGGCTTTGGAGCCCAAAAGGTTCTTCTTAGGCATTATATTGAGGAAGGTGCCCCTTATTGTAGGAGATTCTAGAAAGCCATTTGTTTCACTTCCCTTCTCATCACTTTAACTCTGGTTAAAATCAAGGTTTTGTTTATTGCTCAAAGCATTTGGAAACCCTTTGAGTGTGTGAATAATTTCCTCAATTGAGTTGATGATGGTTCTAGTATTGGTTTATGCTCTAATTACCATAGTCTTTAGAGGTCTCCCATCATTAATTCTTCCTGCCGACCTTACAACAACACCCACCATATGTTTGTTGGTATGTCTCCATTTAAGGCATTGTATGGTTATGATGCAATAATCTTTATTGATTTGGTGCTCATAGATAGTGGGAGTGCCAATAACTAATGACTTAGTGAAGCAAAGACAAGACATACTAAAATCACTCAAAGATCATCTCTAGCAACCTAGAATATATAGAAGTTCTATGCAAAACAAAACCATACTAAGGGATCATTTGAAGTTGGGCACATGGTTTTATTAGATTGCAGCCTTACAAACAAACTTCTATCAAAAGAAGTGGGGCTCAAAAGCTCAAACCTCACTTCTATGGACCCTACCAGGTTTTGAGAAGAGTTGGAGAAGTTGCATATGAGTTGGAGTTGCTAGAAAATAACAAGATCCATAATATTTTCCATGTGTCTTGCCTCAAAAGGCCACTTGGACAACATATCACTCCTTTAGTGGATTTTCCAACCTTGGATGATGAAGGAAAATTTATATTGGTACTTGATGTTGTTATTTGTACTAGAGTAAAAATTTTGAGGAACAAGAACATTACAGGGTATCTAGTTCGTTCAAAGAATCTACTCGTAGAATATGCTACTTGAGAAGGACCAAAGAACTTGGAGCATTCAAATTTGCATTGCTTGAGGGAAAGCAATTTTATAAGAGTAGACTTATAATGTCCCAAATTATAATTATGAAAGTGTCTAGGTCACTTTCTAGCCTTGGACAAGTTTTCATACTTTTTCATGTTGGCATACCTTTCCTTCATCCCTCGCTTCTCCATTTTCCCAATCCTTTGCCTTTTGTGGGTTTTTGGGATACCTTGTGCCCTTTCCCTCATTTCCTCATTCCTTAAACACTCACTTTGCCTTACTTGTCAAGTTTCCCTCCTTGCACTCCCTCTAAAGGAATTGGTTGAATTGATCCTCATGTCGTCAAATATCCCCAAGTGCCGACCTTTACTATATTACGAGCTCCCAAACTTTTCCCTATCGACATACCTAAAGGGTATCTGGTATACTATTGTTGGAAAGTTGGTGCTTTTGTCTCCTAAAAGGTTGGTGACGTGTTTAGCGCACCCTCAGGATTCATGACATGGACTAACCACCTCCCATGGATTCATTAACTCTAGCGCTTGTATCGAAAATTGACAGGTTGACCTTTTGGTTTAATGACAATCATGGGCCAACAATTGGTATTAGAGCGAAAGGTCACAGGATTGAATTCCCTCAGGCTAGCGTTGGGAGGGATATTGTTAGAAAGTTGGCACTTTTGTCTCCTGAAAGGTTGGTGTTGTGTTTAGTGCACCCTCGGGATTTGTGACATGGACTAACTGCCTCATGTGGATTCATTAACTCTGGCGCTTGTATCAGAAATTGATAGGTCGACCTTTTGGTTTAACGGCAATCGTGGGCCAACAACTATAACCCCAAACCCCACCACCTCGATGAACTCTCATGTTTTCCCTTCCTTTATTACTTAGGTATTAGGTATGTCACATCTCTATCCTCAATCCTTTCCAATATTAGATATGTTGAAACTTTGATCCCCAGCCTTGTGCTCTCTTGCTATATGTGGATCCCCAAACTTTATGGTTTCCTATTCCTAGAGGGAACTTGGTATCCCATCCTCTCAAATATTGATCTTCGCTCCATCCTGCATCGAGTGTCACCAAATCCTGATTCTTGTTGCTCCTCCTTCCTAGGCTCATGAACATTTGCATCCCCTTGCATCTTAGCATCCTTGCATCCCATTACTCGAATCCCTAGATCATTAGTCCCTCTTGCAGATGTGCCCTTTAGCATGTGAATCCCTAGACCCTTGATCCCTCTTGCAAATGCACCCTTCAACATGTGAATCCTTGGATCCCCGATCTCTCTCGCAAGTGTACCTTTTGGCATTAGAATCCTTGAACCCCTGATGTTTGAACTAATGGCCTCATTTGAATGTGATAAAATGGAGGGAAACATTCAAATTCCTTCTAGCAAGTGTGGGATCCATGCTAGGCCTTCAATCTATATATAAGGTAGACAACTTCATCATTTTGTATCTTTTATTATCTTATCAACAAACCCTAACCCTAGTTTGAGCACTTGTGTTCATCTATTGGATCTAAGGATGAAAACTCTTGGATTTGGAGATCAAAGGATGAAACCCCTTTGGTTTCTTGAGACAATTTGATTTAGAGATTGCATTTATGTTGAACATTATGTCTTGATACATTTTTTGTTGTATTCCCACATTTTGCTGCATATGTTATGAATATAAATTTGCTTTAACTTATTTTGGTGAACTTCTAGGTTATGTGTGTGAATTTATTTTATCTATTGTGGGTATTTCATATCTAAGCTTTTCACATGAATATTTATTATGGGTATTTTAGATCCAAGTATTTTCACATGAATATTAAGCTAAGGGTCTTTAAAACGCACAATGGTGAGCCAAAGTGAGTGAGCATGTTAATAGTCTATTAAGCCTATTTTAGCTCCTACAAATGGCACTTAGCCATGTAGCAACCTATGGAAATAATGGATCTCATAATTAGTCATACTAGTGATGCCATAATAAGAAAACATGGCAATATTTGATATGAGCTCATTTAAATGATAATGTCGCAGTGTATGAGTTAAACGACGAGAAGCAATCAAATACATTTAATTGGAGCATAGAGGGTTTAACACTCAAATTGCATCAATGACTATCACTAAGGGTGTGCTAGATCAATGGTGAGCACATGAGCAAAATGGAGTAGCACAAGGTAAATTAGCCACTAGACTCAAACTAGCACTTGCACCCATAGGAGGTTCAAGGAAGACATCGATAGGAACAATTGACAAGTTTAGAAAATTTTCCAGCATTAATTTTTTCACGGCGTGAGACAATTCCGAGCACTATAATGCTCACATATAAAATCCTATTAGCTAATTAATGATTGGCTAATAGATTTTATTCACAGATGGTGATGGTGTTGTTAACAGATCATGTGACATTATGTGGTTTTCTTTTCTAATCAGAATGCCACAATGAATTATTCTTAACATAGGGAAACCAAAGAAAAGTGGACATACGTATGATGACTCTGGGGACAAAAATAGAGCAATTCATAGAATGCAAGCTTTAGACATGTGGCCACAAAAACAACTCATAGAGTGCAAGCTTTAGACAAGATCAACGATTGGTGCTATAGATCTTGTGAGATCAACAACTAGGGCATGATAAGGAAAATAAACTAGCATGGAAATGATTAGTCGTTGGGCCTAAATTAGCTGCTACGAATGACATTCTCCCATGTAGGTAACTCAACACAAACAAAAAACTTTTGAATGAATGAATTTTAATGACGTCCACGAGACCAAGCAGCCTAAGGGACCAAGAGCCACAACCCTAAGAAATCTTCAAGATCTTTTTGATGTCGTTTCTCCTAGGCTAAGCTGAGTGTTACGAAGATACAAATTTTTGCATACACTTCAAGTTAAAAAATTTACTGGCTATAGAAAGTCAACAACAAAAAAAATAATGCAAGTGCGAAGCGGTATACGTAAGGGCTTTTATTCCTAGTTTTCAAAGGTTTTAGCAAGGTTTTAGAAAATGATAGCTTTGGATTGCACTCATATCATGGTCCTAATGGGTGACTTTTTTTTTGTGACACCATTAGTAGGAGGCCAACAATGGATTTGTTATGTAAATTTGCATGAATGAATTAATGTAACATGTTTCATTTTGATCTTTGTTCTTGAATGAATGAAGGTTTTTAATAATGTGAGGCCAAACAATCTATGGAACCACTACATACCCAACCACACTACTAAGCACAAAAGCCTCAAACAAGCAAGCCACCCACATAGCATCTAATTGACCTCTCTTTCCTTTTGGATCCTGGATCTTCTGTTATGAATCTTGATCAAATAATTTATAATTTTTGTTATCCTTTCTTCTTAAAATAGATTAGCTAATGATCCCACATTCAAGATATTAATGTAACTGGCCCGAATAACCTTGTAAGCCAAACACTCCATGATGTAGTGTCATTTTGTCTCCACAAGTCCCAAAGTACAAAAACAACATATTCTATCTGCCTAGACTTCTTTTGGCCTTATCCATCTTTCAGTTTCACACCTAAGTTGGTGCGAACTAGTCCTTAGTTTGGCCATTAACATTTTTGCTTTCTATTTTATTTTTTCTCCTATATAGTTCTTTTGTGCGTGGTCATATGAAGGATTGAAGTGCTTGATATAGTATTCTCTTTTTCTCCCAAGTTGCCTTGTCCACATGCTTACTTTGACTTTTTCTTGCACATACTTTTAATTGCCCTATTAATATTTGGGCATTCTTTCATGCTAATATCCCACTTATTCATCCACTTGTCATTTTGTTTCATCCATGTGCCCTTCCTTCTACCTAATTTTTCCTCTGCTGCCATTTTGGGCCAACAAAGCAATTCCATGTTCTCTAACCTCTTCATTCATTGTTAAGGATTGACAATATTTAAAAATATTTTGAAGACAACACTCTCTTGTCATATAAATATTCTATAAAATGATTTGATGTAGAATTAGGTTCCAATACTCCAAAATGAAGTATTCCTATAATGGTTATCTTTTAATGCATAATATTTTTGGATATGAATTAGATATGAATGAATGTATATTAAATGCTTTTAAATACCAAGTCATAGCAATCAATCACGCAAATGTGGACCATAACAACTAGTGTAATAGGTGGAAGTTGACAAAAAATAATTTGAATTTTTGAATTATAGCTGAAGGGAAAGACATGATTATTCTTACAGAGACATATGAGCATGATGGATGCAAAGTATCGAGCTTCGAAGGGTACAAGAAAATTTTAGTTTGGAATGAAGGAACAGAAACAGGTAAAGAGCATGGGGGATCACTATGTTGATTAGAGAAATGTGGGGTGGAATCGTGGAAATTGAGAAAGAGGATCCAAACAAGCAGTACATATGGATAAAAATAACTAATAATGAGGCTATAGTTAGGTTAGCAACATGTTATTTTACTCCAAAAGGATCAAAGTTCTACAAAGAAAAGAAATTTTGACAATGAAGACTCGTATGCAGCACTAAAGAAAGACATTTCTACTTTCGGCACTTTAGGGGAAATTATCTTAATTGGTGATTTTAATGCAAGGACAACAAACAATCAGTCTCTTCAATTGGTCAGAGAGGAAAGAGGGGACAACAATCCTTTATGGTTAGAGGAAAGTGAAGACCAGCTTTGGGAAAGAACCTCACAAGATGGAAATGAGTGTGTGAATCATTTTGGAGCAGAATTATTAGGACTTTGTAGCATGTACAACATGGTTATTTGTAATGGTATGAGAAATTGGCCTAGATCTGGGGGTATCACTTGTAAAACATACAATGGTCAAAGTGTGGTGGATTATGTTATATGTTCTCAGAATTGTACTTCCAGGTTTTTAGAGTTTGACATTGGGGACTTCCCTACTAAGTTGAAATATGATCATATGCCTCTTTTTGTTAAGTTTGTCTTTCAAACAGACATCCAAAAAGAAGGGCAGGTCCAACACATGCAAAATAAAGCTCACACACAAGGTAAAATCATGGTGAACCAAAAAAATTAGGAGATCCTCGCTACTGCACTGGAAGAACACCTCCAAATAATAAAAAACAACATAGGGTGCAAAGAAATAAACAAGGAAACAAAGAAAAATATTTGCAGCAATATGTTGATCCCTTTAATTCATAAGTCTTTAAAGACGTGCAAGAGATATTAGCCTAAGAAGGGGCTCTAAAATAGTTTCCCGACCAATTCATGGTATGATGAAGAGTGCAAGGCAGTAAAAAGATCCCTCAAAGAGATTGAGACAAAAAAAGAAAGCAAGAAAAAATAAGAGAATTTGATAAAATCCAAAAAAGAAAGTTATGCAATTTCTAGAAGGAAAGAGTTAATATATTTGGGTAAGCACAACCCCAAAGGCTTTTGGAGAGAGTTACAACAAGAAATAAAACATACTAAAAACAATATCACAGATGATCAATGGTTAGAGTATACGAAGCTTCTCTATGAGCGGTCTCAAGAGAAAGTCAACCCCCCTATAGTCAACACGTTAATTGAGATCTTCTCAGTGGAAGATATCAAGCAGGGAATAAAAAAGTTAGCAAGTGGTAAAGCACAAGACATAGATGGGTTGTAAGCTGAATTTTTAAAGTGGGGAGTAGAACACCTTGCTCCACACATCAAAAGTATCTTTAATGGCATCACGCAAGGGGTTTTCTAATTGAGTGGACAACTAGTGTCGTTATTCCTCTCTACAAGAGCAGAGATATCAATAATCCCTCTAATTATCGAACTATCACGGTGAATCCTCTTCTTGGAAAATAGTTTAAGAGCCTAATAGAATGTAGGATAAACAGTTGGCTTGAAAAAGAGGGAAAAAGAGCAAAAGGGCAGATTGGTTTTAGACCAAGGCATTCTACCATTGATTATTGCATCACTCTTAGGCATTTGATCAAAAAACATTGAGACACTCAGGGAGGGGAAGCCTTTTGTTTCTTTGTTGATTTTAAAAAGGATTTTGACATGACACCTAGGGACAAATTGTGGAAAAGGATGGAAGAACTTGGGATTCCAGATGAGTATAGGGCCGCAGTGCACAAGCTATATGAGCAAGTTAGAGCTAAAATCAGAACTAAAGAGGGTATGTTAGAATGTTTTGGTAGTGACATCGGGGTCAAATATGGTTGTCCCCTTTCTCCCACTTTGTTTGGCTTATACATTGATAAACTTAAAGAATGGCTAAACAAAACTGATGGTGAGGGTATCCATTTAGCGGGTTTTGTGGTGAAGTTACTTTTGTATGTTAACAATCTTATTTTGGTTGCTAAAACTGGCCATGGTTTGAGAGAGAATTTGAAGGCTTTAGAGCTCTTTTGTCAAGAGGTTGGGATGCAAGTGAACACTAGCAAGACCAAAGTCATGATTTTCTCATTAAAAAAGAAGCAACAACAAGTCAACTTTAATTTTGAAGGAAGCTTTTTGGAAATAGTTGAAGAGTACAAGTACGTTGGTATTGTTTTCCACAATAGGCTCAACTTGGACACTTGTAGAACAAAGAGGACTCAAGGGGGTTGGAGAGCATATTACCTACTTCAGAATAGATGTAGGAAAGTGGAGCTATGGGATTGGAAAACCAAGAAGACTCTTTTTGGTTTGTTGGTCATGTCGGTTCTCCTATATGGTTGCGAGGTTTGGGGGAGTAGCATGTCAAATCACAAGTGGAGACAATTAGAGAGAATTCAAAAACATCTTATCACTGGTAGTCTTAAATTCAAGGTGACGGTCCCCTATGAGATTCTTTTGGCTGAGGCGGGCACCTTCCTGATGGAGGCATTTGCAATTCTTCGGCTACTTTATTACCTAAAGAAGGTGGAAAACATGGAGAATCAGCATTGGCCTAAATTGGTGGGGGGGGGAGTTAGATCATAGGAACAATACATGGATGAAGTAGAATAAGAATTAGATGAACAAATGAGATATTAATTTGCAAGAATGTCCTAAAACCAAAGTAGAAATTAAACAGTTCGTGTTAGAAAAATTTAGGACTACCATGTGGACTAAACGACTTGGCCAAAAAAAATCACATTATGTCAAAGAGTTCAACCCCATGTGGGAACATGGGGAAAAAGCCTACTTGCATGCTACTCTTAAGGGTAAAGCTAGACTTTTAATTGCATAGTTGAGGACCGGTTCTCATCATCTAAGGTGCAAAACTGGTAGATCGACGGTCCCCAAGGAAGTTTGGGAAGATAGAATATGCACTTTCTATAGCAAAAGAGTGGTTGAAACTGAATGGCACTTCATCTTTGAGTGTGTTGCCTATGAAGATATTCATACTCAATATGGAAACATCTTGGAGGTGGGAAGTATAAACGAGCTCTTTGAGGAAGCAAAGCTTCACATAATGACCGACTTCTTGGTCAAGATGCATAGTAGAAGAGTCGACATTGAAAAGATTTTGAAAGTGTCTTAGGTCTACGGCTCTTGGTCCCTTAAACTATTTGGTCTCATGGACGTCATTAAAATCCATTCATTCAGAGGTTAATTATGTGTGACAGGACCACTCTCACACACACTCTATGATTGGCTCAAGACAAAGAAATACAAATATCAATATGAGGAATAAATGTTTAAACATGAAGACCATTAATAACAAACATAATAATAAATCACAAATATATAAAAATATATACAAATAAGATAAAATCAAATATACATATATAAATATATTAAATATATAAGTACATAAGTGTGCATTTGTTGATTATGCTGAGAGGTATTCTACAGTCACAGCAGGGTGGAGATGAGAGCACTCATTTTTTCTGTGTAAATATATAGAAAAATAAATTAAAAAAAAATATGGAAAATTTCAAAAATAAAAACAAAAAAAAAATGGAAAATTTTAAAAATAAAAACAAAAAAAGAAATTGAAGAAAATAAAAATAAAAACCATGAAGGATAGAAAGGTGGAGAAAATCACAAAAAATATGGAACCAAACAAAGAAATTGGAAAAATAAAAAAAAGAAATGGGAAACGATTGACAAAGAGGTGGAGAAAATCGTGGAAAATGCAAAAAGCAAGTACATAACCAAGATATCTCTCGGCATACTATAGATATATATTTTTTAAATATAAATATACTAGTTACGCTGATAGGCATTTACTCTGGAGTGAAGCGAGCTCCGTACATTGGCAGGGAGCTCATCAGCGGTCTGCATCCTAGGGTGTGTACAAGGAAGACCATTAGATAAATCTTCACCACTTGTGTTAATGTCAGGAATAACATACTCGAAATACAGGTATCTTGCAATGCAAGTTAAGGGGTATTTTTGGTAGATTTATGTGGTTGACTGGTAAATCAACGGTTTGAATCAAGTAGCTGGTATAGGGCGACCATTGAAATGATCAAAGTCACTCATGCAAAAATCATCTATAGTATCTTTTGTTGCTTGTTATACAAGCCTCCACGCGTAAGGCAATATTCAACTAAGCTATTGCTATCTTGCATACTTCCTGGTGGTCCTTATTTTACTACAGATTCCATCCATCCCACAGCGACGAAGATGTCCTTTTGGAAGAGGTTCCTAGCTGTAGAAGGTAGTGCCAAGGAGAAACAACGAAGAGGTGGTTTCCAATAGATGAAGACCGTGGCATCTAAGGAATTATGAGGACAATAAGTTATAGTTGAGTTCTCATATCACTTCAATCGATGCTTGGTCTAGATGCATCTCTCACTGCATCATCTTTAACATGTCAGTGGTGGCTTGCTCTGTGTTTTTGGAAACCAGGATGGTTTTGGCCACCTTCATTAAGAATGATAACCAAGTTTGTGGCTCTTTATGTGTACTTGTATCAAGCTATAACGAGTTAAAGTTGTTATATCAGAAAATAGAATTTCCTTGTAGGATGATTTGTGTAAATGTCTTTCGTGCCATAGCTACAAATGTTCAAGCCCAAAATATATGGAGAGGAGCACCGATCAAATTTAAATGGGGAAGGAGATGAATTTACTTACCACTCAAAGGGCCTCATGTTGAACACTAGGCAGAGAGACTGGACACGCTATGAACCATGGCAGCCCACCAAAGCATGAAGAGTAAATTCTACTTGGGCTCACCAACTAAATTGTGGACATAAATGTTGAATGCACAAGTCAACTGAGAGGGGGGGTGAATTAGTTGTATCAAAACCTTTAAACCATCACAAACATAATCTCATCCAAATCACTTCACTTAAACCCTAATTTTGTTATGAAGATTAAACATGACAGATAACAGAAACTTAATCACATCAACACCATGCACAAGAGAACACTAGATTTTTACGTGGAAAACTCTAAAAGGGAAAAACCATGGTGAGGATTAGCTCACAATATATAGTAGTATTAATACTGAATTACAAAGAGGCTCACTACCCAAGGACTCACTGTCCAAAGAAATGTTCACTGCAATAGGCTCACTGCCAAAAAGGGCTCACTACCAAATGGGCTCACTGCCAAAAGAAAAAGGCTCACTACCATGAACTAATATGATAGCATCTACCACATGCCTGAGTTCAATTCCATTGAAGCACACCAATCATCACCTTCATAGCCTCTCAGAAAATTGTAGATGACTTCTGCTCACTGCATTAGGTCTTCTACCACATGAAAGTCCTTGCTACTTCTGATTGAAACTCACAACACAAACATCCTCATTTTAGCACACATGCCCACATACACATGAATCCCTTACACTTGTTTATATCAACCATCAACCTTGAAACATTCTCCAAGGTAGGCAACACACTCTACAACATTTGAAATAATCTCCAAGGTTGGCAAACATACAAAATTCAAATTAGGTCAAGACCTAAACATTCCCGTAGAGCAAAGGAATGAAGGTGAAACACTTCACAATTGAGCTCAGACCTAAATACATCTTCACACACTTCAACATGCTTCCACAATCCATGAAGCACATTCACAAAGAGTGTAAACAACCAAGTCAACTAAAACTGGTGTTGACACTAGAATCTTTAGGCACATGCTTCCAAGAACTCAACCATAAATTGCGGACCAAGAACATGCCTTCAACATGATCTGGAAACATCCATGAACAACATGAAATCATCTGAGAGCCAACAAATCTCACTTGAAGACAGTTCACAGACAACTCACAACCAACATTGTCAAGCTCTGCTACTCAATAAAACTACATTTTAGAGCACCAAATCACAAGTACTTTGCATAGAACATAGATATGGACCTTATCAACACTCATCTAGAACCACAAGACCAAAAACCAAACTACGGAGAAATGTAGAGCGAAATACTTTCTCCCAGTCATACTGTAGACACTACCAAGCATAGTCTTCAAACTGGTGAACATAACTCTCAAAGTACAATGTTCCAGAGCACCAAATTCAGGATTTATCATCATAAACCACTTCTTTAAAACATATCCAAACCTCACACTCCATTCTTCAATACAGGAGAAATGCGGAGCAAAAACTTGGACAGTATCCTGTAAGCCGGAATTCTTCTTCACAACACTGTCTTCAATATTTATCAAATCTTCTCAAAAGCAACTAGAGCAACATACTAACATCATCAGCACTTCTACAAGTCATTCAAATCACCTTAACACAATAGCTTAATCAACCAACAACAGCAACATTAGAAGATATAGTTGACACCAATGACAACACAAACATGTTGACGTCAATGACAACACCAATTAGCACATACTTGCAACAATCTCCCCCTTTGTCATTGATGGCAACATATGATGTAAAAAACCATCATGACATAATTCTACAATAATCTCACTCTCCCCCTTTCTTTTATACATCTTACTCTCTCTTTGTTTTTCACATGAACTCTCTCCCCCTTCGACATCAATGGCAAAGGGGGACACACCTTCTTCAAGCTTTCTTCCCCTGAGTATGATATTGCACATACCTGCACTAATCTCAACTGCTCTAAATGCCTCCCACTTAGGAGTGCACACCATCCTGTACCATCTCTTACTCTTCCTGAATGCACCACTCTTCAATGTCACTACCTGCTGAGAGGTAGCCTCCATCTCAGTTCCTAGAGTAAACATCTATACCAGAGGCTGGCATAGGCTCGTCCTTGACTTCATTGACATCTTTCTTGATCCATTTCTTGTTCATCTCCTTCTTGGTTTCTATCGGATCAACCTTTTGTACTAGTTTCTTCTTTTCTACCAGATTATCCTTCTTCATGTTCTTGCTTCTGTAGAACTTTGCAATATTTCCAGGTCTATTACAATTGTAACACATAGCATTCCTTTGACCGTTGTTCCTTCCATTCATTCTAGACCTGCATTGATTAGCCTTGTGTCCAAATCTATTGCATGTAAAATAGTTGCCATTGAAAGATTAAGCATATAATGCCCACTCAAGAAAATAACATTAATACACCAAACTATTAAGAAATAAAGAGAAAATTATGATTACAGGAACAAATTTACTTATTCAGAATAATTAAAATACGATATTTCATTGTAAATAAATTACAAAATACCAATGCTTCATATACAAAAATACACATTTGCAATAATTGTCTCAGAATCATCCTTTCGCAAGGTGGAATATACTTTCTCAACTTCGGTATCCTGCACTGATATTAGTTCTGAATATGCACACTAAGTGATAACATTAGTTTTGCATAGTAGCCAAATACACAAATATCAATTAAATAAAATGACAAACCTAAGGCCCTAAGGGGCTGACCTAATGTCTTGGGGGCTCATCCATGATGGCCTTGCGTACGTATGTGTTGTGCAGAGACTTCGTATTTTAGAAAACATAAACTTACAGTCACAAGGTGTTAAAACATACTGATACAAGAATCAACACAGGCCATTACGGTAAGTTCATCAATTTGAAATATAAGTCTCAACCATCAATTTTGAGTAAACAAATCCCTAAAATTAATTTTTGACTAGGCAAAACATCAAACCAATATTCTTATGAAATAATATCAAAATTCATATGTTTGCAATTAACTATCCTTAATTCGAAAGATAGTAACTAAATCTTCTTTCATCATTTCAAATTACTATCTAGTAGATGAAAAACACACTAAAACATGGTTAAAGTCTACTTACCAAGTGAAACTTATTCTTCTTACAAAGGATGAGTTCTACACTATAGCACAATATTTAGCTTAATCAATTTCTTATCTCATTATGTAAGAAAAACTCAGAAAAGATAAATTCATTCCTTTCACCATCTACTCAAATAAGACATGCCAGATTGATATTTACAAGTTATAGAAGTAAATTTTATTTGATATTGATTTTGTCTCTATGATCCACACTCGAAATCATGTGAAACTTAGAATTATCCATATGGCAGATCTAAGACTAACACATTGAAGGATCACCTCTAACCGACCAATGTTTGGACTTGCATGACTTGGCTTGATACTGGAGTATATTTCAAATGTAATAAATTTTAGAGTTAATACTAGCTACAAAAGAATGTGGTCCCTTGGGATGGAAACTTCTTCAATTCAATGATAGACTTCCCTTGTAAGCGTGGCGACGTCCATTTAAGACTTTTAAATGATATGATAATGCAAGAGATGGGCAGTAACATATCTTTTGAAATGGTTTCTAACTTAAGTCTCCACTTAATATTTACTTATACTTATTTAAAACTCACCTACAAGATGATGGGCCACGTTGCAATATCAAATGAATACCATTCAGATAATTTCTAGTTGTTGCGCGACGATAACTATGGCCTCACCATGAGATGCATTTCCCTGTCAAAATGTAACAGCACCTATTGAATAGTAGATAGACTCCATGTCTCTACTCTTCATAAGCAAGTATTGGAGTTGCGAACGGTTAATGAAGATAGGCGTTCATAATGAGAACTTCATTAATACATGACTAGTAATTATAACTTGGCAGTTCCTCTGATACAATAATATATCAACAATCAAATGAATAATGTTAGTTGTGCCAAGATTTGGGATATTCAACTTTATCAAATTAACACCATCGATTTGGAAATGGATTGCATGGAAATATATACAATATGCTAAGACATGATTGTTTGATTTTATCAAGCTAAATTACAAAGGTATTCCATCCCTAATTTCTAAGATTGATTTAGTTTCAAAACTAATGAGCTTACTTTGGAAAGGTAAATTGAAATCATAGAAAATCACCATAGCATTTAAATTATAGCAAATAAGGCAATATTCCATTCTCATATAGCTAGTTGAGAGTGCCTTACTAGGCTAAAGCTAGTTTTATTTTGGTTAAGAGAAGGAAATTTACCTATTATGAAAGCACTCACCCTCAGAAAGGAATACCATAAAACTGCATAAACAACAAATCTGAATTCTTTCCATATTATGCCCACTATCTAATATTCTGACTAAATGTCAATTTATACTGACTATGAAATCTGTCAATCACATAAATGATCTTATCTTTTCCCAAAGATCAATAATAATTCCTCACGTTCATTATTCACAAGGAATCGATATATGTATAAAGTAGTAAAAGTATTGATAAATACGATAATTGTCACAGTGATTAAGAAATGAATAAAATAACATTTTTAAATACTTACCACAGTCATGAGCCGTCCCAAAAATTATTAATAAAATTGCATGTGGCAATGCGCAATGCTATTACTAAACTTAGAGACATCAAGAATTAAGACTTAATGCATTGCCCCAGTGTTCGGCCCAACATAGTCCTAATTTGCATTATGAATATACCATAGGGGGGCCATAAGCCATTATGGGATAGCTGTGTTATATCTATAATGAAGGATAAACCAAGGGCATCTTAATTTATATATATAATAGAGGTATCATAAGTCGTGACAGCCAACATAACTTAATTTATATAATGGATAAGCCATAGGTCACGAAGGCTAACATAACCTAGTTTCTATTATGATAAACTAAACACTTCCTGTTCCTACATATAGGGCACAATATCTTGGAAGGAAGATAACATGCAGAAGATGATTCTAACTTAAGACAAAATGGATTTGCTAATGAAATTGCATATGTTTAAGAATACAATATGTCATACTAATGGTTAGAACTAGATCTGACTCAAAAAAGATATACTTATTTAAGATGTTTTTCCCTAATCTTGATAAGTTATAGCTTGCTCAGACATGGCACTTTATTGATGAAGAAATCTGGAATTCACAGTGGAGCTAATTCATGAATAAAACAAACTAATATTATTTCTTTTCTCTAGGAACAAGCACATCAACTTATTCAGAGTCTCTCCATAATGGATTTACACCCAATGATTTCAGAGGAAAAATGATTATTGGAGCACATGACGGTTAATTGAAGCAGGCTTCAAACAATTACAATAAACATAAACATCCATGATTGTAAAATAACTATCCAAACTTATAGATTATTATGATCATAGGAGTGAATTGAACCACAGTTTGATCCATACCTTCCTCAAATGGATTCCTTCAAGTTACCTGTCAATTACTAATCTAAATTTACTATAGAGTATTTCTAGATTTCTAGAACAAGAAGAATTGTCCCTCTATAACTCCTCCCATGGATTTTTAATTATCCTCCTCCTCCCTCTCTTCCCATTCCTGAGAATCAAGAAATAATAATAATTCCATGAATTCCCACTTCGACACTCTCCTCTTTTCTAGAATTTACCTTTCTTGATTTGAAACTGAAAAAGAAGTAATGATTCAAGATTCCCACATAATATATTTAATGATATAAATAATAGGACAACACATAATGACAAATGCACGATTTACTTTTGTATAATTATTTCAAAACAATATAATTAATTATTTATTTTTCCAATGAAATATCATAATTTAATAAATAGATTTCAGATATGCCTTACATTCTTCCCCCCTAGATATGGACTTCCTCCTGGAAGTCATCAGGAGAAATGATTTTTTTTTTAACTTCAACACATCCAACCAGAGTTAGCTCACATGATTTGCAACCACAAAATTAGTAACAATCCAGATTTGCTCACATGCATCAATTAAAAATATGTTCTTTCATCAACAGAAAAACATAGATTTTCTCTTCACCCAACCAAAGGATCGACTTGGTCGAATCTACCTCCAAGCAATTAAACAGATACCTTTTCAGATAATCAATTCCATCTCAAGATTCTAAATCATAAACAACTCCCAACAATTTTTTTACATCACAACACCAATACCAACTATCATAATAATATTCATATAAGAATTCATCAATCTTGCCAAATAAAATATATAATAGTATCAGAACAGATTTCTTTCCAAAATTTACTTATATACATTTATCTCAATCATGAAGTCATATAAAATAGAAATACAATTGATTTTCTTACCTTCTTCCTCCAGCAACTCACAACCATACATTAATTCTAGAAAATTTCAGTTATCCCATATAACAGTAGCTCCTAATAGCTCACACAGAGCATCCATAGCTCACACAAAGCAATCATAGTTCACACAGAGTATCCATAGCTCACACAGAGCATTCATAGCTCACATAGAGCATAAAGTATGGTTCACACAGAGCACATAGATTGGCTCGCATACAGCATAAAGTATGGCTCACATAGAGCACATAGATTGACTCAGATAGAGCATAAAGTATGGATCACACAGAGCAAAAAGTATGTCTCACACAAAGCACATAGATTGGCTCACATAGAGCATAGAGTATGGCTCACACAGAGCACATTGAGCATAAAGTATGTCTCACACAGAGCACATACACAGAGCATAAGTATGGCTCACACAGAGCACATACACAGAGCATAATTATAGCTCACACAGAGCACATATAATTTATCATTTTCAAAACAATCAATAATCTAACAAGACAATAGTATTATCAACCAAATTTTATACCTTCTTTCTCCAGGCTCCAATCCACACCCGCAACTTTTAGCCAATTTTCTTCTATATCTCCAAGAATCCTTCCAAGAATCTGTTACAGATGATTACATCACTTTTCCTTCCCAAAGCATCCATCAAGATGAGACTCAAAAATAGATTTACATTACCAATACTTTCACCACAAAGATCCTAAGTGTTGTAACCTGGTGCTCTGATACCTATGAAATTCCCACTCAAGAAAATAACATTAATACACTAAATTATTAAGAAATAAAGAGAATATTATGAGTACAAGAACAAATTTACTTATTCAGAATAATTAAAATACGATATTTCATTGTAAATAAATTACAAAATACCAATGCTTCACATACCAAAATACACATTTGCAATAATTGTCTCAGAATCATCCTTTTGCAAGGTGGAATATACTTTCTCAATTCCAGTATCCTGCAAGGATATCAATTTTGAATCTACACACTAACTGATAATATTAGTTTTGCATAGTAGCAAAATACACAAATATCAACTACATAAAATGAAAAACCTAAGGCCCTAAGGGGCCGGCCTAATGTCTTGGGGGCTCATCCATGATGGCCTTGCATACGTATGCATAGTGCAGAGACTTCATAGTTCAGAAAACATAAACTTACAATCACAAGGTGTTAAAACATACTGATACAAGAATCAACACAGGCCATTACGGTAAGTTCATCAATCTAAAATATAAGTCTCAACCATCAGTTTTGACTAAACAAATCTCTAAAATTAATTTTTGACTAGGCAAAACATCAAACCAATATTCTTATGAAATAATAACAAAATTCATGTAATATCCCTTGCTATTTCGGACCTTATATTGCTGATTTGAACCTTAAGGAATATCGTCAAACACTTCGTATGCAAAGTATGTTCTTACTGTTTCTGAGTTTCAGTTTGCTTTGCTTGATGAAATTGGAAGATAAGATGATGCAAAAGCCTTGAAATAAATGCTAAATGACTAAACTACAAGTATAGCATGAAATGCAAGTGTCTTAGCATTTTCCAAATGCAATAGATGACTAATGCAAGTGTAAATCAACTCCTACAGCCAATTGACATTTTGTCAAACAATTGGCATGCATACTATTATGCTAATCATGATGGATATTAATATGCACATTACATCAAATAGATGGCCTACAACTTATCACTTCTTTATTGAAATATATTGTCTAATACAATGCTGATATGAATGACCAAGACTCTTGGCTTTACAATTTTATGCAACTCCTAAAATGACAACTATGAAACAATGCTGATATAAATATGATAACTCATGAAAGAACCTGGAAATGTAAGCTGCTGTGAATTGATGACGAAGATGAAGGAATGGCAGCCTCAAAACAGCTCATAAACATCTCTCTCAAACCCCAATCATGCCTCTCAAGTGTCACACCCAGCCTTCTCATCAACCAAGGAAAGGAGTCCCTTCCAAACCCAAATTGAAACCCTCTCCTAGCTGCCCCGTACTGTAGTGTTACTGTTCACGGCACTGTAGCGTCACTGTAGCAAATCACTGTAGCATGCACTATAGCAAATCACTGTAGTGCGCACTGTAGCAAAATACTGTAGCGTACTGTAGCAAAACACTGTAGCAAACACTGTAGCAGCCAATAGAAAAACTTCTGATATGCAAATTGATACCTCCAAACCCCTGGTTAACACTGCAGATTTAAGCACAAATGAAAGGACTGAAGTATCCCTTCCAATTTGCAACCCTTCGGAGGATATTTCACCACCTAAGTTATGCTAATCTATGGGAGTTTCCATTCCCAAAGACCAAATATGCAAAAACCCTTGGCTCCACAAAACTCATCAAATGCAAATGTTAATAATCGGATGCCTGGAAGCTTGCCTTGCCCCTTCCTTTATACTTTTTCAATCCCACTTCAAGAAGCTTCTAGAAAAATAATATTATTTTATTTTAGTGACTTTATGTAATAATATTTATTTAAGTCACTTTATTAAATTAATTAAATATAAGGTCACTTTATAATATTTATTTATTTAATAACCTTCCAAATAATTAATTTAATTATTATCTCCCTTATTTTTCCCATCCAACTGAATCCAGGAAACCAACCATCGACCAGGTGACTGCCTCAAGAAGACCCCCTAACCATGTGCATTAGCCTACAAGGGTCAGGAATAGGCTAAACCATCCGCAAACAACATCAGCTAGAAAGGGGACATTACAATTCATATGTTTGCAATTAACTATCCTTAATTTGAAATACAGTAACTAAATCTTCTTTCATCATTTCAAATTACTATCTAGTAGATGAAAAACAAACTAAAATATGGTTAAGTCTACTTACCAAGTGAAACATATTCTTCTTACAAAGGATGGGTTCTACACTATAGCACAATATTGATATTTACAAGTTACAAAAGTAAATTTTATTTGATATTGATTTTATCTCTATGATTCACACTTGGAATGGTGTGAAACTTAGAACCATCTATATGGCAGATCTGAGACTAACACACTGAAGGATCACCTCTAACTGACCAATGTTTGGACTTGCATGACTTGGCTTGATACTGGAGTAGATTTCAAATGTAATAAATTTTAGAGTTAATACTAGCTGTAAAAGAATGTGGTCCCTTGGGATGGAAACTTCTTTAATTCAATGATAGACTTCCCTTGTAAGCGTGGCGACATCCATTTAAGACTTTTAAATGATATGATAATGCAAGAGATGGGCAGTAACATATCTTTTGAAACGGTTTCTAACTTAAGTCTCCACTTAAAATTTACTTCTCCTTATTTTAGAACTCACCTACAAGATGATGGACCACATTGCGATATCAAATGAATACCATTCATATAATTTCCAATTGTTGTGCGACAATAACGATGGCCTCACCATGAGATGCAATTCCCTGTCAAAATGTAACGACACCAATTGAATAGTAGATAGACTCCATGTCTCCACTCTTCATAAGCAAGT